>CM032644.1:13241953-13891103 GCA_019097785.1 Fraxinus excelsior
TCCTGAAATTCCGAAAATGTCATCCCGCTTGCAATGCTTTAACTGTAAGAATTTCGGCCACATTTCTTCTAACTGTCCTAGCAGAGCCCTAGTTATGAAAGAACGTGAGGTTACAGTGGATGACTCGTTGGAGGATCAAGTTTATGAATCTAAGTTTGAAGAGTTTGAAGACTTGGATGATAATGAAGATACCTTATTAGGTTGTATTAGAACCCTTCCCATAGATTTAGAATCAAGACCCCTTATTCCCAACACACCCGAATTAAGTATTTTACTTTGTGCCCTGACTCAACCCAAAAATGCTGATGATTGGCATCGCTATGCCATTTTGCACACTTACATCAAGATCAACAATAAGGGTTGTAAGGTCATTGTGGATAGTAGTAGTTGTATCAATGCAGTTTCAATGGCTATTGTATCCCGTCTTGGGTTGAAACCAGTTCCTTACCCTCAGCCATATAGCGTCTCTTGGGTTGATACTTTCTCGATAGCTGTAAAAAGAACGTTGTCTAGTACCTATTCAGTTTTTCGATTATAAGGATCATATATGGTATTTGTGACGTCATTTCAAATAGATGTCGGTCATGTTATTCTTGGTCGACCTTGGTTTGTTCGATTTAGATATTAACCATCTTGATGGTCGATCCAACTCATGTTCCTTTGTATTTAATGAGAAAGAAAATTCACCTTAATCCACTACCCTACTAAAACTTGTTGGCTCGCCCTGAGGCAAAGAAAAGCAAGGAATGAAAAGAATTCTTCAAAGACCATCTTCAAATTCGATCGTTTACCATGTCCAAAATTGGTCTCAATATGAGGTTGAAAACCGATGCAAAACTTTTCAGCTTGAAAGTTGATATGTGAAAATGTCTTGGCCATATTTCATCCCTTTGAATCCTTTTTTCATCCAATTGACCTCTAACACTCTTGAATCTTCATCACAAGGTTAGAAACAAGTTTAGAATATTTGCACTTTAGTCCTTGAACTTTCACTTTCTTCCATTTTGATCATTTTTCACCTATTTCTTCCAAATTACGCCATATCCATAGAATTGCCACCTAAATCAAAATATGAGCGTACTGAGTACATTTTAGCACAAAATAATCATACGAGCACATAAAATAAGGAGAGAAAAATATGCATTTTACATTCCTATCAATGTGCATAGACAGTCGTGCCATCAATAGAATCACAGTGAGTGTCACTTTCCCATTCCTAGACTTGATGATATGTTAGATTTGATGGTTGGTGCTACAATCTTTTCTAAAATCAATTTGAAGAGTGGGTATCACCAAATTAGGATCTATCCTGGTGACGAGTGGAAAACCGCCTTTAAAACTAAATATAGTCTTTATGAGTGGCAGGTTATGCCTTTTGAGCTAACCAACGCCTCAAGTACTTTTATGCAAGCAATGACACAAACTCTTTGATCTTTTATAGGTAAGTTCATCATCATCTACTTTGATGACATTCTCATCTATAGTTAAACTAAAGAGCAACATCGGGATCCCTCAAGTAGGTTTGTTCTGCTCTTCATGCAGCAAAATTGTATGCTAATGTCAAGAAATATTCTATCTTTACCGATAGGGTTGTCTTTATAGGATTTATTGTATCCTCTACGGGAATATCTGTTGATCCTGCCAAGATTCAGGTAATTGTTGATTGGCCTGAGCCTAAGACTGTACATGTTGTCAGAAGTTTTCATGGCCTGGCTACCTTTAACTGTCGCTTCATCAAGGGGTTTAGCACAATCATGGCTCCTACTATAGAGTGTATGAAGAAATGAGAGTTTCAGTGGACACAGAAAATGACTAAGGCTTTTTTAAGCTAGTTAAGAAGCTGATGACGGAAGCTCCAGTCATGCGCCTTCTTGAATTCGCCAAACTTTTTGAGGTTGAGTGTGATGCATCCAGTGTAGGAATAGGTGGAGTCATTAGTCGGAACGCTACCCTATCGCTTATTTCAGTGAGAAGTTGAACGATGTCAAAAAATGATACTCGACTTATGATAAGGAATTGTACGCAATTGTGCAGGCTTTGCGATATTGGCATCGTTATTTGCTACCCCAAGAGTTTGTTCTTATTTTGGCGTCGTTGTCGGGGATTTTTTTTGGTGCCGTTACCGATGACTGTTTTATTTTATTTTTACTAATATTATTACAAAGTAGCTTTTGTTTTAATTTAGATTTCTTTACTTTTAAATAATTTGCTTGTTCTTTATTTCAGGTTTATGCAAAAATTGATGAGCGTTAGACTATTACCCGTTGATCTTGAAATTGAAAGAACTTTTAGATTTTTAAGGGGGTATCAGAAGAAATAAACTCAAAGCAATGGTAAAACAAGTAGCAAATCAAAACAATCAACATCACGCTATAAGATAATATGTCAGACCAGTTGGCAATAACAACTACTTAGGAATTTCACACCCAACAATAGCTACAAATAATTTCGAATTGAAGCCAGAGTTGATTCACATGGTACAACAAAATTAGATTGGGAAATCTCCAATAGATGATCAAAATGCTCATTTGATTATTTTCTTGAAATATGCAACACCGTAAAAATGAATGGAGTTACTGATGATGCCATCCGACTACACTTACTTTCTTCTCCTTGTGGGATAAAACCAAAGCATGATTTTAATCATTGTCATATAGATCCATCGCAAATTGGGAAGGATTAGCTCAAAAACTTCTCACTACATTTTTTCCCTTCCAAAACAGCTCAATTGCAGAGAGAAATTGGCCCGTTCAAATAAACAGACTTCAAACCATTTTATGGGGCTTGGGAGAGATTCAAGGATTTACTTAGAATATGCCATCAGCATGGCTATAGGACAGGATGCAAATGGAAATCTTCTACGAGGGGCTAAATGGTCAGATACGGATAGTAGTAAAAGCTACAGTATGGGGTACTTTGAAGTCCAATACTGCAGATTCTACCTATTTACTGTTGGATGAAATTGCCACCAACAATTATCAATGGCCGAGTGAGCATTCAAATGCAAAGAAAATGGCTGGTCTTTATGAGGTGGATCCTATTACAGCTCAAACGTCTTCTCTCACAACTCAAATAGCTGTATTGACATCACAAAGAGCTCAAAGAAAACAGATTTTATCGTGGTTGCTTCCACTTCATACCATGAGTCTGACTTAGATAAGGAGCAAGTCCAGTATATGAATGGCAGAAACTTCAATTAAAGAGGAAAATACTCAGCAAACTAATACCATCCAAGACTGTGAAACCATGAGAGCATCTCTTATAGTAACAATACGAACATGCTGGAGCCACCACCTGGGTTTAATAACCAGGCTTCTAAAGGAAAACCATAAGCGAATGACATTTTGGGAACCTTTATTTTAGAGACTAGGGCCAGATTCGACAAGGATTAGTTAAGACTTGATAACATGGAGACTCATATGACCATCATGGGGGCCACTGTAAAGAAACTAGAGGTACAGATTGGTCAGCCAACAACTGCAATAAATTCCCAACAAGGGAAGTTTCCAAGTGACGCCGAGGTCAACCCAAGGGAGTGCTGAAATACCATCACATTGAGTGGTAAAGTAGTTGAAGAGGGCAAACCTACAAAGGCTTTGACTCCTACATTTGCTTCAGATCATGTTGAAGAAAAATTGGCTTAAAAGCATATGGTTGAGGTTGAGGTTGAGGCAACAAAGAAAACTTCTAAGCCTAGCTCAATTTCATTCTTAGATAATCCACTGATCTTGAAGTCACATGTGCAATATCTACAGAGATTCTTGAAAAAGAATTCGATGAGCAATTTACAAAATTTCTGGAAGTCTTCAAGTAGATCCACATCAATATTCCATTAGCAGATGCTTTGACACAAATGCTAAATTATGCCAAGTTCCTAAAGGAAATGATGTCAAACAAAAGAAAGCTTGTGGAATTTGAGACAGTCAAGCAACAAAAGAATATAGTGTCATTCTCCATAAGAAGCTCCCTCAAAAATTAAAAGATCCTAATAGCTTTATTATTGCATGCACAATTGGCACTTCTACATTTGATAAGGCATTGTGTGACGTATGAGTTAGCATCAATTTGATGCCACTATCTCTATTCAAGAAGTTGGTCCTTGGAGAAGTGAAATCAGCCACAATCACTTTGCAACTAGCTGATAGATCCGTCACATACTCCAGAGGGATCATTGAAGACGAGTTGATTAAAGTTGACAAGAGCATTTGTGGACTTCGTGATTTTAAATTTTTTCTTTTGTTGTAAGGAAAAAGAACATTTTATTTGTTAACTCTATGCCTTACACGCGGCATTTTTTTTACGCGAGTTAGTATGCCCATAAGGGTTTCTTGAAGAAACCCGGTACCCTTTGGCCTTCAAAACTAGGGAGTTATTGATTAAAACCTTGTTACAATGGTCGAGAAAAGAAAAAAGGGTGAGGTTGATCGCTAAAAATATCAAAATAAGCAAATAATTGTGCAACAGTGAAATAATTATGGGGATTAAATAACTAGTGAGTTTGAGTCACTTCGTATAAGTTCTATTGCCGAAGCACTCATAAATTGATAGAGTCAACACGCATAAATTTTTAATATTACCGGTTAAACTAAATCAATTTAGAGTAGTGTAATAAATTGATAATAGAAAATCAACCGTAGAATACACCCATGAAAAGAGAATAAAAAGAAAACAAGTTTGGGGTGTGTGAATCCCATCTTCACACATACGTTTCACATTGAATATGTGAGAATTTAGCTTTTGCATTATAACATTGAAGTAATTCATGAATTTGATATCATGTTTTCAATCTTGAACTATAAAGGCAACCTATCTAGCTAAACTTGTTTAATGTGAGTTTGTTTGTTTGTTTTGTTTGTGTGTTTTCGTTATTTTCTTTTCATTATATTGTGTGTTTGCTCGAGGACTAGCAAAGTATTAAGTTTGGGATATTTGATAAGTGTGTTTCACTCATCATATCAAAGCTACTTAATCATGATATTTCGTTTGATTCTTAAAGTTTTAAAAAGTTTTGATTTTTGCTTTCGTGTTATTTTATAGATTAGGTGAATTGGTGTGAATGATGTGAACTTTGGAGAAAAGAGGCATGAATCAAAGAGAAGTTAATGTTAGTTTGGTAAAACTTTATTATTGGAGGCTAAATTGAAAGAAATAAGTAAATAACAACGAAAAATTATGAAATCCAAAATTTGAGGATTTAATTGGAACTTTACAATAGTTGATTCGGACCACAAAACGATAATTAAAAATTGCTATGAATCATCTGGATGCAATTAGAAGCCAAAAATGAGTGAAATATGATCAAAATACTTTCACAAATCAATTCTCAATCGTATAAGTATGTTACAAATTTTTAATCGGAGATTGAGACCCATTTTCGACATAGTAAACGTTCGAATTGGAGAAAGTTATAGATTGTAAAGTTGTACCTTTGAGTTATCTTTCCAACGCACTTTGAATCACCTCAGTTGAATGACAGGAGAAAAAAGTTGTGATGAAAATATGAAATGATACGCAATGCAGATTTTACACCCCAAAAGTGGACGTCGCAACGCTACTATTGCTACATTTCAACAACACTGCGACGCTTTAACGCCACGCTTGTGGCAACGAGGTGCCGTTGGGCAAGAAAAAAGGTTTTGAATATTTTGGTCTCTTTTCAAATCCCAATCCAGTCATAACTCTTCCAAGACTTCATGATAATATAAATACAACCATAAAGACCACTTTTCAAGGAGAATTCATCAAGTCAAGAGCAACAATTCAAGCGGCCAAGATTCAAGAAATATAGGAGGCAAAGGCAACTTGGTGAAGAATATTGATTCAACCATCCAAAAAATAGTTTTATTTTTCTTCTCTTTATGTTATTATTTATGAATTGTATAGATTTCATGTCTCATATAATTCTTCTAGGTTTGATTAGTCAACACTCAAGGATATGATTTTATTTTATTTTAGTTATTTCTATGAAATTTTCCTTTCCATTTATTTGTGTTATTAATTTAATGTTTTCAATTAATTAGTCACTAATTGAATGATTAAATGCTAGTCAATTTCGGCACTCGAGACAGGGAACTTAGGCGCAATCACAATAATAACACAAACTAGATTTTATGAGTTTGAAGAGTGTAGAATTTTTAAAATTGTTCTATCTAAGAACCACAATCTTGATAAATCTTGATTTTAATTCGGGATAGGGATATTGGGATTAATTTCTAAAATTAATTTTTACTCGGCACTTGAGAGAGACTCTAAAGTTACATTAGGGTTCTTTCTTATAAACATGAAAAATTGATTAAAAATAATTAGGTTGTCGAAAATCATATTTGATAGTTATGTGGAATCATACACTAGGCTCTTCTATATTGATTAATTCGTATAACTTGCATTTATTTATTGAATTTATCATAATTGATAAGTGTATTTTATGCACTTATTCGAGTTCTAAAATATTGACACTTCATAATTCTTTTAATGAAATAATAGCCTAATTTATTATATAATGTGTTAGTAGGTGAAATTCAATGAATGGAAATGAAATTGAAAGAAAAAAGCGAAAAAGGGTGAAAAAGGGCAAGGTCTAAAGTTAGGGGCTAAAGTGCAACTACTCAAAAAATGTGTCGAATTTCACAATGAAGATTCGAGAATGCTAGGGGTCAAATGGATACAACCAAAAGTCAAAAGGAGTGAAAACAAATCAATTTTCAACCGCACAAGGATGTCCAAATTTTTAGTTGGAGATTGAGACCCATTTTTTGCCCAGTAAACGTTCGAATTGAAAACGTTATCAGGACACCCATTTGTAGCCCTTTAAGTTATATTTCAAATGCATTTTGAATCTTCTTAATTGGATATCGGGAGAAAACGTTATGATAAAAGTAATGAAGAAGACGCCGAATGGCAGCAACGCAGCGCCCAGGTGCTGCATAAAACGGAAGAAACATATTTTTTTACGTCAAGGCTCCTAGCGCCCAGGTGCTGCCTGGGTACTGCATCTTAGCCCCTAGACGCTGCACCGCAAATTTTAAGGTTTATTGTTTAGGCCGCGAAAAGCCCAGAAAAAAACTCAAATTTGGCCAAGGACATGTAGGGAACTATAAATAGAGAAAAGAATGTACGAATTAGGGGTTCCACACATTAAAAAAGGAAAGATACAACGAGAGATCAAAGAGCCAAATCAAGAGAAGAAATTCATCACGGAATTCAAGATTAAAGCTAAGATTGGAAGTTAAAGTAGACCTTGGTGCAAAAGTTGATTCTCTTCCATATTTATATTCAATTAATCTGGTGATATATTCAAAGATGTTCATTTATTTTTCCTTTTACATTATGTTTAACTAAACTTTAAATTAGGGGGAACAATGTAGTCTTTTTGGGATCTTTGGTTCTTTAATTCCAAGATTTCTTTGGTTTGTTCTTTTATGTGTTGATTTTATTATGAGATTAATACTTTGAATTATCAAACCAATAATTTGTGATTACTTGAGTTTCTTACAAATCGAGATGTGAGTTTTAGGCTTAGAACGTATAATAAAATTCGGTAAAGTAGTATAACGTATAGAGATACCTATACTAGTTATTACGATCATTATAGGAATTCTTAGAACTATAATTCGTTTAACTAAGGGTAATTCGCATGGAGATGTGAAATTGAATTAGTTAAATAGGCTCAATGAGAACTCGAGAGGGGTAAATTGAATACTATAGAAGAATTCGATCGAACACTACTTTAGGTTAGAATCTTGAATTAGGAATTAAGGTGGTCATTAGATAAACTTGTTTTGCCCTAATATTCACCACTCATTCGAACCTTTATTAATCGGTGTTTGCAATTTCCTATTACTTTTCATTAGTTCACAAGCAAGAAAAATCATTCACAACTATTACCATTCTGTGTTTATCTTTTATCAAATGGAAGTTAAGAAAAGTAGATTAAGACTAAAGTATAGTCCTCTTGGGAATGATAATCCGGACTCAAAGGTCCACTATATTACTTGTTACGATATCGTACACTTACGATATAGATAGATACTGAGGCTGAGTACCATACTTTAGCTTCATGCCCATCTTGAGCTCCTTTAGATTAAACATTTACTCCAAGAACTTAGGGTGCACCCTCCCCCCGTCGGCCTACCATTTTCTTAAACAACATTAGGGCTACGTATTTATTTGTTAATGAGGATGTTAGATCATAGAATATTCATCTTGACAAGAAATTATCTACATGATAAAATATGTTTCACAAGCACTAAGGGCTATAGCTCAGTTGGTAGAGCACCTCGTTTACACGCACTACAATGTTTTTTATGAGGATTGCCATTGATACCACTTTGTTCAAAATCATGTTACAAATGGTTCCTTTTTTATCTCCTAAATATCTTCTAATGATCAACTGGCTAATGCCCTTACCAAGCCGCTATCTACTACTAAATTTGGTTACCTGCTTCTCAAGACTGGAATGAATGGGAGCTCAATCTTGCAGAGGCTTGTTAAGAATAAATCATTATTCTTGGCTGAAGATTATAGACTCGTACTGTTACAAGGATCGTTATCACATCCGAAAGATACAATAGGATACAAAGAATAAAGATTAAGATGTTGTAATCTAAATTTTACAATTGTGATTTTTGTTGGAAATTGGTTTTGAAAGATTGAAATTTGGTTAAGTGATAAAACCAAAACTTGAAAAGTGAATTTCGTGTCAACTTTGGCCAGATTTTCAGACTTGATCCGATGGTCAAATTACAAAAGTAAATATATCAACTTGTTCTACTCGTTGAGTAGATCGTTGTGATATATTTGGAATTTCAAAACCTATTACGGATGAATGAGAAATTACGGTCCAAAGTTGGAAAGAAAATAGAGTAAATTGTCTTGGAAATTTGACTAAGGTTGTTGCTGGCTTATGGCTGGACTGTCGCTCGAGCTACAGACCAGCGAGAAGCTAGCGAAAAAGCCAATGTTTTTATCGCTCGAACGAGGCGATGGCGACAGGCTAGCGAAAAGTGAATGATGTGACATTTGACAAAAGTTGTTGAGCCTAGGGCGCGACATTTTATTCACAATTCATCATCCTCTATATATAGGGCCCTAGAGACGTTCCAATTTTCACATCAATGATATGCAATCATATAGCATTTATTTCTCTCATTTCTCAACCAAATTTTTGCATTCTTGTTGCATAAATTCTGGTTTTCTTCACTTGCATACTGGAGTTCGTCAACCAAGTTTTAGTTCGTCGTTTCTTGTGTGTTGTAGTGCTACTCATACAAGAAGATAGTCAACATCTTGGGAGTTGATTGCCATAAACCAGAGGCACCGTTGCGGGACAAATTCGACTTAAGGATAAAGTGTTCAACACTTGCCTCGATTTTGATATTATTGCTGTTACACTACACATTTTGAGGATTTATTTGGAGTTCACTTCTTACCGTTACTCTGCCAAAATTTCTACAGAATTTGAAAGGTGATTTGAAGTATTTCCCGGCATTGTTTGTCACTCCATACGAAATTATTTCCAACAATTTTATCATTTCATTCGTATCAATCTTACCATTTGTTTGTACCAATCTTACCATTTGTTGAGCTATAAATACATGTACTCTAGATGAATAAACACAACAGAAAAATACATTTCTGCATTTGAGTTATTTCTACATAGCCAAGTTCGTTCTGAAAACGATACTAATTTCTAGTTTTGCCTTGTGAAAATCCTAATTGTGAATTTTATCTCTCTAGTCTTCTCTTTATACGTGTTACATCATTGTCAATTACTTTCATTCCTTTGATTTGGTAGCATGTTGCATTGTTAAGGGGTCCTTTAAGATATTTCTGAAAACAGAGAACTAATTGAATTAGTTTATGAGCAGCTTTGTTGTTCAACATAATGCTAAAAGTTTCCTTTCTATAGTAACTTTATATTTTAAACAAGATAATTTAACATAGTATCCGAGCATAGCATAGCATGCTGAGGCTTGAAGTATAAATCTTGCCATTACCAATATTGAGAATTGTGTACACGCGTTCTAAGAGTCTGTAAGAAAAAAACGATTATGCTAGTTTTACATTCAAAGTGTACATTAGGGTTTAACACTATGTGATATGTCAAAATCTATGACATTGATTGTTTAAAATGTTATTAAAATCAATGTATAAAAAGTTGTCACTTCCCAACAATGTCAAACTTGATGTACATGTAGCAAGATTGAAGAAAAGAAGCAAACAAGAATTACAAGAATCTCCATCTTTCGAAGACTAAAATGAGCATCCACTTTAGAAAATACTCTTTTTAGGGCATAAGGTAGAATTGATTTGTGTTTAAACTATCTTTTACCAGGTTAAAATTATCTTGGTTTTGGCTGCCAGCAAAGAAGTGACGACGAGTTAAAACCATATCTAGATCACTTCCAGGTTTATTCTATAAAATAAGCCATATCTAGTAGGGGTGTCCAAAATATTCGAACCGAACCGAGCGGTTCTTCATAAGTTAAAGACCCGAACGGGGTACCCGAATCGAGAACCGAAAGGTTTGGGTCGGGTCTGGGGTCTAGATCAAGAACCGAAGAACCGAATGAGACCTGAAACTAAATAATTTTTTTATATTTTTTATTAAATTAATTAAATTATTTTATTTTTTCTAAATAATTTAACAAATTAATTAAATAAATAAAATCATTTCATAATTTTAAGAGGCAAAAAAAAAAAATCTAACTCCATTGGGCCGAAAATATTTTATGGCCCAAACAAAAAAACTCCAGCCCAAAAGCCCAATACAAACCCTCAAAATCGAAACATTCAATTACCAATTTACCAATTTCAATTTAGCTCAATACATACAAACCCTCAATTTATCCTCGTCAATTCATCAATTGATTCAATTCACCATCATCAATTCACGTCGATGCTCATCATCTCGCGTCCGCCGTCGGCTGCTCCGCATCTCGCCTCCGCCGTCAGCTGCTCCGCCTCGCGCCTCCGCCTCTCGGTATTCTCTAGTTCTCTTGATTACTAAACTTCCAAAGGAATTAACAATTGAAAGTCCCCACACATCCGTAAGAATCAACTTCAATTTTATAGCTTTTGGCTTCCTTTCAATTTTAGAGAAACTATCCCTTCGACAGTTAGTTATTTTTATATTTTTGAATTTGGCTACGTTAATTTGTAAAAGTTACAAATGAAATGTCATTAGTTATATTTATGTAGTGTTGCTGTAAATGTTAAAAAATTTACGGAACCGAACCCGAACGGTTCCATAATTATATTTGGACCTGACGGGTTCATTTATTAAATACCCGAAAATTCTGGAACCGAGCAGAACTGAACCGAACCGAACCGACCCACGGACACCCCTAATATCTAGATCACTTCCAGGTTTATTCTATAAAATAAGTGTTTTCGAACTGTAGATCATGCGCGCAGGCCTGGCCCTGTGGCGAGGCGGATGAGGCTTGCGCCTCAGGCCCAAAACTGGAAGGGGCCTATTTCTGGTCCAAATTTTTTTTCTTTTTTTTTTTTTTTGGCAATCAAGCCCAATATTGGATGGGCCTCGTCTTGGCCAATTATAATTTATTTTTTTAATTACAAAATGGAAAATCAATTTTCATTTTCTCCTTCAACCAGACTCCAACAGCAATGTCGACGTCTTCTCTTCTCGACCGATGACCAGTCAACCTCGTTGCCGCTCTCCAATCCGCATTCCCTTCCCCTTCCCTTTCCTTCACTCTTTTACAAACCACAAGTTTCACACATTTCACAACAATTTTCAACCCTAACGACCTAACCGCATGAGTCGACAGTCGCCACCCGTTGACGTTTGCCGCCGAAGGTAACTGTCCAAGTTTCCAATAGAGTAGAGTTGTAGTGTAGAGGTTTAAAATCGTTTAATTGATTTAAGATTTTGGTTAGAATTCTATTTTTCAATTTTCATGGAAGGGAATCAGAGATTTAATTTGGGAGGTTTGGATCAATTTTTATTGTTGATTCCTCATCCCTGCTGGCTGCTGTGTAGCGACCGAGAACTTTTAAATAAAATAAAATTATTTCTCGAAAAACTTTAAACTCTAACGTTAAAATGAAAACGCGTTCGTCTAGCCTTTATAATCGAACTTAAATTATTTCAAATCGAATTTGTTTCCAAATAAGTTTAAAGTATTAATTTCTTGTTATTTTATTTTTAAAATCCAAGGTTTAGTAAAATTAAGTAAAATATATATCTTATGAAGCCCAATTATTTTAAAGTCAAATTTACTAAAGTCCAATATTTATAGTCCAATTAAAATAAGTCTAACATCGAAATTATTTATTTTAGCTCAATCCATTTAAGTTCAAAATCGGAATTAATTATTTTAGCTCAATTACCTTATGTCCAATTAGAAAACCTCTAAAGTCCAATTTTTTGGCCCAATTACCCACCTAGAAGTTTGTGCCCTAATTTTCTACTATTCATACACCCTTGTTCTCTCTCTCCTCACACTCACACCATCTCCCCAAATCAAGTCCAAAAATCAAATACAACAACCACCAACATAGCTCAAAAACGACTGCCAAAAATGAGCAAAAAACCCGACTGCACCGCCACATTTTCCACCCAAAATCCAAAACAATCAAAGAAATAAAAACCCCAAATCAACAACACATAAGCTTACCTCATCCTTCAAACCACTTTCCTGTCGAATACCGCCACGAAGCCCAAGAAATCGAACCTCCATGGCCCCGGTTTTGAACCATTTTGCCCAAGGAAACCCCCCAAGTACCCACGAGCCCGGCGCCACCACCGCCAATCGGTGGTAGTAAGAACTCAGAAGAAGGGGCTTCGCCTCTTCCCTCCCATCGAATTCTCTCTCTCTCTCTCTCTCTTGATAGAGAAAAAAGAATTATCTTATATTTTAAAGTTTGATTTTTAAATTTACCCATTTAGTCCCCAGTTTTAAAAGTTTTTCAGTTTAGTCCCATAGTTTAGAAAGTTTCATTTTCGATTTTTTTAGTTTTATTTATTCAAATTACAGTTTCATAAAACTTTCAATTAAGTCCCAAAATCTTTAAAAGTCACTGCTTCAGTCCTAAAATTCTTATTTTCAGTTTTAATTAATTTCAATTTAGTCCCCAAGTTTAGAAATTATTATTTCAGCCCTTAATATTTTATTTTCAATTTTAGCGGATTTTCAATTAAGTCCTTAACTTATGAAAGGTGTAATTTTAGCCCTTTAGTTCTATTTTCAGCTTTATTATATTTACAGTTTAGTCCCTAACTTTCAAAAGTTACTATTTCAGCCCTTAAACTTTTATTTTCAGCTTTAATAAATTTTCAATTTAGCCCATAAACTTTATTTTATCATTTTAAGTTATTTATTTCAGTTTTACTGGTTTTCAATTAAGTCCTTAAACTTTATTTTATCACGTCAAAATTTTAAAGTTTCGAAATACTAATTCAAAACTTATTTTTTATTTTGGCTAGACGAAACGCACGGACGATTAAGAGCTTGAGATCACTTTCCGCTTCATTTTTGCACGTAACTCGAGAATATTGAGGTAGACTCGCCTCCATTAATTAGTTTAAATTATAATTGCATTTCTTATATAAATTTACGTGAATTATATGTTTTAATGCATGAGATGAGAATATATCATATGAGATATATGATATTGTTATGCTTGCCATAACTTATATGCTTTAATGCATGAGAAAGACGAGAATCTCTTATGAGATAAGATGAGAATGTTATGCATAATTTATGTGCTTAAACGCACGAGACGAGACTACTAACACCCTATGTTTTCAAAGAGCTTATGATTTTCAAGAAAATGAGCCAAATATGATTATGATGAGGTCACGTTATATATTGCATAAGCATGTGTTCAATTATTCTGTAAATTAATTATCGGCGATAAGTCTACAGAGTATTTCTTCGAAATAGTCATTCCGTTATTTTAAACAATATTTGCAGATCTCGGAGATGGTCAAATGTGATGGGTAGTGGTGGCATAAAATTGGAAGTTGTAGTTATTTACTTTCGAAATTTCCGCATTTGAAAAACTATTAACGTATTTTGTAATTTCGTTTATATCAAAAACATGAGATTTGAATTTTAAAATGATTATTCTAAATCATCTAAATGAGTTATGTTGCCGACGATATTTACCGTTATGAATGTGATGTGATTTTTAAATTAGGTTATTTTCGCAAATTTTGATTACAAAAATTAGGGCAAAAGACGATGACGTGACAATCCGGATTAACGGAACTCGGGCCGCTACATGCTGCCTATTGCTTGCTCATAGTTTGGACCAATATTATCACTTTTGCCAAAATTGATGGTTTGGACCAGTATTATCACTCTTGCCAAAAGCTTCAGATTCTAACTATAGTGTATACTTATCCCCCTCAATTGCAAATTAACCCGATCAGACATATATTGGGTATTTCATAGACGTAATATGTTGCCTTAATATTTTCCCCTTGACTGGTCATGACTTTGTTGTTGATGACTTTGTTTTTTATTCCTTATTCCTCAACATTTCTTTTCCTATGTAATTTTGTCTCAATGAAATATTAAATGTTTATTTCGGGCTTGTAAGATGTGATGACATAATTCTTAAGGGCGTGAATTGTGATTTCACAATTTTCATCGAAATTCTAATTCTCAAGTAAGTGATGGTTTGCCCTAACTTGTTATTAAATATATTGAAAATGTTTGAAACATTGTCAACTTATATAATTGTGGTTTGGTCATCTTATATGATTGATTGTTGTATATGATCAATTGCACAGGCTCGCGTACTTACTATATTGAAAACTTTAATTGTGATATGATTGAGATATTTTGTACTTGTCTTTTAAGCTAATCATTGGTCATTAGATATAAACTCATACACCATGTCTCTTAGATTTGATTAATGTTTTGCCTCTAAAACAGTAAGGCGAATATTATTTAACTGATAGTTTGAATTTTTATCGGCTTTGTTATTTTATAATATAAATCTTTTGTTCTTTATATTTATTTGTTGTTTTACTTTTAAGTTTTAATTAACAATAGGTTGCATAATACATCGTTGGATTTTGCATTTACGTTGATATTTTTTTTGGGGGGGGGGGGGGGTGCATGCACGTGTATCATAATCCTCAAAACGCAACAAAAAGAAGGATGAATGAGATTCACAGTAGTGTTTTCCAAGTTATTAGGAAAAAATGAAGAGGCTCAAGAAAAGAAGTCGAAAAAGATATTTGAGCATTTTCTGTTTTGAACGAAGTATCAGCTATCTTCTCACTCCGGATGGTTACGTGTTTTCAACAAAGCTGAAACCAGTTAATGAAGTACCAAGAACGAAAAGTTGGACTGCAAACAAGAGAGTGAAGATATTAACTACGTTGTACATTAATTCTTTCAATCTAGATATGCTTTAAAGCGCCAGAAAGGATGCTTGAATTTCATGTTGAAATGTGATGTTAGGTGCACTTGCATTGGACTGTTCAAAGCTCGTAATGAACAACTCAACTTCCTGTTCTATCCCCAATTTGGCTGATAATAGCAATAATCAAGGTGAGTTTATTTATCTTAACAGTGTAACTGCTTACCTGCTTTTTGCAAATTTTCTTGTTAAGGTCACATTTTTAGGCGATACAGATGTTGTGCTCGTTCATGTATTCCTTGGCAAAAGCAAGAAATGAATTAGCGTGGTCTATTATCACAGCATAATTGGCTCTAGTTATGGCGAAGTAGATTTTGGCCAATATTATGTTCCATTTTGTTGTCTAACTCAGTAGCAGGCTGCAGGCAGTCAATTTTCAAGAAATGTGTCGGTAAGCAACATTTTAAAATTTCCTACAGTGAAAGACAACACGATCCTGTGAATCTACTATGAAACTCAGCATGCCTGTACATTACTTTGTCAAGCTTTCAACCATTGCACAAAATAATGCACTCAACCTTGTTTGAATATGTACCCTCATTCCATTGTAGAGATATCTTCATTCTTGGTTTCAAGAGAAATATACTTCTTCTTGTATGCATGCCCTCAGATTCCCATTTGGTATCTAAGTCGAAATCTGCTGCATTTTTACATTTTGATATCATGTTTCAATTGACTTAACCACTCATCTTACTCCCATTTCACCTCATATTTCTTCATCAGGTAGGTAGATCAGTCTGTCCTATTTGATGCAAATAATTTTACCTCATTCCACGTCTATCCATGTTAACATCTCATTTCACAACTCCATCGTCAATAATCCATTGTATTTGACATGGCAGGTTTTAGGGATTATCCAAACCTCTTTACGATTTCTTAATAAAATCATGTCTCGCTACATTGTACAATTAGGCTATCACCAGGACAACCTCATATTCCTTGCTTATGCTATTACAACTACCTATCGACTTGCCCAGGAAGGAATGCTAAAAGTTATTCATACTAACATCAAAAATATCTCAAAGTTCAGAATAATGTTACCTACTTGTTCTAATTTCCGAAACTAAATTTTTCATTTATCCTCCAATATCCTAAAGTTACATTTCCCCGTATTATCATTCAAATTTCTTCTGACAGGCACCTCATCTTTACTAAAGAATTTTAAATCGACCTATTCAAGTCTTCCCAAAATTGTTGTTTTCCTGTTGTTCAATCCTATTACGAATTATTAGCACAATATAGTTACAACTACAGGAAAATCATCTTTCCCATGATCAATATTTATGTAAATGTAACAACAATTCCAAGGGCCGAAGCCATGATCGACATTAATACTCTCAAAACCAATTTGAGAAACCGAAAGACCTGAACTGTGAGTGTTGTCTTGCAAAATTATTTTGTATAAAACAAGAAACAGATTCTTGTTTTCATCAAAAAAATGTACCTGAAATCAAATTGATTTCCCCTCATCAGTGCTGAAAAGCTTCATCCTTGACAATGGCGTTCTCAAATACCCTTCCACTTCAAATTTCTTGGGTGAAAGCTTACGATACTCAGAGAACTGCTCTCTGGCCTCTTCATTCCTATCCAACAAACTATAAATCATCCCTTTACAAAAGTAGGGCCTGAAATCATTAGGATCCTCCTTAACAAGCTCCTCGTAGCTCATCAATGCCTCCTCCACGTTCTTCTGCAAGAATTGCACTTGCGCCATTATCAACTTCACGTCCCTCGCCTCCTTCGCCTTATTATCCTCCTCTGCGATTCGTAGTGCCGCTTCTAACCTCTTCATGACAGCCTCCCCCTCTCCAGACCTGTCCATCAATAGGGCATTTTCGAACAATGCCTCGAACGATAATGGGTTCTTCACCAGAATCTCCTCAAAAACTTCGCGAGCTTCCTGAATCCTTCCCATTTCGTTTAAAACCCTCGCCAACAAGAATTTCCATTCGTTGTTTTCAGGCTGAGCGGATGATAACTTCTTTAGTATATTCAAGCTCTCTTCATCCTCGCCCAGCTCGAGTTTTTGCTGGAGGAGCGTTTTCAAGGCATCAATAGCTTCCGAATTTGACTCCAACAACTGGTTCAATGGCGAATTCGAAAAATCTTCTCGGGTATGAACTTCTTCTTGTTGGCTATCATTTTCCTTTAGCTCTTCCACCAAATTCGCTGGAGGCGATGAAACTTCAGCTTTTGAGGGCAGTTGCTGAAATTTTAAGAAGACAGCCACCGCGAAAACAACGGCGGCGGCTGTCGTTTTGATATGGGAAATGAATGGATTTGGTTTTCGAGATGGGATGGCATTATCAGAGGAGGAGGAAGCTGCCGTAATAGTGAATTTATGGTTATGGGGAGTAATGGAAATTCGTAAAAACTTGTGGGATGGTCGGAGATTGGTGGGTATGGAGGGGCAGAGGTAAAGACACGGTGGATTGAGGTGGCGGAAAGCGGAGGAGCCTATTGTCAGGGATGCGTCCATTGTGGGGTTAGGTCAGGTTTTAGGGTTTTTCAAGAAATGGTACTGGGGAAGAAGATGATAGATATATTTTGATGGACTTTCAGAATTTAATGGGCTGATTTGGGCTCTGATCCGTTTTCGATTAACGAGTTGAGTTTATTTAGGAGCCAATCTGAAACTCGAAAGCCCAAAGACTGTATTTGTCTAATTTATTACGACAAATTGTTGTAAATAGCACCAATTGAAATTAAAATATGATTGGACAACTTAGCACCATTCCTTATGGATTTAGGATCGTGAGTCGTCAACTTATTTTCTTAGAGAAGAACGTATGACGAATCAGAGAATAAATGTGGTATAATTTGTTAAAATCATCTAAAATAAATAAAACACAAATAAGTTTATAAGTTTGTCTACATTTTCAAAACTCCACACTCGATAGATAGTTAACATACCAACTTCGAACTTGAGGAAATTGCCGTGGGATTTTTCATTTTTAATTTGAGTTGAAGAATTTCTATTAATAACAAACTTTCAAAAAATATCTATTTCTTCAATGAAAAAAAAAAGGTCCAAAGTATCCTTGACATTAGTAGCATATACTTAACGAAATTACCCAAAAAAATTCTTTTATTTTTAACCACACACTCTTTATCAATTTACTATTCCAAAAGACCTTATACACAAAAAATAAGGTTCAAACATACCCTTATTTTTCATCATTTGAAAACGTGAAAAAGCCAATCAAACACAAAATCCTCTCTTCTTGGGTTGTCCTACAACTATGGATATTTGCTTTAAAAACAAACATAAGAATTGAAAACAACATTTCAAACCCGTGATGTTGTGATTTTATTGTTAACTAAGCAACATTTTTTTTTTCAGAAATGAGAACGTTTTTCCCATATCGTCGATATTTTTTTGCAAAAAGGCAAAGTAGCTTTTTTTGCATGTTATTTTGGACATTTTTCATTAAATTACGAAAAGTATGAAAATTTTTATCGACTTTCCCATTAATTCTTTTAAGTCTGTCTTAAAATTTTTAAACTCTATAATATCCGTTGGAGGGCGCATCGTATCACCATCGGAGGAAGTCATGTGTAGCAAATGACTTGTCTAGTGTGTAGGAATCAAACTTATGTGATGCAAGAAGTCTTGAGATCCGTTGGTCACATTGGAGATACGAAAATCAGGGTCAACATATAGTAATAGTGGGAATACTATCTCGTGTTATTCAGTGAAATTGAGATAAATTTTAATTTATTGAATAATATAACAATAATTTTACTTTCATATAAATTTCTTTTTTAATCTAAGTTTCTAGTTTTTTAAAAAATAAATTTAAAATTATAACTAAGTTTTAAAATAGTTAATTTTAGCCCTCATTTTTCAAAATTTATTTTTTCGCAAATTTATCTGTAATTATACATTCTTTGATAAAAAGAAATTGACAAACCACTTATTAATCACAATCAATTCAACTTCCGGTGGTAAAAAGCAAAGTAGTCTCCACCGCCGCCGGCCCACTTATCGGCGGCGATATTTGATTATGACATACATGAAAAAATACATCCCACAGCCTATACCCCTACACCCACAGATAACATCTTCTTCTTAAGGAATTTGACATGAAAGTACACACAATTTTCTCTCTCTATGTTTCTTCGAAATTTGTGTATGAATTATTGTTTAACTTTTCCCTGTAATGGTCTTCTGCTTTTCCTCTTCTCGATTTTTGTTTTCATAAAAGCTTCACCTTTCTAATACAATGGCGCATCATACGGTCTCGTCAAGCCCTTTTTTAAACTAATAATGTATCTTTTCTTGCATTGTTTTTACATTTGCCTATAGAGATATAACCACGTTTGGCCTCCGTCATTTCAAAAATTTATTGATTGAAATAATATTTTTAAAAAATATTCGATTAAAAAAGTAGAACTTTTTTTAGAATTTCGTAAAATATTATTTTATTAGAGAATGTGTAATTGATAAAAAAAAAAATTAATTTTAATTTTAATCATATTCTCCAACCATGTAGGCTGTAGCGGTGATAACGTGTTCAAACAATCTTGTCTCGTGTCATCTTGAGTCTACAAATCGTGTCAAGCCCAATAAGTAAAGTAGTGAAACTCGCAAGTCAGCCCCTTTTCTTTAGTTTATTATTTTACAACGTTAAACTTTATTGTTTTTCCTCGTATTTAATTTTTTTTTTTCACATTTTTTATTAGATTTTATCCCAGAAAAATTGAATAGCTTGCCAGAAGGTTCGAATCGAGCAAGGCTCATGAGCTGAATCAAGCTTGGCCTCTTGGTCAACGAGTCAAATGCAACTTGCCTAATGGATCCAATTGTACTGGGTGATCGATCAAATATTAACACTAAAGCAATGTTATAAAAATTGAATTGAATTTTTAAAATTATGAACCGGAAAAAAAAAAAAAAAAAAGCTTAGAAATAATGGAACCTCGAGAGAGAATTGAAATGTTATGAGTAGAAAATCTTTTTCAGTGTCATTGGAAATTGAAGCCCTATTCCTAGTGTTTAGATAGTACACTTAATTTAATCCATTTGTCTATTTCGTACCAGTTAGAGGGATAAGGGGGTCATGACAAGGTGATTGATGGCTTTTGTTACATGATTTATGGCCCTAGAAAGCTGTCACGCTCTCCAATTACTCTTATAAATTATTTGTCATTTAATTGATCGAGGACATCTAGCCCCCAATTTGATTGAGATTTTTTTAGAATAAATTATTTTTTTCTGTATGATTTAAACGTAAAATAAAAAAATAAAAAAAAATTATGGAACAATATGTAAATTTAGAATATATAATTTTAAAAAATGGGGTCTAACAATGACTTATTTCTCTCATTCAATTACTTATTATAGCCTCAATTTGACATTATAATTTATTTATAAATAATCAAACTTTATTTTTAACAACAAATTTCAATGAATACATTCACCAAATATTTATATTTCCTCATAAATTATAAATTGGTCCCAAATGGAGGCATATAAAAATGTTTTTAGAATTCAAATAAGTTAATGTTAACAATTATTAATTTAGGTGGGATGGACCATCTAATTCATTGTTCAATGGATGTATTTAATGTACGAATAGAGAATCAATTAAACAGCGTTGCCCAATTCAATTCAAAAGCCGGATAAGAAACCCTCTTTTTGGAAGTGCATGCTTGGGAATGGACCCTAAAATATATGGATAACAAGCGAGCGGTAACTATAGTATAATATAATAATAAATTATACATATATTTTTAAGAAAAGTGTAATTAATTTTAACAACCAAACATGGTGTCCAAATGACATGGCCATTGTTGACCAAAACTAATATAGGGTGGTGGTGTTAATCAAGATTCCAATAAGTATAATCAAAGTGGATTAAGATTAGAATCCTACGAGTATCATTCATTATCCGGAGACCCTTGGTGTTCTGTCTTCCACCAAACATAAAATTTCTCCAACCAAATTCAGTGGTTCATATGGGTTTCCAACACATTGGAAGTTGGTGATAGATTTAATTTTTCTCAATAACCCCACATTTAATTCATATTGTTGCACCCCACTGAATTTAAGTTCTGTCCCTATCTCATTTTCCCATCACATCAATTCGTCCATTCTAATTGATTTACACGCTATTGCCTCATCTATTCATATGAGAATGAAAAACAATGCGTCATTAAAGGGGGACCGTAAATTTTACCGCCCTCTCTAATTAGTGTGAAAATTAGAGAGGGCTTTAAAAATTTCAGCCTTCTAATAACTGTACAAGAGAGTTTTTTGGAGAATGAATGACCCATTTTTTGTACTTTGTGTCAAGTTGGTAAAACATTTGGTAAATGTAGTATAGTCCTTTTTTTTTACTAGGATTAAATCACTGTGACATAAATTGTGACTCAAAATAATGATCGTGTTTAAATATTTTAATGATAGATTGACATGTGGCATTATGTCAACATATCAATCAACCAAGGCTGGCATGATTGTTTTAACCAGGGTTGCAATCATTTTAGAGCATGTTTGACAACAATTATTGTAAAAAAATAGTTTTAAATAATAATTTTTAGGAGAACATATGGTTAAAAAATAGACAAAAACTTTTGATACACTTGTAGAATTTTTTATTATGTGAATATGTGGTTAAAAATGATCATGTAGCAAATCATAAAATAAATTAATGGATGTCAAACAGGCACTTGGTACTTTGATAAGAATTAAGCCCATGTTTGACGGTCATTATTTGAAAACTCTTTTTTACTACGTGCTTATTTTTCAAACACACATTCACACAATAAAATATTTTACGTGTAAATTCAAAACTTTTCATTACTTTTTTACTATATATTCTCATAAAATCACTATTTAGAATATTGTTTTTTCCAAATAATAGTTGACAATCGGGGACTAAATATATTTTCATCTCTGTATAATCTACTAATTAAAGTTCAAGATTCGAATAAGCATATGATTCATCCTAAGCATGTCAAGTAAAATAGTGATTATTTTTAACATATCAATATTAAAACTTGAATGCATGTTCGAGTTTAAAGTTTAAACAGATCGAATTACTCGTTTTAACTTAATCAATTTTGACACTATATTGAACATCGAAGTTCAATATTAAAATGCCAAACTCGTTAAAAATAATAACTAAACTCTCATATATTGATTAATGCATAGATATTTAATTGATGTGAGACTTAAGTTTTAACATTACTCTATATCCCTTTTAAAAAAAAAAAAAAAACATTACTCCATATCTATAATATATATTGAAAATCACATCAAGTGAGAATTATTTTTTGAACAATTCTAACCCTACTATAATTTAATTATTTTAATAATATCTTATGTTTCGTTTTTTAATATGTATTTAATTTATTTAATCATTTGAACAATATTATCATGAATTATTTTACCAACTATCTGGTCGCCATCAACACACATTTGACAGATTCATTTCACTTATATGTTTTCACTACATGAAACAAAATTATAAATTGTAATAAATTCTACAAAATTCTTGTTCATGTATGAATTAACTGTTATTAATTCTCAATTAATTAATATTCACATTCATTTGATTAATATTCATCTTCATTTATACATTTTTGTCATATTAATTTTCATTACAAGTTAATTAGAATTTCAAATTCAAGAATGCATTTTATTATTCACATCCATATATGCTAATTAGCTTCAAGTTTCACTTAATTGAAAATTAAATTATATTCATTTAGTATAAATAATTTAACATTCATTATCATTTATATATTCCGTAGTATTAATTTTTTAAATTAATTAATATTCACTTTAATATTTGCTTAAACCATTGAACAACACTTCATGAATTATTTTACTAATTATTTAGTTATCATTAATGTACATTTGACATATTCATTTCACTTATTTTAGAAATATGATAAAATCCTTGTTCACGCATGTATTCCCTTATTTTAATTCTCAATTAATTAACATTCACGTTCATTTTAGTATTCATTTTCAAATATTACTTTTACATCATTTAGAAAGTATTTCTAAATAAACTGCAATGCACATGTTGCGCGATCAACTCAACTAGTACCTTAAAAATGCATATTTTTTAATCACTTAGTTGTGAACAACTAAGGGTTTTAGGTTCTATTTTTATTGGGGAGATGAATCGAAATTCACGAGCAAAGTGTATGTGCGACGTCAGAGTGTTGCAATTTGAGTGGCTCGAGGTTCGAAGTGTAGTGAATTAAAATGGACAAACATATCAGGCGTGCATATATGATCATCCTATCAAAAACTCTCTCCTAAAGTAGGACTGAAATTTATTAACCAATCAAATTTAGTGAGTGTAACTAGTAAGATAAAGAATTGAAATCTCGACTAGTGAATGAATGAGTGTCATTTAAGTTGTGTTATTCATAGTTATTTCTTTTACATTTGTTTTAACTTCAAAAACAAAATAATTTGGAATCCTTTTGGCAATCAAATTTCAGTTTTCGCCATTATATTGTGGGTGGGAATTCCCAATCACAAAAATCTCATTAAAATATCAAATAAACTAAGTTACGGTGTCGTATTAATATTTTCTTAGTGGGGGAGTAATCATGAAGGGCAATTTTATATTCACAAACAGCTTATTAATTTTGGGGTCACCTTAGGTATTGGGTCCAAATAAAAATGTAAAGAAAAATCATAGATTCAAGTGGGTTGAACAATTCAGATCGTTTTACCTGGAAAACACCTAACTCTTGTTTGGACCGGCTATCGCGTAGCACGTCTTAAAACAGGCCACCTCGCGAATCAACTCATTCGAAAATGGAGTGACTGAGAATTTTTTTTTTATCTTGGCAAACTTGATCTCAATCCATCTTACACTATAAATAAAAAAAAAAAAAGTAATTGGCAATTTTTTTTTTCTAACTCCATCCAATAATAAGATAAGCTTATTTCTATTTTCATACATATTGAAAAAATATAATTAATATAGTTGAAATTATAAATTTTTTCTTAGATTTTTTTAGTATACCATATTCAATAATAATTTAAATATGATTAGTTTACAGTTGTTGATAATAAAATAGGGATATATTAGAAAACTAATATGTATTTATTTGTTTCCCATCCAAATTTTAAAAAAATAAGAAATATGACCGTTAAGAAAAAGTAACATATAATTTGAGACATACGAAAAAAGAAATCAAGCCTAACTTTATGAAACGAGGTCGCATAAATTGTTTAAATTATAAATAAATAAATAAAACGGTGGATAAATGTGTTACTCGTGAATTTTATCAAAATTTGGGAATAAAGATGACTTGATTTTTTATAAAAACACACTACACATAAGCATGTTTATTAAGAATTTGCAAAATAAGGAAAAAAAAAAGGACAAGGGCCGGATTCTGCAAAAGCTTTTGAAAGTTGTAGAGAGAAGATGAAACCAACAGGGGGGGATGATGACGTACCCTGCAATGCCCCCCACGCGCATTTTAGCAGTACGTAATATGCTACTACTTTATATATACGCTTATTTCTGGGATTGCAGGAAGGAATTCCAGACGATGTGAAAATTGTCGAAACAATGGGTGGCAAATTACTGTATCATCCTGTTTTCAATGCAATACTTTATTTCAATCTACTCTCTCACACATTAAATATTAAAATAATTATATTATTAACAAAGATCGTCCTAGTTAAAGCCATGTTTTAAACAATAATTTGTAGTTCAAGTATTTTTTTTTTTGACCCATTTTACACCGTTGATTACTCTGTTACCGGCACTCCATATCTGATTTCACCCTGTTAAAACTTTAACGTGGATTAACAATCGTTACGTTTATATTGTTCAAACAGTGTTTATAAATCAAAATGAGTCTCAGTTTGGTAGGGAATAAAATTAAATTTTCAAACGAGCCTCAGTTTGAAAAGTTGTTAATCCCGTAAATATGTGAGTAAAATTCAGTGTTGATTTTGATTTAAATTAAAATCTAAATTTTAATATTTACCAAACATGGGCCGAATGTTGGATAAATGAACAAGAATATTTCCAAAAAATTCTTTATTTATAAAGAGCATTTTAATTATTATAAAATATTTTATATATTTAGATAGTCTCTTGATTCTCCCCGTACGTTTAGATAAAAGTTATTTGAATTTATATATGCAATTTATAGGCATTAGCCAAGGCATCCCGAAAATATTCTTATTTGTCACCATCATCAAATAGTAAAAAAGCCCCAACAAAGGTGAACCATGAGATCTGTTTGAAGGAATCTATTGCTACAATAGCCATCAGCCTACGTCAGTATTTAACGGCTGTCAAGTCAAATATAAATTTTTTATCGAATTGACAAGTGGCGACCCCCTATTGGCACTTGTCAATTCGATAAAAACTTTGATAAATGATTATGTACACATAACGCAGTTTGATGATCAATTATGTAATGTTATTAAACTTTAGCGATTTAAAGAGTAAAAAAATTACTTTATTGACCATTTTGAACTTTCTCTTTAACTTCAATGACCATATATATGTTCGGTGAACCTATCAATACCTAACAATTCTAAATTTTGTCCTAGCTAGAATTTGCAAAGGACAAGATTGCCCTGTTTGTTTCTGGTGAGGACAAAATTACATTTTGATAAAAATTGGTGAGATATGTAATTGAAAAGCTTATAAAAATTGTGGATATTAAAAATAGATTTGAAAAAACAAAGAATTTTAAAAAATAGGATAAAAATTTTTGGTGGCTATTTTTTTTTTTTTAAAAATTGTTTTGAATAGTAATTTTTTAGAGAATATGTAGTTAAAAAATTTTGGATTTACGTATAGAATATTTTATTATGTGACTTACGTGTAGAATATTTTATTTAAATGTGTGATTAAAAATAAATATGTAATTTTTTTTAAAAAAGAATGGATGACAAACAATAACTAAATATGTATATCCTTTCTTCATCATTTGAAACTTTCATATAAGACAATTATTGCAATATCCTGTTATCACTCATTTGTAAAAGAAAAAAAGGCAACGGATGACGTGTCAAATATTTGAAACTGGTCTACGTTCGATTTATTCAAGAAAAGTTGTTCAAATCAAAGTTCATAATTAATTTTAATTACATATTTTATAGAATTCATAATTTTATTAATTTTATTGAAATTTGATTTTTATCAAATGAAAGTGGGGCTAATTTGCATATATATATGTATGTAGCGGTGTATTGAAAATAATATTGTAAAACCATTTATTTATTTCATCAAGGAACTCTATTATGTAATTATCTAAATCTTGTCAGCATCTTCTCTATAATTGTGGGGGGGCCGAGAGGTGGACCATTGGACTCATTTCTAAACTAAGATGGCATGAATTTCTTCATTTCTCTAACCTCCAGCCCTGTCCTACATGGAAACAATTTTTCATTGTACGGTTGGGTCCATTTTAAGTGTCGGTACATGAATATAATAGAAAAATATTGTTATATTTTAAATAAGTTTCTCACTTTAGTGTCTTCTTCCGTTCTTGGTGTATTTGCACCTTTTGGAACAAACAAGTGTCAAAAGAATTGTTGGATTATCGTAGTGAGACCTTTAATGCTTGAGTCACAAGTAAAAATGACATTTTGAAGAGACTTTCAACATATTGTAAAAATACATGATGAAACTCAATCCTTCCAAATGCGTTTTTAGAATTAAATTCGAAAATTTTCTCGACTACATGGTCAATCAGCGAGGTATTGAAATGAACCCTAACAAGATTTAGACCCTAATAAAAATGCAATCCCCATCTAAATCAAAAAAAAAGGTACAAAGCCTTACAGAATAGGTCGTTGCCTTGAGTATGTTCGTATCAAAAGCAACGGACAAATGCCTCCCCCCTTTTTCTTAGTGATGAAAGGAGGAAAGAAATTCGAATAGAGCAGCGAGTATGAGCAAACATTCCAAGATTTAAAAGATCGTCCCAAGCAAGCACCCTTATTAACTAAACTCGAAAATAGGGAGAAATTGTTACTATATTTGGCAGTTTCTAAGGTAACTATCAATTTGGTACGGATAAAAGAGGAAGGACGATAGCAACTACTAATCAACTACATAAGTAAAGTACTGTAAGAAGTAGGGGTATGGAAAAATTGGCCCCTTGCTTTAGTTACTGCGGCGTGAAAATTGCGACCCTATTTTCAGAGTCATAGCATTGAAATGCTAACTAATTTCTCACTCAAGCAAGTACCACTATGTAATTTTGCACAATTCTCCTCTTTTTGCGTTGATCTATTTTTTTGGGTATTTTTACCTATAAAAGCAATAATTACATAATTACGAACATAAATTTGTTCATTTAATCAATATTTAAGCTCATTTATGTATTAAAAAAGTATACAAAAACACACTTATCACCCGAAACGTCGTGCAATCTTAACAACTGAATACAAAAAGATGCAAAATAAACGATCATAAAATAAACTATTTGTTGAAATATATTTCACGAACCTCGTCCAATATTGATGAAGCAGAAGGTATATACGTAGGAGCTTCAGAAGGCTCGCGCCAAGTAAGACGAACCTACCCCCGTCCAAGGTTGCAAAGAATTCAAGTATTTCCCTCTCAAATAATCATTTCCCTCTTGTTTCAAGTTTGAGTATCGAAACTAGTGAGTTTATGAGAAGAAAATCATAATTAAGTGAAATGATTTGTTGATTCAATATTTACCATCAACATATACAAAGATAGTTTCTCTTATCAATGAATTTAATAAATAATTATAAATGTTAACTAAAGTTAATCTATCTGTATACATGTGTGTGTGCACGAGGGCGCTTAGAGGATGGATGAAATTATTCCTAGCTTGAACTTGAATTATTGTACTTCAATATGGATAGTGACTATGAAAGCGATCATAAGTAAAATAAATTCTCACACGATGCTGATGAGGGTAAACGAGATTACCCTTTTCTTTAGTTCCTAAATAAAAATTAATTTCAATGTATATTAGGGCAAATAATCGGTTCGTTTATTCTCTGTGAACTCAATGAATTATACACTATTATTGTTTTTTCGCAAGGAGTAACAAATAAAATCCAGTATTTCATTTCATGGTGATCCTTTTTTATTGACTTGTCCTTTGCACACTTCGGCCGCCCCCTCCGGGGTGGCGCCCGTCAACATTGCATCTTCAATACACGATTTTAATTCTTCTTGTGAACTTCCAGCCTCGATTGAGGTTGCAAACACACAATCATGGCACAAATTTGGTGGAACCTATATCCTTTGATTATTGATTTTATGATAGACAATGATTTAAGAAAAAAGTTTGAATCAAATAAAGAGAATGAAACTATTTACCGTATAATTGAATGTTTTCTACTCGTTTTAAGTTTGTGGCACAAGAAATGAAAGGAAAAACTTTTTACAATAGCCATTAGAAATTAAGGGTGAATTTCGAGAATCGAGATCCCTTTATTCAGAGATATGAAGTCATCTCCTAAAATAAGGGGAAATTGAACACTTACTATCCAACGCAAAAAAAAAAAAAAAAAAACCAGTTATGCCCTATTTCTTGTGTCAATCTAGTAATAGTAGAACCGATAATCTTATCCTTAGTTGTCGAATCTAATGGAAGTGTTTGACAAAATTTAAACCTAATTTATTTGCAATTCAAATTTGTGCAATTGCTCGTATATTTATTAATTATTTAGTGTATACATGAATGGAATGGCATACGCAAGTAACTACAATTTTTCTACATTTTACAGTTTTGGTTGATATTTTTGTGACATTCTATGATATGACCGACTATCTGGTCACTTATTTAAATTAATGGTAATTTTTTTTACATATCATCAAATGCCAATTAAAATGGACAAAATGAATGTACAAGTAATTTAATTCAACTATTTGAGTATCCAGCTTAGATAAACAATAATTGAACAAACATTTTGCAATACATGCGGGGAGTTATAACTCCCAATCATTTATTAAAACCACGCATTCTTGATGGGGGTGGGTCCCAGTAGGGTTCTTCATGAATTATATCTCAAATGGATATGTCCCTTCAATTAATTTTTCTAGATAGATACAAATCTTAGGTTGTTGGGTTGGGTATGTTGTGCATTTACCTTCTTCTTCTGTCATTCTTTTTGGATGGATGCTGAGGACCCCATTTGATGTAATTTTTATTTTTATTTTACTTTCTTTTCGAAATTTTTTGAAGAAAATTATCTTAATTTTTGTGAGCATGAAATTTGCATGGAAGAAAATAAATCCAGTCAATTCAATTGCCTAAAAATTATTTGTATGAAAATTATTAATTAATTGTATTTGATTGATTTAGTTCTCAACCTACAAAATATTATACATATTCATTTTTTGCTGATGGGTAGATAGGAGAGACAAATATAGTGAATTACTTGAAAAATAAAAATCATCCCTAAAGAAAATAAGTTGTGATGTGGGTACAGAACCCCCACCAATACCTCACGATAGGAGGGAGGGTGTGATATTTTGACAATTTTTTATTACCATGGATCCCACATGGGGCCCCACCCATGTGAGCGTGTTTAAAATTTCCGTGAAACTTATTTATGTACATATGGCTTTATTCAAGAAAAATATGGCCATGTGATCAAAAATAGGAAAAAAACTTCCGTGAAAAAAATTATCAATCAAACAACAAAAAGTAGGAAATTACGTAAAAAAAATATTTTTCATGAAAAATATTGACAATCAAATGCAATGGTAGATCCGGGAATTTTGTAAAAAATATTGACAATCAAATGCAATGGTAGATCCGGGAATTTTGTAAAAAATATTGACAATCAAATGCAATGGTAGATCCGGGAATTTTGTTCAACTAGAGTAGTCGTCAACCGTTAACGACCACAATAGCGAGATCATTTACAAAAAACGAGATAGGGAGAGAACGATAACTACAATAAGAATAATATAACAAATTATCGTTCCACAATCTATTAACAAACCCCAAATCACAAAACATTATTACAATTTTAATAAATCACAAATTACGAATCTGTAAATAACAAATTATCACAAATCACAAACCCCAAAACATTGTTGAATTGAGCGCAACGCAACATCTTCTCAATTGATTTTTATTTTTTCACTTATCCTAATTTCCTAAACAAAAATTCTCAAATCACAAATCAAAATTCATAAATAATAAATTACAATTCATAACTCAATGATAGTGCAACATAAAAGAAACATCATGAAAGTTTTAGTTCCAAATTTTAATGCACTATGTTGATTCTAATAAATTATGAATTCTAAAAGACCTGGCTAGACATTGCTGCTTGCTATTCCTCCTTTTTTTTTAAACACACATTTACCATAAGTCATAGGTAGGCTGGACGATAAAAATACTATAAACAGCAAATTAGGGCTTTTAACAAAGTATCCACAATTGCTTAACTTGAAATCAAAAAATGCAATTAACGAACGTAAAATCTTAAATTGCATAATTAAACATACTAAAAAATTATTAATCAGCTAAAGATGAACTTACGCGAAAAGATTAATCTATCGCAAGTTGACGACGAACAAACCAAAAGAGAAGAAAGGGTCCGTCGTTGCTCACTTGCCACTCCTCACGGATTCAATGCGATGACTCCGACCATCCGAAACTTGAGTCATTCTAGGGATGACAAAAAAACTCGTCGACTCGAGCTCAGCCCGTAAAAAGCTCAAGTCGGGCTCGGCTTGGGCTCGAGATGAGGGATCGACCCAAGCTGGGCCGGCTCGTGTCACGGGCCGAAATGGCCCTTGCGAGCAGCATATTTAAAATATATATATTTGAAAATGATGTCTGCACAGGCGTGCATGCAGCTATAAATAGCTGTCTGTGCAGGCAGCTGCAAGCTACAACTGCTGTAGCTGGCAACTATAACAGGTGCCTGTGCATGCACACAGGTAGCTAAATAGCTGCCTGCGTGCAGTCAATAATATTTTTTAAAAAAAAAAATTAAGTCGGAGAACAAAATTATATAGTCGAAGTTCAGTGTACCTTAATTATCTATATTTTAAAGACTAAAAGTGGAGAGATTTTTCGTATACCAACTTCAATAAATATAATTAAGGGACAACTTTCATAAACCACAAATCACCACATTAAGAAATTAATCTGAAAATTGGATAGTGAAAATCTAAAACCGATAATATATAAAATCAACAGCCAAAAATAGCATTTTTACCCTTGTATCATACTATTAATTAAAAGTTAAATAAAAAGTAATTAACACAACCCATATAAACCAATAAAGATTAGTATAACATTAAATGAAAATCGCAAAATTTGCAGTAACCAAGATAATATTTCGAATTAAAAAAAATTGAGCCGGCTCGGCTCGACTCAACTTGGGCTTAGGCTTAGCTCGGCCCGCTAGGGTTTTGGTCAAAGCTCAGGCCGAACCTCATTTTTTTTGGCCGGGCTCGGCTTGGCTCAGGACCAAAAAAGCTCGGTCCAAAAAAGTTCGAGCCGAGCCTGAGCTTTTTTTTCGGACTCGGCTCATTGACATAGCTAAGTCGTTCGGTCCGATGACTCGTCGATGTCGTCCACCACGAAAGGCTGCAGCAGGAGGTGGAGGTTGGAACATGAATCATGATGATGGTTTTTGGTTTGAAACCTTGCACTCAAATTCCTTTCGATATATATTCGGTATTCATATATGGATGAATGATAATGGATCATTGGATTTCAACCTCTAAATTGTGATGGTCAATTAAAAAACAAAGGCCCACAAAAAAAAAACCGGCGGCAGAAATCCAAACCTCGCAAGTCGCCAATCTTCTTCTTCCTTCTATCGGTTACTGTTTCGACGGAGCCTAGGACGCGAGGCCGCATGTCACGGGCAATAAATTTACTTAAGCCCCGTGACCCTATCGTAGCCATAGTTTGCCCAACTTCGGCCGCACATTGTAAAATATTTTTATTTCAATTGTAAAATAGTTAGAAATTAGAAAATCTTAGTATGATTCTAGAAACTTTAAACGTCTGCTCCAGTCAGATGGGTTTTTATTCCGAAGTCTATTATATGGGGTATTAGTCTTTCAAACATTTTCAAGCATTCTAGTGTTCGCCCCCTGCACTAGCCATTGTAATTTTCTACTTTCGTCTATTGAAATGTTGAACTTTCAAGCAATCAATGATCAAGTTTATTTCAATGCATTTCAATTTCGTGTTGTAAGCTTTCTTTAAATTGTGATCAAATTTACTTTCGTCCCGAGACGACCAAGAGAAAGCGGAAGGTAGTCTAGCGGAACAGACTACTGCCGCATGATGTCCCTTTCGATGCCAAGAAGAAAGGTAACCTGTGAAAGTTGGTATCAGAGCTGTGGTTCAAGACCTTAGATAAGAAAGCTATGAATCAAGATCCAATTTCTTTGAACACTACAGAGGTGGTAGATATTTAAAAGAGGAACACAAAATAGCGCTTGAGGTGACAAACACTAGGTTGTGTTTTGCCAGGAGGGCCTCAGAGAAAAGGTCGAGGTGGCAGAGACGAAAATTTGAGAATTACGTATCTAACTAGATGAAAGCCAAGAGGCTTGTGCAGCTATAACTGAAGCTGTTGCTATCATACCTGATCTACAGGATGAGATGAGAGCGTTGAGAGCTCAATTACTAGTGCTGAAACGCGCGGTTGGTAATGGGCAAGCCACTACACAAGAGCATGTGCATATTTTTAGAATTCTAAAACCGTGTACCTATGGAAAGGCACACGATGCTAAAGAAGTTGAAAACTTCTTGTTCGACATGGAACAATACTTTCTTGCGGCTTTAATCAAAGGCGAAGCGAGAAAGGTTACAATAGCTCCATGTATCTAGGTGGAGATGCAAAACTATGGTGGCAAACAAAGTATGTTGATATTCGGGCAACAGGGGTCCGAATAGATTCTTGGGATCTTCTCAAGGAAGCAATCAAATCTCAATTTTTTTCCAGAGAATGTGGAATATGAGGCACATCAGGCCTTACGAGAACTGAAACATACAAGCTTCATCAGAGAGTACGTGAAAGCCTTTTCAGGACATATGCTAAATATTCGAGATATGTAGAAAAATGATAAGCTATTCACCTTCATAGAAGGGTTGGAACCGTGGACACGCACGGAACTTTAGAGACAGAAGGTCACTGATTTGAGCACGGCTATGAGAGCTGCTAAATGTTTAAGTGACTATCAACCAAAATCGAAAGAGGATCGACCTTCAGAAATAGTTAATATGTTGAAGGTGAAAAGAGACCTTACAAACCCAGCTCGAACTCAAATGGGAGAGAGCGTTACTCTCAGAATAAAGGAGGAGCTTATCAAGACAACCGCCAGAGTAATTCGTATGGAAACTATCAAAACAGGTGTCAAGAAAACTATAACGGCAGTACCAATAATAACTGGGACCATGGAAAAGCAAAGGAGGGCAGATCCGATGTCGCTCCTAAATTGAAGTGCTTTTTATGTGAAGGACCCCATCGGGTGGTGGAGTGTCCTCAGAAACGGATGGTGAACGCATACTATCAACCAGTAATTGGTGGCTCGAGTTCAAAACAAAATACCCCACAAGCTAGCTATCATGGCGACACCGACTTCGAAGGGGATGATGATGTAGTTGGTGCATTCTCGCATTAGTACAATACATTATCGCACCGAGCTACTAAAAGAGATGCAGTTCCCTCGAAAGAGCTAAAGATTGAAGAATCGAATGCTCACATTTGTAGGGCTAAAGACCTAATGTACATTGATGTGAAGATCAATGGAAAGCCAATCAAGATTATGGTGGATACCGATACTACCCACAACTATCTCACAAGTTCCGAAGTAGAATGGCTCGGACTTGTTCGGGAAAGAGGTAAGAGGAAGGTTAAAACAATCAACTCCGCTACTCAACCAATAGCGGGAATAGCAAAATCTGTTCCAATCAAAGTAGGTCCCTTCGAAGGAAGGACAAATTTGTCGACAATTCAGATGGATGATTTCAAGCTTATTCTGGGATTGGAATATCTTCGGGATACAAATATAGCGATGTTGCCACATTCTGACTTATTAATAATGATAGGTAGTAAACCATGTATTATCTCCACACAAGTTGGGAAAATAGGCGAGAATGGTATCTCAGCCATGCAATTTAGTAAGGGTTTCAAGAGGAATGAACCCTCATTTCTGTGCACTCTTCGAGCAGAAGAGATCGAAGAGACAACTGGTTCTATTCCAAAACCTATCACAAGGTTTAAGGAATTCGAGGACATCATGCCGGATGAGTTACCAAGAAAATTGCCAACATGAGGGCAATTGATCGTGGGATTGGACTTGTTCCGGGCGCCAAACCTTCCACCAGGCACCATACCGTAAGGCTCAGCCGGAGCTTGAAGAGCTTCGGAAACAAGTGGGAGAAGTGTTGGGAAGTGGGACTATCGTGGAGCGCACTTCCGCACTACTACAACATGCATACTACTGGCCTCAAAGGCGGGACGACATTGTAAGTTATGTGAGAACTTGTCTTGTTCGTCGCAAGATATGACATGTCATCAGAAAAATGTAGGCTTACTGCACATTTCCATCCTGAATAGACCAGTCGAGAGTGGATCGATGGACTACATTGGTGGATTGCCAAAAGCTGGAGATCTTGGCACTATCATCGTCGGGGTGGACCGTTTATCTAAAGATGCAACTTTCACCATGGCCCCCAAGTATGTATCAGCCGAAGAGACGCTCAACTCTTCTTCGAACATATTGTCAAATACTGGGAGCTGCCTAAGGCCACTGTCAGTGATCGGGATTCTCGATTTACTGGCATACTTTGGACCAAATTGTTCAAACTTCTTGGTTCAATTTTGAGCATGAATTCTAGTTTTCACCCACAATCTGACGGACAGATGGAGCGCTTCAATTCCATGCTGGAAGACTATTCTCGGCACAATATCTCTACTTCGCATGAAATTTGGGTAAAATTATTGGATGTGTTTCAATGTTTAAGAGAGCTCTTCTCCCAATAAGAGTTCTTTTGAGATTACTACTTGCCAACAACCGTTACTACCTCATAGTACGGACATCAATCAAAAATAGTACAAAAAGTTTGCAGATTTGAAGCGACCTGTGTTTAAATTGAAAAGATCAGAAACGAAGGTTGGTAAAAAAATTCTTGGCCATTGAACTACTCGAGTTTCTAGGACATATCTTCAGGAGTACTTGGTCAAATGGAGCGGATGCAACAGCGAAGAGAATAATCAATGGCTCCGAGGACGCCGCCAAAATAAATGGGGGAGAATGTCACGGGCAGTTGCTTTACTTAAGCCCCGTGACCCTATCGCAACCGCAGTTTGTCCAACTTTGACCGCACATTGTAAATATTTTATTTCAATTGTAAAATAGTTAGAAATTAAAAAAATTTTAGTATGATTTTAGAGACTTTAAACGTTTACTCCCGTCAGATGAGTTTTTGTTCCGAAATCTATTATAGGGGTATTAGTCTTTCAAACATTTTCAAACTTTCTAGTGTTCAACCATTTAATAGCCATTGTAATTTCTTACTTTCGTCTATTGTAATATTCAATGGTCAAGTTTATTTTAATGTATTTCAATTCGTGTTTAAGCTTTCTTTAAATTGTGATCAAATTTACTTTCGTCCCGAAACGATCGAGAGAAGGAGGAAGGTAGTTTAACGGAGTAGACTACTGCCGCACTGTATCTCTTTCTGTGCTTAGAAGAAAGGTAACCCGTGAAACCGCGTCCTCTCGTCGGGTGCTGAGTCCATCGCTGATCAAACACACTCTTAGAGAAAGTCATATTGAATCAACTTACTTTAAAAGTTTTTCTAATTAGAAGAAGTACTCTCATAAAATTAACCAAATAGGTCTAAAAGCAACTTTTGAGCTTTAAAACTTCTTTTGACTTGAGATCTAAGTCTAAATGATCCTAAAAAGATGTATAAAGGTTACTTTCTAACAAAAAGGATAGCTTTAACCTCTTAAGAGGCTATTATTTGGAATTGTCTGCTCACTCACTATAATAGAATTCCTAGGTTAGCTCCAATTGATTTCGTGGTTAACGTACAATTATAAAAAGGATGGGTGAAAGAAAATATTTGATTATGTATTTTCTCGCCTTATTTTCAATCAAAGCTAACCCGATATTCTTGCATCCTCAACGAAACAAGAGGACGTGAAACCTTATTTTGGCGCATCATTAGTTAACATAAGAAATATGTTTATGTTGTAATATGAGGATAAATATATGATACAATATGAAGTAAATATTACAAATGAACAAGAACAAAAAATAATTGCTAGAGGAAATGAGAAAACACTAAAATATGGAGAAATAATATATAAATTTTGTGTTTACAAATTTGTTTAACTTTTTTAAATCACAACGAAGAGCTAACTATATATATGGAATGTTTCAAATCTTAGAAATAGAGTTATAGATGGAAAAAATTATTAAAAACACGCAAAAAAGGAAAAAAAAGGCCAGGGCCTAATATATAGGCCACTTTAACGTCATTCAGACGCTAGGCAAGTGGTGCAATGTCGCTCAAGAGCCAGGCAAGGCGACGAGCTGGTGGCAGCTCATCGTAAAGAATTTGATGCCCCCACTCGAGGGGGAGGCTAGAGGCCAGCTAGCGAAAAAGCATTGAGAATTTCTCCATAGTTCATTTCTTGACATATTCAAGTCCAACACAAATTCCAAAGACCCAATTAAACTCCAAAACTAACTTTTAACTAGAATTTTCAAACAACATTTGAATAGAATTTCCAAATAGAATTCGGGTCACACCATATTCTAACAAATTCCACTATAATGAACAAAGTCTCAAAGATTCTCCACCTAAATACAATATTCACTACAAGGAATAAGAATTAAATCTTCAACAAAAAACATCAAACATAATTCTCCGTCAAAATTTTCAACTGGAAAAATTCTCAACCTCTACCACAAAATCTAACTAGGGCAAATTCAATAACTGAATATCAACTGCATTGCTCAGTAGGATTAACTTGGACACACCAAAGTTGCTTGAATTATCCTAACGAGCAGAAAAAAAAATCACAAATAATTTAATAATCACCAAACAGAGTAAAAACAAGTCTTGTAAAATAATCAAACATAACTAACTGCTTCAATCGAAGGTTCTTGACTAGAATTAATACATTCAACCATATTCAAAGCAAAAACAACTAAATCAGCATCTTCGTACCTATGTGGAGGCCTAATATTTCTCCCGAATCTGTCTTTAACAGTTGAATACAATAGTACTGCTGGCAATAGCGGCAAAGTAGAATTATTCATAATTTCTAAATTTGACCGAAATGTATTATTCAATGTAGACCCAAACCAAAACTCCGACGTTACTAAACCAAACTCAAAATCCATCTGAGTGCATGCAAGATATATAATTGGGACCTTCTTTGTCTCTTCATCACAATATATGTACCTTTACTAACATTCAAGACTCTATCTTCACCGATATATTTGTACCATTTCAACTTACGAGTACTCAAGGAGATAAAATTTCTATTCAAATCTGAAACATTTCTCACATAATCAAGTTTTATGACAATGCCATCAAATATATTAATGTTGACAGCTCCAATACGAGCTAATTTACAAGGTGTATTAGTAACCATTATCACAACACCTTTCAAAACTGTTTCATATGTAGAAAATAAATACCGATTGGGACATATATGAAAAATGCGAGTTATATAAAAAATTCATTCACCATCAAGTTTGGAGCCGCAGTTAGAAATAATCAAAAGTTCTCCATCATCGTGAGAATTTTCTACAATACTGGTTTCACTTGAAGTGTCTGGTTGCTTTCCCTTCTAATTAGCTGCAGTCAATTTTTCTTTATTCTACAATTTATAAGAATCATTTACCATGTGTCACTTCTTATAATAATTACAAACTTATTATTAAAGTTAGACATTCATTTGCCCCTTGCATAACCACCTCAACAATAAGACCAACTCCATGAACCTCAGATCTACAAGAAGTTTCGTTTTCTTATTTAAAAATAGAGTATCATAAACTTTTTTAATGATGAGAATTTTATGACTATATGAGATTGTGTCTCTAAAAGACATATATGAAGTGGACAGTGAATCCAATAAAATGAAACCCAAATCCTCTTTATCATATTTAACCTCCAAGGTCAACGATGATTTTCTTAAAAATAATTAGGTGATCTTCAAAGAATATACATTTTGTCATACAATGAGAATAAAAATGCCGTTTCAAATGCAATTTGCTAGTTAAACTATTCGTTATGCATAATTGCTCTAATTTCAACCATAATGCAGTGATGATTTTCTCCTTCAAAATGTCTTGAACAATATTATTCGAGAAATGAAGATGAATATGTGATAGGACTTTTCGATCCCTACGTTGTTTCTTCTCCAACGTTCAAGTTGTGGGCATCTAGAAGAATCCCAAGAACGCACCTTCTAAATTCATCTAAGTGAGCACTGCTCGTATCTTTACCTATTACAACAAAAATCTTGTGCTGTGATTCAAAAGCAGAATATCAACTTCATGGTTGCCATTACAAAAGATCAAACTGAGCTTTTGACTTGATCGAAGTTTTCTCTAATATTAGTTTGTTGTAATATGAGGAGAAATATTTATGGCACAATATAATTAAATATCACAAATGCACAAAACGAAAGATAATTGGAAGAAGAAAGGAGAACTCACTAAAATATGGATAAATCATACAAAAATTTTGTGCTTACAAATTTTTCTAATTTTTCGAAATCACAATGAAGAGCTAACTATATATAGTGAACATTTCATCATCTAAAAATAGAGTTATAGATGAAAAAGAATACTGAAAATGCATAAAAATGCGAAACATGCCCGAGTTGGATACATAGTCTGTTCGAGCGAGAGGCTAGAAACCGGCTAGCAGAAAAGCACCGAAAATCTCTTTGCATTCCATATAATGATCTCTTGAAGTCCAACACAAATTCAAACTCCCAATTAAATTACCAAATTTAATTTCACTAAAATTGCCTAATATACTTCAAATAGGACTCCTAAATAGAATTTCAAATAGAATTTGGGTCACAATCTAATTCTAACAATTTCAAAATTTGATTAAAGACTTTATGCAACTATTAAGTACCAAATCATGATAAGTATAACAAAAATGAAATGAAAGATGAAGAAAGTTATATGAGTGCCTAGTCACATTTATTGGGCTTAGGGCCAATTAGGTATAACTTTTGTAAAGTAAAACAGAGATTTTGAGATTCAAAAGTTACTTTTGAACTAATTTGATTAATTTTATCAAAGTGTTTCCTTTAAATAGAAGATTTTTTAAGAGAAAATTGGTAAAATGTAGCTTCCTTTAAAAGTATTTTCGAAATATGAATCTCTTTTAAAAATTAGTTTTCAAATAAATATTAAAATAAATTTTTTTTAAAAGCTCTTTTACAGAAAATAAAATTAAAGAGTGAAAACTATGTTAAAAGTACTCTAAGTTGCTAAAGCATGGCAAGCAAGCAAGTACTCTAAGTTGCGAAAGCATGGCTAGCAAGCTCATTAGTCAAGATCATGATGAAGAAATTCAATAACGTGAGAGTTGAAATCTACAAGGACGTGAGCTTGGTGGATAGATTAGCATTTAAGTTGTATCAATAATATATGCATCACATCATCTTCAAGTATTGGGATGGACGTACGCTTGGACATAGAGGACTTGAGAAAGGAAAAATTAGATGTATACCCTTGGTGTACATCATGGGTGACAACACCCTCATATCCGGGCACACGATTATAAAAATCGTGGACCCCACCTCCTATGTGAGGGGGCTATCAACCTTGAGAAAAATGTTGTTTTACCATGAAACTTCAATAGTACGATATTTTACATTACATCGTTTTTTTTAATTGCCAAAGGAAGGTCTAAAATGAACCATCACCGCTTTAGGACCCTTCGTTCGCTTTATTACTATATCGAGGAAAGATCCTACGTTGCTCACATTATACTCTATTTCGAGTTCTTCAAATCATAAGTATTGTTGTATGTTTGTTCTTGTGGCAAACTCATCACTCAATTTTTGACATTTGGGATTAGTCGCAAATAGGTCACAGTCCTTCTCTTGACATTTGACTTTTTAAATTTTTATTTTAGGTAATTTTCGGCCTATTGGATGGTATTTCAAAAACTATCACAAAAACTCATGAAAGATTTTTTTCCCTCAAGATCGAGTAAACAAAAAATACATATACAAAGAAACAAAATACACAAAACTGGGAAAAGTATGAAAAAACCACTTGGAGGGGCTAAACTAGGGTAAAAATGTATTCTCAAACATATTTTTTTTTTGTACAAAGAGTTCCAATTAGACAAAAATCAGTTTGATTTAGTTAAAAGTCAAAATTTTAATAGATTTTGATAAACGTTGATGTGTGGTTTAAAAGTTGATAAAAAAAATGTGGGTAGCAGGAGTTGCGTGGTTAAAAGTAATTGTTATCTCGAACTTAAATTTTTATAAACCTTTTTGGTTAAACCCAACGAGTTTAAATCTAAGAATTGGATCCATCAATTAAAGCCAATTACATAGGGCTTAAGCGTCGAAATCATACAAAGCAAACCTTAGAGTATCTTCAATGATGTTTTAAAATTGAATGTAAATTGATAATTCCAAAACCATTTTTACATCCCTATTTAATCCCCATGTATCTAAATCATTTACTTTAATGGGAAAAAAAGAAGTTTGGGTGCAAGTTGGTTGGTAGCTTTTTATCTTTACGGATTTCACAGTTAGATCTAAAAAAAAGATGTAAATTTATATATTTTTCTTTACAATTTTTGCTGAAAAATTCTACTTGTTTGTTTTAGTGACTGCCTTAAAGGCCATGAAAGTTTGTTTTAGTGATGTCTAAGTAATCTAAGGTAGCTATTGACCCTATTTCGCGTGTGAAAAGGCATCTTTAAACTTCTAAATCCTAAATCGTGAACACCTCCTCCAACACCTTCGAATGCTCAAAGGAGGTAACACAATCCACAACTTCAACGAGCACTTGCCGAGTCACCGAGATGTGGAGGTGACCCGTGCTTCAAGGGTTGAATTGGGTTGGAGCTCATACAATAATTTTTCCATTTTTCAAACGCAATTGTTTTAAACTTGGAATTGTATCGACTAGAAAAGGGATCGTGTCTAATTTTGGATTTAACCTAAGTGGATAGTTCCAAATTGGATACATTTATATGACAACAGTACACTTCTAGAAAGCAAGGATAATTTCATTTTTTTTATAATTGAACTTTGAATCTCAATTCGATCATCTAATTTTAATTTGATCACTCAATTTCATTATGCGTTTCTATGTTAAGTCACTTTATAAACCTGGTTTCTAAGCAACCATGTAAACTAATCGGGTCGTGGATTCAAAATCTTGAAATTTGGGATAAATACTTCGAACAAAAAATTGACTCGACCAACTTATTTTGAGGGACGTAATTAAGATTTGATCCTAACTTAACACTATTCAACCATGTGAATCAACCAAAATACTAATCGGTAGAAATTAAAATTAATGTTTTCATCTAAGTTAAAGTTACACTTTTTAATCAAATATTTATTAAAATCTGTTAAATAAAAAAAGAATATCATATTTTCACTTTGGTTTTAATCTAATACTACTGTACATAAAGCCACTGGTAGGCAGGCAATACTGACATCTCTCTCTCTCACACACACAAACACGCACGAACACACACTGAATTTTCTCTCTGTATAAAAGAACCAACTCGCCCCCATTAACCTTCGTAACACACACCCACCCCCCACTTCCACACTTTCACTGCACTTCCAATACACCAACGAAATGGAACGTGCTAAACTTCAGTCTATGTTCCGGCCGCCGGAGACTCCAAGAGAGCCAATGGAGTTCTTATCCCGTTCATGGAGTGTTTCAGCTCATGAAATCTCTAAAACTATTGCTCCACCACTGCAGCTAGTGCCCAAGAATCCCACAAACGACGGCACTCCACCACCTGGTTGCGGCGGTGAAACCATTCATGAAGATATCTCAGGCGAGTTGGAGGCTGCTGTTTCCGGAAACCCTTTTTCCTTTGCTTCTTCTGAAACTTCGCAGTTTGTCATGGAAAGAATTATGTCTCAATCTGTAAGTTTATACTCAAGTTGAAAACAAATTGACCACCAAATACTTTCTTTTTGTCCACATTCCATCTGCTTCTTTCTCTTTGTGGAATTGTTTTCACTAATTTTAACTTATTCTCATCTGTTTTGGAATTTATTGTGATTGGATAATTATAATTCTTTGGCCCGTTTTGCTCTTTATTCTTAAAAAAATTAAGTTGCTTTCAACTTATTTTGATCTCTTGATTCTTGCTTATTTTCCTCAGTTTGTGTGTGCGTGTTTATTTACAGTGACAGTAAAAAAGTTATTATTTAAGCGTTTTACGGGAAAACCAAGAGTTTCTTGGAGCTGTAAGCTATTTCTGAAACACTTGTGCAAGCAATATGTTTCTTCGAGAAAACTTTATGAATAATTAAGAATATTAAAAGACAGGACTATTGCTCTCTGGGTTATTATTGCTTTATGAATGCTCGTTTCAAGATTCATTCACTGAATTATTTTAATCCTAATCCACTAACAATCATTACTTCCATCTGTTCTCTCTCTATAAATTGAAGATTCGATTCTTTATGTGATTTGAATATGTAAAAATTATGTGCTGATATCAGTTGTGTACTAAATGCACAGCAGGAGGTATCACCACGCACTTCTGGAAGGCTATCCCATAGCAGTGGACCTCTTAATGGGTGTGGATCTCTCACTGACAGCCCTCCTGTCTCACCCCCTGAATTGGATGACCCCAAGGTCTAATTTACATTCAACAAGTTAAATTTTTTGTTCATTATACAGTTGCTACACTTATAACATGATACACAGTTTTACCATTGATTTTAACTACACCTGTTCAAATCAATGACCTCAATTTTGAGATCTCAGAGGGTGTCAAACTAGTTGTCCAGCTGTACCGTGTTTGCAAACCACGAGTTCTGATGCCATTAGAGAGGCATAATAGTAGCTTTCTCTCTAACCACCTACATACTCGGTGCTTGTTAAAATAGCTTCGTTCATATTGAGTTTCTTGTATGATTTTCCTTTTTACTGTAATTTCTTATCAATATTTGATTAGTGGAAAAAAAAGTATTATTCTTTTTGTACAGAATAACTGCAGCAAATATACTGACCATTTTTGTCTTTACCTGCGATAAGAATGAGATTGTTTTGGAATTACATGTTTGTCCTTTCAATTGCCTATCAGAATGGGGAGTATAGGAATGAATGATTGTTTGGGCACCCCTAGCTTTCATCCTTCTCTGAGAATATGGTTCTAATTTATCACTTACCTTCAGAACTGGACCAATATACTTGTGGGGGTGTGTTACAGTGGCTCACATTAGTTGAATCACTAGATATGTGCTTCACTCGTGGTCTAGAAGTGCTTTTACAGATCTATTTTGTTGCTTATTTTGGGATCACATGACTGGTTTTTACATGATGGATGTGTCGTGGCATCGACACCCAATCAACTGCATTATTATACTAGTATAAATGCTGAAGATGGATATTGTTTGCAGTACTGTCGACTGAACCCAATAAATAGCCAGTATCGTGGAAATGCCCCTAGTGGTACCACCATGAGTGGCGGTGGAAAGACAGTGGGAAGGTGGTTGAAGGACAGGAGAGAGAAAAAGAAAGAGGAGAGTAGAGCACAGAATGCTCAGCTCCATGCTGCCATTTCTGTTGCCGGGGTTGCTGCTGCTGTTGCTGCCATAGCTGCTGCCACTGCTGCATCATCTGGGGCAGGAAAGGATGAGCAGATGGCTAAAACCGACATGGCAGTGGCGTCTGCTGCGACATTGGTTGCGGCACAATGTGTTGAAGCAGCCGAGTCAATGGGAGCTGAACGCGAACACTTGGCTTCAGTTGTTAGTTCGGCTGTCAATGTTCGGTCAGCAGGCGATATCATGACCTTAACAGCTGCTGCTGCTACTGGTATGCTTTCTCGGATTTTTATTGGGGATTGGGGGAATTGAATTCCATACTTTTTAATCTATAATTTATCTGGAAATTGCTGCATGATAGTTTTGACATGGTGAAACTGTCGTTGTATATCTAGATTGATGATATTGTTATGTTTCGTGTGGTATGTTGATTTTCTGAATTTCTCTAATCAAGTTATATTCTATAGCTCTGCGTGGTGCAGCCACATTAAGGGCAAGGGCATTGAAGGAAGTGTGGAATATTGCAGCCGTGATCCCTGTTGATAAAGGGATGGGAGCTAGTACCAGTGGTAATGGGGGCAGTAATGGAAGCTCGAATAGTAGTTTTAGTGGTGAGCTTGTTCCTGAAGAGAATTTCCTTGGAATTTGCAGTAGAGAATTGCTTGCCAGAGGTTCTGAGCTCCTGAAGCGAACTCGCAATGGTAACTCATCATATTTCAAGTTTCTTGGTTAAATATTATTTATAATTGTATAAATACTCAGCAATTAATGTTTTATGCCTGTACAAATGCAGGTGATCTTCACTGGAAAATCGTGTCAGTTTACATCAAAAAGACGGGTCAGGTATGCTTTCTTCTTTATGATTGAATAATTAAGCATTTTTGATGCATAATCGCACTCACTTTGATACTCCAATCTTGATAATATCTAATCAACCGTATGGAAACTGCAATCAAGAGGAAAAGTTAAGTTCTGAATGGTAGAAACAATATGACTCTGCTTTTTCACTTTTTCTTGCCATATAAAACTTACTATTCCTTTGTGTTTGGCTTAGGTTATGCTGAAGATGAAAAGCAAACATGTTGCTGGGACGGTCACTAAAAAGAAAAAGAGTAAGTTGTTTCTGCTTTTGTCTTTCTTAATCTCTCATGATGAGATCAGAATTGGAGGTGGTGGGACTTCTATTTGGGGATTTGAGAAAGTGCTAAAGCTAGCATCTTTATCTTTATCTTTTTCTTTTGAATTTTCAGATGTAGTGCTGGAGGTGTTGAAGGACATTCCAGCATGGCCTGGCCGCCACTTGCTCGAGGGTGGTGAAGATCGACGATATTTCGCATTGAAGACCGTGGCCCGAGGGATTGTTGAATTCGAGTGCAAAAACCAAAGGGAGTACGATATTTGGACTCAAGGTGTCTCAAGGCTTCTTGCTATTGCTGCAGAGAAAAACAGCAGATATAGAACCTGAATTTCTTCTCTACAACTACTGTTAGATTATTAATTTTGCCGAAATATCGGACTAACCTTATTATTTTAAAATATGGGTTGGATTGGTTTGTTCGTTCTTGTGTTGGTAATGTAAAAAGGAAAATTGAAGTAAAAGTTTATCCAAATGGGGTCCTCTATACTTCTATGAATGTAATTTTGGGGTTGTGATTCTTGTGAACTGTTGAAAAGTAGAGTGAAGGAAAAGCAAGAAAGTCATGTGAGCCCAAGTCTTTTGTTCCTTTACAGAAAAGGAGGATCTTGGAGTAGGGTTTGGTCAAAAAGAATGTGGGAATTCCCATTGGAATATGTTGGCTGCTTTTCTTGAAACGTTGTTTGTTGGATATTATTAGATTAAGGTTTCTAATTAGGTATAAACTTGCTTTGTCTTCGTCTGTAATTACCACTTTATGTGATAGATTTATTTGGATTAGTATCTCTGCTTTGCCTATTTTTCCATATTAGTCAATAATTGGGTATCTATCCAAAAACTTTAACTCAGAAAGTTTGAATAAATGGGGTTAAATTTATTGATGGCCACCCAATTTTATACTTAATATTACCATGACCATTAAATTTAGGTCCTGTTTGGTACGGATTAACATCAGATTTTAATTTAAGTTAAAATCAAACAGTCAATATTAAACACATTTTTCATGGGTTATGTAATTTTTCAGCCACACATTTCAAAAATTTTTAATCACAATTTACAAAAAAAATTTAATTTTAATCTCTGCTAAATACCCTCTTAATTTTGTCTCATTATGTCCACCTAATTTTATATTTAGTGTCTTCATAGCCACTCAATTTGATTTTATCTAAATTCATGTAATCAATTTTTTTGCATTATTTTCACTAATATTTAAAGGGGTAAAATGGTAACTTTGTATTATATAATATAAAATAAATTTAAAAAAAAAATTAAATTTTTTAATTTAAAAATATTTATTTAAAAATAAGTTTTAATTTTATTTTAAAAATGTTTTTTAAATAAATTTTTATTTTTATTAAGGGACTTTTTTATTTTTAAAAATAACTTTTTATTTTGTTTTATTTTTTTTAAGTAACTTTTTTTAAAATAAGTTTTTATTTTATTTTAAAAATGTTTTTTAAATAAGTTTCTTTAATTTTAATTTTCTAGGTAACTTTTTATTTTATTTTAGTTTTTAATAAATTTTTCTAAAAAATAAGTTTTTATTTTATTTTTAGAGTAATATTTTTTAAATAAGTTTTTATTTTATTTTTTAAGTAACATTTTTTAAATAAGTTTTTATTTTATTTTGTTCTAAAAAAATAATTTTTATTTTTATTTTCTTAATTAATATATTTTATATATGTAATGCAAAGTAACCGTTTTACCTTTTATAAAAATAATGAAAGTGGTGAAAAGGAGTTGGGTGATCATAGTGAAATGTTATATGAAATCGGATGGTCATGATGAAACGTTATATGAAATTGGATAGCCACGGTAAGTTGGATGGCCATGGTGATATCAAGTATACGGTTGAGTGATCACTGATGGATTTAACCCATAGTAAAAACATCAATCATACTACATGAATATCAATGTTGACATAAAATATAGTCAGCTTTTCATTCAACCATCTACTGTCACATGCAATTATGTTACTTTCTGTCAAATCTTTCTAGTAAAGTAGCTTTATCCTAAAGACATTATGGACAAAAGTTTCATCCATACATAAGTGCAAATATAGGATATCAAGTACTTTAACTACAAGAAGACACTCTCTTACTCTCGAATGAAGCCTATGAACACCATAGGTGGTGGCATGGTGCGGGGTCTCTTATTCATCACCATTCAAAATCATAAGAATATACATGAAGAGGTTTAATACGTCGAGGAAGAGACAAGAAGCTGCTTCAATATACTCGTCATAGTCAAAACGTTTGATCAGATTGTCTGTATCGTATATGATAAAACCTGAGAACACGAGTGCTCCAATGCAACCTATCACCAGCTCTCCCAATCTTCCAATAGGGAAGAGGATCTGTTTTTCTCACAAAATTAGACTTCGCAAAACAAAAACAATAAATATTATGAAGTGAAACAAAGGAATACCCACCCGAATAAGAGTAAATGCCAAGAGCAAGAGCAATGCACAAAGTAAAAATGGGCCAAGAAAACTGAAGTCTTGGCCTCTCTTTGCACCCCAGAATGTGTAGACAGTGAGGCCAACAGTGACTAGAAGTGTTAGACCAGCAGCCATCAGGACAGTTTCACCTGCCAATCCATCAATAATCAGAGACTATAGCAGAAGAAAAACAATTAAATTGTTACCAAAGATAGTCCTAAGTGGAAGCTGCTGATAGCCTAGCCAAGGGAGAGGGAGTTTATTAAAAAAATGTGATTATTGAACAAACAAACACTCTCCGTTGGATTGGTTTCCAAGCAGCAGAGGGGAGGGTCACTTCTTCTCAAAATTAGTGCTCAATCAAACGAGTCTCCAACACTAAGGGCTCGTTTGACAACGTCTTTTGTTTTTGCTTCTTGTAGAAGAACATTTGAAGGAATTCATCTTAATTTTTGTTTAAAAACTAATTTTAAAAGAACTTCTTATTCCAGAAGTGCTTTTAGAGGAAGTCACAGGCTTCCTCTAAAATCTCTTCTAACAAAAAGAAACACTTTTATAATATTAATCAAACGAGCCCAAAAACTGCTTTTGGGTCTAAAAAGTTCATTTTGACTTTTCAAAATTCATGATAAATGGGCCTTAAGGCAATCTTCTTTCAATACGTATTTAAATTCGTTCATTCTTACCTTTCTTCTGATTGCAAACTGCTCCAATCATAAATGCCATTGCAAAGGTAAAGAGAAACATGACAACATAGTTCCATGGATGACGCTTTCTAACGTAATGCATTAATATGCACACTGCACAGACGAATGAACAAGTCAATAAACTCTTTGATGTAAAAAAGGGCATAGTAGTATTCGTGTACAAAATCATTCAAGTTGTCAAATACTAAACAAGAAACAAGTTCTGTATAGTCTGATCACATACGAAAAACCATATTCTATCCTTCCCCTTGAGTATTTTATTAATTACATTCCAAATTAGTGGCGAAATCAGAAATCTAGGTGGGGCGGCCGCCAAAATATAAGGATTTTTTTTTTTTTTTGGCGGAGCCAACAGTGGCTCGCCGAGTGTTGACTCTGCCCCTGTTCCAAATACCTCAAAGGAATATGTGTGTTGCATGGATACAATTTAGTATTCAAAATACTGCTTTATTCAATCTCGACAAATCACTATCATGAACAAAAACACCTAAAACAAAAGAAGAAGGAAAAATGGAGGAGCCAAAATTTTGGCCTTAGCAATTGCCTAGTTTTGTACTAGGCGAACCGTTGGGTTTGAGATTTTGGTCCATTTTTAGAGCATTTTCATGAAAAACTCATCTTTTCATGAAACTTTGAAACATTTTCGTGTTGTATGAATGATAATCTATAAATAGATTCATTCTAAAATATAATAAAACCACCAAACAAAGATATCATTCCATATTGAAAGAGTTATTCAAAAGTCTTTATACATATTCATTTACTTTAGTGTTCTTCAAGTTCAAAAGAGAAAACACAAGTGTTTAGTGTTTATCTTCTTCTCAGGTTTGTTACATTCTACAAACCATTTGTCTTATGTTCTTTTAGGCATAAAAAATAATCCTAGAGAAGGCAAATTTAATTTGAGGATAGCGATTACACATTCAAGTCATTTTTCGACATTTGTTACTTCTATTGGTTCTCTTCTCCATACTCCTTGATGGATATGTTGCAATTAGTTAGTGATGAGTAAAATATTTTCTCAAACCCAATTAGCCAAACCACGTATATGAATACAAAAATACAGGAAAATATACAAATTTTCCTATTGTTTTTTTGTCACGCATTATAGAAACCCTAAAACAACATAAATACATAATATTATTCGTATTAAATGAAAATTTGGTGTGTAGCGTTCATTTACAATATGCAATGAATGAACTAAAATCTTGAAATACATTATGTAAAAAGAAAAGGGAATACTCACATATCAATGAAGAAAAATTAAGATTTACTTACGTATGAAGGTAACAACAATAAGAGCGATCATGGTGTAGAGGCCATTTCTTGAACGCATAAATTCTCTAACCGGAGGGATTAAAAACATGCCAAGAGCAACCCCAAAAGTTATAAGCAACTGTATGCAAAGGATGGAATAAACTTTACGGATGAAAGCCCATCGCAATTGTGGATTTTCTTGCATGCCCGGGTAGAGTTGGCCATTGCCTGCCTCAAGGTCCACATTATTCTTTGAACCGTAAAATGACATTTTCTTCAACAATATCTGTCTGTAATGGGAAGGGGTTTCACAAATTTTTCTTTCAATTCTTGATTATTGGGATGTCAATGGAAATATGGAGGAGGAGAAAAAATAATCTAAATTTTTACCAAAGGATGAACGGATCAATTTTCAGTTGAACACGGTTGTTTTTTTTTTTTTTTTTTTTAATTGAAGTTGACCGAAAGAAGAGGAATTCTATGTGATATAAATTGAGTCATAGAATTGAATGGACCACAGAGCTAACGCGTTTTTAGTTTACTTGAAAAGGAGTTTATATGGAAGTTCTCTTTTTATTTCCTAGGAAACCAGTGCAAGACAGGTTCTTGCCCAACACGATCCGTGCTAAAGAATATCCATTATGTTAAACCGTTTTTGATCATTATCTAAAACCAAATCAAATCTTTTCAAATAATTACATTACAATAACCACCAAACTACTTTATCTCTCTAAACCCTCTCTTCCTCAACTCGAATTGTGTCTTCAACCCCTATCCTAAATACCTGAAATCAGCCATCAATATTGACACGTCGAAAATGTATTCGACTTTGATTACTGCAAGTATACGGATCGTTCAAGTAATAAAATGGGGTTTTTTAAGTCCAAATATCGTTCCTACAGAGATTGAGTTAGTTTGAGTTTTACCTATATTAACCTTAACCGAACTAAGGAAATTTAATGAGATGATTAAACTATGGAATTATTTAAATTAGACTACGAATGCATGTTTAAATGAAAATGAACAATTAAATGCAAATTACGATGTGAATGCAAATGTTTGAAGAAATCTATGAATGAGAAGCGTACTAGGATCCCGAATCGCCAAGTAAGTTCACTTTTAACATTTATTTCACAATTTGATAGCACGATGAATCGATTGAAGAGTCAATGTTCCTAAAATATTCAACAATCTCTCTCGAGTAGAGTTATATCTATTCTCGCATACCATTTGACTATATTCCTATGACAAATGCCAATATACAAGAATGCATAACATTTTATGAACACTTAAAGACTTACGTAAAACATAGCGGTATATTTCTATCCCCTATCGAACCTTACGATAATTTATACTTTGTAGAATCTATTCCCCTTCTTTCGAATGCATGAAATAGACCACCCAAACTCACATAACCATTGCGCATATAATTATGGAGACGATAAAGTGAATATAAATCATTCAACATCCAACATTCGTGTGTGAAGTCAAATTGCAAAACAAAGAATTAAAAGTTCACATTACGAGGTTCATCGTTCACCTAGTACAATAAAGTCTAGCCTAGCATGTATAAATTAAAGTAACAAAAAAAATATTTAGGTTAAGACATCACCCAATTCTTGGAGTGAAAATCTTTGTCCTTGCTCAAAAAGGTCGTTTTTCTCTCTAGAAAGGTATAACCCTAATTTCTGGACGTATTTTAACTTTTATAGTTGCCCTAAAATCATTACCATACAAGTTGTAGTCGGATAAGGAAACCAGAAAATTCGCGTCGAATTCCTTTATTGCGGCTGTAGTCGGATAAGGAAACCAGAAAATTCGCGTCGAATTCCTTCATTGCGGCCGCAATGAACAACTTTTTTTCTCTTTTTTTTTTCCCTGCCACCATGCTTGCGGCCGCATGGTTAATTATACCTTGCGGCTGCATGGTATAATTAACTATGCAAATCCTTCATTTTGGTCCTCCAACTCCAATTTTCTCTTGTCTTGACATCTTTTGTTCATTTTTTTTTCCTCCAATCATCCCATGCATTCCTTAATTTATGATTAAGCTTGTATCAACTTTTGAGTTGGCCTTGGGTAATCTTTTGGTTATTTACATTTTGGTCCCTGAACTTTCGTTTTTCTCATTTTTAGCCAAATTTCTCTATTTTCCTCTAGTTTCTACCAAAATCTTCATTGTTGTTCTACAAACATAATTTACACAAATTAAGCTCTATTCCAAATATTTATCAACAATTATTCATATTTGTGAACCAAAATAAACGTATAAAAATGCCCTTATCAAATACTACCCATTATCAGTACTGAACTTTTTGCACAAGATTAAATTGAAGACTCCCACTATTAATCCTTTGTTTGAGCAACATTTACCATACATTTTTTTTTTGTTTAAAATGGTGATAACCTCAAGTGTAGATGAAAATCGAAGAGCTGAAAAGAAAGCAAAAAGGAAGAAAAAAAGTTAAAGAATCTTCATCCAAAAGAATAAAGAAATCCACGTCTGGCGGGAAATCCTCGAAAAAGGTGAATCCCTCATCTGCCATTCATTATTTTTTGCTCAAATGCTTTTTAGTATTAAATGTAGTGTATGGATATGAAAGGTATGCTTTGAATGTGTGATTTTTTTTTTGTGACGCGCATATGTTGTATTGTAACATATTTTTGATTATATGTGAATTTTTTTTTTCATGTGTAATCTCGCCCTTGCAGTTAATTTTTATTTTTGTATATGTTGACACACTAAAATGCAGCCCAAAATCAAAGGGAAGTCCAATTGAGAAATCCAAGATGAAGACCCAATGGAAGTCAATTAAAAGGCCCAAGAAGAAAAGCCCAAGCTGGAAACCTGTGAAAAGGCCTGAATATTGGAAGCCCAAGAGCAAAGGAGTACTACCGCCTAAGACTGTGGGACGCCCAGAGGCTGAACGAGGGTAGTACTGCACAATCGCCCAGGACGACAGCCTCATTGTCGCCCAGAACCTCAAGTCGCCCAGAATCAGACAAGTCTAAAGGGTATAGTTTATCCAATTTAACAATTATGCAAGCGGTTGGCAAGTGAACCCGGCACGATCCCACGATCCAGAAAACAGCAAGGGTAGTGGCAACAGTTACTAAGCAACTACTCCCAAACAAGCGGTTCCTCACTAAAGGAGTGGACGGTTGCGAAGGTAATGGAGCAAGTCCGAGCAGTTTCGATAACCAAAAGATGCCCAAGAAGTATAAAAGGAAGTAACGTCATAGAAGCAGAGACCCCCGAATCAAAACCTCTCAACAAGAGAATATGTAACTTTTATTTCCTTATCTTAAATTTAATCCTTTCTCAGTACTCGTGTGCTTGCGCCCCTTGGAGGCGTTTTGTCTATTTTCCAGTTGTAGCTCTTCACTAGTAAACACACCCCTTTTTGGGACTTTGTCTCAAGAGGTCTGTTCCTTACGCAATCGTTTGACCCCTTTTTCTCGTAATTGTTGGCAGGTTGCAAAAACGCGCGAAAACAATTTGGCACGCCCGGTGGGGCAGTTGGTGTTTTGTAAGTGAAGATACAAAAAGAGAAAAGATATCATGCCTCATAAAAATTCCGATAAGGAACCAGCAAGTCAAGGAGTAGTCCAGTATGTGGTCGAGCGATACGAGGAGCAACAACATTCCCCACAGACAGATGGACAAAGTCAAAGCAGTCACAGCCGCTACGAACCAATGACAGAATTGAACCCTCGCACAATGCGTGCATTGCTGGGAGAACTCACGCAGGATGTCGTTGAACAGGTAAATTTACGTAGCATTCATAATATGGAGAAGTTTACCCAAAACGAGAATAGGCATTTTGATAGTATGGCTAAACAACTGAATACGTTGAATGAAATCATGAATAAGTTGGTAAGCCAAATGTGTCAACCTGTTATGCCTATAGATAACCACTTCCAGTCTAGGACTATCGTGGGGCATACTTCGCCATACAATTCTCTTGGTGTAAACTCCGGCCCAAATCTGGAGCCACCTTTTGGCCCTTCTACGTCGAACCCAGGGGGAAACGGGACCTTGAATTTGAGTAATAATAACACTACGTCCAACCTGGGGGGTAATACAAACGTGAGAGATAATGTCCCGAACAACGGACAGAATGGTTTACGTATGAATGAAGGTCTAAGCACTCAATTTAACAGTCATAATAGCCCGAATAATGGCACTTTTATCGCCAATCAGGGGCAAACTACCAGGCCTCCCACGAATCAGCCAGTAAACCAACTAATTGGAAACCCATATGACCCTAACGCCGTGCTAAGAAACCAAATTATGGAAATAGTGCAAGATCAAATAGCAGTTGGGGTACGCCCGGTGATTAGGCCAATTTATACCAAGCCATACCCTGATTGGATAGATCAGGCATATCCATGGCCTAGAGGGTACAAAGTACCGGAATTCTCACTATTTACTGGTCTAGGAGAAGTGTCTACGCTAGAACATGTAGGGCGATTTACGTTGCAAAGTGGTGAGGTGAATGAATATCATAAGTTGAGGATGTTCCCAAGTTCTTTAACAGGGGTAGCTTTTTCTTGGTTTATTAATTTGCCAGCAAACTCTGTCCAAACTTGGCAGCAAATGGAGCAATTATTCCATGCTCAATTCTATAAAACTGAGTCTGAGGTTACACTGGCCGATTTGGTGAATTTACGTCAGTTGCCTAACGAATGGGCAGAAAATTTCCTACAAAGGTTCAAAACGGCCAGGAGTAAATGCTTTGTGCCTTTGCCAGAAAAAGAATTTGTTAAAATCGCACAAAGTTGTTTAAGCTTTGATTTAAAGAAAAAATTCCAGGATAGGAAATTCCCAGATTTGTTCCAACTCAGTGCAAACGTCGTTAGGTATGAGCGATTGGTAAGAGAAGAAGAACAGATGAAAAATTCCAGTAAAGGGACTTATTACAAAGATCTGAATTTCAACGTTCATACTGTCGATGATGGTTACTATGACCAAACAGAAATATGTTTGGTTGAGTTAGTAAAGGGAGAAGCATACACTTGTCCCATACTAGTTAAGCTAAAAATAATAGGTAAAGATGAACTTGCACAGGGTGAAAACAGAAAGGAGCGAACGTTCTCGTTCGACGTAACCAAAGCTGACCTTATATTCGACAAATTATATAAGGATAAGCAGATAAGGTTAAGCGACAAACACAAATTGCCAGACCCTGAACAAATTAAGGGTAAAAAATACTGTAAATGGCATAATGCATGGTCACATGCGACTAATTATTGTATGGTTTTTCGCCATGTGTTGCAGGACGCTATTGAATCAGGACGAATTACGTTCGAAGAAAAGAAAAAGATGGCGGTGGATGAAGATCCTTTCCCACGGCCACTGGCAATGAATATGATAACAACTGGTTTGAAAAACAAATTGCCAAGGTTTAAACTGGTGATTGATGACGAAGAAGAAGAATCCAAACCACCTCCCAGCGTTTTTGAACGCATCAAAGGGAAGGAGCCCAAACAGGGCGAAGATGTTCTGTGCGACAGGTGTAAGCACGAGTTGAAAGCAAATACAGGGTCATCAATGACGCGGCCATTTCATCATCGCCCTGATTTCATGCCAGTCGCTCAGCCTGTCGGGGGCGAAGGATGCCGTTGTACGGAGGATTACCTAGAGAAAGGGGGTTTGGATCGGCCAGTCAAAGAAGAACATTTAGGCCGCAGCCTCGCCAGCCCAATGTATGGCATTCGTTCCAGAACTATGCAGGAAGGGTAGTGCCATTCAATGAAATGACTAGAATACAACAAAGGCGTTACCAACGTAATTACGGGCGGATGATGAGGCAACATCAAGGAGAATCACGCCCTAGAGCGCCCAAAACGCTCAGAATAGCCAACGAAAATGCTTTTGAAGATAGTGAAGAAATAGGCACTGGCGAATCAATGGGAGAATTGCCGGAAAGCTCGTCTGGGAGATCGAAGTTCGAGCGAGACAGGAAAGATGAAGATGATCCTGACCAACCTCTAACTATCCAGTTTGGCACATTACCTCATGTCCTGGCTAATAACTACTTGTTGGCCGACGAATTCAAAAGCAAAGAAAAAGAGGATAATGAGGAAGAAACTTGTGTGCTAGTCTGCGATGAAGGCCAAACATCCAAAGAAATGTGTGATGATGGAGAGGACGATGGTATGACAGATGTTGAAGAAGAAATTGATTTAGAAGCAGAGAGACGGAAAAATGGAGTGTCACGCAACACCCTGTTGAAACAACTGCACCAAGAAGGAGTCCGCGAAGTGAATCTGTTGGGAGAACCATCTGGCCGACCGTTTGATTTCTATGTGTTGTATGGGGCGCCAAAAAGGAAAAAGAGGGTACCTCGCTCTGAAAAATATGGATCACCCCCTAGAATAATGCCTTCTCCTACGAATTGGGTAACTGAGGAAGAAGTATTGGAAAAGGAGAAGGAAGAAACCCAAGGAAAGAAGGCTCAATCCGATATGCTGCACGACGATCTATCACCAAAAGATAGCCCGCCAGAAAATAGGCAGGAAGAGGAAATAGACGCTGCTGAAAAAGTCATCTTCAACAAACCAGCTATGAGGTTAACCAAACACTTAAGACCACTATACGTCAAAGCCTTGGTTAACGGTATACCAGTAGTAAAAGTACTTATTGACAATGGAGCGGCTATAAACACCATTCCAGCTAGGATGATGAGGAAATTTGCTAAGACAGAGAGCGACATGATCCCAACAGAAGTCATTCTTACGAGTTTTAACGGCGGGGCAACTTCAGCAAAAGGAGTTATGCCATTGGATATAACTGTAGGGACAACCACTAGGACTACTGTTTTCTTCGTGATAGACGGTCCTACCAGCTACAACGTGCTACTAGGAAGAGACTGGATCCATGGCAGTCGATGTATTCCCTCATCACTCCATCAATGCTTAGTCTTCTGGAACGACAAAGGGGAAGCAGAGGTGGTGCAAGCAGATCATAGACCCTTTGTGGCAGAAGCAAATTCAGTAGAGAGGTTCATGTATGAAGGGAATTATGGGCCTGTCAGAGTGGTTCAAGGTGGGGAAGAAACTCAAATTACTGCCCGAAGCGAAGAGCCTTTCTCAATAGATTCACTCACTGAAATGTTTAATCAAATGAGGCCAAACATAGTGGCCTTGGAAGAGCCAGTAATTGGCAAAAAAGAAGCCAAACAACCTTAAATGAGTTTTCAGCAACAAAAACAAGAGGCCGAAATTTAGGCCTTCAAAGCCAAGTTGATGGCTTTCAATAAAGAATGTAAATGTATGAAGAAAGAAGAAGCGGCGTTAAAGATGCTGAGGGAAAAATTAATGGTGTCCGAGATGGAGCAGAGCTTGGATTGGGAAGTTCATAAAGTGGATTGTCTGGAAGAGCAAAACCCTCTGAACGATGTGGATGATGAAGCGACGAAGATCCTCAAGTTAGGATATGCACAAGCTCAAGACCCCTTGGTCAAGGTTAACATCGGTGAAGAAGGAGAGGATCGCCCAACGTTTGTCAGCCAGATGCTCCCTCATGAGGTTAGCACTAGATTAATCGCTTTATTAAAAGAATATAAGGATTGTTTTGCTTGGGAGTATGAACATATGCCTGGTTTGGATAAAAACTTAGTAGAACATAGGTTGCCGACCAAATCAGATTTTAAGCCTCATAAGCAACCTCCTAGGCGTTTCGCTCCCAATGTACTACCGGAGATCAAAAAGGAAATAGAGCGATTATTAAAAGCAGGATTTATTAGAAGAACCAGATATGTGGAATGGTTATCTAACATAGTGCCAGTATTAAAAAAGAATGGCAAGTTGAGGGTATGCATAGATTTCAGAAATTTGAACTTGGCTACGCCCAAAGACGAATATCCAATGCCCACGGTAGATTCTTTGGTAGACTCCACTGCAGGGCATGTGATGTACTCTTTTATGGACGGGTATTCAGGATACAATCAAATCTACATAGCTGACGAAGATGTACACAAAACCGCCTTTAGATGCCCTGGGTCTTTAGGATGCTTCGAATGGGTAGTAATGCCGTTTGGGCTAAAAAATGCAGGGGCAACGTATCAAAGAGCAATGAATCTAATTTTTCACGACATGATAGGCAAATTTGTGGAAGTTTATGTAGATGATATAGTGGTCAAATCTGTTAAAGAAGAAGACCATTTTGAACAATTGCGATGTTCATTTGAACGAATGAGGCAGCATAAACTAAGATTGAACCCTTTGAAATGCGCGTTTGGCGTGAATGCAGGAAATTTCCTTGGATTCCTGGTACATAAAAGAGGGATTGAACTTGATAAGAATAAAGCGAATGCCATTTTAGAAGCAAAGGCTCCTAGCAATAAAAAGGAGCTGCAAAGGTTTTTAGGCCAAATCAATTTTCTAAGACACTTTATATCTAATTGTGCAGGGCGAACGAAAGCGTTTTCGCCTCTCATAAAGCTGAAAAATCAAGACGAATTCGTCTGGAAAAGAGAACATCAAAAGGCTTTTGAAAGTTTGAAGACATACTTAACAAGCCCACCAGTGTTGGTGTCACCAATCCAAGGGCGGCCGATGAAATTGTACGTGTCGGCTGAACGAGAATCGATAGCGGGGATGGTCGCACAAGAAGACCAAGTTGGTGAAGAAATGGCGATTTATTATTTAAGTAGACGGTTAACCAAATATGAATGTAATTATTCTGCTATCGAGAAGTTGTGTCTCGCATTATACTTCACATGTACAAAATTAAGGGCCTATTTACGGCATGTGACAGTCTATCTAATTTCCAAAGTCAATTTATTCAAATACATGTTTTCTCGCCCTATTTTACACCAACGGGTGGGTCTTTGGACTTTAGCACTGTCGGAATTCGAAATAAAGTATGTGCCCCAAAAGGCAGTTAAAAATCAGGCCTTGGCTAATTTTCTGGCCGACCATCCATGCCTTGATGTGCCTAACGAAATAGAACTTGAGGTTGATTCATTCGAATTAAAACCATAGGTTTTATACTTTGATGGATCGAAAACTTCTAAAGGAGCAGGAGTAGGAGTGGCTTTGATAAATCCTTTAGGGGTTTGCTATAAGTTCGCATTTACCTTGGACAGAATCTGTACTAATAATCAAGCCGAGTATGAAGCTTTAATTGTAGGCTTGGAGTTGATGGTAGATATGAAAATAAAGAATGTAATCATCAGGGGCGATTCTCAATTGGTGATTCATCAATTGACCGGTGATTTCAAATGCCAAAGTGATTCTATTATAAGTTTATACGAAATCGCCCAAGAGTTGTTGGAAGAATTCGACCAAGTAGAACTTCAATGTGTTAATAGAATGTACAATGACATGGCCAATGAGTTGGCCCAGTTGGCTTCTGGCTATTCAAAGGCGATGAGTTGGGAATCTACCTACGAATACGGAACTATATTGCCCGTTGTTCAGCGGAGGGCAAGGAAAAGTGAAATTCAATGCATAGAAGATGGGGTCGCACTTGATTGGATAGATGAGATTAAAGAATCCTTCAAAGAGTTTGATGGGCGAATTGATAGAAGAACGAAATTGCGTCTATTAAACTATGCATTAATAGACGAAGAATTGTTCAAAAGACGTTCTGATGGTGTGTTATTAAAATGCGTGAACTTACAAGAGGCTAAGACAATTATGGCCGAAGTGCATGAAGGGATATGTGGAGCCCATCAGGCCGGCCAAAAGATGAGATGGCTAATTATTAGAAGTGGTTATTTTTTGCCAAAGATGGGTGAATCGTGTGTTCAATATGCAAAAAGTTGTTTAGCATGCCAAAAACATGGTCCAATACAGAGGGCACCAGCAAGCAACATTGCACCCATTATCAAACCTTGGCCGTTTAAAGGTTGGGCGATAGACTTGATAGGGAAGATTTACCCTCCATCGTCCAAACAACACACCTTTATTATAGTCGCTACGGACTTTTTCACCAAGTGGGTCGAGGCAATGCCTCTAAAGGAAATCACCCAGAAAAGTATCATAGAGTTTATCCGGGACCATATCATCTACAGATTCGGAATTCCGCAAACTCTAATGACAGATCACGGGACTTCCCTAAATGGAGATCAGGTGAAGGATTTCTTGAGCGAATTTGGAATTAAATTGGTAAATTCCACACCATACTACGCTCAATCAAACGGTCAGGCAGAATCATCTAACAAGATTCTGAAATCTATCATAAGGAAGATGATAGATGAAAATGCCAGAAATTGGCACGAATGCTTGAACAAGGCCTTATGGGCTTATAGAACATCGCCCCGTTCAAGCACCAACATTACGCCTTTCCAACTCACTTATGGGCAGGAGGCTGTATTGCCCGTGGAAATCAACGTGCAATCCATAAGGGTGCGTCGGCAGCACGAATTAAGCGAGAATGAGTACAAGGAATCGTTGATTCAAAATTTATTAGAGTTGGACGAATTGAAGTTAGATGTGCTAGACAGGTTGCAAGTTCAGAAACAAAGGGTGGCTAGATTTTACAACAAGAAAGTTATAGCCAAGTTTTTTAGTGCGAACGAATTAGTTTGGAGGGCAATGCTTCCTTTAGATAGTAAAGACCCAAAATATGGCAAATGGTCGCCAAATTGGGAAGGGCCGTATAGAGTAAAGAGTGTATTGCCTAATGGAGCTTACCACTTGGAGGATTTAGATGGTACTAGGCATATAAGATTTATTAATGGTAAGTACTTGAAAAAATATGTTCCATCCCTTTGGGAAAATGAACAGATAAATACATAAGTGATAAAATTGCGATTGTAATGTAATCATGCCAAACGATGGCAGTTAACAAATTGGACGACCACGTTCTGATAGAAAAATAAACAGATAGATGCATAAGTGGTAAAATTGCAATTGCGATGTATTCGTGCCGAACGATGGCAGTAAATAAATTGGACGATCACGTTCTAAATAAAATCAGAAAGAACAAGACATATTCAAAACAAAGTCTTTTATTACCCAATGTTCCTTACAAACCATTCTTCACAAGAATTAAGGGAGACGGTCAAAATACAAGACGAAACATGCTACAAAATGTCTTCTGTTTGGTGGGAACAGAAAGAGTGAAACCAGTACGGCCAGCCCGTCAGTCTATGGCCGAATAAGAAGGCCAACCGCTCCCACAACCTTCCTAAGTGCATTGCTGCAATGGCGGGCGAGGAGAAGCAGCCCTTCAGTCTATGGCCGAATAAGAGGGTGAAATGTTCCCTTAACCTTCCTAAATGCATAGATGCAACGGTAGGCAAAGAGGAGTACCCTCAATATACAAACTGATGGCAAAAATCTTGCTTCAGTTTGAAAAAACATTTCCTATACCTCCCATACCAAAAGTGATGTCAAAGCAAAAGAGACGAGTCAAGAAACCCATCCATGTAGAAGAGGAAATTGTTGGTAAACGATCGGAGTGCCATGCAGTGGCAGGAAGCTTTGATGGCAAGAAATTGAATTTGAGAAGGCATGAGGATGAAGATGATGAGTATAAACATGCATATTTATAGGGGCTGGAAGACCAAAAGCCAGAATGTGGAAGGTCACATTTATGACCAGTGAGTGAAATCAATATGGCCCAAAGATTTAGGGAAGAAAATTCAAATGCCAAGAGAATATGCATGAATGTTGGCATAAAGACTAAGTACGAGGAAAATTGGCTATCAAGGATAAATGCCACTTCAAAATAATTATTCATTAATGACGATGAATGACATCAGGTTACATAAAATCAAGGCAGTCAGCGCGAAAAGTTACAAAGATTAAAACAGTAAATGTTTAGTTACAATTCGCCCCAAGCTGAGCGCATCTGATGCCTAAGTCTATCCCACTCTTCGCCCTGCCTAGAGGAAAGGATACCTAACTCCTTCACTAAGTCATCATCAACCTCCAACTTTTGGTATTGCTCCAATAGAGATTTGGTCTTTGCAATTCTTTGGGATGCAGTACGCCTCTTAGCAGCCATTCTCGCCCTACAGTCGTTCATTTTCGCTTGCAGCTCTTTCATTTCAGCAGCCAGGCTCAACATCAAAGAGTCTTCCACTACAAGCTCTGAAGAGACCTCAGTCAAATCAGCCTGGTTCTTGTCAATTTCCTGGAGCAAGGACTCTTTCTCAGAAGAAGCGCGGAGATATTGGGCACTTCGGGCCTTCAGTTCTGCGTTCTTGGCCAACAAGGAAGCGATGTCGACGTGAAGAACCCTCAACTTCACCTTAAAATCAGTAGAAATGCTGAGCGACGGGAGCAAAAGTACTTGCAGTAGGTTCGCGCTCAACATATCTAGCTTGGCCTTTTACTGGGCAGCGTTGGCACGGCTGATCTCCATGTCCATGAAGGAAACATACTCAAACGATGCCTGTTTGAGAAATGTCATGTTCTCGTTCGCAGGAGTGGAGGATGACGCAGAGGATGTTTTCATGCGCGCCCAAGAGGTGAGTAAGTCTTGGATGGAGTTAAGAATGCTATCGGATTTCTGCAAAGGAAGTTACCAATATTGAAGGTTTTCAACACAATAAAGCAAAATAAAAAATAAGAGCGAAGTAAAAAGACCTCATCGGCGGTGGTTGGAAATTCAGGCACTCCCCTTATTTCTTCCATCACTTGAGGAGATTTCCCTTTAGCTGGGCAAGAAAGACCTTCCCTACCAGACGAAGATATAGGAATCTCTGTACATTTCATACCGCAGTAAATCAATGAGACAGCAGCGATAAAGAAAGGCCAAGGCCTCAAAAGTAAGCATTACCTTCTAGTTCCACGCTTGGGGGGTCGACACCCTGAGGAAGAGGATTTGTTGGTGATAAAGATGTTGGAGCTTGACGCCTGGGCGATGCAGCCTCGACAGGAAGGGATGGAGAAGAATCTGCCAAAACTATAGCCTTGGAAGGGGAAGTTGAATCCTTCTAAAAAGATTTTTTGTTTTAGCAAATCATTATCGCATGAAAAGAAACAACTTGTGAAGTAGGTGAAGTTTAGTTACCTTTCTCCTGACAATGAGGGGAGCGTCATCATCATCATCATCCTGCAGGGATATTACAGTTGCAGCTGGCCGTTTGCGACTGGGAGCACCTTTAGAAACGGCAGGCTTCGAGGTTGGGGATGAAAGAGCAGAGCGAGTAGAACGAGAAGGGGACGCAGAGACCTTACTGGGTAAAGGGACAGTAGAAATGGGAATAGTACCCTGTCTATCCAGGAGGTGGAAAGCGCGATTCGCATCAGTTGAAAACAACTTTTGCTTCACTAATGGCCACAATTGGTCAAAAAGAGGATGAGTAACGGCAGTAGGATTGAAGGGAGCAAAAGTAAAGCCGGTTGCCAAAAGGTTATTACGGGCATCTATGGCTTGGGCTTCCGCTTTGTTGAGGATGTAGAAGCAATCCATTAAGTTATTAGAATAGCAAGGAGGGATAGGCCACATTTGGCCGAAACCAAGTTGGCGAGCACAAAATTGGGGCGCATATATCTCTACTCCCGCTTTAGCATTGGTTCCTACCAGAATGTCATGAAACAATTCCCTCCCTACCAAAAATTGAACCCAAACAGGCAGAAATGCATCTGCCTCGGCCAAAGTAGAGGGAGGCCGTACAAAAGGAGGAATTTGCTCAGAAGAAAAAGGGAAGAACGAAAGGGTTGAATTCAAAGTGTGAAAGAAAGTGAAAACGTCTCTCATAGACATATTTACAGGGCTCAGTTGATGAATGAAAAGCCCATAGCAGGTAACCTCACGAGGAGGAAAATGTGGAATACCCAGTTGAGGGAAATAAGATCTCAACCACAATTGAGCAAGCCATAAAGGCCCACTACCAGTGGGAGATGCATTGTTTTTCAGTTGGAATTGGAGCATGGCCATACCCCTATAAAGAGCAGCCAGAAGGAATGAACATAGGTTCAAAGGTCTACCTCGAGCCAATTCATGAGATAGAGGCAAGTAGCTCATGGAGGGTTTCAAGCTGGGAACACAGAGAACATATTTACAAAGCCAGACTTGGAGAAAAGCGACTCGCTCAGAATGGCAAGGTTCAGATACAGCAGTGACATAACTGCCCTGCATGCTCGAATAAGATTCAGTAAGTTTCTTATCAAATTTTGGGGCAACACCAGAAATTAGCATACCAGGAAAAATAGTATCGCCCAAAGGCGGGAGATTCAGCAAAGCCCCAACGTCCCTCAAAGTAATGGTCATGGGACCAAGAGGGAAAACAAAGGTATTGAACTCAGGGGACCAAAAACTTAGTGCGATTGGAAAAAGCACAGGGTCATACGTTGGGGGAAAAAGGGTAATCTCCAATAGGTCCAAAATTTTAGCACGTTCAAAAATTAATCTGGTGGGACCATGAGCCACCATACGTGCATACCACCTACGGAAAGATGCATCAGTTTTAGGCCAAGTGCGAATACCTCTATAATGGATCGGCCTCAATGGCAAAGATTGCGAGAAAGGGAGATCTTCAGAGCACGGGAATAAGTGACCTACCGCAGCCCGTTCGACGGCTTCAGCATCATTAAACGACGGACCCAGATAAAACTCGTTGCGGTCAGCATTGGATTGTGAAAGAAAAGACGGGTTCACATATAGTCTTGTGAGAAGGGTTTGGAAATCCTCAAAACTGAAAACATTGTCCGAAGGAGTTTGAGAAGTAGTCATTATGGCACAGAAAGTAAGTTGCTCTCGAAGATTGTCTGGTTTAAATCGAAGGTTGCAGCAATGGAGATGGTGAAATGGCGAGAGAAAAACGTAAAGCCGCAGAGACGTAAATGAAAAAGAATGCCGCGTACTTTTGGGGTTTTAAGGGTTTGTAACGTCGCAACCTTTCAGGCACTAAAACGTAAGTGATGATTGAAATTCTGGGGAAGTTCAAATATTGCGGGAAAGATACAGAATGAATATGGCAAAATTAATGATTAGTATTAATCCTGCCATATTGGGGGGTAATTGTTGACACACTAAAATGCAGCCCAAAATCAAAGGGAAGTCCAATTGAGAAATCCAAGATGAAGACCCAATGGAAGTCAATTAAAAGGCCCAAGAAGAAAAGCCCAAGCTGGAAACCTGTGAAAAAGCCTGAATATTGGAAGCCCAAGAGCAAAGGAGTACTACCGCCTAAGACTGTGGGACGCCCAGAGGCTGAACGAGGGTAGTACTGCACAATCGCCCAGGACGACAGCCTCATTGTCGCCCAGAACCTCAAGTCGCCCAGAATCAGACAAGTCTAAAGGGTATAGTTTATCCAATTTAACAATTATGCAAGCGGTTGGCAAGTGAACCCGGCACGATCCCACGATCCAGAAAACAGCAAGGGTAGTGGCAATAGTTACTAAGCAACTACTCCCCGAACAAGCGGTTCCTCACTAAAAGAGTGGACGGTTGCGAAGGTAATGGAGCAAGTCCGAGCAGTTTCGATAACCAAAAGATGCCCAAGAAGTATAAAAGGAAGTAACGTCATAGAAGCAGAGACCACCGAATCAAAACCTCTCGACAAGAGAATATGTAACTTTTATTTCCTTAGCTTAAATTTAATCCTTTCTCAGTACTCGTGTGCTTGCGCCCCTTGGAGGCGTTTTGTCTATTTTCCAGTTGTAGCTCTTCACTAGTAAACGCACCCCTTTTTGGGACTTTGTCTCAAGAGGTCTGTTCCTTACACAATCGTCTGACCCCTTTTTCTCGTAATTGTTGGCGGGTTGCAAAAACGCGCGGAAACAGTATATGTTCTGCAATATCAAATATAGTGTATGGGTATGATGTGAATATGTTTTTGTGACCCCTTTTAGGTTCAATAGAATATGATACGATTTTGATATTTTGTGACCTGATTTTGCTATATTATGATTTGATTTTGGGTAAAGTGTGACTTAACATCTATAAATTCTGACACAATCTATTATTGTAGTCTAATGTTAGCTTTTATGAAATAATTCATCCTAAATTTGTTTAGGTCTAAGCTAAACTAGTTTGGTATGTGCAGGATGACATCCATTTGACTGCACATAGAATTTGTTGAAACTGTGATAAGGGACGCTGTCATCTAATTTTATATTTGTTTGTGACTCCAAGCTTAGTTTTGCAACCATAGATTTATATTAAGATAGATGCAAGTCATAGTTACACGACATTATAAATCTACATGCCAAAACACAAGTGATTGCAAAGGTCACAGTTTATGATTTCTTCTATGGAATAGGTAACAATCACAAAAGAGTAGGTCACGGTTACATTATTTTGTTTGTGATCAAGGTCACAGTTGCATGTCTAACACTCTAATTTATGCAGGACTGGAAATATTTGATTAATGAATACTCTTGGTTTCAGGGAAAATTACAATAAGCACCATAACAAATGTCATCAAGTACGCACAGTTCTTGTTCTACAACGATCTCAAAAACATGTCAACGTCATTTGATGCTACCAAAGAGAGGTTTCAAATAGCATCATTATTGTTCAGAAATAGACAAGTTAGATAGATTGGAAAGAGAGAAAAATAGAGATAGACGATTGATTTTATGTGAACGTAATTGCTTTGACAATGATTTCTCATTTATTATATTTAGGTAGATGAATGTTGGTTGCTATGTACAAGAGGATGCATATTTTCACCCTCTTAATACTAAGGATGGTTGTTTTGTTATGTACTTATGGATGATAAACTATTTTTTTATGATTCTTATATCATTTAGGTTATTTGTTACGGAAAAATGGTTGATAAGGTAATTGTGATAACAGGTCGCAGTCAAACAACAGTAGGTCACATTCAAAGCATTATTGGTAAAAACAATCACAATTAACACAACTTTGGTCACAGTTGACATAAACCTGATTACATAGAGTTACAGTTAATACATAATAGCTCGCAAAAAGTTACTCTTCGCATATTAGGTAATAAACAATCACTATTAATAGAGACCTGGTCACACACAGTCATAGTTAAAAAGGATCTAGTCACATGTAGACACAATTAAGACATACCTCATCACAAACAATCACTGTTAATACAAACTTGATCACAAACAATAACAGGTTGAATAGACCCGGTCACAAACATTAACAACTTAAATAGAATTGGTCACAAAATAATTATTGTTAACACATATTTGGTCACAAACAATAAAAACTTACACTGGCATGATCACAAATGGTAACGGCTGCACAGACCTAGTCACAAATAGTCACTATTAACACAAATCTATTTATAAACAATAATAATTGATACAGACATGATCACAAACAATAATAGCTGATACAAACCTAGTCACAAAAAAGTATAGAAAACACATCCAATAGGTCACATTCATCCCAAGATTTTACGAAATGCATAAGCATGTTAACAACATATAAATTTTATGTCACAAGATGAATTTAAAATTTTAGATCAAAAATAAATTTTATTTGAATAATCTTTCAATTAAACAAATGCAATAATACACAATTTTGAATAAAGGAAATAATTTTTAAGCATAATGGCCTTATTAGTCACAATTATATAAAATTTTAGGTCACACTAAGACAAAATCGTACGTAAAATGGGTCATAATCACACAAAGTTATAGATTACAATCAACAAAGGTTGAGGTCACAAATTGCCCACATGATATGTCACATTAATACACAATTATAGGTAACATTATGATAAATTCTTAGGTAGAACAAGTCACAGTCACAAATACTTGTCGATCACAATCTAATATCATAACTAGTTATAATTTTCAATTGAACAAGTAGCACAACATATTGAATATCAAATTTTGTGACTAGCAATCTTAGTTACATAATCTCTTAGATCACATTAAATTAACACAATAAGTTACATTTTGACAACTGTAATAGTCGCATCCACATCCACATTTACATGTACACAAAATAATAGATAATAATCTCAAAATAATTATCCAGCCTCAAAATTTTCATGTTCTACTACCAAAATATACGAACAACATGAATAAGCACAATTTTTGAATGAATTCGCAATTCCAATAGCCACCAAATATCGTTCACATTGTTCGGATCCATACACATGTGAATTATAGTTATTGAAATCAATTTTGGACAGAAATTGTTTCAATTAGTTGAGATTAAAAATAGATATCCTTTAATTCGTTGGCACTAGAAGAAATCATGACTTCGGAAATTTTAGAATCGTGCCAAAATAAAATGAGTTGGTCTATGCTAGAAAGCTCTTTGGTCTTGTCTGTAGTTATCGAAAAATGTGTAAATGACCAAAAATCTTTATCACAAAGCTCCGAAATTGTGACTTGAAACAATAATAATTGGTAGAAAATTGTATAGAAATTTGCTCAACTAATAAAATTGACGAACAACTTGTGAGTACAAGAAGATGAAATTGATTCTTGAGAAAAATGTTGGTGAAATTATGGCCGAATTCAGAAATCTGAAGCCAAATTCCTTTTGCCATGTGCGCGCATGAATCATTACGTATGGGACTAAAAATTAGTCGTTAGGCAGGATTTCTAGTTTGAATCTAGGTGACTTTTCATGAAAATAATCAACTTTTCATGTAAGGATGACACTATTTCTTGGATGGTAAATTGAAATCTATAAATAGGTAATATACTTCGATATAAACATATCAAATCATCAATCGAAAACCATATTATAGTGCCTTTGATTCAATATATTACATATTTAAACTTCTTAAGTGTTCTTCAAGTTTTGGAAGAAAAACACAATTGCTTAAGAATTTTTCTTCTTCAAGACTTGTTCAATCTTACAAACCACTTGTTGTGAGTCCCTTTAAATACCAAATCAAATCTAGAAAGAACAAATATCATTTGAGGACAGCGATTACACTTACAAGTCTCATTTTGGTGTTTTTCAGTGTTTCTTGCTACTACATTTTATGTTCACTTCTTCCGTTCTTTTTGAATTTTGTCCAACAATCTAAAATGATATTTTATGGAGAACGAGATGAATATCAAACTCATGAATAAAGACCTTGTTTTGTTGGATAGATTTGATGGAATAATCCTCACTAGGTGACTTGACAAATTGAAAATCCTTCTAACAACATTAAAGATTTTCTACATTCTTGATCCGAATTTGGCACCACTACTAAAATCAACATATAGAGATTCGATGTTGTACGGAGTGAAAGACAAAAATGTCAAGAGAATGAATTAATCTATAGAAGTCACATTCTCAATTACTTTTAGGTAGGTTATATGATCTCTACACCAACACCACTTTGGCAAAAGAGATTTGGGATGCATGTAGGAAAATAAATACAAAACCGATGAAGAAGATACAAAGAAATTTTAATATCAAGGTATTTTGACTTTAAATTTCTTGAGAACATTCATCTACTTCTCCAAGTACATGAATCACATGTGCTTATCAACAAATTGAAGGCGATCAAAATAGAATTTCCAGAATCTTTCCAAGTGGGAGCAATTATTGCAAAATTCCCAAGGACTTGAAAACGATATCGAAAGAAGACTTTTCATAGTTTCAAAAATTAATTTTTAGAACAAATTCAGAAACATCTTTGGATTGAGGCAGAATTATGGGCAAGAGTTAAGAGTTTTCACTCTTATCAAGGTATTTCAAAGGCCAATGCCGTGGAAAAGATCAAACCATCCAACAAATCAAGCAAGAAGAAATCTTCTAACAAGACTACAAAAAGTTCAAGAAGAAGTCCAAGGAAGATTGTTTTATATGTGAAAAGTCCGAACGTTATGCTAAAGATTGTCGGCATCTAAAATAGAATAAGAAAGATGACACGGTGAACTCCATTGATGAATATAACATTGTGGCTACCGTGAGCGAAATCAATGCTATCAAGGGCAAAGTTTCTGGTTATTAGCATGATACATGCATCTATTCATGTATCATATGATAAGTCACTCTTCAAGATTTATCACGAATTAGATGGAGAACAAGAGATACAAATGAGTAATAAAGGCCGCTCCAAAGTAGTTAGGAAAGAAAATGTGGATATCATCTTCACTTTCAGAAAAACTATTACCTTTATAAATGATCACTAAAGATATATGTATGTTAATTTGATAAAACATAAATATGAAGCATTTAACTTGTTTAAGACCTATAAAAATGAAGTTGAAAATCATTTAAATAAGAAAATAAAAACACTTAGAAGTGATAAAGGTGGTGAATATTTTTCTAGTGTTTTTAAATCATTTTATGAACAACAAGCGTAATACATCATTGTTCTGCACCTGGGATATCCGAACAAAATAGTTTGACTGAAAGAAAAAATAGAATATTAGTGGAAATGATAAATTCCATGTCAATTTATGCTAAGTTACCATTTTACTTATGGGGTGAAGCTTTTATTGAGTGCATGTAGAATCTTAAAATATATTTCCTTCAAAATACACAAATATTTTTCCTTGTGAATTTAGAAAAGAAGAAAACCAAGCATTTGATACTTTAAAGTGTAGGGTGTCTTGCATATTGTAAGAACACGGACCCTAAAAGGATCAAGTCAGGTCCAAGAGACATTAAATGCGTCTTTATTGGATATGCTAGTAATAGCAAATTATATAGATTGTTAAATTTGGAGACCAATGTAACAATTGAATCAAATGACCTAGAGTTCTTTGAGAATTCACTATTCTCGAATAATAACTTAAGAGAAACTCATGTAGAGATTCCTAGCTCTAGTGGAACACAAGATACAACATCTTCAAAAGATGTTGCTGAATCTAGTAAACCTCTAAGAAGTAAAAGAACTTGAAAAGAAAAGATGTTCGGATCAAATGAAATATATTCTCTACTTATTTCAATTTACTTAATTAAGGGAAATGAGAGGAATGTTTAGAACAATACCTTTTATTCTACAAGTGAAAACAGATCCTAAGACCTAGAAATAAGCTATGGCTTTTCATGATAGTATGTTTTGGAAAGATGCAATTAAAGACAAAATTGATCCAATTATGTTTAACAATGTATGGAAACTTGTCAATTTACCATCCGAGACTAAACATAGCGGTTGTAAATGGGTGTTTCAAAGAAAATATATTGTAGATGGGTTTTTAATACATTTATAGTTTGATTAGGTGCTAAAGGTTATCAACAAATGGAAGGAATTGAATATTTTGATACATATGCACCAGTAGCTAGAATAACATAAATTAGGATATTATTCGCATTAACATTTGTATATGACTTGCATGTTCATAAAATGGACATTGAAAAAACATTCCTAAATGGCGATCTTGATGAGGAGGTTTATATGGAATAATTGAAAGTATTGTTTCTACGAGTAATGAACATTCAAGTTAGTAAAATGACTATATGGTTTAAAACAAGTACCAAAGAAATGGCATTAAAAATTTGGCTTAGCAATATTTTCTTTTGGCTTGATGTATAATAGTATAGACAAGTATTTATATTCTAAAGTATGTGACAAATACATTGCATTTATTTGTTTGTATGCTGATGACATGTTGATTTTAAGCAATTACATGGACGGAATAAAAGAAACAAAGAGGTTTATGTCTTCTGCATTCAAGATGAAGGATATTAAGGTTTGTATCTTCTAAATTCAAGATGAAGGATACTGGACAAGTGGATACTCTATAGGATATCAAAGTTGCAAAAGCTAATGGAGGCTATTATTTGAGTCAATCACATTGCATAGATAATGTGATAAATAAGTTCAAACACTTTGAACATAAACGAGTTTAGTACCCCTCTTGATCCAAACTCTAAACTTATAAAGAATGTCGGAAAAATTATAGCTCAACTAGAATATGCAAATCCTATAAGTAGTCTTATGTATGTAGTTCAATACACAAGACTAGACATATCATTTACAATTAGTAAACTTAGTAGGTTTACTTATAATTCGGGAAAAACATTGGAAGGTCAGTGTGAGAGTTCTTGCTTATTTAAGGAAAACTAAAAAAATAGGTCTATAATATTCTAGATTTTCAATTATATTAGAAGGATTTACTGATGCTAGTTGGATATCTAACATTGGTAAAAGTAAATCTAATTCGGGTTGGGTATTTAGTCTTGGAGGATGTAAAGTTTCTTGAAAGTTTAAGAAACGAACATGCATAATCCATTCAACTTTGGAATTTGAATTCGTGACATTAGCTGATAGTGGGAAAGAAACTGGATGACTTAATGATATTCTATATAAGATACCTTTAGGATCAAAGAATATATTCCCGATATCTATTTTATGTGATAGTCAAGCCACATTAGCAAAAGTATACAATTAGGTATAAAACGTGAAGTCTAGACATATGAGTTTGTGACGTGACTACGTAAGGAAAATAATCAAGAGTGTAATAATTTCCCTAAATTACATTAGGTCAAATAAAAATTTAGTAGAACACAGAGATTTAGTGATATCTACATTGAGTAGGATGAGTTGAAACTCCTAAACTAACAGATCCAACAATGACAGCAACCCTATCGTCATTACTAAAACAGTAACCCACGAGTTCAAAGGGTAACAACAATTCATTTGATAAGTAAATAGTTTCATCTATATTATATCCACACAAGAACCCTACCCTAATCTAACAACGTTGGTTGTTATTTAAGGGAAGGTTGAGTGTAAAGATCTTAGCCCCTGTTTGACAACTATTATTTGGAGAAATAAAGTTGTAGATAGTATTTTTTAGGAGAATGTGTGGTTAAAAAGTAGGATTTTTTTTTTTTGAATTTATGTGTAAAATATTTTATTGTGTGAATGTGTAATAGAAAATATACATGTAGAAAAAAGAGTTTTCAAATAATGGTTGTCAAACAAGGGCTTAATGAAGTTCAGTATTAAGTACGAGTATCTCTAAAAGTAATAAATATACTAGAAAAACTTTACCTAGATGAATTTCGAGGTGGTGCCACCTCAATAGAGTTGGTGATTCTCTATGGATAAGCGCAAGACCATATTAACATTAAGCGAATTTGAAAAACTTGAGAATACATGAAACTTTTGTGTGTATTTTTGTCTGTATCATCACGAGGAATGCCTGGTTCAAAAGTATCATACTACTTGGAATTTTAATAATACTTTGTGAAAATTATAGTATGGTTAGATTAAAATCAAAAGATATCTAAATTTTATGCATAAGTATTGCTAGTTTGAATTTATGATTAATAAAATTTTAAAGAAGTGGGGGATTGTTGTATTTGTTCAAAAATTAAATCGATAAGTTTTGAGCCTCCAAGTGGGCCTCTTAATGGATGAATTGGTGAAGGAAAATTTACTTTGCCCATGCATACTAACTTGCCATGTGTACGCATGGCTCCCAATTCAAAAAACTGAAGCCAAATTTCGTTTGCCATGCGCTCGCATACGCATGGCTCCCAAGTCAGTAAACTGAAGCCAAATTTCATTTGCCATGCATGCGCATGGGGCTAAAAATTAGCCGTTGTGCTAGTTTTTTGGTTTCATTATTGGCGACTTTTCATGTAAGGATGTCACTTTTTCTTGGATGACGAATTGAAATATATAAAAAGGTGATAGATTTCTATAATAAACATATCAATTTATCAATCAAAAACTGTTGTAAAATAATGAGATAATTATTGATGATTATTTAGTATTATCATGATACCTAAATAAGTCTTATCTAGTTCAGAAGATGTATTTCATTCCAACTGTAACTCTCATTTTAGACCCTATAAATACTGGTCTTGATTCTCAATAAAATATACACAAATCTATTGACTCTTCTTCCATTTTCTCTTTTCTCTCTTTTATAACACATAATCAGCACGAAAGCTTAATTTTTCAAAGTTTTGTGAATGTAATAATTTTTTTAAAACATAATCATCTATCACATGTACTAAAATTAATTTGGTGACATGTGAATTTTTTTTTATATAATATGCATTATAATATTATGCCTATACAAACTCTATGTATCCTGAATTTTTCACTAATTGATTACGACAGATTTATTTCATGAATTGATTGTGGCAGATTTAATTTTGCAATCATATAGATTATTAAATAATTAGATGTACTAGCTTCATGCACCAACTTTTTTATTCTACCTTAATTAATTATGCTTTAATTTTTGTTGATTAACTTGCTATAGTTTCTGCACAAATTAGTCATGATTTAATTTGTTAATTCTACCACAATTAATTAGTATGCACGATTCTTATATGTACGATTTCTTTTAATGCTGAAACTTTGCCCATATAATATGATTTCTTTTCACGCTTTATCAATATGAACATATCATGCCAAACTTAATTCACGCTGTAATTTGGTAATTCATGAAGCAATTTAACTCATGTATCATAATTAGTAATTTCCTATATGGTAAGGAATAACTTTAGAGCATATATTTTCAAGATTTCTTTCTTATTGTATGTTTGGCAATTAATTTATATATATAAATTCATATTATGTTTGTATGATAATTAATATTTTTAAGCTGATAAATATTTCTTTTTATGTTCTTTCATAAACTTTAAATTAATAATTTATCATGTTGTTACTTCTGAAATAGCACAATATTATGATTAATATTCTTAAAAAATATTACTTGCTTCAGAAGAGCATGACATTACGATTCCAATATTCCAGAAGAATATTATTTGTAGATTTGTCTATTACAAATATTGTTGCTTCTTAAGTAGAACATTATTATTATTATTATTCTAGTAATATTTTATTTGCTCCTGAAGAGCATAATTATGTAAAATCTAACAAAAATTATGTTTTTACTCCAGAAGAGTAAATCCTAAAATAATTGTATTATAATAATATTTGATTGCTCATGAAGAGCATGAATTATAATGTTCAATATTTTAGATAAATATTGACACATAGCTCTTGAAAAAGTAATAATAAAATACAGCATGCTCTCGAAGTAGTACCTGTTTCGAAGAATATATCATTTTGAATTCATTTTTATCCCTAGAGGACAACATGTGATTAACATAATGGGGATATTGATTAGTTTAATTACTTGAATGATACATGATTATATAATGTTTAATCATATTCTTCGAAATTAAATAATTGAACTATCTCTTATATTGAACCAGAAGTTCAATTTGATTTTATTGTTTGGTATGACCAGTTGTACCATCACTGGATCAATAATGATGTGAAATTAAAAATTCAAATGGATATTTAATGAAGAACCAAAAGATTCTTCAATCCAATGATTTTATATATATTATTTGTTCTCTTTATCGATAATTGATCATTATACACCAATAATCAATATAGGGATTGAATCTTCCATATTTCTGAAAATTAATTAGGGAGATAAATGGGGCCTCGTCACCCTCCACGTTGACCATCTAAATATTATTTGTATATAATACACTTGATACAAATATTAGATGATTGCATGGTGTTCGCAACCTCAAGTTTGCGAAAGTTCTATTCAAATTATGAGCATAATATTCAGATTATACAATTAAGACGGTGTGTCTTTTTAATACTAGTGATCATAAATCTCAATTTTTTAATAAGTGTTAGTTGAGATGTCGATACATTATTTAACATTTTTGTTTGTTAGACACCTCCAATTCATTTAATTGGGAACCGAATATTTCCCACTTCAGTTTAGGGAAAGCCATTACACATCATGTCAACATCATAGTTCTCCTAGTTATAACTTGGCTTATGGTCAGAGCCTAATTTTTCCATCAAATTATTTCGATAGTACTGCATATGTAAAACTAATTCACCACAATGCATTGAGATGGAAAGTAAAAAAGAAAATGCTGAGAATAAATTGGTAGCATGAACCCTTATCCCAAATGGATGATATTTGTAAAAATGATTGTCAATTTGATTTCACAATTCTCTCAGCATTAGATGGAAGAATTAAGAAGCTGAAAATAATATACAAATGCATCAATATCTAAATCCTCGCAAAAGACAATTCGAACCAGAAGTTTGAAATATAATTTATTTAGATGCATTTACTGACTAAAGATATTAACAATCTCACACATTAGCTTTAAATACTCCAACTCGAATTGACTACTGGAAGGACAATTCTTTAATATTATATTTGATAAATTTATGGCACACCCGAAGCATGATGATATTTGATTCTATTACAAAGTCCTCCAAAAGAAAATGGAGCAATTGGTAAAGATTGTCTTAATAAGAAGGTATATACTTTTAATGAGCATTTAGACATAACATATTATAAAATCTCATAAGAGGTTCAGGTACCTGAAATAATGAAAATTGAGATATCTCAACAAGTTATGTCATCATGAAAAAAGAAATAGAGTAAAAAAAGATAAGAAAAAGTTATCGACAACACTTTTGCACATGATGTACTGCATCATATTATGAATAGCGAGGAATCGAAATAAATTCGTTGAAATATATCGATCGAAAAAATAATTAGTCAAATAAAACGACATGACCAGACTAAAATTTACTAGAGAAACCTGAAGTTTTTAGACTCGATCCTGGTAAAATTGAACTTACTAGAGAAACCTGAAATTTATGGATCTACAGTTTGAACACCTAAAGGTGTATACTTACACGAAATGAATATAGAAAAAGTAAGGTCGTAATATGAAATGTACGACTTTTCATAATGAATTCTGCGAAAACTTATGTAAATAAATAAATTATCACGTGGTGGATGTAATCACAAGTGTCCAAAAATAATGAGATTTCAATAAATTATATGTTATCTCATAAATTATGGAAGCGAAATAATGTTGTTATAGATAATATTTTCACCTTTAATGTGTCTCTTGATATTATGTAAGATGAGGATTCTGAACCACTGTTTGTTAAAGACTGTCAAAATAGAAGTGATTGGCCAAAGTGGAAAGAAGCCATACAAGCAGAATTGAATTCATTAGAGAAACGAAAAATATTTGGACATGTAGTTCGAACACCTGAAAATGTAATCCTTGTTGGATACAAATGGGTTTTTGTATAAAAGATAAATGAAAACAATGAAATCACAAGATACAATGCCTGACTCATAGCTCAAGGGTTTTTATAAAGACCAGGAATTGATTATGAGGAAACATATTCTCTCGTAATGGACACCATTACTTTTAGATTCTTAATTAGTTTGACTGTGTCACAAAAGCTCAATATGCACCATATGGATGTATGACTACATATTTGTATGGTTCACTTTATAGTAACATATATATGAAAGTTCCTGAAGGACTTAAAGTGCGATAAACAAATGACACATGCCCAAGAACCATGTTCTCAATTAAATTGGAAAGATAATTATATAGATTGAAACAATCCGGACACATGTGGTATAATCGCCTTAGCGAATATTTGTTGAAGGAAGGCTATAAAAATGATGATATCTGCCCATGTGTTTTCATAAAGAAAACAAATATTGGATTTGCAATTGTGACAATTTATGTTGATGATTTAAATTTAATTGGAACTTCTAAAGAGCTCAACAAAACTGCAGATTATTTGAAAAATGAATTTGTGATGAAAGATTTGGAAAAAAATCAAATTCTGTCTCGGGTTGCAAATTGAACATTTCCCAGAATGATTATTTGTTCATCAATCTATATATACAGAAAACGATTTTATATGGATAATGCACATCAATTGACATCACCTATGGTTGTTCGATCACTTGATGTAAAAAATGATCATTTTCGTCTACTTGAAGATGGAGAAAAGATTCTTGGTCCTAAAGTACCATACCTTAGTGCAATTGGATCATTAACTTATCTTGCAAATTGTACTCGACCCGACATAGCTTTTTTTGTAAATCTCCTTGCAAGATATAACTCTACACCAACACAAAGACATTGGAATGGTGTTAAACATATTTTTCATTACTTGAATGGTACTATTGATTTGAGATTATTTTGTTTCTCAAAAGTCGGGATCTGCTTCAGTGGGATATGCAGATACATGTTATCTCTTTGATCCACATAAAGCTAAATCACAAACAGGATACGTGTTTACGCATGGATGAACAACTATATTATGGAGATCTGTGAAGCAATCAATAACAACAACATACTAAAATCATTATGAAATTATTGCAATCTATGAAGCTGTAACACCCCGAACATATACTTCGAGTGTTACGTACAATACAAAATAATTCTGCCTTTGCTACATATAAAAACTCTTAAATAAAAGTATTACATACTGAAAACTTATGTTCAATTTATAGTAAAATATCTTTGTAAAATTTAATGGCCAGTAGAAGTGCATACCGCCCTGAAATTTTTCTTTACAAATACGAACTCGGTGTTGTTACGGTAAATTTGGGCAGCTAGTTCAAACATTTTTATAAAATTCACCTCAACTCCGTTTTATATGAAATTTGTGGCATTTAAAAGATATTTCTAAGTAGTTTCCCAGGTTAAAATATGGAGAGTTTTCAAGATAATATGATGGGGACGTTTCACTAAAAACAGTGAGGTGTTGCACAGAACTTCAGATTCGACCTTTCGACACTTAAAAATTTATATCCCAGGGTACAGAAATCCAAATTGAGTGATTATTGTGCTCATATAAAGACAACTCAAAGAGGAACGTAGGAATATTTTTAGAATCTCAAATAGATATTTATAGTATTCGTAATAGCATTTTTAATTGACACTAAAAATTGGTCCAGTTTCTGCCTTTTATCATTTTCAAGAAAAAAAGTCTTATGTCTCTTAGCATAACATGAAAGACATGGTTACAAAATTTACTTCCAGTACCATATTACATCATGTCTTATACATGCTTATATGATACAAAAACATAGGGAAGGAAGTCTACGAACGAAACATACAAGAGGGAAGTTTTGCTACAAAAACTGTCCTTAACCCATCATCAAGTATGCTAACCGACTTCCACCAACTCGATAATCAAGGACCTGAAAATTGTATAAAATACTATGAGTATAAAGAATACTCAGTAAGATACCATGCTCGGGTTTAACATGTTAATACTACGCAAAAGGAAAGCATTCAAATACATACGTGCACATTCTGGCTTGCCGGTGCCCTTCGGACTTGTCCTAAGGCATAAATAGATATCTAACTTTGTGGACTTGTCCACTTTTCATGCATAGCTTAAGCATCAATATTACCATGAAATCCTACCACTTGAGCATGCAAAGTATCTTACCTAAGAGCTTGAAGAAATTGACTGAAATGTGTACTAGGTGCTAAGTTCCCTTCCTACACATTTTTCTTCTTGCTGCTCCTTGCTCTTTGTTACAAATATAATCAGGTTGCCAAGACCTTTGCTGGGAAAAATTCTTAACTATTTATAGGCAAGAAAGTCTATGGTCAAATTAAGGTGGAAAGGTGACTAATTACTAAGTTAAATGAGTGCATACACGTGGGTTGAATCCTCTCAAAATCTGCATGCATGTTAGCACTTCATATCACATAATACTTAGAATTAACCACCTCTTGCTTGCCTCCTACACCTCATGCTTTCCCCCAACACCACATGCTTGCCCAAACCACCTCATGCTTGCTTTAATTTGGCATTATAACTCCACAATTACAGCATTTCTCTCGGCCAACTTGTTGAAAAATAAATGTACATCTATACTAATTAGATGTAAAATAACTTTAATCCCAAACCCCTAATTAACTAATCATGATAACTATTTAAATCAACCAACAATGAAAACTTGGAATCACTAATAATTTGGCCATATAAAAATCTGAAAAAATTAAATTGCCATCCTAAAAATTAAATGAGAAAATAAACGAGCAAAAATTTTCGGAGTATTACAGAAGCAGGCCGATAATGTATGTGGTTAAGGAACATGACCCATCATATTCAAGCATCATGTGGATTAGTTTCAACAAAACATAGTCCAACAATTTTGTATGAAGATAATACTGCTTGTATTGCACAACTCAAATGAGGTTATATCAAAGGTGATAGACAAAACATATTTCTCCAAAATTCTTTCATACACACAAGCTTCAGAAATATGGCGACATCAATATTCAACAAATTCGTTCAAGTGACAATGTGGCTGATTTACTTACAAAAGCACTTCCAACATTTACATTCAAGAAATTGGTTCAAAAGATTGGAATGCGTCGACTCAAAGATTTTTAGTGATCAACATCAAGAGGAGTAGCTGTACTCTTTTTCCTTCGTTAGGTTTTATTCTACTGGATTTTCCTAGCAAGGTTTTAATGAGACATCATTTTTATACTCCAAAATAACTGTACTCTTTTTCCTCCATTTGTTTTTTTTTTGTCCTATTGGATTTTTATCAAACAAGGTTTTAACGAGGCAGATATTGTAAAAATAATTATCAAAGGGGAGTGTTGAAAAATAATGAGATAATTATTGATGATTATTTAGTATTATCACATAGATAAATCTTATCTAGTTCATAAGATGTGTTTCATTCCAACTGTAACTCTCATTTTAGATCCTATAAATACTGGTCTTGATTTTCAATAAAATATACACAAGTCTATTGACTTTTCTTCTTTCTTCTCTTTTCTGTCTTTTATAACAAAAACTATATTATAGTGCCTTTGATCCAATTAATTTACATATTCAAACTTCTTAAGTGGTATTCAAGTTTTGAAAAAAACACAAGTGCTTAAGTATTTTTCTTCTTCAAGGCTTATTAAATCCTACAAGCTATTTGTTGTAAGTCCCTTCAAGCACCAAATCGATTCTAAAGGAAACAAATATCATTTGAAGACAGCGATAACGTGTACAAGTCTCATTTTAGTTCTTTTTTTTTTCGGCATTTTTTTCTACTACATTTTCTATTCTCATATCCCATTCTTTCTTAATCTTGTCCAACACTTCATTCATCTTTTCCAAAAGGGAAATTACAATATACTCTCTAGGAAAATTACAATATGCACTATATACACTTTACAATTTTTTTTCCTGAGAAATTTACATGTATATTGTTATAAATAACTATATAGATAAAGATGCCCTTAATTGAAATAACGAACTATTATCATTAAACTATAAGATGATCAATGGCCAGAAAATTGATCGACATTATGACATTATCTTGAGTTTGTCATATGCAAACATATGTTGCTAGCAACAAGCACCTTTTAAAGTTAAAAACCATCATATCATAATGTGAAGTGAGAAAGGGTCAATAAGTAAGACAATGCAAGGTTTTATATTCTGTCTTAAACATAAACAACGAGCAAACGAGGAGCGTGGAGGTAAAAACTACTAGGTGAATAAATATATTCTTATCTAATTCTTTCAAATTAGCAAAAATCATTTAAAACACATTGTTAAGTGTATTTTCTACACTTATTTCGGACTTGAAACTATAGAATTTTATTGTTCTTTTGGCAAAATACAACTTAAATTGTGTTATATTACATCTTATAGGTAAAACTCATTATTGGATGAAGAATTGAAGAAAAGAAGCAAAATGTGTCAAAAGTGGAAAAACCCAAAGTAAAGGGATCAAAGTCTACACTATAGAAGTTAAAGGATGAAATTGCATTAATTCGAAAGATTGGATGACTTGGAGAAATACAAAATTAATTGGGCTTTTGGACTCCTAATTGGACCAAACCATTGATGACTTAGGTTATATATATATATATATATATATATATATCACACGATAGCGAAATGAAGAGGAGGATTCGGCCGCTAGAGAGGAAAATTATATATACACATCAAACGACGGCTGAATGGGAGAATAATATCACATAATTTGGCAACTTGGGGAGAGGAGTAAGCTAGCAGAATAAAAGAATATATATGTATAGAGGAAGCCGATAAAAGAATAAACGGGAGAGAAAATAAAAAGCATAGATTGGCAGATTGGGAGGGGGGAGGGACAAGATTGGAGCCACCAATTCATATATATAAACACGCGTCAGCAGATTAGGGGACAAAAAACAAAGGACTACTGAATTTGTTGCTGAATTTAGTGCGGAATTTTGAAAATATATACATACAATAAACGGATAGACCGAACATTGAAGGAAGCCGACCACGGTATTGTCAATAGGGGAAATTAATCACGTTCATCAATTTATAGGTGATGTCGTTCCACTTTTATGCATTGAATCTTCATAACACGCTAGGCTAAATTCCTTTGTATTGGATGGATGATGAAACTAATTAATTTTTAGTGTTTAATTTGAGATTATGTGTTTTTAGTTTGATTCTTACGTTGTGAGTTCATAAATATGCTTTAGTCTATTGTTTTAATGTTTGCGCACCATTAAGATAATTAGTTGTTTATTCATTGTGTTGGAAAACTCACGGTAGGTACAACACTATTTATGAAACACATGGACAATAAATATTAGGAATAATATTTATGACGTGTGCAATCATGTATGATGATCCTAAACGTCAATGCATGCTTGTCATATGAATTCGGACTAGAAATATGATCATCTCGTGGCAATCATATGTTTATTATATCTTGGGAAAGAATAGTGAATAAAAATGAATTATCGATCGTCACAATTGTATGAATTAAGTTAATTATCAGTAGTTGAGAGTTAAAACTAAGAATTGATTAGTGGAGTCAAAAATCTAATACACTTACCCTCATTTGATTTAAAACCACTTTTTATTGATTTTGTAGTTATAGAACGTAGTTAAATATAAATCGACCAATTTTTACTACTTTTGTGAATTTAGACATATCGAATGCACTAAAATTGACCATTATTCTCTGTGGGACGATAACTCTTAACTCATCAGTTTTATTACTTGTCAACGATCCCGTATGCTTGCGAGTTTTGCACGAACAAGTTTTTGGCGCCGTTGACGAGGAATAACAATGTTAATTTTAGTTATTGATATTCTAGATTCGTTTTTATTTTTTTGTTGTTGTTGAAGTATGGTATTACATTGTTTTATTTTATTTTGTCTTAAATTTTTTCAGGTAAACTTGGTTTATGCAAGCTCCTGACGAGGTTGATCTAGCTCCAATAGATCACGAAATTGAAAGGACATTCAAAAATCGCAGGAGAGGTCAACGTCAAGTAAGGAGAATGGCTGATAATCAGAATCAACAACAGAATCAGGCTAATGTTCCAGTTGACAATCAACTACCGCAACCAAATCAATAGAGAGCCATCCAGAATGAAGCTTCCATTTTAGTTAGGGATTATGTAAACCCAATTGGTGCACTAGTGCTACCAGCCGTGGTATACCCTCCCTTCGGACAACCTAACTTCCACCTTAGACCGAATGTCATAAATTTGTTCCAAAATCACCAAGACATCAGATTTTTTGGAATAGCCACGGAGAACCCTCATGAACATATTTCGGCCTTTCTCATGTTATGTGAGGTGATCAGTCACGAAGGGGTATCAACAGACGCTTTTCGAATGCGGTTATTTTCTCATACTCTGAAGGATGTTGCTTGAGAACGGTTTCTTTGTTTACCTCTAGGGAGTATACAATCATGGGCTGATATGGTTCAAAAACTCACGATGAAACTCTTCCCACCTTCTCGAGTCCACAAAATCAAGAATGAAGTCCACTTTCAAGCAGAAAGATTTAGAGAGCTATTCTGAAGCATGGGAGTGGTTCAAGAATTTGTTCCGAAAATGCCCTAGCCTTGACATTCCTAAGCAAGCTCAGAGTATCTCTTCTACTACGGTCTGCAACAAGAGTTCAGGAATATGGTAGATGCTTCAGCGGGAGGATTAGTGATGAAACTTGACGTCGATGAAGCTTATGATTTGTATGAGAAAATAGTCGAAAATCAATCGATGTGGCCAACCAATAGGGAAGCCCCAAAGAAAACAGCAGGGATACACAACGTGGATACAATGATAGCGTTGACTGCACAAATGGAAGTTCTTACAATGAAAATGGACAATCTATCCCAGTCACTTAACATGGTACACCAATTACCACCTGTTTGCGAAGGTTGTGGTGCAGACCATACTACTACAAGCTGCCCTTTAGCTTCTACAAATGCTAGTCAGCCTGTGGAGGTGAGCTACGCGCAGAACTTTCATAGACAACAAAATAATCCATACGCCAACACTTATAATTCGGGCTGGAGAAACCATCCAAACGTTTCATGGTCTAACAATCAGGGACAAGGACAGAGAGAAACAATCAGAATAAACCACCAGGATTCCAACAGCATCAACAACAGCAAGTAAGGAAGCCATCGTTGGAAGATTTGCTAGCTCAGTACATTACTAAAACCGAGACCAACTTTTAGAATCAACAGGCCTCAATTAAGAACTTGGAACAACAGGTGGAATAGATAGCAGCCGCACTGTCAGGTAGAGCTCAAGAGACTTTACCCAACAATACAGAGACGAATCCTAAGGAGCAAGTCCAAGCAATCACTATATGTAGCGGGGTCCAGTTACCAGAAATACATGTAAAGCGGCCACTACCAGTCATAGAAAAGGTACCTACCTCGGGCGAGGAGTATGTGGATGAGTCAAATAAGGCTACAGAGGAAAATTACGTTGAGTCACTAGATAGTCCATGGGGTGAAAGCAACCGTGCCTATCAAAGCATATGTATCTCTGATCCCATTCCCTCAGAGACTACAAAAGCACAAGCTCGATAAGCAATTCCAGAAATTTTTGGATGTGTTCAAGAAGCTGCACATTAATATACCATTTGCTGAAGCTTTAGCTTAGATGCTAAGTTACGCTAAGTTCATGAAAGACATTCTATCAAATAAAAGGAAGCTGGAGGATAATGAGACAGTCATACTTACTGAGGAATGCAACGCCATTCTTCAACATAAGTTACCACCGAAGTTAAAAGATCCAGGAGTTTTACTATTCCATGTAACATTGGTAACTTGTATATAGATAAAGCATTGTGTGACTTAGGAGCTAGTATTAATTTAATGCCTTTATCTCTATTCAGGAAATTAGGTTTGGGGGAAGCAAAGGCTACTACAGTTTCATTACAGTTAGCTGACAAGTCAATCAAGCACCCTCGAGGCATTTGTGAAGACATTTTAGTGAAAGTAGACAAATTTATCTTCCCAGCAGACTTTATTATTTTGGATATGGAGAAAGATAGGGACGTCCCTCTCATATTGGGTCGCCCATTTTTGGCTACAGGAAGAGCTCTAATAGATGTACAGAAGGGACAATTAATATTGAGGTTAGATGAGGAAGAACTAACAATCAACGTATTCAAAGCCTTTAGATTCCAGAGCGACCGGATTCTTGCATGCAGATTGATATAATAAATGAAGTAGTATTAGAGACATTTAGACTTGATCACACTCAAGAACCTCTTAAGGTTTGTTTAGTGTATTCTCAGGATTTACCAGCAGAAGAATGTGCGCGTTATTTGGCAGCCATACCACCATGTTTCAAGTAACCATGTTTGGAACTCGGTAAAGGACCCACAAAACCTTTACCACAGCAAGCTCCGACACTTGAACTCAAACAACTGCCCACCTACATTCGCTATGCATACTTGGGGGAAAAGAATTCACTTTTGGTAATCATCTCGAATACACTTACAGAAATAGAGGAAGATCAATTGCTGAGGGTACTTCGAGAGCATAAGACAGCAATAGGATGGACTATCTCAGATATAAAAGGTATCAGTCCTTCGCTTTGTATGCACAAGATACTGATGGAAGAGAATTACAAAGCTTCAGTTGAGCATCAACGCAGATTAAATCTTACTATACAGGAAGTGGTAAGAAAAGAGGTAATGAACTTTCTGGATGCAGAGATCATTTATCCCATATCAGATAGCCATTAGGTCAGCCCAGTACAGGTCGTGCCAAAAAAAGAAGGAATCACGGTGGTTCCAAATGAAAACAACGAGCTCATTCCCATGCATCCAGTCATGGGTTGGAGAGTTTGCAATGATTATCGCAAACTCAACAACGCCACAAGGAAGTATCATTTTTCCCTTCCTTTCATTGATCAGATGATGGAAAGACTTGCATGACATGCTTATTATTACTTTCTTAATGGTTATTCAGTGTACAACTAGATTCCTATAGCGCCAGATGATCCGGAGAAGACTTTATTCACATGCCCTTACAGTACTTTTGCTTATAGTAGGATGGTTTTTGGCCTTTGCAACGCTCCAGTCAATTTTTAGCACTGTATGATGTCTATTTTCTTAGATATGGTGGGAAATATCATTGAGGTATTTATGGATGATTTTTCAGTCTTTGGAAAGTCATTCAAGGAATGCCTTGAACATTTGGGAAAAGTGTTGCAGCGGTGTGATGACACCAATCTAGTATTAAATTGGGAAAAATGTCATTTCATGGTTCAGGAAGGGATTGTGTTGGGGAATTTGATATCGGCACTGGGTATTGAAGTAGATAAGCTAAGATACAAGTCATCGAGAAACTACCACCTCCGGTAACAGTGAAGGGAGTTAGAAGTTTCTTGGGTCATGCCGGGTTCTACCGCCGTTTCATTAAAGACTTCTCCAAAATCTCGAAGCCTCTGTGCAATCTATTGGAAAAGGGGCTCCATTTCATTTTACTGAGGAATGCTTGATGGCTTTCAACACTTTAAAGGAAAACTTAGTTTCTGCTCCAGTGTTGACTTCTCCAGATTGGGATTATCCGTTTGAGCTTATGTATGATGCCAGTGATCACGCGGTTGGGACATTATTGGGTCAACGTAAGGAAAATATGTTTTATGTCATTCACTACGCTAGTAAGACTTTGGACGAGGCTCAATTGAATTATGCCATTACAGAGAAAGAGCTTTTAGCAGTAGTATTTGCCATTGCCAAATTCAGATCATATTTGATCGGGTCGAAAGTGATTGTCTACACAGATCACTTAGCCTTTAAGTATCTAATGAGTAAGAGGGATGCAAAGCCAAGACTTATTCGATGGATACTCCTATTACAAGAGTTTGATTTGGAGATTAGAGATAAAAAAGGGAGTGAGAACATTGTTGCAGATAATCTATCTCGCCTTGAATCATATGAACCACACCCCACAAAGGAGATAAATGAAGTTTTCCCAGATGAGATGCCTTATCAGATCATTACTACGCCATGGTATGCTGATTACGTCAACTATTTGGCCCTCTCCATCATCCCACTGGATTACTCAAGTCATCAGAAGAAGAAATTTTTCAGTGACCTAAAACACTACTTTTGGGATGATCCGTTTCTTTACAAAAGGGGTCCAAATTAGATTATACGACGTTGTGTGCCGAAAGTAGAGCAACATCAAATATTGGAGTCATGTCACTCTACACTGTATGGAGGCCACTTCGTAGCAGCTAAGACAGCAACAAAGGTACTAGAATCAGGTTTTTATTGGCCTACGTTGTTCAAGGATGCACATTATATGGTGAAACATTGTGATAAGTGCCAAAGGACTGGAAACATCTTACGGAATAACGAGATGCCCTTAAACAGCATTTTGGAGGTTGAGATATTCGACGTGTGGGGCATTGACTTCATGGGACCTTTCTCCTCATTCTATGGTCAACAATACATATTGGTGGCAGTAGATTATGTGTCTAAATGGGTTGAAGCTGTGACTTTCCCAACTAACGATGGTCGAGTGGTAATTCAATTTCTAAAGAAAAATATTTTCTCGAGGTATGGCACTCCAAGGGTGATTATTAGTGATGGTGGAAAGCATTTTTCATTTTTGCAACCGCCTATTTGCATCATTGTTGGCTAAGTATGGAGTGAAACACCGAGTCTCAACTCCATATCATTCTCAAATTAGCGGGCAAGTGGAAATCTCCAACAAGGAGTTAAAGAAAATTCTTGAAGCTACAGTCAATGCATCACGTAAAGATTGGGCTAAGAAATTGGATGATGCACTTTGGGCTTATAGAATGGCATTTAAGACTCCAATATGCATGTCTCCGTATAGGCTGGTATTTGGAAAGGCTTGTTATCTACCAGTTGAACTAGAACATACGGCATATTGGGCAACACACTTACTCAATTTCAATATGAGGGCAGCAAGAGAAAAGAGAGTTCTGCAACTTCATGAGCTCGATGAGTTTCGTTTGGATTCGTACAAGAACACAAAAATTTACAAGGAAAAGACCAAGAGATGGCATGACCGACATATAAGAGAAAAATAATTTGAGGTTGGTCAATAGATACTCATGTTCAATTATCACCTCAAACTCTTCCCAGACAAGTTAAAATCACGATGGTCGAGTCCATTAACTGTTGTAGCTGTTTATCCATATGACACAGTTGAGGTAGTATCACATGATCAGCAAAGAAGGTTCAAAGTAAATGGACAGCGGTTGAAAACTTATTGGGGAGGTGACTACTCTAGTGAGAAGACAATCGTACAACTTAATAATGCAGACTAGCCCAAACAACAGAAGTCTAGCTACAGACTTTAAACAAAGCGTTGGTTGGGAGGCAACCCAACATTTCTATCATTTTATTTATTTATTTATTTTTGCTTTTCGAGTAATTTAAGATAATTTAGAGTAGTTTTATTCATTTCAGGGATTTATCGTCTACACCCCGATTTTCCCTTTATATCTTTGATATGTTAGTTGGTTTAATAGATATTAGAGCTAAGTACCACCTGTTCCAGGTATTTGATCTTGAATAATTTTGTTGACTGTTTTGCATAGGAACACGACGTCACAAAACATCTAAATCAATATTGACCAATGAGCCAACAAGAGCAGTAGGACAGCTAGCTTTCAGATTCCAAGCCATATCAGGGGAGTATTTTACTTCATTTTCTTCCCTACCCCTTTATATGCGAAATTATGATTTATGACATTGAGGACAATGTCTACTTTAAGTTTGGGGGTGGAAAACATGAGTTTTATTTGTTTGTTTGTGTGTGCTTTTATTATTATAAAAAAAATCAGTTTTATTACTTCTTTTTATGTAATTTTGCAAGCTTGTGTGGGTCAGATAATCTGCTAACGATGACGTATTTATTGGGACATAGAGTTGGACTATAAATTATGGATAAGTTATATGTTAAGTTAGTTTGTACTTATTTATGTGGAATTTGATATTTTTGAGTACAAGATTTATGTTCTGCATTGTGAAGAAAAAAATTTGATTCATACTATTGAGTAGGTTGACAAGAATGGACCATAGAGGCTAAATCCAACTACCCAGTCTATTATACACCCTTAAACTAATTTTAGATAGTTTGGGAGTGATTGAGCTGTTGTATGAAGACATTGAGATAGATATGGATTTCATATGTGCTAAATTTTGTGTTGATTGTCTGAGACTAATATGATGAAAATTAGGTTAAAGTCTTAAGTTGGGGGTCGATTTTTTGAAATGAGTGTTTATAAAGGGGCATTGCACAAATCATCATAAAAAAGAAAGTATCAACGCTCTTTTTGTGAAACTTCTCTTTGTAGCCTTTATGACTCTAGCGATTAAGTCTGTAAGGGTCTCTAAAAACCTGATGCCCTATGGTCGTCTGACTTTGAAGTCATCGGATGAAAGCTCGCTACAAGAGTCATTTAGAAAGCTTAATAGATAGGAGTGTAAATAAAAAAAAGAAACTTGCCACATGTCTTGATTAAGCCCCGAACACTCATTTGAGAGAATTTGACTTTTGACGAGGGATTATTAGCTTAGTTGATTCTTAGAGGTTGAAGCAATTAGAAATAAGGAGAATCCACATTTGTTGATGTGTTGAGTTGCAATTAGCAAAATCAAACCAAACTAGAGAGGGTGAGGATTAGTATTATATCATACATTCAACCTTATATCGCACCTTGGGAAAAGAGTGAAAAGAATAAAGTTTGGGGGTGTGTATCTTACGAGAGATGAAAGGAAATATTTGACCATAAAAGATCGGGAATTGAATCAATTTATGACTTTGTAATGCTTTACATGAATCTTCACACACACACGATTTTGCATTGAATATATAGAGATTGATTTAACATTGTGATTTTGAAATAGTTTATAATTTCAACTCTGAAAGTCCAATCCTGAGGTTAAAAGTAGATTATCCAACCAAGTTATTTATGGAATTTTGAGTATTTAAGTTCTATTTTGTTTGAGGACAAACAAATATTCAAGTTTGGGGGTTTGTTAAATGTATTTTCTACACTTATTTTGGGCTTGAAACTATAGAATTTTATTATTCTTTTGGCAAAATATAATCTAAATTGTGTTATATTGCATCTTGTAGGTAAAACTCATTATTGGATGAAGAATTGAAGAAAAGAAGCAAAATGTGTCAAAAGTGGAAAAATCCAAAGTAAAGGGATCAAAGTCTACACTATAGAAGTTGAAGGATGAAATTGCATTAATTCGAAAGATTGGATGACTTAGAGAAATACAAAATTAATTGGGCTTTTGGACTCCTAATTGGACCAAACCATTGATGACTTATGTTATATATTTATATATATATAAACCACACGGCAGCGGAATGAAGAGGGGGATTCGACCGCTAGAGAGGGAAATTATATACACATAGAGGTGTCAATCCGGGTGGTCCGGACAGAGTCGGCCCGCCAACATATGAGCCTGGTAATGGCCAGCGTGAAAAAAACATGCCCGCTACGGGTTCCGGGTCGGCACACAATCTTGGAATACAATACAGGCCCGCCCACTGATCCATCCGAGTCGAGCCCATGCGGGTCACGGGTCGCGGTTTGTTCCGGTTTGGCCCGTATGATTGTATAAATAAAATTATAAAATATAGAATTTTTCATATTTATAGCAATTTTTTTTTTGTTAAAGGTAAACCAAGAATTGAACAAAATAATAAATTCATATTTATATCAAGAAATGTTTACATAGAATTTAAATTTAATGTGACATGAATTATTTATAACTTTGCGAAGTTAAATTTAACTTAAACAAATAACAACTAAATGCATTTCTAACTACTATTATCAAATATTTATAGCATAAGTACATTCCAACTAGGTTGGTACCTACTTTTATTATAATTTATAGTTTAAGTACATCCCAACTAGGTTGACACCTACTTAACTAGAATATTTAATTTTTTTTTCACGGCCCGTGAAGGTGCAACCCGCGAAGCCTGCAGGTCACACCTCCTTGACTCGTGAACCGCCAGCTCCGATCACTGGTTAGCTCGCAGTCCCAGGTTGATCCGGGCCGATTTTCACGGGTCTATCCGGCCCGTCCGTCTTGACACCTCTACATACACACATCAAACAACGGCTGAATGGGAGAATAATATCACATAATTCGGCAACTTTGGGGAGCGGAGTAAGCCAGCAGAATAAAATAATATATATGTATAGAGGAAGCCGACAGAAGAATAAACGGGAGAGAAAATAAAAAAACATAGATTGGCAGATTGGGAGAGGGGGAGGGGATATAAGGCCAGATTTGTGCACCATTTGTGCACAGAAAAGATAAAACAGAAAACTGGGCGGCAAAGTAGGCTGGAAGAGAGAAAATTAGTGCGGAATTTTGCAAATATATACATACAATAAACGGACAGACCGAACACTGAAGGAAGCCAGCCACGGTAGCGTCAATTTGGGAAATTAATCACATTCATCAATTTATAGGTGATGTCGTTCCACGTCTATGCATTGAATCTCCATAACATGCTAGGCTAAATTCCTTTGTATTGGATGGATGATGAAACTAATTAATTTTTAGTGTTTAATTTGAGATTATGTGTTTTTAGTTCAATTCTTACGTTGTGATTTCATAAATATGCTTTAGTCTATTGTTTTAATGTTTGCGCACCATTAAGATAATTAGTTGTTTATTCATTGCGTTGGAAAACTCACGGTAGGTAGAACACTATTTATGAAATACACGGACAGTAAATATTAGGAATAATATTTATAACGTGTGCGATCATGTATGATAATCTTAAACGTCAATACATGCTTGTCATATGAATTCAGATTAGGAATAAGATCGTCTCGTGGCAATCATATATTTATTATATCTTGGGAAAGAATAGTGAATAAAAATGAATTATCGATCGTCACAATTGCATGAATTAAGTTAATTACCAATAGTTGAGAATTAAAACTAAGAATTGATTAGTGGAGTCAAAAATCTAATACACTCACCCTCATTTGATTTAAAATCACTTTTTATTGCTTTAGTAGTTATAGAACGTAGTTAAATATAAATCAACCAATTTTTACTACTTTTGTGAATTTAGACATATCGAATACACTAAAATTGACCATTATTCTTTGTGGGACGATAAATCTTAACTCATCAATTCTATTACTTGTCAACGATCCCGTACGCTTGCGAGTTTTGTACGAACACACATATGAAGAGGAATGTGAAGCTTGTTAATATGACTTCACAACCAACGAAAAAAGAACACGTAACATGGTGAATAAAACTTGAAAAGGTAAAAAAACTTAGTTAAAACTCACCAATCAATCACTGTCACATGTCACTAATCAAAATGACTTATTTACCCTATGGTCTCATTAAAAATATATGAATACGCGTAGTTGGGAATACAGAAAGATAAGATTGAATAATCTCCTTTCAAATAGTCATTTTTCTCATAGTTCTTCTTTGGAATTAAAACTCAGTGAGTTTAGAAGGGAAAACCCTGATTAGATAAGAAGAATTTGTTAATTTTAACTTGGAGGTCAACAAATTGATGCCATATGTAGAAAATCTGGAACGAAGAAGACCACGATTTTAGCCACTATTGGGTAAAAGACACCGTAAAACTGTCTCAAATGAGTCAAATGAATCAAATTGAGATGGAGACAATGAGAGCTAAAACAGAAGTTTCAAGTGAAAATTACGATGATAGTGATATCAATTTGAAGAGACAATAGAGAAAATCTTTTGAAGATGTGTTAACAAGTGGTTTTTCGGCGAAGCACTGTTGTTAATACATGAATGACTCCATCGCTCGTACCGTCAAGGAGATAAATGCAAACTTAAAGTTATTAGCGCCTGAAAATGCCTCCCAATGAGAGATGCAATGAATCCTACAAATCCTGGCTTGGATGCCAACTCGAAATATAGGGAGATTTACGAGTGAATGCAAGATCGGAGAATAGTGGGATCACCAACTACATTCGATAGGTTGGTGAGAAAGGTAAACTCTCTTGAAGAGAGGTATCGTCTTGGTCTTTCCGTTGATGGATGGAAGACGAAAGGTTTGATTGAGGCTTTTTATTCCATCCCTCATCATGAGGAATATGAAGAAAGACCTACTATGTCTTACGAATGGATGATGATGACATCTTACCATTCTCCGGGAAAATCAAGGAAATTTCCATCCCTAACAATTTTATCAAATCGAAAGTGAAAAAGTACAATGTGCAAGGTGATCCCATGTATTATCTGAATAACTGTATATGCAGATCCCTGCACTAAAATTCCAAGCATTCCACTTAATGTTGCGAAGATATGGTACATCAAGCTCACTACATGATAAATTTGATGCTGGCCACAGTTGAAGCAAAGCCTTTCTTGGTGACTTCATTGGGAACTGACTTGGCGACGCTCCTACCACTAGGCTAAACGATATAAGACTGAATAAGGAGACTCACTAAATGGTACTTTACTCGCTTTAGTATCTATCTTATTGCTCGCGAAATCATGTTGGATGAAAAGACGATGCTCTGTGTAATGGGCTATAATTAAAACTCTCTTCTGGAGGGATATTCAAACAAAAATCCTACTTCATATTATTAGCTCTTAACCATAGAAAACATGAAGAAAAGAAAGTAGGAACGAATGGAAAGGCTAAAGGAAAGACTTCGATGATTGGATAGAGATCACCAAGGCTACCATGTATGTAGTTTGGTGAATAGAAAGATGCGAACCTGTAGGAAATATGAACACTATTTGTAAAGCTCCTTCAAAGGCGGTAGTCGAAACTAATGTTCTAAACTTCAAACTTCTCAAACCAAAGTTTTGTAGAATACATAGGAGTAGAGATCAAGATAAAGAGTGTCTTGAAGTCATTAAGATCGCCCATTACAGAGTCAATTTGTTTGTATGCAAAAGGTTTTTGCTAACCGAATGCGCCATCAAAACAATAGAATGAGAGGTCAAAAATCATGTCCATGGAAGACAAGGCCAATGAATGTAAATGTCTCATATCATCAACCACCAATTAGAGAGTTGCATACTATCATTGGAAAACCCTCTACAAGGAGAGAAAAATGAGCTCATAGAGAAACTAAAATTAAATTACCAATACACCAGTATCAAAAATCTTCTATAGTAGCTCACAACGGTCTTAATTGTATGTTTGTGGATAATGAAAGCTCGGTAAATACCATTTTTGAAAGTACATATGATCAAATGCCAGTCGATTATACATGGACCCCTACATTGGGTCCTGTTTTATCAAAAAATAGTTTAGTCCTATGTAGCCAAATTACTTTAGTTGTGGAACTAGGTGAGAAATCTAGGGTATTCTAATGGTATATGAGCTTTATAATCATTACTAGTAGATTTGTTTACAATGGAATCTTGGATAGGCTTGCTTTGAAGTAGATGAGAGCAACAACATCCATTAGCCATTTGTGCTTAAAATTTACAACTCCCATGGGAGTAGTTTACATAGAAGGTAACCAAGAAGCCACTCGAGAATGCTACCTTATTACTCTAAATGATGCAGTCCCATAAGCCTCTATGGAAAAAACACAACAATGATAGTTGAAATTGATAGTTTGATGGAAGAGAAATTTGAAAATGATTATTCAATCAATCCTCAGATTATCAAATGCACATCTAAATCTGTAGTGGGTAAATAGCTGGAGAGCTTTCTCGTTGGCAAAGAGGATACAACAAAGGTCTTGCAAGTTGGCAAAGACCTAGTTGAACCTATGAATAACTTACTAAAAAAATTCTTAAAAGCGAACCTTGATGTGTTTGCCTGGAAGCATGCTGGCATGATTGGAATTGATCCCTTTAGGTGCCTCTCTTTTTGGAAATGTGATGTGGCTAACCCTAAAGGGCATATTCATAATACGGAAGTATGGTTTCATAATTACACAAAATTTCCTTTGGACTTCATTGTAGTAGGTCAATCAAATCTATACCCTATTAGAGCCAATAGAGAGACCTAACTAGACTCACAGAATCTCAGTTGCATTAAATATTTCTAATTTGGTCAACTTTTGACCAGTTAAAACACATCTGTTATTTTCAATTCATTCCGCCAAAAAGTCGAAACTATACTCCTAAGTCGCATGATAGTTATGGAAGCAAATCAAGATCCGATAACAATATCCTCCGATCATCATTCCACAAGTCAATTCCCATTTGACAATCTACTTATTAGAATTGATAAAATGATCATTTTATCCTTCCAACATATATACTTTCCTAGTCCCATTTTCAAAATTTAATTTCGTTGTGAACAAATCAAAATATCTCTAACGATCCCATCGTCGAACTATTGAACTCGGGTTCAATGTAATACCCTGAACTCCACTTTACACACTTGGCCAATATAATTCATGCATTAATGCTATTTACATCTGTAGTTACATTTGCATCAATATTTCGTAATTGTTCTCCTTATAATGGTACATTTGATCATTTAGGTTCTAATATCTTTATGTGGTGTTAGTCTTCGACCTCCCCGACCTAGGTGGTGAATCTTACAAGCTATGGTGGAAATTTAGGTTAATCGAGATGTTGGATATTGATTTGTTAAATTGATCTTTAAAGTATCGAAATTATGATAGTTAAAGTTACAAGCATTTGATTCGGTTGATCAATGTTACCCTTCTTCAACTCATCCCCAATTGATTCCTAGCAGAAAAAGAGAAGTACAAAAACAAGAAACTGGAATTGGAATTTCCGAACAGGTGAGTTAGCTCAAGGTTTTGAGGATTGTTTTATTTTTTTTAGGGTTTTATATCCTTTTGAATCTCTGGACTTGTTTGAGATCATGTTGGGGTGTTACTGAAAGTTTTATGATAACAAAATAGGGATAATTGATTGTAATAATTGGAGTGAAACCACAAAGGATAGAAATTGAATAGTTATTGGATTTTACTTGCTCAACCTTTGATTTTATATAATACTTTGAGTCACTTTGAATGTCGGTATATAAGAGATATTGAAGGGAAAAATGGCACAATGATGCTATGGCCATTGGGCTAAAATTAAATTGGCCCAGCGGGAATTGAAGCCCAGCCTAAACTCTGTCGGTCTCTAAAATTGGTGCAGAAACGTGTTTTTGGGAATGAAGGCTTAAACCGTGTTTTTCCTTACCTATTTTTGGATGCCTGTAATGTCACCATGTGTTGTCTCCAACACCGTTGGATGGGTGACTATTGTATGACTCACTTAAAACGGGTCCTAGGGTTTGAGACTTCACACTTCTTTGAGATTTTTCCATTCCCTTACTCTCTCTCTGCACTGCTCTTCGAGTTCTCTCTTCTCATTCTCTGTTGAAATCAAATCTCTTCATTTAATTTCTAATTTCTTCACTCATTGTTGCAATCTTTAATGATTTCATTGTGTTTGAGTGTAGGTTCTTGTGTGAACCGTGTGTAGTGAAGAGAGATATCTTATTTTGTGTAATAAACGACCTTGAATAAGTGCTATCCTTTGTAATCTTTACTTTGGGTTTGATTCAAGTTTGTACTGTGGTTGTCTTTTGAGATTGAAGCGTGAACAGTAACGTGTAGCTTGTGGGCTACGTTCGAAGTGAATAAAATCTATGTTTCTGTTCTTCCTTGCATTTTAGTTTCAGTGCTTTACAGTTTATATTTTCAGCTCTATTTTACGATTTATTGCATATGTTATTGTTAAATGTTTGAGCTAATTAATTGTTCTCCTCCCAACATTGGTATCAAAGCATACTGGAAGGAGTTCTTGATACTGTTGACACTTGATCTCGACATTGTGACCTTCGTTTTTGAGCTGCGCTTCGATTCTTGAAACCCTAGCTAAGGGGTTTTGGTGAGATCTTTCCATTTTGGAATTATCTTTCATTTAAATCAAGCTGTATATATGTTTTGGGTATTCTGACCTGACTGAGTTTATTGTCTTACGTTGATAATGCCTTGTTTTTTAGTTTTACTGATTAGTTGGTTCCATTGACTTAATTGAGTTGTCTACCTTGGTTAGTTTTTTCTGCTTTGTTTGGTTTTTCTGCCTTCTATAGTTTTTTTACCTTGTGTTTTTGAAAACCTGAATCATTGACTCCTTGTAGTTCATTTGTCCAGAAACCAAGATTTGTCTGGAATCTGAGGGTTACTTGGATCACAGTCAAGATTCTTGATAATCTCGATTTTTGTAAATCATTCTGCAGTATTACTTAAGCTTGATTAGTATCTGTATGTGATTTTGCCTCTGTACAATTTAGTTTGTATTGGTTTGGTTAAATTGTGTACAGTCTGATATAATTCTGAAGTGCCTGTGCTCTGTACTTGCAATTTGTGTTCTCTATTGTGTCTCTTGAGTGTTGATACTTGACTGATCTGCATTGCAAGTTATTATTTAGTGTCTGATTGATTTGCATACATTCATTTCATTCACATTTTTTTTTCAAAATGGAAAAATTTGAAATGGAAGTTTTTAATGGCAAATGAGACTTTAGTCTCTGGCGTCAAAAAATGAGAGCTCTTTTGCATCAACAAAAATGTGCTAAAGACATTGATGAGTCATGGCCTACTGATCTTGAATCTAGTAAAGTAACTGAACAAGATGAAACTGCATGGAGTACTATTTTCTTGCATTTATCTGACAATGTGATTAGAGAAATTGGTGAGACTAAGACTACTGCTGAATTGTGGAAAAAATTGGAGAAAACTTATTTGAATAAAGCTATGCCAAATAAGTTTTATCTTCTTAAACAGTTTTTTGGTTTTAAACTTGATCCATCTCTTGACCTTGATGCTAACATTGATAAATTCAACAAATTAACCCGTGACCTAACCAACTGTGACGAGAAACTCTCAGATGGGCAGTTGGCTGTGGTTTTATTGAATTCATTTGGTGACAGATATAAAGATGTTAAAAGTGCAATTGAATATGGGAGGATACTCTAACTGTTGATGTGATCATTAATGCTTTACGGTCTAAAGAGTTAGAGTTAAAATCTGATAAGAAAGAATTTGTTAGTGGCATTAATTTGATGATGAAGTCCAAGTTTAATTCCAAAAATGGTAATTTCAACAAGAAACTTGGACATAAGAAAAAAGACAACTTTAAGGACAAAAATAAAATGAAGAACAAAGGGAAAAATTGTTTCTATTGCTTAGAAGAAGGTTCTTTTATTAAAGAGTGTCCTAAAAGACTTTTTTGACTCAAAAAATAAGTCTAAAAATGATTGTAGGGCTACTTTGGCTTATAATGATTCTAATGTTGATGAAGTTTATGTAGCTGTTAGCTGTCCACCTTGTCAAGAGTGGATTCTTGACTCCGGTTGCACCTATCATATGTGTCATAATAAAGAATTGTTTACTGATTTTGAAAATGTAACTGGCGGTAAGGTTTTAATGGGAAATCACATGACATGTCAAGTAAAAGGTTTGGGAACTATCACTTTGAATTTAAAAGGGGATAATAAGTTGATTCTTGAAAAGACAAGATATGTTCTTGATTTTCGAAGAAATTTGATTTCCTTAGGGATTTTAGATGACCTTAACTATGATATTGTGATCAATAAGGGATACATTAAAATCTTGAGGGACTCTCAACTAATTGTAGAAGTCCCAAAGAGACATGGCCTTTACATTTTACGAACTAAAAATTTTTTGGATTCCACTTCAGCAGTAATCTCAGTCCCAAATGATAAATCACAAATATGGCATAAAAGATTGAGCTATATTAGTGATAAAGGTCTACAGATTTTGAAAAAACAGGTGTTTTTGGTAAAGATAACATTAAAAAATTGAGTTTTTGTGACTATTGCATTTTAGAAAAGCATAATAGATTACCTTTCCTACCTGGAATGCATAAATATGTCTCTATACTTGAATATTTGCATGCTGATCTGTGGGGACCAGCAACTATGAGTACACATTCTGGGTTTAAATATCATTTGCTTGTCATTGATGATTTTTCAAGAAAAATTGGATTTTTTTGTTAAAATCAAAATCTGACACATTTAATGTTTTTAAAGAGTGGAAACTTTTAATTGAGAACCAAACCGATAAGAAAATTAAAGTTTTAAGAACTGATAATGGTTTGGAATTCTGCAATTATGAGTTTGATGAATTGTGCAAATTATCTGGTATGTTAAGGCATTAAACAGTCACACAGACACCACAACAAAATGGCTTGGCTGAAAGAATGAATCGTACTATTCTTGATAAAATGAGATGCATGTTGTTGTGTCCTGGCCTGCCTAAATTTCTTTTAGGGTAAAGCAGTTAAGACTGGTAGTTATCCGATTAATAGATGCCCTTCTAGTGCTATAGACTTTAAGATCCTCGAGGAAAAATGGAGAGGAAAACCAGTTGACTTTAGCAACTTGAGGGTTTTTTGGTGTGCAACCTTTGCATACCAAACTGAAGGAAAATTGGAACCTAGAGTCCTTAAGTGTTTTTTTGGGCTATGGGGAAGGGGTTTAGGCTATAGACTTTGGGTGAGAGAGCTTAAAGGGTATAAGGTCATTATAAGTAGAAATGTGGTATTTAATGAGGATGACCTGCTCTATTTTAAGTCTAAATAGCAACCTGCAGACCTGTTTGAGACCCCTGAACAATCTGAAAATGTGAGAAAAAGGGTTGAGATTGAGGTGGAGAAATCTGGGGATGATTTAAATCAATATGTCCCTCAAAATGGTGAGGAACCTGAAGCTGAAATTGAACCCGTTGAGGTTCCTGAGGCTAATTTTGAGAATGAATAGCCCCTAGGTAATTACCAACTTGTTAGAGATAGGAAAAGAAGGGTTATTAGACCTCCAGCTAGGTTTGAAGATGATGTTTCCTTGCTGTCCTATCATGATATGATTGAGGAAGAACCTGAATCCTATGAGGAGGCTTTGAGTAGCAAAGATTCCAAGCAATGGCTTGCAGCCATGCAAGATGAAATAGAGTCTCTCAACAAAAATAAAATATGGATTTTGGTAAAAAGACCGGAGGGTAAGAGGGTTGTGGATTGTAAATGGAGTTTTAAAATAAAAAGGGGTGAACAAAGTAAGAATGACATAAGATACAAAACTTGTTTGGTAGCAAAAGGTTTTACTCAAAAAGAAGGAGTTAATTTCAATGAATTTTTTTCACATGTAGTAAAGTTTACTACAGTTCGTGTCATTCTTGCTTTGGCCACTCAATTTAATTGGGAGTTGAACCAATTAGATGTAAAAATTGCTTTTCTAAATGGAGATTTAGATAAAACCATTTACATGAAACAATCTAGAGGATTTGAAGTGAACAAGAAAGCAGATTTAGTATGCCTTCTTAAGAAATCTCTATATGGCTTAAAACAAGCTCCAAGACAATGGTATAAAAAGTTTGACAATCGTTTTCTTGGACTTGGGTTTAAGAGAAGTAACTTCGATACTCGTCTTTATTGTAAGGGTCAAGGTGGAGCTAATTCACTTTACCTACTCCGTTATGTAGATGACATGATATTAGCAAGTCATAACATAAAAGAGATTGAGGAAATTAAAGACAAACTAAAACTCGAATTTGAATTGAAGGACTTAGGTCTGGTTAGAAAGATTTTAGGTATGGAAGTCAAGAGAGATAGAAGAGAAGGCACACTATGTCTTAGCCAAAGATCTTATATTTTGAAATTGCTTAGCAAGTTTTCTATGTCCGAATTCAAAAGTGTTAGTGTCCTCTTGGCTAATCATTTTAAACTATCAAATGATTTATGTCCTAAAACAAAAGAAGAGTTTAAAAGAATGGCAAATGTGCCTTATCCTAATGTAGTTGGGTCTGTAATGTATCTCATGGTGTGTTCTAGATCTGATTTGGCATATTCTATAAGTGTTTTAAGTAGATAAATGTCAAATCCAGGTGAAATGCATTGGGAAGCCATGAAGTGGCTTCTTAGGTACATTAAGGGGACCTCAAACTTGGGGATTCAGTTTAGAAAACAAGCTGAATATGTTATTTTAAAGGGGTTTACTGATTTTGATTATGCAGGTGATAAAGATAATCGAAAATATATTTCATCATACATGTATACTTTGTGTAATTCTTGTATAACCTAGAAATCCCAGCTCCAAAAGGTTGTGGCTTTGTCTTCAACTGAGGCTCAATACATTGCATCCACCAATGCAATCAAAGAAGGAATTTGGTTAAAAGAGTTACTTAATGAATTTGGTTTTGTTAAAGAAGTTATTCTTTATTCTGATAGCCAATCAACAATTCATTTAAGTAGAAATCCTGTTTTACATAATAGATTTAAGCATGTTGATGTTAGATTTCATTTTATTAGAAATATTATTTCACAAGGTGTTGTGAAACTTGAAAAGATATCTACTAACTATAATCCTGCTGATGTAGGGACTAAAGTACTGCCCTTGAACAAATTCTTGGACTGCTTAACCTTGCTGAATATTGCTCCTTGCTGATCTGTGGATGCTGCGATATGTTTTGATGATATCTATGTTGAATAACCATTGATGAGTTTGAATCATTGTACCAAGGTGGAGTAGAAGGGAAAATGGCACAATGATGTTATGGCCATTGGGCTAAAATTAAATCGGCCTAGCTGGAATTGAAGCCCAGCCCAAACTCCGTTGGTCTCTAAACGTGTTTTGGGGAATGAAGGCTTAAACCGTGTTTTTCCTTACCTATTTTTTGGACGCCTGTGATGTCACCACGTGTCGCCTCCAACACCGTTGGATGGGTGGCTATTGTGTGACTTACTTAAAACGGGTCCTAGGGTTTGAGACTTCTCACTTCTTCGAGATTCTTCTATTCCCTTACTCTCTCTCTCTGCGCCGCTCTTCGAGTTCTCTCTTCTCCTTCTCTGTTGAAATCAAATCTCCTCATTCGATTTCTAATTTCTTCACTCATTGTTGTAATCTTTAGTGATTTCATTGTGTTTGAGTGTAGGTTCTTGTGTAAAGTGTGTATAGTGAAGAGAGATCTCTTCTTTTGTGTAATAAACGACCTTGACTGAGTACTATCCTTTGTAATCTTTACTTTGGGGTTTGATTCAAGTTTGTACTGTGGTTGTCTTCTAAGATTGAAGCGTGAATAGTAATGTGTAGCTTGTGGGCTACGTTTGATAGTGAATAAAAGCTATGTTTCTATTCTTCCTTGCATTTTAGTTTCGGTGCTTTACAGTTTATATTTTCAGCTCTATTTTACCATTTCTTATATATGTTAGTGTTGAATGTTTGAGCTAATTAATTGTTCTCCTCCCAATAGATATAAGCGTAGAAATGATTTTTAAGATGTTAGAATCTGATTCGTGTCATGCTAATACAATGTAAACTCAAAATAATCATAGTAAAATGCATGATTTGGTGTTCTGTAAAAGGTATCAAACTTGGTGCTGAAGATCCTGTACTTTTTCTAAATTTAGGTCATGATTACCTTCACATGCATGTTATAGAAGAGTGGTACAAAATTTGGAAATGAGTGGATGTGGTTAAGGGTGCAAAAAGATGAAAAAAAGTAAAAATCTATTTGCAACTACGATGCAAGAAATATTATTTATTGAATTATTCTCTATCGATTATTATGACAGCAATTATATAATTTTGATAATGAACTTATTGTATATCGTATGTTGGTCACGATGATTAAGTACATGTTTCAAAAATATAATGGCTTCCATTTTGATTGAGTATAGTATTCATGAGCATTTACACGTATATGCACGACATGATTGAAAAATGAATTTACATTACAAAATATTTTGTTGACCACTATTAAGGTACTGAGGCATGTGAGGATGTGAGGTATGCTTATGTGATAATTATTGGCATCATAAGTGAGACTTCTTGAGTGATCACAAAGAAAGATAGGGGATGTACCTTTGGTTGTCATGGGATGAATGACCATATTGTGTCGTGGGTGTGATACTTCTTTGGTGATCATAGGGGCAGTTAAGGGATGTACTTTTAGTGGTCATAATTGTAACAAGCAAATTTTCTCTCTTGGCATTCCAGCACTTGTACTATTTGATTTTGGAGCTACGCATTCATTTGTGTCTAATGAGTATATGAGGGGGATGGGTAGCATACTTGATATACAAGAGGTCAATTATAGTATGACTATTGTATCTGAAGATGTATAACAAACCAATCTGATTTTAAGGGGCATGTATGATCCTTATAGAAAATCGGGAACTCTATGTAGATTTAATTGTGTTAGATATGAGAGATTACGATATAATTTTAGGTGTGGATTGATTGTCAAAATAGCAAGCTACTATAGATTGTAAGAAGAAATCAATAATCTTTCAACTTTTGGATGATGAACCATTTACAATCATTGGGATTGGAAAAGTTTTCATATTTGCAATTATATTAGCATTGAAAGCACAAAGGTTACTCGATAGTGGGTTTATAGGTTACTTGATTAGTATCATGGCTATTGAAGTACAATCCAATCTAGATCTTAGAGATGTACCAGTGGTACAAGAATTTATAGAGGTATTTCCTAATGACCTACCCGGGATTCCTCCAGATTGTGCGATATAGTTTACGATTGATTTAATTCCAAGAAAAACTCCTATGTCCAAAGTTCCATATAGAATGGCCTCAACCGAATTGAAAGAGTTAAAGTTACAATTATATGACTTGTTGGATAAAGATTTTGTTAGACCTAGTTTTCACCGTAGGTTACACAAGGCAAAAAACAAAAATAAGTACACGTTGCCGATGATTGATGATTTGTTTGATCAACTTCAGGGTGCAGCTATATTCTCGAAGATTGATTTGCAATCTGGATACCATCAACTAAAGATAAAAAAAAATGGGCGTTCATAAGCAGAGCCCGCCCTGAGAACTTTGAGGTCTTAACTGACTAATTAATATGAGACCTTTAAACATAATTCACCTAGTCAATATGAGGTCCTTAAATATAATTTTTTTTACAAGAGTAGCAATACTTAAGAAATGAGAGAGAGATATGTCACAAGAGCAAGTTGAGACCACTTGCTAATGGTTGAAAAAGAACCTTTGAATTTTCATTGCAATGATGTGATCTCTATACCAGCTTTCCTCCTCGTCTCAACTACTTACATGATCAAAATTCCAGTGGGAAGCCTATTACAACTATATTTAAGGTATGTCTCTAGTGAAATTTCTCCAACTCCAAAGACTAGTCAATCTAAAGTTGGAAGAATTATCTTTTTCAGTTGTTTTGATATGTTTCGGCAGCTCCAATTTACCACTCATTGATTCCCAATAATTCTAACAGTGTTATTTTAAAGTTTTATACAAGCTCATCGTATACAACTAAGGCTAGTGAGGATGGAGAATATTCTAAAGGAAAGGCAGCAATTGAAATTTTCTTTAAGTTCCTTAATAGAGCACTAACACATTCATTTACACTGAACTCAAGATTTAACAGATACCTCTAGCACTCAATAGAGAAAAAATAGAGTAATAAAACCAAAATGTAACAAAAAACTAACTAAGATTCTAACTTGGCGCTCCTTATACAACATACATTTTATTGGATATAAAGGAGTAGAGATTCGCCTTTGGATCAAAGAAAAGGAGATAACGCTAGAGAAGGACAATCGGAATTATTAGAAGAAATAGAGTGTCTTATAAAAGTCACTTTGAACAACTACACCCACGAATTTTATGTAAGTTCAGCCAAATTGAAGTTTACATTCTTACATTTCGAGTATGGACGTAAAAAAACCTAAAGAGCAATCTCAGAATGGCCGACTTGCCTGCAAACTTAACAAATATTAGCATCTTTTGCAAAAATAACTGTAGCAAAGAGGGATAGTTGAGCACAAAAATGTAAAAAAATAGACGACAAGGACGATAGGTTCAACCAAATAACAAGTGCAAAAATCAATGTGAGGTAGCCTTTAATCCCATTGCAAAACTCTTTTACTCTGTTAATGCATTTTAAATCTCTAATGAACACAAAGCATTTTAAATTATCCAATCAATCATACCTCCACCCACCTACCTAAAATACCTTCTGCACACTTCATAACAATTTGGAATAATTGTGGGCTATATTCCAGAGCCCATCTTGTTCTTTTTCCCTTTATTCAATACCAATTAGCATACTAATATTTTTAGCACTAGTAGAAACCTATAATTTATGTAACTCAGAAGAACAAAAATGAGCAGTTTTTAGGGAAATTTTATTATTTTTAAACAAATTGACCACGAAAACTCAAATACCCAAATAGAAAACACATGGAACATCTACTTGGATTTGTTGATGGCACAAATCAGTATCCTAAGCAAACTATTGAAGAAAATGGAAAAGTGAAAAACCTTTTCTTTTTATATTGACCACCTATTTTCTTCTTTCTTGGCATCCTCTGGCGGTGGCGGTGATCTCTTCCTTATTGGAATCTTTCGGTGGTGGTGGTGGTGGTGGTCGGCGAAACCGGAGAGTATAAATAACCATTTCTTTTCCTCTATCTACTCCTAGCTAAAAGCCATGGGTTTGTTATGCATTGGGGCAGATTGTGAATGGATGTGGGCTAGATTTTTCTTACGAGACACCTAAAAACTTGAGGGCCTAGTTGGCATTGGGCCAGGTCATCCTTGTTCCTAAGACAACATTTAGTACTGGATATGGCCATTATGAGTTTTTGGTGATGTCGTTTGGGTTGACAAATGTCCAAGTAGTTTGTATGGATGTGATGAATCGGGTATTTAAGAATTTTTTCGATAAGTTTGTCATTGTATTTATGGCTTAATAGTACAAAATGTCCCTATGTTTGACATGTAGTGTGCAAAACGTCCATACGTTTCATTTCGAAAAACGTCATTTTCACCTATTTTTAACGTAAAATGACCAATATACCCTTATATATAAAGAAAATAAAAAAGAAAAATAAAGAATAAATTGCAATCTTACTCCTAAACTTTTTAAAAATGCAAATGAGTCCAAAATCTAATGAATATATATATATATATAAACAAAAAAACTCTTTCTCCGTTAAATTTCCCTCCCATTTTTCTCACTATTTCTCACACTCTATCCTTAACTACTTTACTCTCACCCTTACCCTCCACCACTTTCCTTTCCTACTCACTCTCCCCACCGCCACCCTTCGGCTCATCATCGCCACCCACAACCTACCTTTACCTTCTCTCATTTCTCATGGCCGTTGGCTGCATTCTCTCTACCATCCACCAGATGCAGCCAAATGACCGCACCTGGCTTATCTATTTTCCCGCCGGTGGAACCCCGCCTAAGGTGCATTCATTATTACGATGGTCCTATAAGATGTATAAAATGCCCTAATCCTCTTCTCATGCAATCCCACACCCCCACTGTACGCACTGTTATTCAATTGCAGCCTCTGCTTCACCATGTCCATAGGAGTAAACACCGCATCATTACAAACAGTAGTGAAAACCCCAGAAATAGCGTGTGCCACAGAATTATTCGGATTTCCACCAGAAAAATTCTTCTTGCAAACTTCATAAACAAAAAAATAAACAGCATTTGCCGGGCCAGTCCCGAGGCCCATAGCTCCAATACCACGGTATAGCCCTTTTTTGTCCACTGATTGAATAGGGCAAGAGCCAATGGCTTGCATATGGGTTTTAATAGTGTCTATTGGGAACATGGCCATATGCTCAATCATGCCGGCAATGGAGTCGGCAATCATGAACTGCCAGAACTGGAGGCCGTAAGACTCCGGCGAGATAACAACGCTTTTCGGGTGGTAATTGGGCAACTAGGGGACCTGTATTAGGTCAAAATCCGGGAATTTTAAAGAAGCGTTGGCAGCCATAGAGAAGAACAAAAATGAATGTTTCGGGGCAAATGGGAAGTTCCAAATCTGGGTCCAAAATTTTGTGGGGTTTTGCAGTAAATATATATAAGAGATTTTTATTTTAATATTTTCATAGATTTTGGACTCATTTACATTTTTTAAAAAGTTTAGGAGTAAGATTGCAATTTATTCTTTATTTTTCTTTTTTGTTTTATTTATATATGAGGGTATATTGGTCATTTTACGTAAAAAAAAGGTGAAAATAACGTTTTCTGCAATGAAATTTTGAAATAGGGGTGAAAATGCAAAAAAATGCAAAAAAAAAAAAAAACAAATGAAACGTAGAGACATTTTGCTCACTACATACCAAACGTAGGGACTTTTTGTACTATTAAGCCTTGTATTTGTTGATGATGTCCCTATATATTCTTATACTAGAGAAAAATATCCCGAGTACTTGAGGATAGTATTTCAGGTCTTAAAAGACAACCAATTATATGCTAAATTCAAGAAATGTGGATTTTGGTTAGATAAAGTCATATTTTTAGGGTATGTAATATCAAGTGAGGGAATATGAATTGATCCAAGTAGAGGGTATTAATAATTGACCATGACCTACAAACCCTTTAGAAGTTTGGAGTTTTATGGGTACACCTAAGTATTATCGTAGATTTGTGGAAGGATTCTCCAAGATAGCTTCTTCTTTAACGAAATTAGCCAAAGAAAGTATGAAGTTTGAGTGGACAAATACTTGTGAACAAAGTTTTTAGGAATTAAAAAAAAATGACTTCAGCCCATATCCTTTCGATTTCATTATGGTATTGGAGCCTTTGTGGTTTATAGCGATGCTTCTAAAAATGGCCTCGAATGTATATTGATGCAAAATGGTAAAGTAATTGCATATGCATCTAGACAACTTAAAGAGTATGAATATGGAGACATTATCTATATGGCGAGCAGTGTGAGATTTATACCCATCACAAAAGTTCAAAATACTTATTCACAGAAAAAGAGTTGAATATGAGACAACGGAGGTGGCTAGGTTGGTAACAGACTACGATTGTATTATCAACCACCATCATGGTAATGCTAATGTTGTAGCTGATGCGTTGAGTAGAAACTCGATATCTAGTAGTACAGTTATGATTGCGACTAAAAAATTAGAATTGGTGGACTTGAACAAAATGAATATTGAAATCGTATCTAAAGGAGCAACTTTGTTGAATAGAATTCATCAAGAACAACGAGCATATGACTATTGTTCCAAGGTGAAGAATTGATATACATTCTAGAAAAGTTTCAGACTTTCAGATATCGGAAAATGGTATCTTGTGGAAATGGGAAAGAATCACAATGGACGTTGTGGTGAAATTACCGAAAACAACTAAATGATACGATAGTATTTAGGTTATTATAGATAGATTGATTGAATCTGCTCATTTTATTTCGATTTGTTCCACTTATTTCATAGGGTGATATGTACACTTTTATGTATAGGAAATAGTTAAACTGCATGTTATGCTACTATCTATAGTTTCTAACAGAGATTCTACGTTCTTTTCTCTTTTTTGGAAAAGCTTACATAAGGCTTTGGTAACACAGTATCAGGCTATGATTAGAATGGCTTCTTATAAAGCATTATAAGGTAGAAAAAATAGGTCTCTAGTTTACTAGGATGAGGTTGGAAAAAGGAAATTGTTAGATCTAAATATAGTTCATGAAATGGCTGAAGTTGTGACACAAACACGTTAGCGATGCAAAAACTTCTCAAACCCGATAGAAAAGTTGTGCAGATCAAAGAAGAAGAATGTTAGAATTCATAGTAGGAGATCAAATATTTTTGAAAGTAGCACAAATGAAAGGGGTTACAATTTGGGAAAGACTGTGATATATTGGTTTGTATCTTATTGTTGAGAACATTGGAAATATTGACTACAAGCTTCATCTTCTTTTATCAATGTCCCAAGTAATAATATATTTCATGTATCCATGTTAAGAAAATATATTGAAAATCCCTCTCATGTGTTAAAAAATGAACCGATAGAGATAAAACCAGATTTGACTTATGAAGAACCAGTAGAGATTCTTCAATGAGAAGTAAAGCAACTTAGAAGCAAGAAAATTCCATTAATTAAGGTATTATGGTGGAATCAATCAACAGAAGAGGCTACTTGGGAAAGGAAAGATGAAATGAATGTTAAGTATCCTGAAAGTTTCAGGTAAGCAAATTTCGAGAAAGAAGTTTTTATAACGAAGGGAAGATGTAACACCCTGAACTCCACTTTACACACTTGGCCAATTAATTCATGCATTACATGCTATTTACATTGCCAGTTACATTTGCATCAATAGTTCGTAATTATTCTCTCTTATAATGGTGCATTTGATCATTTAGATTCTAATATATTTATATGGTATTAGTCTTCGACCTCCCTGACCTAGGTGGTGAATTTTTTTTTTGTGTGAAAGAAGGGTGGTACCTTCGAGATTTTATTAAAATGTCCTCACTTGTAGCAGATGAATACTGTGGTTACAAATGATATAAATGAAATCAATAAATAAGGAAGTACTACTTCCCTAACAGTGAAAGTAAAGAATAAAAGGAAAACAGTAAAAAATGAGTAGTACTTCCCTTACGAAAAGAACAAGTTAAAGCAATAAAAAAATAAAAGTAAAATACAAATACCTAAACTCTAGTGCTGGGCAAACCATACCTGTCAATCTGAACAAGTGCCCTGATATGTCGTGGTAGGTCGGCTGGACCATATTCTTGGTATCTACGATGATGCCAACCCTCGATAGCAAGTGCATCTGCAACTTGGTTCCCCTCTCTAAAAATGTGGGAGACAATATCTCTGTCAAATGAAATGATATCTACAACATGTCTGAGTATCCCCTAGATTCCGCTGGAGTGACCTAGGTGGTGAATCTTACAAGCGATGGCGGAAATTTAGGTTAATCGAGATGTTGGATATTGATTTGTTAAATTGATTTTTAAAGTGTAGAAAATAAATATCATTAAAGTTACAAACTTTTGATTTGGTTGATCAAGGTTTCCCTAAACCCTATTTAGGTCTATAACATATTTGGGACACGAGGCTTGAAGTGACATGATCACAATACAATAACATAAGGTTCATATGACGTTATAAATATTAAGGTGGAAACTGTTGAAATCGATCGAGAATCGGGCACCAATCAGATAAGGTCGAATGAACGGTTAAGGAACATAAATTATTTTGGGATCATAGGACAATTGAATTAGGTTTTAAACACATTAAAATAGGTCAAATACACTTGATTTGGACTTGCAAGGATAATCAGAAAAATCAGATTGTACTACGAAGAACCACCGCATGCTTGGGCTACTTGTCTTTTAATAGCCAATTTTTTCACTCATAAGTAGTACTCACGACTCAAGCCCCTTAAAGACCTCATCTCTACTTCCTAAATAAAATATTAACTCCTTCAAATAATCCACAATTGATTTCGAGCAGAAAAGAAAGCAAAAGAGCCAAAGAGAAGCACAAAAACAAGAAGTCGGAATTAGAAGTAGGTGAGTTAGCTCAAGGTTTTGAGAATTGTTTTTAATTTTTTTGAGGTTTTATATCCTTTTGAATCCATGGAATTTCTTGAGATCATCTTGGGGGTGTTTTTGATAGTTTTATGATAACCAAAGAGGGACAATTGATTGCAAGAATTGGAGTGAAACCACCAAGGACAAAAATTGAATAGTTTGATAGTTTTATGATAACAAAAGAGGGACAATTGATTGCAAGAATTGGAGTGAAATCACCAAGGACAGAAATTGAATAGTTTCTGAATTTTACTTGTTTAACCCTTTGTTTTATATAATTCTTTAAGTGGAACACATATTTATAACTTTGAATGTTGGCATACAAGAGTTATAAGTGTAGAAATGATTTTTAAGATGTTAGAATCTTATTTGTGGCGTGCTAATACAATATAAACTCAAAATCGTCATAGTAAAATGCATGATTCGGTGTTCTGTAAAAGGTACCAAACTTGAGGCTGAAGATCCTGTACTTTCTCTAAATCTAGAACATCAGTACATTCACGCATATGTTATAAAAGTGTGGTAAACTTTTTGAAATGAATAGATGTGGTTAAAGGTGCAAAAAGATGCAAGAAATTAAACCGGGCCGCAATAAACTGAAAGGAAGATTCTATCCATTTCCTAATTTCACATAGTTCAACCTTTATATTTTTACTACTTTCCTCCAAAACTTGGAGAATTGATTTGAATAAGGGTTGTGTCATTGGCGATGCTATTAGATGGGGTTTATATTAATTGAACTTGAATATAACAGGAGTTGTATGGCCAGTTACTTGAAGTTCTAATGCTATCTAGATTAGTTATCTTGGCATTTATGGTTGTGGTGTGTGTTAAGCTCATCAAATTGAGGACCATATTTGATATTAAATATTATTACAAGTTGTTTGCGGCCCTAAAGTGAAAAAATTACTTGAATTATACCGGTAAAAAGCTTACACACACAAAGGCAAAAAGTAAGTAAAAGTCCATTTGCAACTACGATGCAAAACATATTATTTGTTGAATTATTTTCTATCGATTATTATAGAGACCTTTATATAAATTTGATAATGAACTTATTGTATATCGTATGTTGGTCACGATGATTGAATACATGTTTCAAAAACATAATGACATCCATTTTGATTGAATGTACTATTCATGAGCAATTGCACATGCACGCACGGCATATGTTTATTATTGGGAATCTAGCATGCACGATATGATTGGAAAATGAATTTACATCAAAAAAAAAATTTATTGACCACTACTAGGGCACCGAAGCATGTGAAGTATGCTTATGTGATAATTGTTGGCATTACAAGTGAGAATTATCGGGTGATCACAAAGGAAGATAGAGGATGTGCCTTTGGTGATTACAAGAGGATGAACCACTTGATTGTGCCTTTGTGATATTATGATTATTGACGCCATGGGTAGGATTCTTCTTGGATGATCATATGGGTATTTAAGAGATGTACTTATAGTGGTTACAAGAGGATAGTCCACTCGACCGTGCTAATATCATATTGGCCAATTGATTATTATTATTGATATTGTGCATAACTTTATCCAGTGCATGGTAGGTGGGTCAAGGCCCAATGAAAGGAAAGCAAAATTATTTTTAGCTGACTTTGACGAATATTTGAATATGATGTATTTTTAGCACGATGTTTGTAAGGAAATGACATGACATCATACACTCATATTACTATTCTCATACTCGTGGCATGCAAGATTGTTACTTATTGTGTATTAGGTTAAGTAGTTCTTACATTGTAGGTGAGTATAGAACTTCATAGAAGCATGGCTAGTTGTGAAGCTCCTATGGGATCTTGAAGTTCGATGTACATGGATGATGACCTGTAAGGTTATTTTTGGAATGTTGTTTTGGTCTTACAATTTGTTGTATTGTATTTTTGGGATATATATATGACTTTGAAATGTTATGGTAGATATTTTTGTAATCTCTAAGTAAATATGTAGGAATATGGTTATATAGTTCTTTTGTCTGGATGTACATGAACATCATACGTGATCAAGTAAAAATATATAAGGATATTATTGTGAAGATACTATCCATTTTATCATGTAAAAGAAAAGTATGCAGTCGTATGACTAGGTAGAGTCGTCAATTTTTATTTCTATACATGTGAGTATATGGTTATCTATATAAATGAGGCATGACATTCAATACTTATAGAGAACACGTAAGGGTCACATTCATCTTATTGTAATGATTAATGGGTTTCTCTATCGCAATTATATGATCTCTAACTGTTTCGCCCCAATTCTCAAAGTATCGAGATCAATATTTCAATTAAAACTTCGATCAAGTAGAATCTTTTTTTCGTAGCATCACAAATGAGTTATCTATGAGGTCCTGTTTAATATGTACCAAACATATCATAGTTCTTGTTTCTAGGATCTAGAAAAATCTCAATATAATTTATACTATCTTATCAACACAAAGCATCCAACTTTATGTACTGATCATGAATGATATATTTTGATCACGTCGCAAATTGTGTCTTACTATACTAAAATCGAGTATACAACATGTAACATCTTGCATGATTATTTCAAATTAAAACACATGAATAACGAAATCATAATTCATAATGTCGCTTACAAAATACAACTTGAATGGCATCAAACTAACAATCTCCCATCGATCTTTCAGAGTGATTGTGCATATCATGAATACTCATCATTTAAGATGCCCATAATTAACCTTAACGGGTAGTTCTTAATAAATGGATCTTTAAGATTATGTGCTGATGCAATCTTTCTAGTCGTCATGTTTTATCGAATGACAAAACTCTCTAATAAGGTGTAAATCAGAATCAGTATACCCAATAGGGTTCATATCATTCCCTGAATAGATAAACATATATTCTCTCATTCACTAATGATACTTGAGTATATGCTTTGCTGTCGTCCCGTGTTTGGGTCTCGAATTAGATTGATAATGAACGACATTACCTTATTTTAATACATGGGATCCATCTTCGAGTTCATGACAGACTTCCATAATTTAAAGTCTATATCCTTTATGTGTTCCTTAAAAAAAGTGAGATCTTTCTCTTACACGACCGCCTAATAAGACTCTCCATAGATTAAGTATCTAGAAGGTGGTTTCATGATCCTCCTACTACGAGTAATGGTTGTAGGTATTTGATTGTCCTATTCGACTAAAGGTTCTTCCTCTCATCCCATTGCTTAGTACTGTCTTTGATTAGGACCAATCTCCTCATTTCCCTATCGTGAAGGCCATGTAGAGAAAGAATAATATGTGCCTCATTCTCTACTACATTTAGTTATGCTTGTCCATGGAGTTCTATTGGCACCACTTGCTCATTTACCCCATTAGCAAACATTGGTTCCATAGGAGGTTCTAAGTCTTCATTGTTTGGCTCTATGTAGAAATTTAGAACCAAGTTGTTTGAACTGTATTCTAACGCATTTTCCAATAGAATCTTACTAGTATACTTGTATTCTTCTATATAACTTTCCTATAACAAGGTTGCATTTCTACTACCAAATACCTTCTTATCTAGATGACTATAAAAGTTAGGGGTGGGCGTGGGTTGGGTTGGGTCGGTTTTTCCCCCAACCCATACCCAACCCAACATGGTCGGTTTGACATAAATTCAACCCAACCCAACCCATGTAAAGATTGAAACCCAACCCAACCCAACCCAACCCAACCAAATGTCGGTCGGGTTGGTCGGGTTATGTTGGGAGTTGGGACGACCTATGAATAAATATTAAAGCCACCAAAGTACTAAATTTAAAGCAACATTAATATATTGCGTTAAAGAGAGATGGATTGGAAGATAGATCTCATCCAAAATCACAACAAATGTTGATGATTTGGTGAGACGACGCCCGCCGCGTGAGAGAGATGATGGAAGATATGTTAGTATTTTTTTTTGTCTCTCACTTTTTTTTTACCGGTTCTCTCACCTTTATTCTATTTTAGTTTGGCAAAGTTTTTTTAGTTTTTTAATTAGTGGTTCGGGTTGGGTGGTTTTTGTCGGGTTGGATGTGTTAACCCACAACCCAACCCAACCCAACCCAACCAACTTAACCTTGCCACCCAACCCAACCCAAGAAAAAAATGGAAAAAACCGACCCAACCCGATCGGGTTGGGTTGGGTTGGGCGGGTTGGGCGGGTTTTTGCCCACCCCTAATAAAAGTAGTAACATCTCTTTCCTTTTGGATATCCTACAAATAGACAAACATCTAATCTTAATTCCAACTTATTTGTCTTTCCTTTAAGCATGTGTCATATATCCCATACTGAATGTGGTGTAAATTAGGCTTGCGTCCATTCCACAATTCAAGAGATGTCTTAGAAATTAACTTAGATGGTACAAGATTCAAGTTGTAAACACCCGTTTGTAGTGCATATCCCCAGAAGAAAATAGACAACGAAGAATAACTCATGATTGATCTCACCATATCTAAAAGATCTTGATTTTTTTCTTTTCAAGATACCATTTTGTTGGGAAGTCCTTGGTGCACTCAATTTGGACAATATTTCGTTATCCGATAACTAGAACTTAAACTCTTGGGGATAGTGATTCATCACCTCATCAGATCGAAGAGCCTTAATACTCTTACCTAATTGTTTCCCAACCTCCGTCCGAAACTTCTTGAATTTCTCCAAAGCTTCGGATTTGTGAGACATTAGGTATATGCATCCATATCTAGAGTAATCATGTGTGAAAGTGATAAAGTACTCATATGTTCCTTTTGCCAGAGTACTAATGGGTCCGTAAATATTGAAATGTACCAATTCTAAAGCTTCTTTGGCTCTTAGCCCATGAGCCTTAAAAGGCCTCTTGGTCATCTTACCTTCTATACAAGATTCACAAGTTAGTATGGATTCTACCTCTAACCCAATAAAACTTCCATCCTTTATCGGTCTTTGAATCCTCTTTAGATTAATATAACACAAATTAAGATGTAATAAGAGAGTTTCATTATTATTATATAACCTACTTTCTTTTTCTGCTAGCAATATTGTTATGTATAGAGAGAATCATAGGACTTAAAGACATAGAGTCTATTAACCATATGACCCAAACATATACATAATTATTTAACTTAATAGCTACTATAGAAAGGATAAAAAAGTACCGAATAACCAACACAAAATAAAAGTGCAACGAAAACCAAGTTCCATTAAGTTTGAGAACATAATAAGAATCATCCAAAATCAAATGTTTACGATACTCAAAATATAAAGTAAGGGTGTCAACAACTTTGGCAGACACTACTACTCCAATGATAACGCTTAGAGTGTACTCCCCTTAATTGAGATGCTTGGTTACCTACGACATTTCCAAAAAATTGTAAACATGATTAGTTGTTCCAAAATCTACAATCCATATATTAGTAAATCAACTACTAAGCATGATTCAATGAACAGAGTGTCTTTACCTTGCTTTCCCTTGGCTAGCTGATCTAGGCAATTCCTCTTTCAATGACCCTTTTGTCGACAAATAAAGCCTTTTCCCTTTGGTTCATTAATCTCGTCACATACATGTTCATTTTGTGTAGATCATAATCAACTTTGAACTGCGAGAACATCTCAAGGAGAGTCTCAAGAATCATGTCAATTTGAGTTTGAAATTAAAATTAGCTCTTCAAATCTCCGCCATATTGAATTGACTAATCACGGTTAACATTTTTTTTGGTGGAATGAGGGTGGTACCTCCGAGATTTTATTAAAATATCCTCACTTGTGGCAAAGGAATACCGTGGTTACAAATGATATCAATGAAATCAATAAATAGGGAAGTACTACTTCTCTTACAAAAAAGAAAAAAACAAGTTAAAGCAATAAAAAAATAAAAGCAAAATACAAATACCTAAACTCTAGTGCTGGGCAAACCATACCTGTCAATCTAAACAAACGCACTGATATGTCGTGGTAGGTCGGTGGGACCATATTCCTGGTATCTGCGATGATGCCAACCCTCGGTAGCAAGTGCATCTGCAACTTGGTTTCCCTATCTGAAAATGTGGGAAATCATATCTCTGTCAGATGAAATGATATCTACAATATGTCTGAGTATCTCCTAGGTAGGCCACGGTCCGCCACCTCTGGTGATGTAGTGAATAGCAACAGTCGAATCTGCATCAACCCAGATATCTGATAAACTAAGATCTTTTGCTAATAGTATCCTATCACGAATATCCCTGAGTTCTGTCTCTAATATCATACATTGTCCATATGAAGCTCAGAAGGCCCTGATACAATTTCATGCGTAGTCCTTGATGATGCCTCCCCCGCTTGCAAACCCATCCTTGATACAACCATCGGTGTTGATCTTGACAGATCCAAATGATGAAAAGCGCCACCAAATCATGATAGGGGGAGGAGATGGGGGAGAGTCAAAGAAATACTAAAAAGCATAGCAAGTTGCATGTCATTACGCCAATGTAACGGTCAGAATAGTTCACCAATATGGAGGAAGGATACCATACGGTAAACTTTCTAGATAATACGTCTCGAGCTCATGCGTATGTTCATGTGCTTTGAATTATTCCTCTCAATCCAAAGAAACCAAAAAATCAATAGAGGAATAATGATGTGAATGTGTCCAATCCTTGCAAACTGTCCAGAATACCTCCATTTCAGAAATCTATGTCTGACAATCTCTCCTGTACTCATGGTAATTTGGAATAAAGCCTCAAAATGTTGCCAAACATGATCTGAAATACTGCTACCAGTAAAAATATGAGTGATGGTCTCAATCTCAGAACAACACTGACATCGAGAAGCCAAATAACTGTCGATCCTCCTCTGGATAATGACATCAACTGGTATTAAATCTTGCCATAGTCTCTAATAGAAGAACGAAATGGTAGTAGGTATGATAGGGTTCCACAATACGTGAAATGAATCCTGAACTGGCCTGCTAGAGCGGATTGGCTGCCATGCTGATTTAGAATTAAATCTACCATCTGATGTGGCCCTCCAGAAAATACGATCTGAGACATCAAGATATAGTGGAATGGTCGCGATCTACTCTGCCATAGCTGATGGAAGAGCTTGAAGTAATCTCCCAAAATCTCATCCAGTCTCCTCGAAAAAGTCCTGCACCCTCGTAGATATATGCTGTCTGTGTGGAAAAATGGATGACAATGTAGAATTATCCATCCAACAATCATGCCAAAAGAAGATCTGCCCTATCCTAAGATGCCGCACAATGTGTGTCTCGGCACATGGTCCAAATTTCTTCAGTCTATTCCAATAGGAGAGGCTGAGTGAGGAACTACTACAAGCGAAGGATGTGTTCCTCTAGAATATTTGCCCTAGTAGAACCTAAGCCCAAAGAGAACTCTAAGACCTGAATAACTACCATAGCTTCAATGAAAATGTATCCATCATATCCTGTAATCATCTAAAGCCAGACCTTTCTCGTCAGCAGGAAGGCAAATCGCCTTCCAACTACACCAATGTAGATGACGCGCATGATCCTTAGAATCCCATAAGAATCGTGCAAATATACTCTCTAGCCTTTTCAGAATGACCTTAGGAGGTCGCATAATTTGGAATAGATACAGTGATATAGAGGAAAGAACAAACCTTAGTAGAGTAATCCTACCACCAGGAGACACCTTTAGGGGTTTCTAGACAAAGTTTAGTTAGCACAAATTTGTATTTTTTGCAGTAAGAACAATGTTAATATCCCCTTTCCAGTCAATGTAGTTTTCTTCCATTGAAATAATTAATAATTCTCGTATTAATAAAATGAATAATAATATGTGTATGATGCATGTATATATGTAAGTATGTATGCAAAATATAGACCCAAAAAACTATATTTTTAATAAAAGATTTAAAATCCTTGTAACTTTTAACATCCCCTCTAAAAACTGATCTAGGCATCTCATGCCACAATTAAAATGAGGATTTGTTATTATTTGGTCTATGAGTAATTTTGTTGGAATCTTTTATAAAAAGTCGTTTAAAATGTCTATACATAAGTGTATTAACCTCCGTTCATAACTTTAAAATATCCAAACTAGATGAAATGTTATCCATATGATAATCACCCATTATTCCATTTTAAAATATTCTACTTATAGATCGAGTTCTAGTTAATCTAAAATAACGTAGTCTTCCTTTAGGAAGATCGATGTAGTTCGATACTAGGCAAATAAGTATTTTGTTAACAAATAGGATAACAGAAGAGGTCATGGATTTATACATGCCTATAAACACTCTTTCACTTATTATTTTAAACTATTTGATATTCCTTTAATAATTAATCAACCAATTATAATGACACCAAATTATTAAAGATAATTTTATCAACCACTTCTGATTAATATTGAGTGATGAAAAAATTACACATTACTAATGCATATGATTTTAGTGTACTAGATGATAGTATATTTAATCAACATGATATGCCATAATATTCATTTATTCATCGTCCACAATGAAATAAAAGCAATAAAAATAAATAAATCATAACCATTTGTGTCTCATCCTAGGAAATTAAAATTACAACAAGAACTAAAGTTATCCATTAGGCTACAGTAATCCGACTCAATTCTTCAATCTTCTTGCAGCATAATCTATGATGTATACAAAATCGAATATATAACTATCTACTTTAAGAACAAAAAGTAATTGAAAAGGATTTCTAACCTTTGCCTCTGATATCATTTGTTATTTTTGGATTTAATTACAAGAGAAAATTGATTTTCCTTTGAAAACTAAATATAAATAGATTATAGATTTTAGATCTCCTTTGAGGTTATTGGATTTTATTTTTAAATCTTTACACATTAGGTGAGATTATAACCTTAGAAGAGTTTTTAATGGCCTTCTACCACCAAGTCAAGGCCTGCTCCTTAGACCTCCATCATCTCTCTTTAGGGGCCTCCTTTTTTGGGAACTGTATAAATGTGGCTAACCTTAAATCTTGAGATATGTGACATATTTATAATACTCAATTAGGGTTTCATAATTACACAATTTTCCTTTCGAACTTTATTGTTGTAGATCAATCAAGTACAACACATATATTAGAGCCAAGAGAAGGACAACTCGAGCTCCAATAAATGTTTCTAATTTGGTCAACTCTTGACCAGTTAAGTTACATCTATTAATCTCGACTCATTTTGCCAAAAAGTCGAAATTGCACTCTCGAGTTGAGTGAGAGTTATGGAAGAAAATCACCATCCAATAAAAATATCATCATATCATCATTCCACAAGTTAACCCCATTTGATTGTCAATATATTAGAACCGAAAAAATGACTGTTTTGCTCTTTCAACACGTATAGCCCTATAAGTTCCATTTTCGTAAGGCAAATTCATTGTTAATAAATCACAATATAGAGTCCAATGATACCATAGTATATGATCTCTAACTATTTGCCCTGATTCCCAAAGTACTTCACTCATTGATACTTCAAAGAATTTGAATTAGCAATCAAAGGTACATATAATTTAGGTAACTCGTTCGATGATTGAGTAGAATCTCATTCCTAATTATCACAAATGAGTTATCTATGTGGTTCTGTTTAATGTAAACACATCATTTTTTTCTATTGCCAAGATCTAGACAAATTTAATAAAAACAATGCAATCTTATCAATATAAAACATCTAACTTTATGTACTGATCACGAACAATATATTTTGATTATGTTCAAATTGGGTCTCACTGTACTCAAACTATCAAGTTTACAACTTGTGACATCTTGTATGATCATGGAACTTCAAATTATTATTTCAAATTAAATACATGCAAATAATTTAATCATAATTCATAATATCGTTTACAAAATAGTGTTCAAAGGGCATCAAACTATTCCCATTTTGCTTCAATGAAACTTCAAATGCCCGGCTGTATTTTGTATATTTCAGGTTTGGGCTTGATAAGGAAAGTTTATCCCTAACATAAATTTTGAGTTTTAAATGCAGGTAAGTGGATCGAAAGTTTCTATCTTTCTTGAAATTCTTGAAACCGAGTTTAGTCGTTTTTCATTAAGCTCGATCTTATTTTGTAATCGGTGGCTAATTTAATTCTGTGGATTTGAAACTATGAGTTTGTGGTAGGTTCATGCGGAACAAGTAGAATTTGTTGTGATGAATTCATCATTGGCATTTTTTGGGTGGTTCCAAGAGTTGTAAAACTGTAGAAGAACCGATAATGCCAAATCAATTGAAATCAAAGGTGAGGATTAACTAAACAGCCGTTAATTGAGGTGTAAAATTGGCTTGATGTGTCCATATTTTATGGGGGAATTAGTTGTGATGGCCATCCTCAATATCATTTTGTTTAAAAGCCCTTTGACCAATTTCTAAAAAATAAAAGGTGAGGATTAAATAAACAGCCGTTAATTGAGGTGTAAAATTGGCTTGATGTGTCCATATTTTATGGGGGAATTAGTTGTGATGGCCATCCTCTATATCATTTTGTTTAAAAGCCCTTTGACCAATTTCTAAAAAATAAAAGAAATTTTAGTTATTTTAAAGTCTCAAAAGTCCACTTTACCCTTCCCTTGCTTAATCAAATAAATAAAGGATTTTGGCTTTTCCCTTCATTCACTGACGTAAACCCTTCTTTCCCAAACTCACAATTGCAAAATTAAATCTTCTTCTCTTTCAAATTCCCAACACAGTTAGAAAAATCAATGTAAGTTTTCAAACCAACAAGGAATTCTATGTATAGTGTTCAAACTGTGTTCAATTTTATTCGTACATATTCTTCTTTTTCTTGTCTAGTCCCTCTATTGAGTTTTTAAGTTTATTCTAATGCAAGTTACATTTTCTGCTAAAAAGATCATTTCTGAGCTTTTATTCAAGTTCTCTTTGAAATATTTGCATTGGAAATTCATATTGGGGTTTGGTGGTTTTGGAGTTTTGGTTCATCACTTGATGTTTAGCAAATTTGTTTTATTGAGTTCTATAGTGAGTTCTTGGGGGTTTCATTTCCTGTTTATTTTCTTAATTATGTAGTTTTGTATATTTTATATATACTTTTATTTGTATCTATTAAGGGAAAAATGAATTCATTGAAAATCTTATGGCTATTTGTAGTTTAATTACTCAATGGATCTAATATTTGTAATTGTTCTATCTACTTTATTATCTCTGAAATTTGTTGAAAATTAGTGTATTATTGTCAAATTTAGTAGATTGCTAATTAAGTCCAGATTCAATTTATGTTATGTTTTATCTATATATATGTGTATACGTGTGTGTTTGTTTCTGTGTTGTAAACTAATTTTTGACTTGGACGAGTTTTTAGGTCGATATTCATTGCATGATCTTCTCCTTACTATAATGATATGAACAAACAACACACTTGAATTATATTATTTATATATATAAATTTGTGTTGTGAGATAATAATATTTTTTTTACAATATATTTGAGCATTCGAAGAGATTCCAACTTTGATAAATGAAGTTTGCTACAAAATATCTGGATGCAATTCCAAGAATGATCACTTGGGAAATGCCGAAGAGGTTAGCTTCTGCAACCATTGATAATGTGTTAGAATTGAAAGAGGTAAATTGCCCTTTTTTAGTGGGGACAAATTGTGGAATTAGTTTAGCGGCTAATGATTTGCAAGATTTAATATTTGCAGTTGGAGGGTAATTCTACATTGATTTCCACTAAAGCCGAACTCGATGAGGTTTATTGGAAAGAGTTGACACCGATCGTGGAAGAAGATGAGGATCTTTCACATCATTTCAAAAAAGATGAGGTTGAACATGATGTCGAGCCACATCATGCCTTCCACCAAAACTCTCATAATACATCTCAACCACCATTAGTATCTTATGATCTCAACATAGAGGATTTATTGAGAACCAAAATGGAAAAACTCGAGAGAAGGTTAAAAGTAGTCATTTCAAGTTTACATATTGTACATGTCCAATATGTTGATATTGTGCATATTGACGTAACGATATACACTTCATTCTTGTGACATAAAGTAGTTGATGTTGTTCTAGTACAAAAATGCACTCATTCAAATAATGACATTGAAATCATTTCTGAGATACAAAAATGATGTAGATGTCGTTTCAATACGAAAATTGCACGGATTAACATAACGATATTGAAATTGTCCCTAAAACAAAAAACGATTTAGATATCGTTTCAGTATCAAATACACACTGCTTCAATGATTTTCATAATGATATAGAACTCATTATGACTATACATAACGACATCGAAGTCATTCTTCAAATAGGGCAAGCGCGCAGTATGAGCTAAGGCATGCACCCACCGTAATTGGTTACTTTTAGTAGCTGCCCAAGCGTGCGCCATCTCGGAGGCTTAGGCGCACCCCTAGATGACTTTAACTTTCATTTGAATTTAGTCCTCCAAATAACTGCAACCTAGATCCTTCCACATACATCTTGCACAATTTACTCATTGAATTTTAACTTTCATTTCAATTAGGCCCTCAATAAATTGCACATTAGGTCCTTACACTTTCTAAATTGTACATTTTATTCTCAAAAGCCACGAAATAAGAAAATGACATCCATGTTGTTTCTGTATAATTTTTTATGATAGTGATAGCGTTACAACTTCATATCATAACGACATTCATATAGTTTCGATACAAATTTTACGAGTTTGAACTCGTTTTAGTTAAAATCATAACTAAACCGACATAAATATCGTTTCCTTTCATATAGAATGATAATGATATTGTTCTCATTCAAATCATAACTACACCGACATTGATATCCATGTTGTTTCAATACAAATTTTATGAGATTGAGATCGTTCCAGTTCAAATCATAACTAAAATAGTATTGAAGTCGTTTCTTATAGAAGGTAACAACATTTATATTATTATTCACCAAACTCACAAAATAATATAACGACTTCCATGTCGTTTCAGTACAAATTATCGAGATTGTGATCGTTCCAATTCAAATCACAACTACAAACATTGAAATAGATTCATTTAATATAAAATGACAATTATATCGTTTTGACTAAAAACGATTATTCGACCATCCACGACCGCCGATCATGTCCCCAAAATACATTGGACGATCAAAAGAGGTTATCAAGTAGATTCGATCTTACTCAAAATAAACTATATGAACATTTTTATTCTCATAGTTGTCTAGCACTATCAAACTATTCCAACAGAAAGAAAGTATCTCCATTTGCTATTTTTAAGTCATTCGAGTGGTATCAACCCACTTGATGACCTCTTTCAATCGTCATATGTATGTCGAAGGCATGTCGTGTGGCCGTGGACAGTCGAATCGTTGTTTTTAGCAAAAACGATATAATTATCATTTTATATAAACTAAAACGATATATATATATGGTTTTAGTTATGATTTAAATTGAAACGTATCAATATCGTTAAAATTGTACTAGAAGGATAAAGATATCATATGTATCAAATTCATGAAATAATATAATGACATCCATATCGTTTTAGTACAAATTTGACTAGTTTGAAATTGTTACAACTCAAATCATAACTACAGCAACATAGATATCGTTCATTTTCATATAAAACGATAATTATATCGTTTTGGCTAAAAAGTGATTCGGTCGTCCACAGCTACGGTATGCCTTCAACATACGTACGACAATCGAAAGAGGTTATCAAGTGGGTTGATATCACTCGAATGACTTAGAAAGAACGAACAAAGATACTTTCTTTCGTTGGAATAGTTTAAAGGTGATATATAATTATGGGAACACAAGTTTCTTTTAAGTGAGATTGATCCTACCTGATAACCTATTTCGATCATCCTACATATATCGATGGATGTCGGGTGGTCGTGGATGGTCGAATCATCAATTTTAGTAGAACCGATAGTTATGATTTAAAACGAAATGATATCAATGTCGTCAAAATTGTACTGAAACGATAATGATATAGTTATGTATCAAACCCACGAAATAACATAACATCCATATCGTTTTAGTATAAATTTGATGAGTTTGAAATCATTCCAGTCAAACCATAATTATACGACATAGATATCATTTCTTTTCGTACAAAACGATAATTATACCCCCCTTTGACACCCATTTTAGTAGAAAAATATGTTTTTGAATAGTGATTGATGGAAGAATGTGTGGTTAAAAAGTAAAGAGAATTTTTAGATTTATGTGTAATATTATTTTATTGATAGAATGTGTGGTTGAAATGAAGAATGAGAAAAAAATGGGTGCCAAACGGGGGCTATATAGTTTTGGCTAAAAATTGTTATGATTTGAACTGAAACTATAACATTGTCAAAATTTTACTAAAACGATATGGATATCGTTATGTTATTTCATGTGTTTGATACACAATGATATCAATATCGATACATAATAAAGAAAATGATATATATGTCGTTTTAGTTATGATTTGAACTGAAACGATTTCAATTTCGTAAAATTTGTACTGAAATGATACAGATATCGTTACGTTATTTTGTGAGTTTCATACTTATGATTTGTCGTTATTTTTTTGAAAATTGTATGAGAAAAGGTATCTATTGAATGAAGGACGAAAGTTTGGGATTTGAAACGTTAACCCAAGAAATTTGGTTGGCGTGTGCGCCTATGATTTTTTTACCACTCAAGAGCAAATGGTTCCTTGGAAGAACGTCAATATCTTTTTGTTTATCTGGAAGGATTTTAATGTCGTTATGCGAATCAATGCATTTTTCATACTAGACGACATTTGCGTAAAATATAATGATATAAAAGCCGTTTGTCTGTAATGTGAAAAAAAATAAATAGAGCAACGTAAAATGACGATAATTTTGTTTCAATGGTACAAAAGCGATAATAGCACGATGATTACAAAATCTAATAAATCATTTTGTACTTCTAGTAAGTACAAAATAATAAAGCTACAAGTTACGACAATATTACAACTTTAAGTTTCACTACCAATTTGGCTCGTACAAATGGAGCGAACAAGACCAGTTTCTTACCTTAGAAATCATAGGGATAAAAGTTGACATCTCCACTTTGCATAGCATTGTACCAATCTTCAACATCTCTTTGACTTTATCATACAAGTTTACAAAATAAATTTTTTTTCAAAACAAGAATAAGCCTTGTTTTCCCTTTGCCATTCCCTACATATTTTCATTTTCATGCTCCTTCAATTGATTGTTAATATTCAACTAGATATACTAATATCCATATTATATTCACTGTATCCATAATTGCAATTTAACATAAAAAATTTAAAATTTCATCAAATATCAAATTATGGTACAGTATTGATAACGATATGTATGTCGTTATGGATTGTAAAAAAGATATGTAAATCGTTTTATATAGTAGAAAATCAAATTTATATTTCACAGTAGAACAACAGATGATTTGTGAGTTTGATACCTATGATTTGTCGTCATTTTTTTTGAAACTTGCATGAGTAAATGTATCTGTTGAATGAAGGATGAAAGTTTGGGATTTGAAACATTAACCTAAAAGAAATTTGGTTGGCATGTGTGCCTCTGAGTTGTTTACCACTCGAGAGCAAATGGTTCCTTGGAACGACGTCAATATCTTTTTGTTTATCAGAAACAATTTTAATGTTGTTATGCGAATCAATGCATTTTTCATACTAGATGACATTTGCGTAAACTATAATGATATAAAAACCGTTTGTTTGTAATATGAAAAAAAATAAATAGAGCAACGTAAAATGACAACAATTTTGTTTCAACAGCTCAAAAGCGATAATAGCACAGTGACTAACAAATCTAATAAATCATTTGTACTTCTAGTAAGCACAAAATAATAAAGTTACAAGTTACGACATTATTACAACTTTAAATTTCACTACCAATTTGGCTCGTACAAATGGAGCGAACAAGACAAGTTTCTTGCCTTTGAAGCCTTAGACATCATAGGGATATGAGTTGACATCTCCACTTTGTATAGCATTGTACCAATCTTCAACATCTCTCTGACTTTATCATACAAGTTCACAAAAGAAATTATTTTCAGAACAAGAATAGAAGTTGTTTTTCCCTTTCCCTTTCCCATTCCCTACATATTTTCATTTTCATGCACTTTCAATTGATTGTTAATATGCAACTAGATAGCATACTAATATCCATATCATATTCACTGTATCCATAATTGCAATTTAACATAAAAAAATTTAAAATTTCATCAAATATCAAATTCTCGTACAGTATTGATAACGATACGTATGTTGTTATGAATTGTAAAAAAAGATATGTAAGTCGTTTTATATAGTAGAAAATCAAATTTATATTTCACAGTAGAACAACAGATGATTTGTGAGTTTGATACTTATGATTTGTCGTCATTTTTTTTGAAAATTGCATGAGTAAATGTATCTGTTGAATGAAGGATGAAAGTTTGGGATTTGAAACATTAACCCAAAAGAAATTTGGTTGGCGTGTGTGCCTCTGAGTTGTTTACCACTCGAGAGAAAATGGTTCCTTGGAACGACGTCAATATCTTTTTGTTTATCAGAAACAATTTTAATGTCATTATGCGAATCAATGCATTTTTCATACTAGACGACATTTGCGTAAACTATAATGATATAAAAACCGTTTGTTTGTAATGTGAAAAAAAATAAACAGAGCAACGTAGAATGACTATAATTTTGTTTCAACAGGACAAAAGCGATAATAGTACAGTGACTAAAAAATCTAATAAATCATTTTGTACTTCTAGTAAGCACAAAATAATAAAGTTACAAGTTACGACATTATTACAACTTTAAATTTCACTACCAATTTGGCTCGTACAAATGGAGCGAACAAGACAAGTTTCTTGCCTTTGAAGCCTTAGACATCATAGGGATATGAGTTGACATCTCCACTTTGTATAGCATTGTACCAATCTTCAACATCTCTCTGACTTTATCATACAAGTTCACAAAAGAAATTATTTTCAAAACAAGAATAAAAGTTGTTTTTCCATTTCCCATTCCCTACATATTTTCATTTTCATGCACTTTCAATTGATTGTTAATATGCAACTAGATAGCATACTAATATCCATATCATATTCACTGTATCCATAATTGCAATTTAACATAAAAATTTAAAATTTCATCAAATATCAAATTCTCGTACAATAATGATAACGATATGTATGTCGTTATGGATTGCAAAAAATGATATATAAGTCTTTTTTATATAGTAGAAAATCAAATTTATATTTCACAGTAGAACAACAGATAGAATAGCAAAACATGTCTTTACCAACCTACATTTCACTTCAATTAATAGAAAAAATAGGTTGGGAAACAACCCATAATCAAAGCTCTAATTCATTGATAAATTGAATTCAAAATCAATATTGTCAAATGAGTACCATAAACAAATATACAACTATACGAAGAAATTATTCAGAAAAATGGAAAAATAAAGAAACCCAAATATAGAAAATTAATAGCACCTTATCTTCTTTTCCAAATGCTCAACAAGAATATTATAAGTTTTGATTACACACTTCAACCAAATAAGTGTTCAAGGGAATGAAAATGTAGATTTTATGGTTTAATGAAGTAAAGAAGATGATAATAAGAAAATGAAAAAGGTTCATAGAAGATGTTGAAGCCGGTTGTGGAAGAAAGGAAAGCTAAAATTCAATTAAAACTAAACGAGAATCGAGATGAGAATTAGGGCAATTAATGAGTTTTTTTTACCTACAAAGACATTTTAGTAATTTACAAATTCTATTTTTCATTTCTTTTTATGTTTATGTTATCTAACTAAAAAAGATATAAGTTGGTCTTTACAAACTAATTTCTTTTTTGATTCGAGCCTTTTAAATGAAAACCCATATTTTATTGGTCTAAAAGAAAATATCCATGTTAAAGAAGTGAAATATGAAAAAATCTTTTCTTGCTTTTCCACTAATAAGGAAAAAAACATTGGAGATACCAGAGCACAATATAAAGTGGGTTTATATAGGCCACTAAAAGTGAAACCTTTATCCCTTCAGAAACAAGAAAAACACACAAGAGCCTAAGCAATTGAATTGGTCATGAATTCTTCTTCTAAATCTCCCACCTTTTCTTCTTCTTCTTCCTCCTCCTCCTCCTCTAAAAATGCTTTTGATATTGGAAATCATTTAATTAAGCTGATTAAAATTGACCCTAAAATAAGCAATAGCACCGGTTCAGTCTGTTTTCCTCCAAAGCCACTTTTGATTGGGACACCAACAGAATCAGGAATTTTTCCAGTACTTATACTCCTTCATGGTTATCTTCTTTATAACTCTTTTTATTCTCAGCTTATTCAACATATTTCTTCACATGGGTTCATTGTTGTTGCACCACAGGTTAGATTCTTCAACTTATAGGTTTATTTTCAAGACGATTTTGTCAAATGATTTGATTAATCAGCTTTTTATTGTTGGAGTAAGATGGGATTATGAATTGTTTGATTATATGCTCAATTTGTTTTGGTGTTTGTGGTTATTAAAATATGATCTCTATGCTTTCTTGTTCTATTCTCCATTACAAGTTGTGGAGCGAGTTTTGAAGTCAATGTGCTGAATTTTGAAGTCAATGTTATGGTAATTTTGGACAAAACACCATAAATAATGATTCTAAGATGAAGGTATTTAGATGCTTAGATAAGAAACTATAATATATTGGTAGAAGTGGAAAAGACACGGATTAAGGATAAATTAAGAGAACGATGACTTAGATTGTCGGGTTGCGTTATGCATAGATGAGGCACGTTTATAAGAATAAAGAGATCTCAGCGAAGAGTTAGAAGATTTGTTTTGGAATTTCTAGTATATATATAGCAATAAACCAGATGGAATGGTGAGAAGGCATTCATGTAGACGACCTAAAATTTATTGGAATAAGATTAGTTACAAATCGAACCTGACTAAAATTATTTTACTGAGTCATTAGAAACATTGAAATCTGAAAAAAGAAACTACAGAAGAAGATTAGGGTACTGATTTTTCTGTCCCAGTTGAAATTTAACCTATTTATGAAGGTAGAATAAGATTCTTTAAATATTTATGTTACATAGGAACGACGATACATAATTATGGCCTAAAAACATGACAAACTCGTTTCATTTCGTTGTGCTATACCAGTTATACAACGTGACAGGACCGGATGCAAATGAAGAAATCAAGATCACTGCTGATATAACGAATTGGTTATCAGAAGGGCTGTGCCATTTTCTTCCAACTCATGTTCGACCAGACTTGTCAAAGCTGGGACTTGCTGGGCACAGTCGAGGAGGAAAAGTCGCTTTCGCTCTGGCTCTAAGAAAGCAAGTGACTTCTTTGAAATTTTCAGCCTTGATAGGCATTGATCCTGTTGATGGAATGGATAAGGGAAAACAAACACCTCCTCCGGTACTAAATTACATCCCCCGTTCCTTCGATCTTGATTTGGCAGTAATGGTTATAGGTTCGGGATTGGGAGAAATGAAAAGAAATCCTCTTTTCCCTCCTTGTGCACCTAGAGGAGTGAATCATCAAGACTTCTTTAACGAATGTCAAAAATTGGCTTTCTATTTTGTTGTGAAGGATTATGGACATCTTGATATGCTGGACGATGAGACGAAAGGGATTCGAGGGAAGTCAACGCATTGTTTGTGCAAGAATGGGGATTCAAGGGAGCCGATGAGGAGATTTGTTGGGGGAATTGTGGTTGCTTTCTTGAAAGCTTATTTGGAAGACGATTCGAGGGAGTTGATAGCTATTAGAGATGGAAATGAGAAACTTCCTGTTGAGCTCCAAAAATCTGAATTTCTAATTTAGATAGCATAAATTTACGTGTCAATTTCTTGTATAAATCATAATTACTTCATATGATTTATCTGTAGCTTTGAAGGTGAATCAAATTATCAAATTGACGCGTACAGTTCATGAATCGTATGGATCATCAAAAGGCTCAAATTGAAAGAGTTTGAATTAACAACTTAATTGCATTAATGGAGCTTGTGAATACAATAGAGACCTAGATAAACTAGAACAATTACAAATAATCTAGAAGAACAAGAGAAATCTACACAAACTAGAACTAATACATGATGATATAAACCAACTATAATAGTATGATAAAATCTAATCTACAATACAAGATATGGTAGAGTTGTTTCATTTTAAAATAGAAGATACATTAGAGTTGTACTATATGTAGATTTTATGTGTTATAATGCCCCGCAAGATGGTGGACCTATTGGAAACACCAATCCTGGACTGAAGTAAGAGAAATCAAGCCGTGCTCAAGGGCTTTGTGAGGGCGTAAGCAAGGTTCTTGGGAGGCAACGGAGGCCACCAACAATACTTTGATAGAGTTGGATATCCTTAAAAGCAGCACATATATTCGGACAAAGTGCAGGTAGTGGACATTAGTGTTGTGCAGGGTTTCACCTTATCCATGACAGCACGAACCAAGAGATTAAAAATACATTTCTTTTGAGTTAGCCACATGCTATTATTAGTTCTGATTGCTTCAATGCCAAGAAAAAATGATAGAGCACCAAGATCTTTTACTGGAAACTCTTGGCCAAGAAGTGTTATATATTTCGTTATTGTCAACTCATGAGACCCTGTGATAATATTATCATCTACATAGATAAGAAAATAAATTTGTAGGTCGCCATGGTCAAGAATATAGAGTGAGATATCGAATTTGCATCCTTTGTAGCCAAGTGAAACAAGTTCATCAGTGAGCCGAGAAAACCAAGCTCTTGGTGCCTGACGAAGACCATAGAGACTTTTTCGCAGCTTGCACATATAATTAGGAAAATTTGGATGAACGTACCCTGGAGGTTTGGACATATATACATCGTCATGGAGAGTGCCATGCAGAAATGCATTTTGGACATCAATTCGTTTGATTGTCCATTCACGTTGTATAGTACTAGACAGCAGTAGACGAATGGTGTCTGGTTTCACAACTGGACTGAAATAATCTTGAAAGTCAATTCCCTGTTACTGGTGGTAGCCTTTAACTTACTAGACGAGCCTTATAGCGTTCCAGTTTCCACACTTCCATCTGCTTTTCTCTTGACACGGTAGACCCATTTGCAATCGACAATATTGACATTGGAGTGTGGTGGAACCGTCCACGTGTTATTGCTGAGTAATACATCAAATTTAAGATTTATAGCTGCTCACCATTCAGCATGCTTGACAGCTACAGTAAAACATGTAGGTTCTATAAAGACAGATTTTCCTGTAATAACTAAAGCTTGTGGCAGAGGATGTTTAATTGCATTGCGAGAACATCTCTTTCTGCATGATTTTGGATTGAAACAATTTTCGTCGATGGTTCAAGCGATTTAGGAGTAGGAGACAAAGTAGTCCTAGCTGCAGGAAAAGTGTGTGTAGAGATAGAGTTCGTGTATGTGAGGGATTGCGGAAGAGGGACAATGTGAACAAAATTGGAATTATGTTTAGTAGATGTTTGCTGATAAGGAAACAAATACTCATTAAAGAGAACATGTCGAGACACGAAAAAAATTTCTGCTATCGAATCAAGACACTTATAGCCCTGATGACATAGACTCCAAGGAAGATACGAGTTTGAGAGCGAAAATCAATTTTATGTCTATTAAATTGGGCCAACATGCACATCCAATGCATGCATGAAAATGTAGTTGGGTTTCCTTTTGTAAACAAGTTCAAATGGAGAGATTTTATCTAGAGTTTTAGTTGGTAGTCAATTTATAATATATGTGACAGTTAAAAATGCATCCTCCCAATAGTTTTAGAAAGGTTTGAATGGGCTAACAAAGCGAGGCCCATCTTAACTATTGACCATGTCTTCGTTCAACAAAGCCCATTTGTTCATATTTGTGAGAGCATGCAATGCGATGTGATATAAGTTTTAAAATATTGATTTAGTTTATTTTCCTTCCCAGTCTGCTTGGATTGTCCTTATTTTAGTATCAAAATGACGTTCTACAAGAGCTTGAAATTGGAGGAAAATAGACTCAACATCAGATTTTTGCTTAAGTGGAAACAATCAAATGAATTTCATAAAATGATCGACAAAACAAACATATTAACGTGAACCATAAGTAGATAAGCTGGCTGCAGGTCGCCAAACATCCGAGAAAATCAACTCAAGAGGATTGACTCTTAACCATTTGATAACCAGGACAAACAATTTAAGTTAGAATTCATAATTAATCAAGCTTTAGCTACAGTTTTGAGCAGCGGACATCACCACGTTGCAGGCCCTTATTTTCAGGAAAATAGAATCAAATTTGTTTGCCAACTGTAGAGTTAGTTTAATTAGTTGATTACACTATTCTAGATCCTTCTTACTCGTGTATAAAGCTAGGCAACTTGTAATGATATGGTATTGAATTAAGCTTCATTTTATTCAGTTTTCCAACTTGGTATTAGAGCCTTACAATGACCAACACCAATTCCGGCAATAAGTCTAGTCCATTTGAAGTTAATACAGCAATAGCTGCTCTGGCAGCAACTGGCCAGAACACAGCATTTGGCATAAACATTACTCAAACGCCATCAGTGAAGCTAGACAAAAACAATTTCCTGCTATGGAAAAATATGATTATGCCCATAATCAAAGGGCATAACCTTGAAGGATATTTATTGGGGACAAAGGTGTGTCCACCAGAATTTCTAGCAACCCTGACAACCGTTGGTCAGGAAGAATCAGTGGAGATGATTCAAAATCCAGAGTTTCTGAAGTGGAATTTAGCTGATCAATTGCTTATGGGATGGTTATATTCATCCATGACTCCAGAAATAGCCATGAAGGTCATGGGATGCACGAATTCAAACAAACCGTGGATAGCAGTTGAAGAAAGCTTTGGCATACTGAATAAATCACGAGTAATGTTTCTCACTGGAGAGCTGCAAAGAACAAGGAAATGGACAATGACAATGGACCAGTACTTGACCACCATCAAGCAACTGGCTGACAATCTGGAAATTGCTGGTAAAATCATTGATCAAAGTGATTTAATTACCTATGTTCTATCAGGTTTGGATGATGAGTATACTCCCATAGTAGTGCAGATAAGTAGCAGAGAAACTATCTCCTGGTATGAACTATCCTCACTACTAATGACATTTGAAAGTCGACTGGAGCACTTAAATCAAGTCAGAAACAACTTTACCTCACTCAATGTTAACCAGTCAAGTGTCCAATTGGCACACAGAACTAGTTCTAGTTTTGGTAGAGACTTTAGAGGAACTGGAAGTGGCAGATCAGCAAACTTTAGAGGCAGATCAAGGGGCAGAGGTAGAACTACCATTGGTAGGCAAAGTGAGGCTAGAGTCCCTTGTCAAATCTGCGGACTAAACAATCACACTGCAAGCTTATGCTACAATAGATTCGATGAAAGGTACATGGGAGGCAAGCCAACTAACTCAAGTCAGCAGAATTTCAGTACAGCCCCATCAGCTTATATAGCATCACTTAGAACCCTTGATGACCCATCGTGGTATGTTGATTCTAGTGCAAGCAATCACGTGACAACAGATAAAGGTAACCTGGATACTATGGTGAATTATGAAGGTAAAGAAAATTACTTGTTGGTAATGGAGATAGACTAACTATTGCTTATATTGAAAATGGGAAAATTTCTGCATCTGATAATAAGTCACTTGAGTTAAATAAACTATTACATGTCCCTTCAATCAAGAGAAATCTAATCAGTGTTTCCCAACTCACTAATGACAATGATGTGTTCATGGAATTTTATTCTAATTGTTGTGTTGTGGAGGACCTCCAAACGAAGAGGATTCTGCTGCAATGAGTTCTTAAGGATGGATTGTACCAGCTATAGTCATCAAATTTCAAGCCAGAAAGAACCATTTTCGAGTCAAACCTTCTGAATAACTTTCAATGTTTCTCAGTCAATTCTAGTAATGGTGAATAGCCTTCAATTAAATCAATTCCAGAATCTGAATTTGACCTTTGGCATAGAAGGTTAGGACACCCCTCAAACCATGTGTTAAATCAGGTTCTTAAGTCATGTAATACATCTAGCAAATTCAATGAAATTCCTATTTTCTATGACTCTTGCAAACTTGGAAAATCTCATGCTCTTCCATTTAATACTTCATTCTCACATGCTACTAAACAATTAGATCTCAGATGTTTGGGGACCAGCCCCTTTAAATTCAACCTCAGGATTTAGATATTACATCATCTTTATTGATGACCATAGCAGATTTACATGGATTTATCCTATGAGACACAAGTTAGAAGCTCTAATCACATTTACTCAGTTCAAAAACCTTGTAGAAAATAAGTTTGAAAGGAAAATTAAAACCCTGCAGTCTGACTGGGGTGGAGAATTCAGAAGTTTTAGCAAATTAGCACTAAAGTCTAGCATGGAACTCAGGCAATCTTATCCATATACCTCAGTTCAGAATGGCAGTGCTGAACGCAAGCACATATACATCACAAAGACTGGACTAACTCTCCTAGCTCAGGCTCAAATGCTACTTTATTACTGGTGAGAGTCTTTCAAAGCAGCCACTCACCTAATTAACAGGTTACCTACCCCTGTTTTACACCATAAGTCACCTTATCAAGTTCTGTTTAATAAAACCTTTGATTATAAACAACTAAAAACCTTTGGATGTGCCTGCTTTCCATGTCTCAGACCTTGTCAGAGACATAAGTTCAGTTTTCATTCCCAAAAGTGTGTTTATCTTGGGTATGGTGACTCACACAAAGGTTATAAATGTCAAGTCCTAGTGGGAGAATTTATATTTCTAGGCACGTTGTGTTCAATTAGATAGAATTCCCTTTCAAGACAGGCTTCTTAAACAAACAAACTCAACCTCAACCCTGTAATACTGAAATAAGTTACCTTCTGTTCATTGACCCTAACAGTCATTCTATGTCCTCAAGTAAAACTGAAGGCTCCTCTACAGCAGACCTTGTAAATGGAGAAACAGAAATTGGGGATGAAGGAGGTATGTTGGTAGAACATTCAGTTGATGAGGGAAACCAATAGGTGATAGCTGGTAATGAAGTATCAGCTGATCCTTAGAATTTGGCAAGAGCAACAAGTCTATCAGATGAAAATACACCTCTAAATGCAGGTCATCAAATGATTACCAGAAGCAAAGTTGGTATATTTAAGCCAAAAATTTATACTACTGTGGCAATGGATGAACTAGCTACTGTTGAGCCAACTAGCACTGAAGAAGCTCTAACAAGCAGCTGCTGGTTAACGGCAATGTAAGAAGAGTATAGTGCTCTTATGGAAAATGAAACATGGGCCTTGGTGGCACCTAAGGCAGGAATGAAAATTGTTGGCAATAAGTGGGTATTCAAGTTGAAACACGATGCAAATGGAAAGGTGATAAGGCACAAGGCCAGGCTTGTAGCCAAGGGCTTCCTTCAAACACCTGGTGTCGACTTCAGTGAAACTTTTAGTCCTGTGGTCAAGGCTGTAACTCTGAAAGTTGTTCTAACTCTTGCCGTTCAAGGAATTGGCAATCAGGCAAGTATATATTAATAATGCCTTTTTGAATGAGAGCTTGACTGAGACTGTCTACATGAACCAACCACAAGGTTTTGTCAATAAAAATCACCATGAGTATGTATGCAAACTCAAGAAGGCGTTATATGGTCTTAGGCAAGCACCTAGGGCTTGGCATGACAAGCTAAAGGATACCCTGCTACAATGGAGTTTCAAACAATCTAAGGCTGACAATTCTCTATTTTTCTTGACAAGAGGAGCTGATATACTGTTTGTCGTAATATATGTGGACGATATAGTGATTACAGATAACGTTGTTCAACAGTTGCAAGAATTTATAGACAAATTAAACTCCACTTTTGCACTCAAGGACATGGGGAATCTGAGACAGTTGCTAGGAATAGAAGTTGAAAGAGATGATGTTGGCTTATATCTGAGGCAAACCAGATATGCTATTGAATTGTTGAAAAGATTTGACTATGAAAATTTGAAGCCCAGTCAAACTCCTATGGCTGCAGGTAAACTGATTTCCAAAACTGAAGGTAAAGCAATGAGAGATCCTACTTCTTATAGAAGTGCAATTGGAGGTCTTCAATATCTTGTTCACACCAGACTAAACTTAGCCTTTTCAGTAAATAGGCTTAGTCAGTTCCTTCAGGCTCCAACAGACTTACATTGGAAGGCACTTAAAAGGGTTTTCAGATATCTAAAAGGTACTTTACACCATGGGTTAACCATTCAAAGAAACGACAGTCTGGACATCACAGAATTTGCAGATTCAGACTGGGTGTCTTGCCCGGATGATAGAAGGTCAACTGCTGGATATTGTGTTGACCTTGGAGACAATTTGGTGTCCTAGTGCTCTAAAAACATGTGATTTCTAGGTCCAGTACAGAAGTAGAATACAGAGCCTTAGCCCATTGTGCAGTAGAAATAACTTGGATTCAGTCCTTACTTGATGAGCTAAAGATTCCACATAATTCAATACATGTTATCTAGTCTGATAGTCTAAGTGCAAGCGTAGCATCGAATCCTGTATACCATGCCCGTACGAAACATATTGAACTACATGTACATTTTGTAAGAGATAAGGTATTAGACAACAAGTTAAGAATTAGCTACATTCCTTCTTCAGATCAGACAGTTGATATGTTAACTAAACCTATGTCGCAATCAAGATTTCAACTTCTCAGGGACAAGCTTGGAGTGATTGACCACACTCCACCTTGAGGGAGTGGGAAGTTAGAATTCAGAATTAATCAAACTTTAGCTACAATTTTGAGCAGCAGACATCACCACATTGCATGCCCTTATTTTCAGGAAAATAGAATCAAATTTTTTTGCCAACTGTAGAGTTAGTTTAATTAGTTGATTACACTATTCTAGATCTTTCTTACTCGTGTATAAAGCTAGGCAACTTGTAATGATATGGTATTGAATTAAGCTTCATTTTATTCAGTTTTCCAACTACTTATCTCTTATTCTTGACAATAGGAATTATATTGGCATAAATAATTTGCTGAACAACTGGAGAAGAAGCATGATCGAGGCGATTTTGTGCTAATCAGTGAACGACATATGAGCACCTATAAATGCACAAGAAATGTCTTGAAGGATGGATAAAAGCAGTACAGTCCATCAAGTAGATAGCCTTTATGCTGGATGTAGCTCGAGTAATCCTTTATAAGAAATAATAAGTCATGAAATTCAAAGATAGCGTGATTATCTTTAGCAAATTGATGAATAGATAAGAGGTTTATGGTAATAACAGAATCAACAAGAATCTGATTTAAAATAAAAGAATTTGAAGGAGTATATATTTGTGAAGAACCGTGGCGGGATATAGACAAACCTGCTCCGTTTCCAACCTGAATTTGCTTTGAACCATGATAGTCCTCATTGTGAAAAGTAAGGTTGTTCATATCTGTTGTCATGTGATGAGTTGCTCCCATGTCAAGATGCCAAATAGGTTCTACAGTTTTCGAGAATGAGGCTAGCATAGCATTGGGATTTTTAAGCTTGTAGGAAGAAGGAAAAGTGGTTTCAATTAAACATGTGGAAAAACTTGTGAATAGTGTGACCAGGTTTCTCAGATAGCTAGCACCATAAGTTGGATCTTTGAAAATCGTCATAATTGCTGTTACGATTGTTGGAATTATTGTAGTTGGTGTTGGAACCTCCACGGTTACTAGTGTAACCTCCTCTACTTGAGCTATCTCTACAAGATTGAGAACTGTGATAAGATCCTCTACCCCTACCATGGTGCTGTTCAAATTGTATGGTTTCTACATTAACATCTACTGCAACATTATCATTTTCTATAGAAAGTGGTTGCATATTATGCAAAATTCTAGCTTCACTGTGAGAAGCATAGAGTAGACCTCCTCCAAGGAGATGTTCTCACGACCAGCAACAGTGGAAACAAAAGAAATCGTATTCAGGACCATGTCCAGCAAGGACATAAGTAATTATGTCATCAGATTTAACTATGTGACTAGTAATAGCAAGCTCATCGCAAGATTCTTGATTTGCATGAAGTAATCCGTAGCAGATAGATGCCCTTTGCGAGAAGTGGCTATTTAAGAGCGAACTTGAATAGCTTTGGCCCTAGATTGGGATGCAAAGTATGTTTCAAGAGCATGCCAGATGTCATGAGAAGTATTTGATTGGTAGAATTGAGCAAGCACTTATTCAATGATGACGCCAGATAGAATAGTGATTATTCTGCAGGTTGGAATCAATTGACAAATACAAGGAATAATGCAAGAGAAACACCAATAGAAACTATAAAATTCTTTATTATTCAACAATAACCCATAAGCTGGGTTATATAGCTAAATATTCGAAATTAGCGGAATTTTACCAAAAATGGTAAATTCAATATTCATACTAAAATAAAATACTTAATAAGAGAAATAATATCCTCAAAATCCGGCTCAAATTAAGCTCTTATTATATGTAAAAAAGGCAATCGAAATATTATTATAAATGACAAAAAATAACTTAAATTAGTGATTCGGAAAGGAAAATAGCTGAATTTGAGTTCGAAATCGATGACTACGTCGTGCGCGCCGAAAAGACCTTTTCGAATTGGGGTCATGGGCATGATTCTGACAGCCGTAGCAAAAGTTATGGTCAAAATACCGAAACATGCCCAAAGATGACCCCAATTAGGAAATATCCAATTATTTGCCAATTTTGCGCTGATTCGCCAACTCATGGTATCTCAGCGCCATTAACATAGTATCAGACAGCTCGGTCTCGTCTGACTTGGATCCTCCTGCATCAGTCGCCCCGAATTGGAAAGAACTCGTCCTCGAGTTCGCTTGAGTGTCTACAGGATCCCAAAAACAAGGACTGAGATGCTTCACATTGAAGACATCAGAAGTCTTCAAATGGCTGGGGAGTCGTAGTCGGTAAGCATTGTCGTTGATCTTCTGTAGAACCTCACAAGGACCGATCTTCCGCTCCTTCAGCTTATTATACTCCCCAACAGGAAAACGATCACGAGTTAACACGGTCCACACAAAATCACCAACTTCGAATAGGACCTGACGACGATGATTGTCGGCCTGAACCTTGTACTTGGCATTACTCTCTTGAATGGCTAACTTCACTTGTTCATGGATTCCCCGAAGATGATTCGCCATCTCATCTGCTTTATGACTTATACGACCCACAAGTGGAATATGAGCTAAATCAAGTACCCCAGATGGAACCCGACCATAGACTATTTCGAATGGACTCATCCCTGTAGTTCTATTCTTCTACCTGTTATAGGCAAATTCTACCTGAGGTAATGCTAAATCCCACTGTTTCGACTTAGTACCCGCCAGACTCTTCAACAAATTGCCCAAGCTTTGATTCACCACCTCGGTCTGACCATCCGTTTGGGGGTGGTAGGCACTGCTAAAATTTAACCACGTCCCCAGTTTCTCCCATAAGCTTTTCCAGAAATGACTCATGAACTTAGTGTCACGATCAGAAGTAATTGAATGAGGCACACCATGCAAACGCACAATTTCTTTGAAGTAAAGATGGGCAATCTGTATAGAATCCATTGTCTTCCGACATGCTATGAAATGGGCCATCTTTGAAAACCTGTCAACCACAACAAAAATAGAATCCGTGGCCCGTTGGGTACTGGGAAGTCCCAATACGAAATTCATACCGACATCAACCCAAGGCCCTTCAGGCACATGCAAATGTGTGTAAAGACCCGCATTAGTAAGAGCTCCTTTGGACCGCTGGCACACATAACAACGCCCAACATGATGAGCAACGTCACTACTCAATTTGGGCCAATAATAGGTAGAGGAAACCAAATGCAGTGTCTTATCTCGCCCAAAATGTCCCATACTATGAAGTTCACTAACAATATGCTGCCGTAGTAAACAATCTGGAACACGCAACTGTAATCCACGAAATAGGTAACCATTATGCAAAACAAAATCATGTCGTTGATTGTTATTTACCTCCTAAATTAGCTTCCCGAAAGAAGGATCTGCATCATACATATCCGAAAAAGTCTCAAATCCCACAACATCAGTGCTCATGGTGGTGAGAAGTGATGTACGACAACTCAATGCATCTGCAACAGATTCAGGCTCCCAGCTTGGTGCCTTAGTGAAAATTGAACTCCTGCAAGAATGCCACCCACTTGGCATGCCGTCTACTCAATTTATGCTGACCATTGATGTACTTCATGGCCTCATGATCAGTGATAAGAATAAACTCTCTGTATAAGGTAATGATGCCAATGCTTCAAAGATTGAACTATGGCATAGAATTCGAGGTCATATGTAGAATAGGTCCTCTTTGATCCTGATAGCTTCTCGCTGAAAAATGCCACTGGACGCCCCTCCTGGCTTAAAACACCACCAATGCCCACTCCAGATGCATCACAATTGACCTCAAACACCTTATCAAAATCTGGAAATACCAACAATGGAGCCTCTGTCATTTGCTGCTTGACCAACTGAAAGCTGGTTTCTGCTTCTTCAAACCACTGGAAAGAATGTCCCTTAAGGCACTCTGTGATTGGGGCAATCAAAGTGCTAAAGTTCTTGATGAACCGATGGTAGAAGGATGCCCATCCATGGAAGCTTCTAACATCGTGCAAGGTTTTTGGCTTGGGCCACTCCAAGATTGCGTCTATTTTAGATTGATCTGCATGAACACAATCAGTAGACACAACAAAACCCAGAAAGGTAACAGAAGTAGTGAAAAAAGAACACTTCTTCTGATTAACGAACAGGCATTCCGTCCTCAACACATCAAAAACTGCACGAAGGTGATCAAAGTGAGATTCATGTCAGGCTGTAGATGAGGAAATCATCAAAGTAGACCACTACAAACTTTGCCATGAAAGGCCATAACACCTGATGCATAAACCTTATAAAAGTGATGGGTGCATTGGATAGCCCAAAAAGCATGACCATCCACTCATACAAACCACGCTGCGTCTTAAACGTCGTCTTCCACTCATCTCCCGGCCATATTCCGCTCTTAAGATCAATTTTTGAGAAGACCCTAGAACTGACCCAACATATCATCCAAACGAGGAATCGAAAACCTATACTTCACTATAATCATGTTGATTGCTCTGCTATCAACACACATACGCCAAGAACCATCATTATTTGGCACTAGTAGAGCATGAACTGTACATGGGCTCATGCTCTCACGAATGTACCCCCTCTCCAACAACTTCACCACTTGTCGCTGCAATTCATCAGCTTCCTTGGGACTGAGGCGATAAGCCGGTCGATTAGGCAGACTCGACTCTAGAACAAGGTCAATCTGATGTTGAATATCCCTCATAGGCGGCAACCCCGGAGGGAGATCTTCAGGCATCAAATCAGAAAACTCTGTTAACATCTGCTGCACTTCTACTGGTAGAACTGGATTCTCATCTGTTGTTTTATTCTCACGAGGCAGTAGAACATAGATCACATCTTCACGCTCAATCTCTCCTAAAAACCTGGACATAGAAAGCAGGTTGGCATTATTGACTACTGGGGCAGGAGTGATTTCTTCCTTATGTGGCGCCAACACGACCTTATTCCCTTTGATGCTAAGGGAATAAGTATTTTCTCGCCCATCATGAATGACACTGCAAATCAAACTGCCAAGGGCGACCCAACAATATGTGACAAGCATCCATCGCCACAACATCACACCACGCATTATCAAAATACTTTCTGCCGATCGAAAAAGACACTAGACATCGCTTTTCTACTAATACTTCACTGCCTTTACTCAACCAGGACAATTTATATGGCCTGCGATCCTGATCTGTCTTCAATTGTAATTTCTGAACAGCTTCTTCGGATATTACATTTTCACATCTTCCACTATCAATGATCAATTTGCGGACCTTATCTGCTACTATACAGGGTGTGTGAAACATGTTGGTTCTCAACTAGTCATCAACTGAGTCGCCTTTGGGAGTCAATAGGCTCTTACGCAAGACTAGAGTCGCATGACCATCTCCACACAGTACACTCCCCTATTCATCATCGTCATATACAGGTTCTCCTACCTCCTTAGTCTCGTCAACTATCTCTTCATTAATCAGGAGATTTTTGCTTGTATGACTAGTTAGTTTCCTGCAATCACTTGCCCAGTGTCTCTGTTCATCGCATCTGAAACATCTAATACCCGAACAATGATTATCCTGCGGTGGCTGTTGAACGGGACGAGGTGTTTGTTAAAGGCGGTTTGACTGACTACATTCGCTTCTGATTACTGGTCTCTTATTCTGCTGCTTTTCCACAACTGGTACACGCTGGTATGCTTTAGAAACGGTCCACATCGAGTGAAAGCTTAGGACATCCTACATGGGCTGCCTTAACCCCCCCACATACCATGCTACCATCTGTTCTTCCATCTCAGATAGATCATTTCAAGCGATCAGTTGATAAAAATATTCAGTATATTCATCAACAGACCTCGTACCTTACCTCGGAGAAAAAAGCCATTGAAACAAGGTTTGGGTGTAGCCGAAAGGAAGGAAGTGACCTTTCATCTTCTTCTTCATCTTTTCCCAATATGTGATTTTAGCTTTACACAGCCTACTTCGTGAACGCCTCAACTGTTCCCACCATGCAGATGCTCTGCCCTTAAGTTTGATGGCGCCCATTCTCACTTTAATACAATCTAGAACTTCCTTATACTCAAAAATACGTTCCACTTCATTCAACCAATCAACAAAACCTTCATCCTGTAACGTACCAGAAAACTCGGGCAGATCCACTTGAAAGCCGAAGTCTACATGACAATCCTCCCAACCACAGTACTTCCCACCTTGAGGGTGATTGTGATACAGGTTTTCAAAACTGGTATCAGAATCTAGTTCTCGATTACCGAAATCCTGCGCAGCTAGACGCTGAGTTAACTTTGGAATTTGCCTCTGAAAGTCTTGAATCGTCACATCCTGAACGTTATGATCTCGGCGTGGGACTTCCTCATTCGAAACCTGCCCTCGAAGACCACGACCACAACCACCAACCATGATAGGACTGATGAAATCTTTCACCCAAGAAGATGCTGAAGCTCTGATACCAACTGACGCCGGACAGAATAGTGATTATTTTGCAGGCTGTAATCAATTGACAAATACAGGGAATAATGCAAGAGAAACACCAAGAGAAACTATAAAATTCTTTATTATTCAACAATCGAATGAAAATAACCCACAAGCCGGGTTATATAGCTAAATATTCGAAATTAGCGGAGTTTTACCAAAAATGGTAAAGTCTAATATTCATACTAAAATAAAATACTTAATAAGAGAAATAATATCCCCAAAATCTGGCTCAAATCGAGCTATTATTCTTTGTCAAAAAGGCAACCGAAATATTACTGTAAATGGCAAAAAATAACTTAAATTGATGATTCGGAAAGGAAAACAGCTGAATTTAGGTTCCAAATCGATGCTCACCGAGCAAAGTTCGGTGACCATGTCGTGCGCGTCGAAAAGACCTTTTTGGATTGGGGTCATGGGCGTGATTCTGACAACTGTAGCAAAAGTTATGGTCAAAATACCGAAACATGCCCAAAGATGGCCCCAATTAGAAAATATCCAATTATTTGCCAATTTTGCGTTGATCCTCCAACTCATGGTATCTCAGCACCATTAACGTACTATCAGACAGCTCGACCTCGTCTGACTCGAATCCTCTTGCATCAAGTGAGTGAAGAATTGATGGGGCTAAGGATAAGGTTATCTTGTTTAGTCCAAATTGCAAATTCAAGATTGGGAGTAGAAGTGCCATTTTCAGTGAGCTCGGCAGGCGGTTTTTTGATTGTACCATCAACATAGCCGAAGACATCTTGGCCTTTAAGATAAGGGAGCATTTGAGCTTTCCAGACGGGATAATTGGAATGGGTGAGCTTTGTGACATTGATGTTTGAGGAATAAAATTGGGAGAGAGGATGTGTTTGTATTGAAGGAGGTACTGAAATCTGGAGAAGACATGTTGTAAGAAGAGTGAGGAAATTTGACATTGGTCAGAACTGATACAATGTTAAAAATGAGAAGAAGATAAAATGTATTTTTGATTGAATTTCAAGCAAGGGAATACACATATTTATAGTGTACGATAAGTGATCGGATTTAAAGTAATGTTAATCTAATCTTGATAAATTTAGTTACAACAAATTGATAAACAAATGCAAGATCGTGTGATAATCTAGTTACAACAAACTGATAAACATCAACAAGAGGCATCTTTAATTTTATCACTGAGGTGAAGATGTCAATCTAGTTTCTGAATTATCTGATTCAGTTTAAATCTCTATATTAACACTGTTCAATAAGGAGCAAAGGTGCTATGTATACAGTAGAGACAACCTCGATACCAAGGATGAATGATAGTGGTCCCAAATCTTTCAAAACCGATGGCCTAGCTGCAAGAAAAACTTAGAATAATGCTGCTTGAACAGAGTCAGGTGACAGGGTTTTTGATGGGTGCTGTGTTGGCAGCACCTATGTGGCTTTTTTTTTTTTTTTTCAAACTGCCCAATGAAACGTTACAACATGTCCCCCGGTTTTGAACCCCTGTCGCTCACCCTGTTTGTGTGGCAAAACTCAAAAACTTATTACCACTGGAATTGCATGACAACATCTACAAGTTTTACCTTGCCTACTCAACGATTTTTAAACATCTCGTTTCACCAAAATCTGGTTGGACTTGTGAATTATCATCAGTAGACAAAACATTAGATCTTCACTTATGCCTGACTTGTGAAAGTTAATGAGTTTGCATCTTCAAATGCAGACTTGTAGAAGAGCTGCTACTAGTGTCCTTGTTCATGTTTTGAGAGATGACATTCATTGCAAGAAGAAGCTATGCCATTCATTTTCCACATGCAGATATCTCTCTCTTTTTTAACATAGCAGCTGCTGCAGGTTCTTCGAGTTGAATTAGAAATTCCTAAGCCTTCTTTGGAAGGTGTAGAACCCATAATGCAATGTATTGTTGAGTACTTGGCTCTTGCCTATCCCATGAAAAGTAAGAGCCTGTTTCAGCCCCATTATAATTTAATAATGCATTTTGGAATAGTAAATTGATGGAAAATGTGTGGTTAAAAAATAATGAAAAAATATTATTTTATTAAAGAACGCGTGACTAAAAAAAGGAGAAAATTGTATTTTTAAAAATAATGAGAATCAAACATAAGCTAAAGATGAAAATTAACAGCGTCCGGGTATGTGTGAATCTCATTTCCCCCTCTTTTTCTCATACTTTTCTTCAGAGTATAAAACACTTTATTGAGTTTGTTGGAACTCTTACTGAATGCCGTGTTCTTCCGTATGAGATGAAATTCGTTTTATTTTGGAAAATGATTGCCAAACATCTTTAAACAATATAAAAGGGTGCAAATTTGTTTTAAAAAAACATCGTGAAGTCGGTTAGTTCAAATTAACATTTTGATCATGTTGATCGTCATGTTACACTGTTCAATCCATTCAGGTAAATCTTCGAGTGTAAGTATCTTCAAATTGTTCGAAAGAGAAAATTATACTCCAAAACAACACTTGGCAACGGCAATAAGAGATTTCGAATCGAAGCCAAAGACAAATCAAAACTATTAGATTAAGGAGATATACGAAAGGTCGATGTATAAAATATGCAGAGTAGATCGCAGAAATCAATGTGGAATGTAATTTTTAATCTAAAAATTATGTGAACTAACAAAACTGGAATATGATGATAGCATCTATAAAAGATTAATTCCAAATTCCAACATCTGGTGTGTGCATATCAGTTAGTCCAACTAAATCCGAAACAAAATTGATGACGTTTGACTCGATTTATCTAGAGAAATAGATTATAATTTGTTCAGTCATGAGGAAATTTTTATGAACGGGAAATGATTATCAACAATCTATGGAGAAGTGTATTATAGTACTTGTTCTTGTTCGTCCCAAATTCTCAAACTTAACAACTCAACGCTTTGGAGCAAAACACAAACAAAAATAAAGAACACAAATAATTTTTTGGCCAAAGGACCCGAAGGTTCCGTGATTGCTATCTAATGCATAATCGCCAATTGAGCATTTGTTAGGATTAAACTTAAATCTACTAGCACTGCCAAAAATAGGCAAAGTTTCGATTACAAGAACACACGGTTCTCAGATCCCTCATAACTTACAAAATCTTCCTAAGAAAGTAATCTCACAAAGAAAAACACTAGTTTTTCTCCCTTACAATAACACTCAGTACGTACAGAAGAAAAACACTAAAAAATTATACAAAGAAGATGAAAAACGAGAGAGAAAGCTGGTGGGTTTTCAAGAATGAAACCTTAAAGTCATCGGCCAACATTTATATGAAACAAGGCCAATTATATCATCCAACGGTATTCAGCCACATGTTAGTAATCCATTAAAATGCATTTTCAATTAAAAACGTATTCAACCAATTTCTAGATTCTTCTACTTACTGGATCAACATTTGGGCCTACAAATTGGGCCATAGTAACAATCCAACCGGCAACAGATAGGTAGACAATTTGGGCCTCACAAAATTTAGCAACCCAACTTCTACATTCTCCACCTTTGATGTATTTTGTGACTATACTTAAGTGGATTCAGATAACATCATGCACTCTTATTACCTGTTCAAAGAAAATAAAAATTAGCAAACTTCAAGATTCAATAATCTCAAAGAATTAATGAATTTATTAAGTGGTATTATCTTTGTACTTAGTGGTGGCAATCGAGCCAAGCGGCTCGTCGGCTCGTACTCTAGCGCTCATGAGCCGTTTGGGCTCTTCAAAAAACGAGCCCGAGCACGAACCAAGCCTAATCGGCTCGTTTTTGATGAGCGGCTCGTCTTATTTTATTTTATTTTTTTATTTTTTTATTAGAAGGATAGTTAAAAAAAATTCAAAAAAGGCGAGCCCGAGCCGAGCTTGCCCACGGGCAACGAGCTGAGTAGAAGCTCGGCTCGTTTTATAACAAGCCACGAGCTCAAGCTCAAGCTCGTGGGTAACAAGCCAAGCTCTGGGCAACTCGACTCGGCTCGTTTGCCACCCCTATTTGTACTTGCATCAGTAGGATTTACCTTAGTTGGAATCTTGATCAAATTAATATCACATCTATCAATTATATCTCTAATAAAATGAAATTCAACATCTATATGCTTAGATCTATCATGAAGAATTGGATTTTTGCTTAAGAAAATGGCACTTTGATTGTTTGAGCAAAGCTCCACCTGATTTTCCATATGTCCCAATTCATTTAAAAGCCTTTTAACCATAGACCTTCTTGTACTGCTTCAGTTGTAGCTTTATATTCACTCTCAGTTGAAGATAAAAACAACTAGTCTGTAAAGTTGAGACTTCCAGCTAATGCATGTATCATTTATCACATAGAACTATGCAGTTGTAGATTTCCTATTGTCTAAATTTTCAGCAAAATCAGAATCAACATAGTCTTTCAATTTAAGACCATCTTTATCAATTTTGAACATAAATCCTAACTGACTTGTACCTTTCAAATATTTGATCAGATTTTTCAAAGCTTCCCAATGAAACTCACCTGGATTACTCATGAATCTACTTAACACACTTACAGCATAAACAATATCAGGTCTAGAGCACATTATTACATACATGACAGATCCAACATCATTGGCATACGGAATATTCATCATTCTTTTAAATTTATCTTCAATTTTAGGTGATTGATCAATAATTTCACACAAGCAGACAATGGCAAACTAATATGCTTAGCATTATGAAGGAAAAATCTTTTAACCACCGTTTCCATTAATTCTGTCCATTTTTGTTTCCATGCCTAAAATCTTTCTAGCAGGTCCTAAATCCTTCATTTCAAATTCACACTTCAACTCTTCTTTTATACAGTTGAGAGTAACAGATATATGACCAGCAAATACCATGTCATCAACATATAAAAGAAGATGGAAAATTCAGATTCTCCATCATTTTCAAAATGAAAACAGGGATCGTATTCAGATTTTTTGAACTCAGAACCCTCATACCATTGCCTTGTGTTAGTTTTAGTCCATACATGGATTTATTCATAAGACACATTAAGTTCTCCTTTTTCTTTACTTCAAAACCTTTAGGTTGAGACATATATATGGTTTCATCTAAAGAACCATATAAGAAGGCATTTTCACATCAAATTGTTTTAACTAAATCAAATTGAGTTATAATAGCTAGTAATACTCTAATAGAGGTGTATTTCACAATAGGTGAAAAGATTCAATATAGTCTATTCCCTCTCTTTGTGTAAAACATTTTGCTACAAGTCTTGCCTTATATCTTTTATAATTTGACTTTAACTCACCTTCCTTGATTTTGTAAGCCCGCTTGCAATCTTTAGGTTTTTCAACTAAATACCAGGTTTTATTCTTATGTAAGGAATCTATTTCATCTTTCATAGCTACAATCCACTTAGAAAATTCCTTAATGATACAATTTTTTCAAAAGAAGTTGGTTCTATATCAGAGGGACCAGATTTTGTAAAGTCCCGAAAATTTTCATAAAATAGAATTAATTTTTCTATATGCTTTTTAACATTTTGGAAAAGTTAGGGACTAAATTGTATATATATTAATTTTTTTTTTATATGGGTCAAAATATTTAGATATTGATAGAGCAATGATAAGTATATGGATATTGGGATCATTTTTGATAGATCGTAATTAATCATGCAAATTAGGCTCGAGAAAAAAATTATTCAAATAAGCGAGGCCCAAGTTATCGAAGTCGAAAGTTATTGTCTCAAATTATTAATTAATTAAATTGAGTGACACATGTAGCAAGTTTGAAGGTAAGTTGTTAATTGATTTTTATTAGATAAGGATTTTGTATATAAAAAACCATAATAATAATAATAATAATGAGACAACACGTGTGCTAAGATGTCAAAAAATGTGTCAAGTGCTTTTATTTTAATTTGCCTTGAATTTGGGAAATGGTAAGGACAGTTGCCACATGATTATTGAACAGAAAAGGAAGAAATTTTAAGGCATTGACTTTGGTAATTGGTAGGATAACTTCCATGAATGTAGTAATTTTAATTGTATGAATTTTGGGATTGTTACTTTTTTTTTTTTTTGGATGGGGGCGATAAGGTATTTTACATATATTAATCTTATCAAATTCAATTTCCCCTTTTCAATTTGAAATACCATACACAAACATAATCTTTATCTCCCTGAGAAAAAGGGGAAAAAAAGAAAGAAAATATAGATGCGTATTATTGTGGTAGCAAGTAGAAATTAAAGATTTGGGAACGTGAATTTCTCGTTTCTTCTCTTCCAACAATCATTTTATTGATCACGGTAGGATATCGAGGTATAGTTGTTTTATCTCGTTTAAATTATTTTATTTCATGTTGATGGATTATCATACTCATCAAAGTTAAAGATATGTTATGATATGTATGATATGTCTATCTCATACCAAATATATGATATGATATGTATTGAGCTCTTACCGATTTTCTAAGAAAAAATGAGGGAAATGTCTAACATATTGCATAAAATATTTCCAGCAATGTATTCTATCCTAATATACGGTAGTTTTTTTTTTAAAATTTTGAATGTAAAATAAACTCGAGGTAATGTGATTGAAGATTTTAATCCCAACAATAATCTTAGTCTGTTTATTCATGAATCATTTTTCCTTAATACGGAATTAGATAATTTATTTGATTATGACCTATTACCAATATCTTGTTTGCAGACTATGATATAAAATGAAGTTAGTTTTCCGGGCTTCTCATATAAAATTAATATTCTGCTTGTCATTAAGTCTACACGACGTTGGATGAATTTGACATGATTAGTTAGTTAATTGAAATTATACCCTGATTAGAGGAAAGATTGTGTTGAATACCATTGCATTAATTATGCCAGGAAATTGAAAACTTCCCTTGTCTGCCACCTGTGTCAATTTTTTTAATTTGCATGTCAATTATGCTCCTAATATTTAAATTGTAAATAGGCTACGTGTATGTCTCACATGATTTGAGGGATGATCGTTATCCATTTGAACTAAGTGCTCCAAAGTACGAATAAGTATTGATTATATGCCTTACTAGACTAAAACACTAAAATTGCACTTTATGTGCACACGATACTGTTGAAATTACTCGATTATGCATAAAATTGAATTCTATGATTTACTTTAGAATTTGATATCTATCCAAACATGTATGAATATATTGTGTTATTGGAAAAAAAAAAAAAAAGTCTTTATTTTTTTAAGATAGTAATTAAATACGAATTTAAAAATTTCTCTACATAAAATTTAGTAAATTATAGTTATATAGATGCTATTTAAAAAAAAAACTTTTGTGGCAATTGAAATTCAAGATCTTTGGCACTCAACGACCACCAATCGACCACATTCCGACGACTATAAGGTATGAAAAAGGGTAAGAAGATGAACTTATTCAAACATTTTATATAATTTACATTTATTTTAATTTGCCTACTTTTAAATTTTAAGACATACATGTTTTTCCTCGTTAAATTCATAATATGTAATACGATGGTATATGTATAATATGTTAGACTTAGTACTGGTATGTGACGAGTGAATTAATACTAATTTTAGGATATGGTCCCACCTACCTACACGAATTTGATGCGTGATTTGTTGCGAGCAGTACAAGAGTTGAGCAGACAAAATCAAGCGTCTCCACTACAAAATGCGCCACCACCACAAGACGCATCTCCATTTGTACCTGGAGCCATTTCAGTGGTTGAGCATTTTCAAAGGTACAAGTCTTATACCTTCGATGGTTGTTCTGACCCACTAGCTGTTGAAGAATGGATTAGAAGTCTGGAATGTATCTTTCGACACATTGCTTGTACGGATGCACAGAAGGTACTATGCGTAGAGTTTATGTTTGTTGGAGTGGCCAATCACTGGTGGAAATATGTCTTACGCACTAAGACCGAAGAGAAGCAACGTAACATGACTTGGGAACAATTTAAGGATGAAGTGATGTCGAAGTATTTTCCACCGACCTTGAGAGACTTCAAGAAATCAGAGTTTCTACAGTTTAGATAGGGCAACTTATCGCTTACTAATTATGAGAGGCAGTTGGAGCAGCTCTCAAGGTATGACCCATACTTGGTAGAAACAGAAGTTAAGAAGATCAGGAGGTTTGAAAATGGACTACGCCCAGAAATCAGCATTATTATTATGTCACATCATTTTACTTCATATCCTGAAATCTTGAAGAGGGCTCATGTCATTTCATATTAAAGAACTACATTTGAGCAGTATGCCCAACAAGGTAAGGAGGTATTGGGAAAAATAAAGTAGAACGATCAGAACAAGGGCAAACATAACTGACAGAATAAAAGACCAAGCACAAGAGTTAGTATTGGTGGGATGAGAGAAAGTATTACACCGTGTCCTAAGTGTAATAAACTTCATAGGGGTGAATGCTTATTTGGAAAGAACATGTGTTTTCGGTGTAGTAAGTCAGGACATATTACTTTAAACTGTACAGAGCCTTCAAAGAAGAAGGATGCCAATTAGGACAAGAACAAGAAAGGGAAAGCTCGAGTTTTTGCACTGACCATCGCTAAGTCTAACACCAAAAATACGAAAACATGTATTCTATTATTATTTGATGTACTTGTTTACGTACTTTTTGACTCTGGGGCTACAAATTCTTTTATTTCTACATCATTTGTCACTAAATCTAACTTGTGTGAAAATGAGTAATGAAATAGAGGTTAGCATCTCTTCAGGAAGAACTCTTTGCACAAATAAGATGACTAAGGCGATGAAGTTAGAGATTGACGGAAGGGTACTGCTGGCAAACTTATACCTTTTAGAGATGAAAGACTTTGATATTATTTTAGGCATGGATTGGTTAGGACTCAATCATGCGACCATTCGATGTCATGAGAAATAAGTATTATTTCATAGATCGAAAGAGGAAGAGTTCCGTTTTGGAGCAAAATTCAAGTCTCTACCTCGCCTTGTATCGACTTTGCAAGCGGAGAAAATGATGAGAAATGAGTCATGCCAGGGATTCTTAGTTAATATCATCGGTTCTAAACATATAAAAACAATTGTTAATGATATTAACGTTGTCCGAGACTTTGTAGACGTATTCGCAGAAGTCTACCATACATTCTACCAGATAGGCAAATGGAATTTACAATTGACTTGGTTCCTGGAGCGGCACTAGTATCTAAGGCCCCATACAAAATGAGACCAAAAAAACTTCAAGAATTGATGTTACTGTTGGAGGAGTTACTGGAAAAAAGGTTTTATTCGATCGAGTATATCTCATTGGGTTGCTCCAGTACTTTTTGTGAAAAAGAAAGATGAGAGTATGAGGATGTGCATTGACTATCACGAGTTGAACCATCTGACTATCGAAAATAGGTACTTGCTTCCAAGAATAGAAGATCTATTCAACCATTTAAATGGTGCAATGGTGTTTTCAAAGACCGACTTGAGGTTGGGGTATCATTAGCTAAATGTTAAGGTAAATGACATACCGAAAATTACTTTCAGGACTCGTGCAGACTTTATGAATTCACTATCATGCCCTTTGTGTTTGACCAATGCTCTAGTTGTATTTATGGAATTAATGAACCAAGTGTTCCATTAGTACTTAGACCAGTTTGTCATAAATTTATTGACGACATACTCGTGTGCTCTAAAGATAAGAAGCAGCATGAGGAACAACTCTGAATAGTACTCGAGACTTTGAAGAAAGGGAAATTATATGCTAAATTAAAGAAGTGCGAATTTTGGCTCGATCAAGTAGATTTCCTTGGTCACGTGGTTACTACATGGGGTATTGAGGTAGACCCAGTTAAAGTGAAAGCACTAACAAATTGGCCTAGACCGACCAGTGTGGGTGAAGTTTGCAATTTCTTGGGGTTAGCTGGCTACTATAGGAGATTTATTGAGGGTTTCTCAAAAATAGTAGGTCCGATAACTCAGTTGACTAGAAAGGGGATGAAGTTTCAGTAGACGAAAAGTGTGAAAAATGTTTTCAAGAACTCAAACAGAGATTAGTTTCGACTCCTGTGTTGACAATACCTGAAGGTTCGGATAGGTTTGTAATTTATAGCGACGCCTCCAAGCAGGGTTTAGGCCGTGTTCTGATACCACATAGAAAAGTGATTCCTTATGCCTCGAGACAATTGAAGTAGTATGAACCGAATTATCCTCTGCACATCCTGGAAGTACGAAAATGTATCAAGATCTCCGAGATACATTTTGGTGGAGGAACATGAAGAGATAAATTGGTCTATTCGTAGAGAAATGTATTGTCTGTCGTAAGTCAAAGCAGAACATCAAAGGTCATCAGGACTTCTGAAACCGTTGGATATTCCATAATGGAAATGGGAACACATAGCGATGGACTTTGTGGTAGGCTTTCTAAGTCAGCAAGAGGTCACAATGCTATTTGGGTAGTGGTTGATCGTTTGACGAAGTCTGCCCATTTTCTGTCAATCAAAGTAAATTTTAATATGGAACAGTTTGCACAGTTATATATTAGAGAAATAGTCATATTGCATGGAGTTCCAGTCACCATTATTTCAGATAGAGACCCGAGGTTCATATCAAAATTTTGGAAAAGCTTACACAGAGCCATGGGGACGAAATTGAAATTTAGCACTGCTTATCATCCACAAATGGATGGACAATCGGAAAGAACTATTCAAACTCTTGAAGATATGTTGAGGGCATGTGCTTTGGATCTTGGTGGTAGTTGGGAAACACATCTACCGTTAGTGGAGTTTGCTTACAACAATAGCTTCCAGACTACTATAGGCATGACCCCATATGAAGCTCTTTATGGTAGGAAGTGCAGATCCCATATCCACTGGGATGAGGTTAGAAAGAATAGATTTTGGGTCCCGAAATTATTGAATGAATAGTTGAAGCGGTTGATAAAATTAGAGCAAGAATAAAGACCTCACAACACCGACAGAAAAGTTATGCTGATGGTAGAATAAATGATTTAGAGTTTCAAGTGGGTGACAAGGTTTTTTTTTTAAAAGTAGCACCAATGAAAGATGTATTGAAATTTGGAAAGAATGGAAAGTTGAGACCACGATACATTGGGCCTTTCAAAATTCTTGAAAAGATTAGCATTGTGGCCTATCGACTTGCTTTGCCACATGAACTCGCAGTAGTGCATAACGTGTTCCATGTTTCGATGCTTAGAAAATATGTTCATGATCCTAATCATGTGGTGGGTTATTAGATGTTGGAGGTACAAAAAGACTTGTCATATGAAGAAATCCCAATGAAGATCTTGGATAGAAAAGTGCATCGACTAAGAAATAGAGAAGTTTCCCTAGTCAAGGTCCAATGGTGAAATCATAGACTTGACGAGTCATCTTGGGAGAAGGAAAAAGAACTTAAAACCAAGTATTCAGAACTCTTCGATTAGCCAATGTAATTTTTTAGGTCGAAAATATTTAAGGAGTGGAGATTGTAAAATCCCGAAAATCTTCATAGAATAGAATTAATTGTTCTACATGCTTTTTAAAATTTTGGAAAAGTTAGGGACTAAAGTGTATATATATTAAATTTATTTTTTATATAGGTCAAATATTTAGATATTGATGGAGCAATGATAAATATATGGATATTAGGCTCGTTGGATAGATCGTAATTAATAATGCAAATTAGACAACACGTGTGCTAAGATGTTGGAAAATGTGTCAAATACGTTTATTTTAATTTGCCTTGAATTTGGGAAATGGTAAGGATAGTCGCCACGTGATTGTTGAATAGAAAAAGAAGAAATCTTGAGGCTTTGACTTTAGCAATTGGTATGATAGCCTACCATGTGTATGTTGGATATGAAATGGAGTAATTTTGATTGTATAAATTTCGGGATTGTGACTTTTTTTGGGAGGAAAACAAGGTATTTTACATATTTTAATCCTATCAAATGCAATTTGTCCTTTTCAATTTTAAATACCATACAAAAACATAATCATTATCTACTTGAGAAGAAAGAAAAAAAAAAAGAGAGAAAATACAGATACGTATTATTGTGGTAGCAAGTAGAAATTAAACATTTGGGAATGTGAATTTCTTGTTTCCTCTCTTCCAACAATCATTTTATCGATCAAAGTAGGATATCGAGGTGCAGTTGCTTTATTCGGTTTAAATTATTTCATTTCATGTTGATGGATTATTATACTAATGAAAGTTGAAGATATGTTATTATATGTATGATACGTCCATCTAGTACCAAATATATGATATGTATTGAGCTCTTACTAGTTTTCTAAGAATATGATGACGGTATATTTTTTTTTACGCATGAATTTAATATTTTTATTCGGGAGTGCACAATTATTTTAGTATCATATTGAGTATTTTCATATACTCACCACTTTTCCTACCTCTCACAGATTAGAACGGATCGTTGGTTGACGGGTAATGAGGTGCGTCGTGGTGTCAAGATTCATTGGACTCAATAAAGTAAATTTGAAATAACGTGGCTGAAATTCTATTCCTAGTAGAAATCTTAATTTCATAATTATATGAATCTATTCATTTGTTTAGAATTTTGGAACCTACGTTTTTGGTTATGTTTTGTTTTTCTTTCCGTTCATGACTTAACAATGATTGACATTTTTTATTTAAGCTATGACTTATTTAACTACTTGCTTCATCATGTTGTCACTCAAATAGTAATGGTCCAAATTTATAAATCAAATATGGATTGCATGTCCCTTGGATCAATTAATTAATTTTGCTCGCTAATGTCTGATTTATTCAATTATGCCATAATAGGATTTATGTTTTATTCGAGGAAGACATTGATGATAATTCATTTTGCATTAAATATAATTTTCATCAAATACGTATAAGGCTGTTGTTTTTTCTAATAAATAAAGAATTTGAAATTTTTATAACCTTGAATAAACCACAACTATATAACTTTACACAAAATTGATTTTACGTTTCATTTTTTTTTTTGGAGATGTTTAGTAATGATTTAAATTTATTATAATATTTGGGTCGTTACAGATTTAACCTGAACAAATACAAAATTCGCGAATTGAAATCTAGAAGGAGGTCTTATTTGTCTCATCTCTCTATCCCTATCAAGCTGATAATCTTGTAGATCATATGTAGGATTCAAGTCTTGATTATCATCCAAATTTTCATCATAAAAAATGATCTGTGGCTCTACCTCAAACTGAGTCTGATCATGAATATTTTGCTCATCAAGATTAGTTTGAGTAGTAATGAAATCATTATCAATTATTTTTTCTCCGATTTTGTCACCAAGATATGGGAAATCATCTTTACTAAAAATCATAGACCTACTTATTATCACTTTATAACCTCTAACACTCCTCAACCACAGTCTATAACCTTTAACTCTTTCACCATATCCTAAGAAAACACACTTCCGAGATCTTGGGTCCAATTTGGAGTCAATATGATGTGCATAAGCTGCACATCAAAAATCCCTAAGATAGGAATAATTAGGTGTTGATCCTGACCAAACCGTTAGGGACTTTGTTATTTGGGGAGCTGGAGGGACATCTATTTATCAAATAGCAAGCAATTTTAACTGTCTTTCCCCAAAATATCTTTGGCAATCCTAGACTAATTAGCATGCATCTTGTCCTTTCAAGAATGGTTCTGCTCATTCTTTCAACAATTCCATTTTGTTAAGGGGTGTAGTTCACAATTCTATGCCTTAAAATTCCATGTTTGCTGCAATATTGATCAAATTTTGTATTGCAGAACTCAAGTACATTATCAGTTCTTAGAATCTTAATCTTCTTACTGGTTTGATTTTCAATTAGTATATTCCTCTCTCTAAAGATTGTAAAAGTATCAGATTTTGATTTTAATAAGAAATCCAAACCTTCATTGAGTAATCATCTACTGTAAGAAGATAGTATATGTAACCAGATACAATAGGCAGGCCCCCGTAAGTCACTATGTATATACTCAAGTACATTTTGAGACTTACGAGTGCCTGTCTTGAAAGGTAACCTAACTCGTTTTCCCATAATACAATATTCACAAAAGGTTAATTTGTCAACATTGTTCCAAAAACCTCTTGACATGAAAGGAATTTTAGACCTTTTTCACCAAGATGACCTATACTCTTGTGCCATAGCACTTACTTATCAGTATGTGTCACTAAGTTTACAACACTATTGAGTGAGACAAATTCGACTTTTATAACATAGATTCTATTAATTTCTGGTGAGCTGACAATAAGGTTCTGATATCTGATTAAGTTGTCAAACCATTCTTAATCTCGATCTGGTATTTTTCATCATCTAAAATACCTAAAGATGTGATATTTCTCATTAGTACTGGCACATACCTAGTATGTTTTAACATTATATATTGACTATTTTCCAGTTTCAAAAAAATATTGCCAATGCCTTTAATTTGGCATGACTCATTGTTTCCAAGTTTCACAAAACCTCCATCAAGATTGGAAAAGTCAGAAAACCAATCAATATTGGGACTCATATGAAAAGAGCATCCTGAATCGAGAACCCAGTTTTGATCAGACCTTTCAATTAAAGATACATAGGCTACTCCAACATTAGCCTCTGATTCTTTATAAGAAGTAACAATGACTAAAGAGCCATCCTTAGGATTAGATCCATTCTTTTGATCATTAGCCTTTTTTAAAACAGTCTTTGATAAAATGACCTATTTTTCCACAGTAATAACACTTTTTATTCTTTGCTTTTCCTTTTTTGGCCTTCTTATATTTACCTTTGTTATTAAGAATTTTATCCTTATTGTAATTGGATTGACTAAAATTACTTACACCCTTGACTTGAGGTTTTTCATTGGATGAAACATTCTCAACATGAAAGACCTCTTTATGTTCAAACTTCAATTCCAGTTCTCTATTCAAAAGAGAACTGTGAATTATATCAACAATTAAGTCACTTCTACCATATTCTAAGGCATTTCTCATATCCTTATATTTCTCTCCTAGTACATTAAATAGACCAACCACTTTTTGTTCATCGATGATCTTTTCACCATAGTTTATCAGATTCGAAGTATTCCTATTAAATGTGTCCATGTTTTCTTCTAAATCATTAACAAGAATTTTATCCTTATTGTAATTGGATTGACTAAAATTAGTCACACCCTTGACTTGAGGATTTTCATTGGATGAAACATTCTCAACATGAAAGACCTCTTTATGGTCAAACTTCAATTCCAGTTCTCTATTCAAAAGAGAACTGTGAATTATATCAACAATCAAGTCACTTCTACCATATTCTAAGGCATTTCTTATATCCTTATATTTCTCTCCTAGTACATTAAATAGACCAACCACTTTTTGTTCATTGAAGATCTTTTCACCATAGTTTATCAGATCCGGAGTATTCCTATTAAATGAGTCCTCCATGTTTTCTTCTAAATCATTAACAAGAATTTTATCCTTATTGTAATTGGATTGACTAAAATTACTAACACCCTTGACTTGAGGTTTTTTGATTGGATGAAACATTCTCAACATGAAAGACCTCTTTATGTTCAGACTTCAATTCCGGTTCTCTGTTCAAAAAAGAACTGTGAATTATATCAATAGTCAAATCACTTCTACCATATTCTAAGACATTTCTTATATCCTTATATTTATCTCCTAGTACATTAAATAGACCAACCACTTTCTGTTCATCGAAGATCTTTTCACCGCAGTTTATCAGATCCTAAGTGATCCTATTAAATGTGTCCACATTTTCTTCTAAATCATTACTAGAATCAAACTTAAAACAAAAAAAAATTGTCTCCAAAGAAAACACTTATTTGGTAGAGTTTTAGTGAGATATTGTTTCTATAAAGCAATCCACAATTCTACAACAGTATTAGTTTCCCCACTTTCCTAATTATAGAATTAGATAAGTGAAGAAACATAGTACTCCAGGCTAATTCATCTTGTTCAGTTATCTTATCAACAAATAGATCTTTTGGCCAAAATTTATCAATAGCCTTATGACATTTCTACTGCAGCATAAGAGCTCTAATTTTCTGGCGCCAGAGACTAAAGTCTCCTTTGCCCTCCCAAATCTGAACATCTACTTTAGAAGTCGTGCTTTGCAACGGTGTAGTAATTGTAAGATAAAGAATGTAATCCGAATATAGACAAGGAATTTTGATAGCTAGCTATACTTACACCCAGTAAGCAATAAATGGAGAAGATTCAATGCAAATAATTTCAAATTATTCAAAAAGTTCACAATATGCAGCAGTTCAAACAAGTATATGAATTTAACGCAAATCAAGATATTACAACATGCACAAAGTAGTAGAATATAGGTTTCAAGAACCAGCAAAACATTTTAAATTTCCTTAACCGAAACCTTAATTTCCTCAAATTCTAGGGTTCTCTCAAGGGCTCCTAGACAAAGGTAAATTTTGGGGGGGGGGGGGGGGGGTTTGGAGATTTGTTTTTTTAAAAAAAAAAAAGTTTAATCGGTTCTTTTAAAGGAAGGGTTAAGTTGTAACGCCCCAAAATCCTTATAATTATACCTTCTATTATTTCTCTTTATATATATATATGGATTTGAGGTGTTACCAAAATTTTCTTTATCTAATTTAAAAGGCTTTGAAATGTGGTAGATAATTCAATGATAACAAAAAAAAAAAAAAAACAATTCAAGTAAATTTTTTTTCATAACTACCCAACAACGTAAATTTAACATAAACATCAAATGCTCGAACACAATAAGAGAACTGTTAAGTCACGTGCATAAAATTTAACATACAGATGTTCTTAAATATAAATTGCAACTTATCATTTCTTAATTTATTTACTTGATGACCACATAAGCGTTACTTGGTCAATCTTCCACGCGTCCACACGATCCCTTCTAACGTGAAAAGTTGTTGTAAGAGTGAACATTTTCAAAAACTCAGCAAGAATACGTGCATATTCTTATTAATGTGATATAAATATAAAAATTAACATAACATACCAACATTTCTTAGATTTAGAGGAAACTAGTCGCGATATCCAATAGCTCAAGGAATTTTTTAAGAATTCTCATATCCCGTAGGATTTAACATATTGATCAAACGATCCATCCCGAAGGATTTAACATAAAAATCGACCTCGAATGCCTTATAGTATTTCATGCCAAAATTTATATAAACATCAGAAAAATAAGAATTTACCACTTGTACATAGTATTCTTACCTCAACTTGATGCCAAGTAAAACTGATATGTAATTTAGAATGATAATATGTAAAAGGATAGAGTATGTATTAGAAAGGAATTTATGAAATTTCTCAATGAAACACTCTCATCTCACACCACACGTATATACATCTCCCACACGTAACTCCAAGGTGACTCAAAAGATTGATCAATAATTCCAAGCAGTGCATTCATGTTAATTTAAGGATTAATCATGCTATTTGCTCTAGTTATTATTAAGGTTAATGGGTAATTATTTTTATATATTTTCACTTTCCACCATGTAAATGTAGTTGAAGTCACTCTCTTTCTCTCTCTTCTCTTATTCAATATATACTAATATAAGGATAACACATTTCTTTCTATTAGAGTAACTTGAACATAACTAGTCCGAAATATTTTTTTAACCCAATTAATACTATTTAACACGAGCTACAAAATGAGTATAATATCGATATTTTTTTTATATAAATTTATAAAATACTAAAATATTCTACCCAAATAATTTACGATAAATTCTAAAGGTATGTAAAACAAATAAATCATTTCAACTTTTGGACTTTAGTGTAGCGACAAGGTCAGACATTGACTATTTCATTTGATAAATGTCCAAACGTTAAATTTAGCCCACATAAAATTAAAATCCGGGGTGTTACGTCCTTTCCCCTTTAAAATAATTTTGTCCTCAAAATTACTTTATTTCGTTGAAGAGCTCAAATACTTGGCTTTTATTTAATCTTCTTTCTCCCAAGTAGCCTCTTCGATTCCATGATTTTTCCATCGAACCTTAACCAAGGCAATTTCTTTATTTCTTAACGCGTGTATTTTCCTTTCGATAATTTCAAGGAAAGCTTCTTCATACGTTAGATCTTTGTGTACTTTCAATTATTCATAACTTATCACATGTCCAGGATCATGCACATACTTTCTAAGCATTGATACGTGGAATTCATTATGTACTGCCGATAATCCAAATGGCAATGCTAGACGGTAAGCTACATTCCCAATTCTATCTAGAATTTCGAAAGGACCTATAAATCGAGGTCTCAACTTTCCCTTCTTGCCAAATCTAAGAACACCTTTTATTGGTGCCACTTTTAGAAACACTTTCTCACCTACTTCAAACTCTATTGACTTCCTTCGTTGATCTGCATAGCTTTTCTGTCTATCTTGAGCAGACTTTATTCTGTCTCGAATTTTATCAATTACTTGTACTGTACTTGCAATAATTTCTGGACCCAAAATTCGATTTTCTCTAACTTCGTCCCAATGAACTGCTGATCTACATCTTCTACCATGGAGGGCTTCATAAGGAGCCATGCTAATAGTAGCCTGGAAACTATTATTGTATGCAAACTCCACTAATGATTTGTGTATCTCCCAACTACCTCCAAAATCTAATACACATGCTTGGAGCATCTCTTCTAAGATTTGAATGGTCCTTTCAGACTATCCATCGGACTGAGGATGATAAGCAGTGCTAAAATTCAACTATGTCCCCATAGCTCTTTTCATGCTCTTCCAAAACTTGAAAGTAAACCTTGGATCTTGATCTAAGACGATAAATATTGGAACTCCATGCAGCCTAATAATTTCCTTAACGTATATTTGGGCAAATTGACCCATACTATAGTTTATTCTTACTGGAAGAAAATGGGCTTACTTTGTCAATCGATCCACAATTACCCAAATGGCATCGTGTCCTTTTGTTGACTTCGAAAAACCTACAAGTCTACAACAAAATCCATGGCTATTTGTTCCCATTTCCACTCCATAATTTCTGATGAATTTAATGGCCCTGATGACCTTTGATATTCTACTTTAACTTGCTAACATACTATGCACTTCTCAACAAAGATACTAATTCATCTTTTCATATTCCTCTACCAAAATATATCCCGAAGGTCTCGATACATTTTAGTACTCCCAGGATGTACAACATAGGGGCATAGTGAGTTTCCTCCAATATCTCCTTTCTCATTCCTTCATCTTTCAGTACACATAACCTTCGTTTGAACATCAAAGCATTGTCATCTTCTATTGCAAAACCTTTTATTTTACTTGTAGCAACTTCTGCCTTGACTTTTTAAAAAAATGTGCCAATGTCCTGAGCATCCTTGATTCTATCCCTAAGAGTAGGTTGAGTTTTTAATGCTGTAATCCTTTCAGTAACTCGAGTTGGCGGAATGATAACTTCTAAATTTAATTTATCGAACTATTTTATCAACTGCACTTGAGTTGTAGGTAAAACTGCTAGTTGTCCCACTGTCTTCCTACTAAGAGCATTTGCGACTACATTAGCCTTACCGGAATGGTAATGGATAATTCAGTCATAATCCTTAACTAACTCTAACCATCTTCTCTGCCTCATATTCAAATCCTTTTGAGTGAAGAAGTATTTCAAACTCTTATGATCCGTATAAATATCGCACTTTTTCCCATAAAGGTAGTGACACAATATCTTTGAGCATGTACGACCGTCGCCAACTCTAGATCATGAGTAGGATAGTTTTGCTCATGTAGTTTTAATTGTCTTGAGGCGTATGCGATAACCTTCCCAAATTGCATCAGTACATCCCAACCCTTGTTTGGATGCATCATTGTATATAACGAATCCATCTGAACCCTCTAGTATAGCTAAAACTGGAGCTTAAATCAATTTCTGTTTCAGTTCTTAAAAACCCTCCACATTTCTCAGTCCATTGAAATTTTATACCCTTCCTCATTAGTTGGGTCATCGGCCCAACTATTTTGGAGAACCCCTCAATGAATCTTCGATAATAACGGCTAGTCCCAAGAAACTACGAATTTCACCTACATTCGTTGGTCTAGACCAATTGGTTACCGCTTCAACTTTAGTAGGGTCTACTTCAATTCCTTGTGTTGTAACCACATGGCCAAGGAAAACTATACAATCAAGCTAAAATTTACATTTCTTGAATTTGGCATACACTTTCTCCCTTCCGAGTGTCTCCAACACTATCTTGAGTTATTCTTCATGTTGGTCTTTATTCTTTGCATACACTAAAATGTCATCGATGAAAACAATAACAAATTGATCTAAATACTGATGGAATACTCTATTCATCAAATCCACGAATACTACAGGAGCATTTGTTACTCCTTAGGGCATTACCATGAACTCGTAATGACCACAACGAGTTCTAAATGTCGTCTTTGAAATGTCGTCTGCCTTCACTTTCAACTGATGATAGCCTGATCTTAAATCAATCTTTGGAAATATCGTTGCACCCTTCAACTGATTAAAGAGGTCTTCGATCCGAGGAATGTGTATTTATTTTTTATAGTCAATCGGTTTAGTTCCTTATAATCAATGCACAACCTTATTGATCTATCATTTTTCTTCACAAACAAAATCGGTGCACCCCAAAGAGATGTACTTGGTCGAATGTAACCTTTATCCAACAATTCCTGCAACTTTATTTTTAATTTTTGTAGTTCCTTTGGCGCTATCCTGTATGGAGCTTTAGATACTGGAGATTTTCCAAATACCATGTCAATTGTAAACTCCAATTGCCTGCCAGGTGGTACGCCACGTAAGTCATTAGGAAATACATCAACGAAATCTCGTACAATCGGTACATTATCAATAGTGAGCTCTGATTGCCGAGTTCGATGTATACTCATTAGAAATCTTTGGCAAGATCTCTTTTTAACATCTTTTCTGCCTTTATGGCTGACACGAGACGAGGTAAAGACTTAACTCGTATAGCCCAAAATCGAAACTCTTCCTTCCCAGGCTTTTGAAAATTACTTCTTTTTCGAAACACCGAATGGCTGGATGGTTGTTTCCTAACCAGTCTAATCCTAGAATAACATCGAAATTTTTCATGTCTATGAGATATAGATCTAACTCTTTTCCATTCATTTCTAACTTTACCGTCCTAGCGATCTGATTGGTGTTCAAGATTCTACCAGATGGAATGGAAATTTCTAGAACACTAGCTAATTTTTCACATGCAGTACATGATTTAGCAATAAATGCGGTAGAGACAAAAGAATGAGTAGCTCTTGAGTCTATAAGAACATATGCATGTAGTTCAGATATTGATAGAATGCCTGCCATTGCGTTCAAATCTTCTTCCGCCTCTTCATGAGTTAACGCAAAAACATTGGCTTTTACTTTATTTCCATGCTCAGAATCTTTCTTAGGTAGGTATGCCTTGCAGTCTGGGGCAAAATGACCTTTTTGACCACATCGATAGCACACGTTTTTCCCAAACAACACTCTCCTCCATATGCGTTGTTCCATTTAGGGAATCGTGGAGTAACTTTATTTAGTTTGTTTAATCCTGATCTTGCATTGGCTTTTTTAAATTGTCCAACCAAATACTTTCTCTTTATTAGATCCATTCCACTTTCGTTTCCCATAAGATTCATTACTTTTCTTAGTGATACGATTCATTTCCAGGCGATCTGAAATTGACTGAGCCCGCTGAAGCATTTCACTATAGGTAATCATATGGTGAGATGTCATGATTCCTCCAATTTCTGGATGCAATTCTAGTTCGAACCTCTTAGCCTTCTTTGACTCGGTGTCCACAAGGTGTGTAGCATACCTAGAAAATTGTTCAAACTTTTTTGCATACTTGTTAAGCAACATAATTCCCTGTTTCAACTATTGAAATTCTGCCTCTCTCCGATCCCTTAAAGATTGGGAAAAGTATTTCTTCATCACTTCTTCTTTGAACTGTGCCCAAGTCATAGCATGTTGTTGGGCTTTCGTTCTAGTGCGTGAAGCAGATTCCCACCAGTGGCTTACTGTTCCAACCAGCATAAATTCGGCACATGATATTTTCTGTAAATCAGTGCATGACATGTGTTTGTAGATTCATTCCAGCCTTCTTAACCACTCTTCAACTACCAAAGGATCTGCCTTGCCATCAAAACAAGTGGGCTTGAAACGGTGAAACTGTTCCACAATATAACCCGTGTTGTTGGCATTTGCCGATCCATTCTGATGAGGTATTGGTGCATGTTGCCTACGAAGATCATGCACCACTCTCATCAGATTTCTAAACATAGCTATTTGGTCTTGTTGTCCTTCCATTTCCCTTGAATCAACAAAAATTAAATTTTTGTCTTAGAAATATTAGGCAACAAAATAGCTTAATATGTTCAAAGGAAAATGTGAATCTTATTAATAATACTCCTTGAATCAGGATATATAATAGTTCGACTACTTTAAATTTCAATAACATAAAGAAAAAAAACATCACAGAACAAATGAATAGAATCTAAGTTTCTAATTCCTATGAATCCTGCGAATCTTCGTTGGCGGAGTATCATCTTCAGAGGAGTCTTCTGCATGAGGCCCAGATTCTATGTCTATCTCAACCAGTGGCTCCGGTTCATGCTCATGATCATTCTCTAACTCCAACCCAAAGTCATCCTCATGCTCCCATTCGAGATCCTCCTCTGGGTCTGATTCAAACTGAGGTTCTGGCTCGGACTTTTATCTCCGGTTGAGGTTCTAAGCTCTCACTCCACCTATCTAGAAGGGTCTGACAATATATACCGAACTTAATTGTATCTGGATGCTCTAGAGAGTTACCTTCTAGCATCTCATCCCTAACCATAATTCTCATGTCTCCCCATTGAAGTGGAAGTGAGTGTATGAGGTTATTCACAGCCTTAATATGCGTAATCTCCAAACTTGCATTCACAGCTGCCACACATCTCTCATAGATGTCTTGCACGTGTTCGACAAGCGAACGAGTCGAGTCAGGTCACTCATGTAAATCTCAAAGGACTCTATGATGAACATACAGTTCATTGCTGCTCTACAAGCTGTGGTCTTTCTAGAGATCTGATAAGTTCTAACCATGTCTGTCACATAAGTATCCAATTATGTCTTATTTTTTGTTAGTGAAATCAAACAATACATTATGCTTTTGTGGTTTAAATAAAAGGCTAATAAGTGTACCTTCTTGTATATTAAAACAAATAATAACATGCATAACATATTTCATTCTAAAACGTCATAAGCATTTCATGAATTTGAGCTTAAATGTTTAATCATGTTTGAAAAGAAAGCATAATATTTCATCCATACATTGGGTTCATTGGACGGTAGCAGATTGACGAGTGCTAAATGTCACGTGTCTTAAATTTTTTATTACTTGTTTAATAAAATCTCATAATGTATTCATGTTTGCAGGTCGTAAATATATTTTTTTTTTTATTTAGACCACTAAGTATTCGGAATTGAATAATTATTCAAAGAAAATCATTTATGCACATAATTCACCTAACGGAAAAAGAAAATTCATATTATACATGTTGGCGAAGAAAAAATATCAAATATAAATATAATCTGAAGTGTTACCAAAATTTTCTTTATCTAATTTTAACGGATTTGGAATGTGGTAGATAATTCGATGATAACAAAAAAAATACAATTCGAGTAAAAAAAAAATTTCATAACTACCCAACAATATAAATTTAACATAAATGTTAAATACTCGAACACAATAAGAGAACTGTTAAGTCACGTGCATAAAATTTAACATAAAGATATTCTTCAAATATAAATTTGCAACTTATCATTTCTTAATTTATTTACTTGACGACCACATAAACATTACTCGGTCAATCTTCCACGCGTCCACATGACCCGTTCTAACCTGAAAAGTTATTATAAGAGTAAGTATTTTGAAAACACTCAGTAAGAATACACGCATATTCTTATTAACCTGATATAAATATAAAAATTAACATAACATACCAACATTTCTTAGATTTAGAGCAAACTGGTCGCAATATCTAATAGTTCAATGAATTTCTTAAGAATTCTCATATCCTGTAGGATTTAACATATTGACCTAACGGTCTATCCCGAAGGATTCAACATAAAAATCGACCTTGAAGGCCTTATAGTATTTCATGTCAATAATTCCAATCAGTGCATTCAGGTTAATTTAAGGATTAATTATGCTATTTACTCTAGTTATTATTAAGTTTAATGGATAATTTTTTTTTTATATCTTTTCACTTTCCAACACGTAACTGTACTTGAAGTCACTCCCTTTCTGTTTCTTCTCTTATTCAATATATACTAATAAAATATTGAAGGATAACACATTTCTTTCTATTATGGTCTGTTTGATTGTAAATATAGAAAATAGGTGGAAAAAAAATGTTTTATAGAGAATTAATTTACCTAGAAATTATTTTACTGAGAATTGTAATTTTAATTGTGTTTGATTGATATAATTTCATGGAAAATGTTGAAAGTTTGGTGTTCGTTTGGCTTCGTTTTTATGAAAACTGTCCGCTAAAGTGATATTTTTTTCTATTATTGGGTGTAGAATTTGTTCCAATTGCTAAACAAAAAAAAAAAAAAAAAAATTATCATACCGAATATCATTCGCTTGGCTTTTTTTTTTTTTTAGGAAAATTGTCAATAAAAGTGATAAATTCTTTTACCATTATATCTAGACTTTTTCCAAATGCAAAAAAAAAAAAAAAAAAAAAAAAAAAAAAAAAAAAAAAAAAATCTGGAAATTTTTTTCCTACCAAAATATCAAGAATTTATTTTCCTAAAAAAGGTGAAAAAAATTTTCTCTGGAAAAATTTGTCTATCAAACACTACAAAAGTTGGAAAATGAATTTTTTTTTTTTCATTTTTTATGAAAAATATGGCGAATCAAACGGAGACTTAAGAATAACTCGAACATAACTAGTCCAAAATATTTTTTTTTTAACCCAATTAATACTATTTAACACGAGCTACAAAATGAGTATAATATCGACATTTATTTTTATAAATTTCCAAACTACTAAAATACTCGATCCAAATAATTTATGATAAATTCTAAAGGTACACGTAAACAAATAAATCATTTCAACTTTTGGACTTTAGTGTGGTGACAAGGTCAGACATTGACTATTTCATTTGCTAAATGTCCAAACATTAAATTTAGCCCACATAAATTTAAAATCCGGGGTGTCACACAAGTATTCGTTACCAGAACTACAAACATAATAGAAATACTCAAAAAAGGCCAAGAATCAACTCTAGATTCAAATCGAAGGAAGTTCTTCAAAAAATATTAAAAGATCGTCTCAGATTTGATGTTTACTCTAAAACAGAGGGGTCAGTCAAATACAGATCAAGGTTTTTTGAAATTTTTTTTTGAAGATGGACAAAAAAAATTCTTCGCTTTGATACCACTATTGATCCCCGATTTTCGAACTTAACAACTCGATGCTTTGGAGCAAAACACAAACAAAAATAAAAGAACACGGAATTTTTCGATCAAAAGCTCCGGAGATTCGACGATTGCTATCTGACACCCAATTCCTCGTTAAGCATCCGTTAGAATTAAGCTCACATCCACTAATACCGTAAAAAAATAGGCAAAGTTTCGATTACAGGATCACACAGTTCTCAAATCCCTCACAACTTACAAAATTTTCTCAAGAAAGTAATCTCACAAAGAGACTAATTTTTCTCCCTTATAATAACACTCAATATGTACAGAAGAAAAACACTAAAAAAGATTATACAGAGAAGATGAGAAACGAGAGAGAAAGCTGCTGGGTTTTCAAGAATGAAACCCTATAGTCATCAGCGAGCATTTATATGAAACAAACATAGCCAAATATATCATCCGATAGTGCATATTCAGCTACATGTCAATTATCCATTAAAAACGTATGTTCAATTAAAGACGCGTTTAACCAATTTCCATTTTCATCTACTTACTGGATCAACATTTGGGCCGATAAATTGAGTCATAGTAACAGTCCAACCAGCAGCAGATTGGCAAACATTTTAGGACTCACAAAATTCAGCAGCCCAACTTCTACATATCTCTTACATGAACTTTCTTATATGCTTCTAGACACTTGACACCCTATAAACTGTACACAACCTATGAAAATCTTGAACGTATGGACGGCATTCAACTCCAATCCCACAAATCAGGATATTTTAGAAGGCATCAGAATCAGAAACAGTTAAAAAATCGAGACCACCAAGAATCCAATGGAAACCAAACCCCACAAGTGGCATCATTCGGACAACAAGAATCATCCAACAATTTGGTTATAAATTGACCACTCAGCTACCCACAATCTACTTTGTACAAATCGTTTGCTGCAGAGACAAATTCATGGCGGTCCAGGTAAAGTACTATGCTTATATCACTTGTCGTTAACCCTCATTAATTTTCTCGAATATTTATTAATACTGTGTATTGTTTTCGATAGGCATGGTTTATGCAAGAAAATGGGGAGGAACAGAGGCTCCCACATCACAAGAATCCACCTGAGTATGTGTCAATGGAGGAATTAGAGAAACTTGGAGTTTTGTACTGGCACTTGGACCCGGAGAAATATGAGAATGACCCGGATTTGCAGAAGATTAGAGAGGCCAGAGGCTACAGTTATATGGTATATGATTTACTTTCATGTGTATTTGCAATTTTTTGGACCCTTCTTGATATTAGTTTTATATAGCTGCCTATTATGTAGTGAAACTTGGTTTGCGATTATATAATCATTTAGGTATTCACACAACATGGTCATAATGGTGAGGTCGTAAGGCTAAGAATTATAGTAGACTGTTACGACTTAGGACCCATTTGGGATAGCTTGTGCTTTCAAGTAAGAGAAGCAGATGCTCGAGCTTTTGAATTAATATTTAAAATCTAATTTCTAAAAAAGCATTCTCTTGAACAAGATCTTTTATTTTTGTTTGTTATGACAATCCAAAAGCTATTATCCTATTAACAATCACAATTTTATAATTAATGATAATAATGTATTAGTTGCATTATCATATTAAAATACAGGAACCGTTTTTGAGTCTCAAAAGCTCATTTTCCTTATTAAGAGCCATGCCAAACAAGCACTTAATTACATCTCACATGGCTAAATTAAGGCACTTGGACTAACCTCCTCTTACTATTAGATATACCAACTTGGATGTGGCATTTTGCAATTAATTGAGAGCTTTACATCGAATTAGGATAACCTTTTAGATGGATGGTAATCTAAGGCCTGAATGTCATGGTGCCATATCCAATGGAGATGGAATTATATTTTTTGAACAGTTTGATTATTTGGAGTCTAAGCTATTAGAGAAGGGAAAAACTTATTTATTTTTTGTCTACAATACTCAGCTCAATTACAAACCATATTTACTTTTTCATAAGAAGACTGACACTGCATGTGCCCATTTTCACAATATCAGTGGCATCGAGACTCGAATTCAGAACTTTAACAAGGTGTCACCATAAAATGTAGCATCATCCGAGCTCCATGAATTCTCACATCCTTCCGCAGTTATATTGCAGTTTGAAGTTAATTTTAGAGTTCCTAATTAAGTTTGCTGCGAAAGACAATGAGCAGAGAGAATAATTTCGTGTCCATTTGTTTCTTGAAGTTCTTGATCAGAACTGTATAAGTGAACATGTCTCCATCTCACATTCAGTTGTTATCTTGTTTTCAAGGATTTGCTGGACTTGTGCCCTGAGAAGGTGGAGAACTACGAGCAGAAATTGAAGAATTTTTACACGGAGCACTTACACGCGGACGAGGAGATACGTTACTGTCTGGAAGGGAGTGGATATTTCGATGTTAGGGACGAAGATGACCATTGGATTCGCATCTTGATCAAGGCTGGTGACCTTATCGTCTTACCAGCCGGAATATACCATCGCTTCACCCTTGACACCAGTAACTATATCAAGGTATATATGCATACTCTATTCGTTATGCATTAATCGTGATACTGCATTGAAATTATTGCAACTTCGAATCATTTGCCTACTGGTGGATGGAATTAGTACAAGGACCGACTGTTGTTAAACAGCTGCATTTGCTATAACAAACTGATCAGAGACGGCTATATCATAGTCATTGGGTTAAAGAACAATAGACATTGTTATTACTTCAGCCACCATACATTAGTAGTTGAACTTTACTCCATCTTGCTTAATTAACCTAAATGCCAACTGGATGTATATTTTAACCTTTTAGTTAAAGCGACAGTTAATATGGGTGGTGGATGTATATTTTGTTGATTGCAGTTGATGAGGTTGTTCGTGGGGGAGCCAGTATGGACACCGTTCAATCGGCCACAGGAGCATCATCCCTCGAGGAAGGAGTACATCAAGAGCTTTTCAGAGAAGGTCAGAGTACAACTTAAAGCTCACTGAGGAATTTGATGTTTTGGGGGATATTGAAGAAGCACTTTATAGATTTATATGCTACTTGGGATATGATAATTACTAATTTGCTAATAAAACAAGGAAAAAAAAAAGTTTTGTGGACACTATTTGAACATATTGTACGTTGTTGTCTTTATGTAATTCCAACGGACTTGGTCATTTATGCTACTATACATAATGGTATGGCATATCTCAAAATCTCACCTAGCGTGTGTAGGTGTGAAGGGGTTGTGAAAATCAAAACGAAAGGTAAAAAAAAGTGGAAATTACACTGGCACAAGTTTTTAAAGAGTACAATTCAAAAAACAGGTTTAAGGTTTGGTTATTCGAAAATTGGGTGATAATTCTATATTTTAATATTAATAATAATATTATAAATTTAAATTAATCTACAACCCACCCACCCATCCTACCTCCATCCACTTCAACCATAATCATTTTTCCTCTCCTTTTGTATATCTCTTATCTTCTTTCTATATCTCTACCTTTTCTGTTCATTTTACCCAACACCACAGCCAGAGACGCTGGTGGCAAGGTGCTCATGACTTCGACACAGTGCGCAACAACAATTGCTCATCCTGCATGCACGTCCATGCACGCACCCTCTCTATCTCATTATAGGAAATCTTAAAAAGTAAAATTTCTTGATCATCGATATTTTACATGTTACTGGAAATTCAGGCTTAAAGAGTTTCCTACTCAAGTTTTAAATATCTCATTGCTTGTTCAAGAAATTGATTCTGTTGAGAGAAAAATACATGCCTGTGTCAACTTGAACAAACAAGATATGGAAAAATTAGCAGAAAAATCCAAAAATAATACTAGAAAATTACCCTTATCGAAGAATGAGATATACTGGGAAAAGACAATATTTATAGTTGTGGGTTTATAAAGAGAGAAACTTCTAGGAGGAGTTGTGGTTTAATTGGATTTGGAGGGTCTTATTGAAAATAATGCTAATAAAAAGGGCAGTAGTTACAGGTCACAGATCATTGTGCCAGGTCACAGATCAAATAAAACTGGTCATATATCATTGATTTATGTTCACATGTCATACTGCACAGGTCACATGTCATATTATATAGATCACAAATCAATGTCAACAGATCACAGATCATGTGTCACATGTCTTTGTCACTAATAACATGTACAAGTCTTTGTGCACTTGTTACATGTCGCATGTCATTGTATATAGATTACAGATTAATGTCCATATGTCATAGATCGCTGATTTATGTTCACGAGTCATAGGTTATAGTTCACAGGTAACATGTTCACAAGTCACATATCATATTGTATACGTCACAGATCAATGTCAACAGGTTACTGTGACCACGGATCAAATATCAAATGTTTGTTAGCATTGATAACAAGTCACAGATTTAAGGTCACACGTCACAGTTCATATATTACAGGTCACATGTCATTTTATATACATAGCAAATCAATGTCTACATGTCACAGATGTAAGAGAATTCCTCACAAGTCATTGGATCAATATCACATGTAACATATCAACACACAAGTCACGGATCTAAGAGAACTTGTCACGGGCAATTTGATCAACACCAAAGGTAACAATTTACATGTAGTTTAAATCACATCGCCAAAAATTTACAAGTTTCCATGTAGTTTAAATCACATTGCCTAAAAATTACAAGTTTATCCGAAGATAAATCTAACATCCGGATCAAATTTACACTCCATCAATGGGCCAGTTCACTATGGTAGTTTAAATTGTACCGCCAAAATTTCATTCCTTCAATCATTTTGACACTACTCAATTGTCTAAATTGAAGTTCAATTAGATAACTTGTGAATTCTTGTCAATTTTTTGCTAAACTAAAAATCAAAACAAGTCACTACCTTTGAGATATTGTACTCATGGATCTCAAATCGGGAGCAATTATTTAGATCTGTACTATCACCGTGGTGTGAGAGAGGATGCCGGCAGGTAGATGCCAATGACTCCGGTTGGAACGAGTCTGTATAGAGAGATTGGAATGGGTCGAGAAATTATGATGGATATTTATTAGATATACAATATATTATTAGATATAATAAATTATTTATCATCTGAGTTTTGAACCTTTAAACTTTTTCTCTTAAAATTTACTTGGGGGTACAGTTAATGACTTACTTATGTATTATTCCCTAAAAATTTAGAAAAATATATTGGACACGTTGCCCTCTCCGGCCTAACCCACTTTTACACCTCAAAATCTCACTTTTTGACAAAGGGAAAATAGAGGAAATTAAGCCAATATTTGACCCCCCCCCCCCCACCCTATTTTTTGAAATTTATTCCTTGAACTCATTTTCAACAATATTTTTTATGGGACTCACAACTTTTTATCAACTTTTCAATCATTCATTTCATAAACTTATATTAAAATTTACCAAAATCTATTTTTTAAAAATCGTACTTACTCTTTAGATTTCTAACCATCCGGCGAATTCATCATATATTATTCCAGTAAAATGATTCCAGTAGATAACTAAACCAAACATGGGTAAGAAAAGAATTTGGGTACTTAGTTTATTTGTCTTGTGTCCTTTAAGAATCAATAATCATCCTAGAGGGGCCAAATTTAGTTTGAGGACAACGATTATGCGTTCAAGCCATTTTCTGGTGTTTTGTCTTTTCCTTTGGTTTTTATTCTCCACTCTCCTTGTAGGATCAATTTTCCAAAAATCTCAAACTGATTTTTTTGATGGAGAACAAGACTACCATGACTACCATCAAACTTAAACATAAGCTAGATGACGGAATGAGAGGACCTAGGATGTAGAAGATTGAATCAAGACCTTGTTCGATTGGATCGATTTGATGGAATGAACTTCACTCGATGGCAAGACAAGTTGCAATTCATTCTCACGACGTTGAAGGTCTTTTACATCATTGATCCTAAATTGGTACCACTACCATAAGCGATGGATCAAGATACTGATATTGTAAGAGCGAATAGGCAAAAACTTCAAGATGATGAATTGATTTGCCACGATCATATACTCAACGCACTATTGACCGGTTGTATAAACTCTACACAAACACATCTTCGGCAAAAGAAATTTGGGATGCGTTAGAGAATAAATACAAGACCGGAGAAGAAGGTACTAAGAAATTCTTGATATCGAGGTATTTCGAATTTAAATTTCTTGAAAATATTAATCTTCATCCCCAAGTGCATGAATTACAAGTGGTTGTCAACAAATTAAAGGCGGTTAAGATTGAACCTTCAGAATCTTGGGGACTTGGAAAGAATATCGAAAGAAGATTCTTCATAGTTTCCAAGATTACTCTTTGGAACAAGTTCAAAAACAGATCAAATTGTGAAAGAATCGAGAGCAAGAGATAAGAGTGGAAAATTTTATAAAAGCGCATCAAAAGCCAATGTTGTTGAAAAGATCAAGCCATCCAACAAACTAAAAAAGGGGAAACCTTCTAAAACTTTAACAAGTTTAAGAAGAAGCCCAAGGGAGATTATTTTCTATGTGAAAAATCCAAACATTTTGCAAAAGAATGTTGACATCGGAAACAAAACAAGAAAGAGGAAAAAGCTGACTCCATTGATAAAAAAAATAGTATTGTGGCTACCGCGAGCGAAATAAATGCTATGAAGGGCAAAGTCTCCGGTTGGTGGTATGATATATATACAAATATTCATGTATCATATGATAAGTCACTCTTCAAGACTTATCATGAATCAAAATGGAGAGCAAAAGATACAAATGGATAATGAAAGCCACTTCAAAGTTGTAGGGAAAGGAAATGTTGATATCATCTCATTTTTGAAAAAAATTATTATTTTAACAAATGTATTACATGTTTCAGAAATGAATAAGAACTTAGCAAGTAGAGATCTCTTAGGAAAATCGAGCATCGAAATGCTAATGAGTCCGAAAAAACTTGTACTATCTCGAAATTAGAAAATTGTTGGAAAAGACTATTCTTCTTAAAGAATGGTCAAACTATATATTGTTGACAATATTAATAAAAATAAAGTTGATTTTGCTTACTTGACTTATTCATTTACGTTATGACATGCTAGATTAGGTCACATAGGTACTAGTACAATGAAATAAATGCTTGAATGTGATATGATTTTCATACATGATACTTATAAATGTAAACATATGTAGAATCTAAAATGGTAAAGAAGCCTTATCAAAGAGTGAATAGAGCTTCACAAATTTTAGAACTTATTCATTTGGACATATATGAACTTAATGTCATGTTAACTAGGGGTGAAAGTCAGTACCATTATAGATGATCATTCTAATTATACTAATGTTTATTTAATGAAATATAAACATGGAGATTTTGATATGTTTAAAACATATAAAAATGACGTTGAAAATCACTTAAACAAGAAAATAAAAAGAATTAGAAGTGACACATGAGATGAATACTTTCTCTAGTATTTTAATTCATTTTGTGAACAATAGGTATAGTACATCATTGTTATGTACCTAGGATACTGGAACAAAATGGTTTAGTTGAAAGAAAAAAATAGAACATTAGTTGAAATGATAAATACCATGTTACTATATGCTAAGTTTCCATTTAACTTATGGGGTGAAGCCTTGTTAAGTGCACGTTGAATATTTAACAAGACTCCTTAAAAGTCTACAAAGGTTTCTCCTTGTGAATTGTGGAAAGGAAGAAAATCAAACATTGGATACTATTAGTAGCTACAGGTTATCAACAAAGGGAATGAAATGACTATTTTGATACATATGCACCCATAGCTATAATAACGTTAATTAGAATATTTTTCTCATTAGCATTCATAGGTGACTTGCATGTTCCTCAAATGGATGTTAAGATGACATTCTTAAATGGGGGTCTCGACGATGAGGTTTATATTGAATAACTCAAAGGGTTTGTTCTACCCGAAAATGAACACAAGTTGAGCAAGCTTGTAAAGTCACTATGTTGTTTAAAACAAGTACCTAAGAGATTGCATGAAAAATTTGACTTGGCAAATATTACATTTGGGCTTATATGTAATAGTGCAGATAAGTGTTTATATTCGAAAGTATGTGATAAATATGTTGATTTTTGGCAATCATATGGATATGATAAAAAAAATGAAGAGGTTTTTATCTTCCACAATCAAGATGAAGAATCTTTGACAAGTTGATACCATATTTCGTATCAAAGTTACTAAGAATAGTGCGGGTTACTATTTGTGTCAATCACATTATATTGAAAATGTGATAAATGAGTTCAAATATTTGAACATAAAAGAGTATAATACCTCTTTTAATCTAAGTTCTAAACTCATAAAAAATGATAGAAGAGCTATTGCTCAATTAGAGTATACAAGTGTTATAGGAAATTTTATGTATGTAGTTTAATGAACAAGATTGAACATAGCACTTGCGAATAGTAAACTTAATAGATTTACTAGTAATACAAGTAAGAAACATTGGAAGGTCATTGGGAGATTTATAGGTTATTTAAAGAAAACCGAAAATCTAGGTCTTCAATATTCCAAATTTTCAGCAATATTAGAAGGATTTATTGATGCTAGTTGGATATCTAGCACTTGTAATAGTAAATCTACTTTGGGTTTGGTGTTTACTTTTGGAGGAGAGGCAGTTTCTTGGAAATCTAATAAACAGACATGCTTAAATATTTAACCATGGAATTTGAATTCGTAGCATTATCAAATACTGGGAAAAAGCGAAGTGGCTTAAAGATCTACTATAAAAGATACTTTCGGGACCGAATACGTCTTCGATATCTATCATGTGTGATAGTCAAGTCACACTAACAAAAGTATACCATGAGGTATACAATCAAAAGTCTAGACATATGAGTTTAAGACATGACTACATAAGGAAATTAATCAGGAGTGAAATAGTTTCTTTAAATTACATTAAGTCAATTGAGAACCTAGCGGGTCCTTCAATTAAACTTCTTAATATAAATTTAGTAATATCTATTTCGAGTAGGAAGGGGTTGAAACTCTGGAACTACAAAAAATTATATCCACCAACGACATAACCCTACCTATCATTACTAAAACAGTAATACACGGATTCAAAGAGAAACAACAAGTCATTAGATAAGTGGATAGTTTCAACATTATAATCTCGAAAAGAACCCTATCCTAATTATATAATATTGGTTGTTACTTAAAGGAGGGTTAAGCATTAATACTTTTAATAAAGTTTAGTACTAAGTACAATTATCTTTAAAAGTAACAAAGATACTAGGAGAATTTCTCCTAAATGAACTTCGAGGTTGTGTCATCAGAATAGAGAGTTAGAGTTTTTCTTTTAAAAGTTCAATGAATAGAATTAGTGCAAGGTCAAATTAGTCTAAGTGAATTTGAGGAACTTGCGAACACATGACACGTGTGTGCGCACGCGCGCGCATGTGTGTATTTTCACCGATATCATCACAAGGAATAACTGGTTCAAAACTATCATGCCACCTTTAATTTCGATGATACTTTGTGAGAATTACACTATGATTAGATTCAAATTGAAAGATATCTAATCCTTATGCATAAATGTTGCTACCTTGATATGTGTATCATTATATAGTTGAACAAGTGGAGGATTATTGTAATTTGTTGTTCAACTTGTAAGATAAGTATATTGGATTATACAACTATATGGGTGCTTCGGGCATGTACAAAAACACTGGAAGCAAAATGAGAAAAAATTTGAAGAGGATTGTAAAATGGCGTGGGCGATCACCCACCCTAGTATTTGGTTAGCCAAGAGTTTTTGGATGGCCTGGGCGATCAATCAATTTTAACTGGGTGTCGCCCAATTCAAAAAAAAAAAAAAACTGACAATTAGGTCTTATTTTCTGGTCTGTTTTTAGTGCCTTTCATGAAAAATCTCATCTTGTCATGAACTAATGAGGTCTGTTCGTGATGTATGAATTATCTATAAAATGAAGATAGATTTCGTTCTTTATTGTAACCAATTCAAGAAATAATTCCATGTTGAAAGAGTTGTTAAAAATTCTATATGCATATTCATATACTTTAGTGTTCTTCAAGTTCAAAGGAGAAAATCGAAAGACCCAATAACAATACAATGTTATCCAACAACCAACTATGATTTCAAAACCATTTAGCTCTACTTCAGAATGATCAACAATCTCAATTTGCTACTCTTATTATAACCTTAGTTTGTGATTGTTGTCTTCAAAAATTTTGATACACAGTGCCAACAACTTCCAACTTGTGACCTCAATTGTTTGGTGGGTTTCAATTAATCAGATTCTGGCTATGGGAATCGAAGTTACTTGCTTTGGCGAGTTCTCTGTAGATTCTCTATTTGTTTGATTGTCACTGTTAAAATGGAAAGTCCTATTTGAAATAGAAACATAAGTAAATGAATGCTTGATTTTAGGAATTAGTGTGTGTGTGTGTGTGTGTGTGTGTGTGTGTGTGTGTGTGTGTGTGTGTGTGTGTGTGTGTTATTTACTACCCGGCTTTTGAATGTTTAGACCTTGTTTCTTAAAAAAGAAACTAAATATAGTAAACACCTTATAGATGTATTGTTCTCTAAAATAAATTGTTAATTTTGACTTAAATTTTAATCAATTTTTTTGCGGTGCCAAATAGGGGCTAAATATAATTTAATCAATAGGTAGGCAAATTCGATTGTTGCCATTCACTGCATCGCCGGAGGTGGCGGACCGTGGCCTATCCAGGTGATACTTAGACAAATTATAGATATCGTTTCGTCTGACAGGGGATATGGTCTTCCACATTTTCAGAGAGGGAAACCAAGTTGCAGATGCATTTGCTACCGAAGGTTGGCATCATCGTAGATACCAGGAATATGGTCCAGCCGACTTACCATGACATATCATGTCACTTGTTCAGATTGATAGGTATGATTTGCCCAGCACTAGAGTTTAGGTATTTGCATTTTGCTTTTATTTCTTTACTGCTTTAACTTGTTCTTTTTGTAAGGGAAGTTGTACTTTCTTATTTATTGATTTCATTGATATTATTTGTAACCACGGTATTCTTCAGTCACAAGTAAGGACATTTAAATAAAATTTCGGAGGTATCGCCCTCTTTCCAGCAAAAAAAAAGATAACCCAATGGATCCTCCAATGGCCCCACCCCTATTGCCGATATCAAAATAGCTATTGGCCATCATCAAAGGAGGAGAAAGATAATGCCCAAATATCATCCAACCATTGCTACAACTCAATCGCACGAAAATTGTTATTTATATATGAACAATTCTTCGCTTATCCACTACAAAATTTAATGTATGGAAAGCTCCATAATTTAAATAAATAAAAATAAACAAAGAAAGAAAAAAGAACATTTTGACTTTGACCATTTAGCCAATCGGAGCTAAGTATGGATCATGCGAATAATGTATTAAATTAAACATTGTAATCTTATAAGGAGTTGTTTGAGCTCCAATTTTGGGATGAATAAATCTTGCAATATTAATTTTTGGAAAAAAAATCTGGTTAAAAAGTAGTGAGGTTTTTTAAGTTTGTTGTAAATTATATGTTTATTAACGGATGACCATTATACCCTTGAGCCCTAGTTATTATAATTGTTGTATTCCTTGCGGTCATATTCTGTTCTGTAAATATGGGGCTTTGGTTATCAATGAAATATACAAAAAATGTCTATTGACTTATCTACTTTATTCTCATTTTCTCTCTATTTTATAATATGTTATCAACATAAAGTTTTAGTCAATTGAGTTAGCAAAATTTATTCATCTTTCTGCTTACAAATTTCTAGCTAGTTAGGTAGAAAAAATAATTTTTCCTTCAATCAAAGAAAGTCAAGGACCAACAAATTGAGTCTACAAAGAAACTCTTTTTTCTTCTCAAAGTGAATGTCAGTATTTTCTTAACTTTAATTGCATGACAAAGCAATATAGTTATTCGATCTAGTCATATCGTTTTAACTATACCAATTTAAGATAATAAATATTTACTTAAATATAATATTTTCCATTTAAATTTTTAGTACAATATTCCAGAAGAATATTATATTATTGTTCTTGAAAAGAAACAATCTAAATCAATATTTCAGAAGAATATTGTAGTATTGCTAGAAAAGGAATATTATGTTTGTATTATTTTGTTACTCTTGAAGAAGCACAAATTCACACATACAATATTTAAAATAATATTTTATTGTTATTCTTGAAAAAACGTCAAATATTTGTACATATTATATTCTAGAAGAACTTTTATCAATGTTTTTTTATGAAACATTATTCTTTTTAAACAATATTCTATAGAAATATTGTATTAATATTCCTGAAAATGAATAAACCTTATACATCGCAAGGTTCTAAAAAATATTTTATTGTTGCTTACTAAATAAAAGTATGAATCAATATTCTAGAAAAATATTGGATTAATACTCGTGAAAAGACGATGTTGTATATATATATTATGGAAGAATTGTATTATTAATTCGAAATCAACAAATAAAAGAATAATCGCAGAATTTGTACAACCTACAGCAATTGTGATCAAGCGTTGATATCTTAGTAACCACAGTTCTAATCATTGTGAAATTTTAAAAGCAGATTTACAACTCATTGTTCTTCAAATCCAACAGTTAATATCAAAATTAAACGGTTTATTTGTGAGAAATAACTATGCAAATAGTAGTGAAAATTTTGAATTGATAAAAAGATCGTGAATTTTTGGGGAACAAAAGTTTTTTAGTGTTTTTTTTTTTTTTTTAAGAATTTGAAATTACTCAATGTTATCTCTATTTCAATTTTTAAATACCATGTCATTATTTTTAAAGAAGAACTTTATATTCGTTCAATATTCTAGAAGAATATTACGTTGTTGCTCATGTAGAGCACAAATTTTGATTTTTAAAATATTGTATTATTTAGCTCGAAAGGTAGAAAAAATTGGTAAAATCATATTTTAGAAAAATATCATATTTATACTCTTGAAAAGTATATATCTTGTTGTGTTCCTGAATAATCACAACTTAATATGAAAACATTTATATTGATGTTTTCGAAGAATTACAGCTCAACTGCATAAATATTCAAGAATGATATTAATTTGATATTCTTAAAGAAATCAAAATTTTATTCAAATCAATATCTCAGATGAATACTGTGTTAGACTCGAGGATTAACTTCATATAATTCTGAATCCCATAAATATGTTAATGCTTATGGAGAAGCAGAACTCATATATGAATAAACGATTATTCCAGAAGAATATTTAGTTATTTAAAAAAACGACTTATATTAATATTATAAAAACTATTTTGTTGTTCATAAATAATCATAAATTTTATAAATTTTAATATATTAGAAGAATATAATAATTAATTTAATTTATCAATATTTTAAAATAACATTTTTATATTGCTTATGAACAATCATAACCAAGTATACATCAATATTTCAAAGAATATTGTGTCGTCGCTCTTGAAGAAGTGTCACGCTATATTTAAATAACGTTCTACGGCAACAGTGTATTGATACTTTTGAAAATATGTTGTTGTTCCTAAAAAATACAAATTTATACATACCATTTTTTTTTATTAGGAATTTGATTTCGAAAGAGTATAAACATTATACAAAAATATTCTGTGGTTATATTTGAAGAATCACAGATTTATACACTTCAATATAAATATTTTATTGATTTTGAAAAATAGCATTTAAAATTAAATTGCTTATAAATACGCACAATTTTATTTATATCAATAATCAAGAACAATATTGCTATGTCACTCTAAAAGAGTCAATAATACGTTACGTAGGAGAATAAAATTTTACTATTGATAGTAATTTATTCTTTACTAAATTAAAGATAAACCTAAAAAGTTCATAACAATGTTTCTTAATTGGTACACTATACTAATATTAGTACAATTAAAACAAATATTGTATTGAACCAGAAGTTCAATAACTCTAAAATTTTCGTGTTTGGCATATTCAGTTAGAACATCTTCGGCTTAATAATGATGCAAATGAGAATTCAAATAAAAATTTATTGAAGAACCAAAAGACCCTGCAATCCATTGAATAATGCTTGTTCTTTGTATCATATATTGGTCATTGATCACTAGTCATCACTAGTTAAAGGTTGGAAAAAATCACTTTAAACTTTGGAATTAATTAGGATGATATACGGGGCTCTGTCATCTTTCATGTTGACCATTTAGATATTATTTGTATTTAATAGATATAATACACTTATTAGATGATTGCATGGTGTTCGTAATCTTAAGTTTACAAAATTATTGTTCAAATTTAATATATGAGCATAATGTTTATATTATAATTTCAAGACGATGTGTCATGTTAATACTAATGAGCCCAAATATCAACATTTTAATAAGTGTTGGTTGGATATCAATAAATAATTTAACACTTGTTAAACGCATCCAATCAATTTCCTATTTATTATTGAGAACAAAATTATTTCGATTTCTGTTTAGAGAATGTTATTAGAATCATGCCAACATCAAGGTTTTCCCACTATATTTGGCTTATGGTCGAGCCTAATATCTTCGTTTGATTATTTTGATATTGTAATATATGTACAATTGATTCACTGCAAATGCGTTAAGATGGAAAGTAAAGAATGCTGAGAATATATGCATAGTTTGAACCCTTATGAAATATCTTAAGCTCTGGTGGTTATATTTTATAACGTGATTTAGTGATTGTCTATTTAACTGAACAATTCTTAGCATTAGGTGGAGGAATTAAGAAGTTGAAAATAATGTGCGAATGAATCGTTATATTATCTAGATCATCACAAAAGACAATTTGAACCAGAAATTCGAAAGATAATTCATTTAGATGCATGTCATGAATAGCGATGATATCAAAATAAATTCATTGAAACATATCGATTGAATAAATGAATGACAAAATAAAAGTATGCAATTTTAGTGAAATTGAACTTATTAGAGAATCATGAAGTTTCTGAACCTATAGTTCAAACACCAAAATGTATATATTTATGAGAAAAATAAAGTCCTAACATGTAATGAACAACTCTTAAAATAATAATTTTTGCCAAGATTGTGGTGGATGTAATCCAAAATCTATGTCTATTATCCTGATGATGCATGAAATTTGACATGCAATTATATCCAACTCATCTGGCATGACACCTATTGTTATCCTTGAAGGATTCTTAATATGTCTGAAACACATAATTCGAGTGATGTTATCATGAGGGGGAGTAAATACACTTTGTACTTTTTTTACCAAGGTTTTGTCCCATTAGGATTTTTAGAAAAGTTTTAAATGAGACAACTTTTGTAATATACTCTACAAAATAATATGTTCTTTTTCCTTCATTAGAATTTTTCCTAATAAGATTTTAACGAAGCATATTCTTTGTGTAATGATGTCCATAACCTACAAAACATTTACCTACAAAATAATACTCTTATATATTACAAATTGTATATGATTTTCGAAGAGAGTAACAAAAGAATTTATTTTTCAGTGGATCATCATGTGACTATGGACAAATAAAGATTAATATATATTATCTATGAAGACGATATTGCTTGAAAGCTCTAAAAGGACAATATGAAACATGTTTCATCATAATTGCAATATTGAAGATATTGACGTACAAGACATGAATGACTTGATACAAGAATTTCCGTATATTGAAATCAGGGGAGCAAATGTACTTTTTTTCCTTAGCTCAAGTTTTGTCCTATTGTGTTTTCTGGACAAGGTTTTAACGAGTTAGATATTTGGTAATGTCTCATTCAAGTGAGATTGTTGTAAATTATATGTTTATTATTGAATAACTATTATATCCCTACAGCTATAATTATTATCATTGTTATATTCCTTGCCGCCATATTTTTCCCTATAAATATGGAGTTTTGGTTCTCAAAGAATACAAAAAAATATCTATTAACTTTGTTGGCATCCATCCCATGACCTAATTAAATCTGTTTGTTAAGTACACTCGGCTTAATCCTAAATTAAGGTCGGCTCGTATTTACGATTGTCGTGGTTTGAGGAAATATAATTATTATAGATTCATTACACACCAATAAAACATTCAATCAATTATTACATTCAGGACTTACATCAGTGTCCACCTATTCCACCAATCATATGATGTAACTTCATCCAATCACTAGTTCATCAATTGTTGGGGACCCATTCAAAGGACGGTTTCATGATAACCTGATGGAGCCGACCTCAGTAACCAATATAAATATGCCATTAATGTATTTTTTAATTCGGTATTGTTGATTGACAAGACATGAATATGAAAGATACTGACTGTTCTTTTCCTATAAAAAGGAGCATGGTATCCTTAGAAAAAAAAATGAACACCTTCATATTTCAAATATCTCATTTGATAAAAAAACTCTTATAATTTATAAGTGATCATCAATAAAAATCCTTATTTACATTCAAAGTTGACTTGAATTGGTCCATACACTTTTCAACGTCAACAGTTTGACGCTAGAGAAAGAGCCCTAACTTGTATAATCAGCCCTATTTCTCCATAGAAAATTCCCAACAATAAACTTTCATGGATGATATTTCGGTATCAGGAAACCAATCTCATACCTATCCTAAACAAACCAATATTCCAAAAAAATATTGGAAGAGGACGATGTCAAAATGAAGCTGGTGACCCTCAAGTGACCATCATAAGAGAATCTATCGAAAGGTTGACAATTGCAGTCAACAGATTGGAGCGAAACCAAACTCACATTCACCCACTTGATACTAAGGTGGAGTTCCCACGCAGGGAATGAACTAGACGGCCTCCCACTAGGAGGGCTCTCCACTTTTTAGGAGAAAAATCGTACAAAGGTCAAACTGAAGAAATCAAGAGTTCTTCCCCAACAGTAGAGCTGATTACTAAGAAAACCAACAGTGTGTTTGATAGGTTGGGATCTCAGCGCTCCCTAATGCCTCGGAACGAATATGCTGAGCCTTGTGAAAAATGCCATTTGGAACAGGCTGAACCTGAAATGAACGCCTTGAAAAACCGCATTACTGATCTGGAAGCCAAAAATAAAGGAAGCACGGAGGACTATCTCACTAAACGCCATTCTAATTTCACCGAAGACATTCTCGCTGAACCTTTGCCTGAAGAATTGGAAATACCACAACTGACTGAATATGAGGGAGAATGAGACCCCCTTAGTCATTTAGACAAGTACACTTCCTTGATAGGAGCAGGCGATGCTATTATGTGTCGTGCTTTTCCATTAACGTTGGGAGATAATGTTCAAAGGTGGTTTAGGAGGCTACATCAGAGGTCCATAAGAAATTGGAACGACCTTGCCACGGCATTCCTAGCTCAGTTCATGGGTTCCAAAGCAAGAACCACGCCCAAAGAACGTTCGGTAAACATCAAGTAAGGAAAGAGCGAGTTGCTTAAAAGTTACCTCAATGGGTTTAACAAACAGTCCATTGTGGTTGAAAAAAAAAATCTCCAACAATGTCGCACTCGTGGCAGTTCTATCTGGGCTAAGGTCTAGAACGAGATTTTGGTGGTTTGTTCATGAAGATGGACCTCGAACGTATCACGAGTTCCTCAATCGAGCCAAAAAAAAAACATATCAGATTAGGAGGAAGCCAAGGTGAATCCACATTTTCCTAATCCAACAAAAGAGAAAAAAGTGGATAAAGGGTTCAATCATGAAAATAGGAAAGACTAGAAGGATAGAGATCATCCTAGGCCTTATCCGGAAAGATTTCGTAAATATAACACATTAAACACTACCTTGGAAGAGGTTCTCTTGTAAACGAGAGAAAAAGAAGGGCTTCGTAGACCCCCACATCAGAAAAAGGATCCACCAGAGAAGAACCAAGGAAATTACTATCGGTATCATAGGTTGGAAGGACACAACAAACTCGCTAACCTGGGATGGTTTAACGAGGTTAGACAATTCACCAAGCTCATAATCCCCCACCTCAAGCTGAGATCAAAATGTTAGTAGGTAGTGATCAGTTTGTTGAAGGATCCAGAAGCGTAAGGCATAGACAAGCGCGGCATGCATTTGCCATAATTATGATGTAGGATGACCAAAGCCGAATACTAGTGTTGCATTGCTATCAAAATGGTTTGGATTTTTGAAAGAAGATTCGTATGAAATTTTACAAGACCAAAGTGATGTGCTAGTAATAACCATGTCAGTAGCTGACATACAAATACATAGAACTATTGTGGATAGTGGGAGTTCGATCAATGTATTGTATTTTAAACTATAGAACAGATGGGAATCCAAGAAATGTATTTCCAACCATATTCCAGGAAGCTGCAAGGATTTTCTAGGGACACAATTGAAGCCTGAGGTCAAATTGTTTTTATTATAGAGCTAGGCAAAGTCCATTGTCAAAGAAGAATTCTAGCGGATTTTGTGGTACAGACTTGCCTTCCAATTATTATGCTATATTAGGGAGACCCATATTGCATGAATTACAGGCCGCCACTTTAATATATCATTATTGCATAAAGTTTTTCACTCTAGACGGAGTTGGCATAGTACGTGGAAATCAATGATCGAGCAAAGGAGGATAGACTAAAGAGACACATTGTACCTGACCTCTCCGAGATCGGTATTACTGTAAAACACCACAGAAATATAATAGACGAACACCTTTCGTTCGACGATAAGGAAATAGACCCACACCTTATCTTAGAATCCCGATGGTTTCAATACCCATAGTAGGAATCATCATTCCCAAGGTTTTAGTAGATACAATGAGTTCTCTTAACATACTTTATACTAACACACTGGAATGGATGGGTATTCAATTAAGTTTTCTACAACCATACTCAAACGTAATGGATCCCTCACCCAAGCAAAAGGGTGGATTAAGTTTTCTGTTGAAGTTGGTGAAGTTCCAGGCCAAACTAAGTTGAACGTTGAGTTCGTGGTACTCGATTCTAATTCACCTTACGACGCCATCATGGGACATCCCTTACTGTTCAATCTTATGTCCATTGTGTCCATCTACCACGACTCACTAAAATTTTCTACGCCCTATGGTGTAGGTCAAGTTAAAGGAAACATGGACATTGTTGAGAAACGCCAAATGAAGATCCACCCAGCAAAGAATGAGGCATATATTTCCTCAGGAGTTTATATGGCATATCTAATGGAATTCGACTTCGGCTCATTAGACCCATGTCTAAGGGTTAAAGGGGAAAAACCTGTGCATGAACTAGACAGAGTAGTGGTCGGACTAGATGATCTATCGAATGAGCTCATAATAGGCCATAAACTTCGGCTATCCATCTGAGGTCAAATAATAGAGTTTCTTCAACATAACTTGATGTTTTTGCTTGGAATCATGTAGATATGGAAGGAATCGACTCCAACGTCACTTGCCATAGGTTGGGTATTGACCCTTTGGTGCGACCTAAGCTGCAGAGACTCCGACCTTTAAATTCGGCAAGGTACGAGGCCCTAAATCACGAAGTGTAAAAGTTTCTTCTCAATGGGTTCGTTTGTGAAGCAAAATATCCTAAATGGGTTGCTAACCTAGTTCTTGTGATGAAAAGTAATGGAGAATGGGGGATGTGAATAGATTTCACTAACCTCAACAAAGCATGTCATAAAGATAGTTTTCATTTACCAAGGATAGATCAGATGGTCGATGCAATGATAGGACATGAATTACTTAGCTTCTGGACGCATACCCAGGGTATAACCAAATCCTTATGTATGAGTAGGACCAGGAACATACCGATGACATTACTGACTGATGTCTTTATTGTTACAAGATGATGCCTTTTGGCCTTAAAAATGTCGGAGACACTTATCAACATTTGTTCAATTCCATGTTCGCCAAACAAGTTGGTAGAACCAAGGAAGTGCATGTTGATGATATGATAGTCAAGAGTGTAGATGCCAGAGATCATCAACAACAGCTTGCTGAGACGTTTGGAATCTTGAGAAAGTATAGGATGAAGCTAAATCCAAACAAATGCAGCTTCGGTGTGAGCTCTGGAAAATTCTTAGGTTATCTTGTAAATTGTTGAGGAATTCGGGCCAATGCAGGAAAAATACGGGCCATCATTGAAATGTAAGCCGCAACAAGGCCGAATGAAGTTCAAAGCTTAACTAGATAGATAGTTCCCTTAGCTGCTTTATGTCAAAATCAACTGATCGGTGTAAACCATTCTTTGATATCCTATGAGGAGTGAAGAATTTTGAATGGACCGTTGAATACCAATTCTCATTTGAGAAGCTAAAACAACAATCAGAACAACCACCAGTGTTGTCAAAACCAAGAGCGGGTGAAGTGCTGATCTTATATCTTGCAGTGTCTAAACATGCTATCAATGTTGTCTTAGCTCGGGTAGAAGAGGGAAAATAAAATTATGTTTACTATGTTAGTGAAGCCCTCCATGAAGTCGAGCTCTGTTACTCTCTTTTAGAGAAATTAGGCTATACCATTGTTATGGTTACAAGGAAAATGACCCCGTACTTTTTGGAGCACCCTATTCAGATCTTAACTAACTATAAGGAAAACCTTGTAGAACCCTGATACTTCTGGACGAATAATCAAGTTGAAGTGGAGCTTGGACAATTTGACATAATATGCAAACATCGCACCTCTATAAAAGGTCAAGCTCTTGCTGATTTTGTTGTAGAGTTTAGTTCGAAACCACTAGAATTACTCCATCATGATACTTCATGGGAACTTTTGTAGATAGATCCTCAACCGAGATTCGGTCAGGGGTAGGAGTTATTTTAGTAGGTCCAAATCGCTAGTTATTCTATGAAGCCTTACCGTTTGACTTCAAGGCTTCCAACAATGAGGCTAAATACGAAGTGCTAATAGCTGGGATAGGGATGGCAAAAGAGATGAAAATTTCCCATTTGGTAGTCCATAGTGAGTCGCAATTGGTAGTCAATCAGATCAATGAGTCCTACCAAACTAAGGAGGAAATGATGAACAACTATCTTTAAATTGTTAAGTAAGAATTCAAGAATTTCAAAACTAATTTGATCAAAAAAATTCCCCGAACTCAGTACAGTCATGCTAACGCTTTAGCTCAGCTGGCCACAAGTGAAAGAATAGAAGAGTTTGATAGCATTCATGTAGGAATGATTACCCATCCTGCCATCGAAAGACTAGAAACAATCTCCATGACGATTGATCACAAGCCTACATGGATGGATGTAAGAATGAGGGTATGTCTTGAAGATCCAATTAAAGTAAGAAGACTCCGGATGAGGTCGGTAAAGTACACATTAATTGACAATACGCTCTACAAATGGAGATATTCAGTACCATTGTTAAGATATTTGAATGAAGAAGAAGCACTTTATACATTATAGGAAGTACATGAAGGAGTATGTGGAAATCATTCCGGAGGACAATCGTTGGCTCATAAAATCATACGTCAAGGATATTTCTGGCTTACTATGAAACAGGATGCATTAGAATTTGTGAAAAGATGCAGTAAATGTCAACACTTCGCTCCCAACATCAAGCTTCCACCAGAAGAGTTGAACTTTGTAATGGCTCATTGGCCGTTCTCCAAATAGGGGGTTAATTTAATTAGCCCTATGCCCCTCGAAAAGGGTGGAACGAAGTTCACGATTGTTGTAGTTGATTACTTTACTAAATGGGTAAAGGTTGAGCTACTTGCTAAGATCAGCGTTAAAAGAAACATGGATTCCATATGGAAGTCCATTGTGTGTAGGTTTGGAATACCTTATTCCATCGTAACAGACATTGGAAAGCAATTTGATAACACTCGCTTCACAAACCTTTGCGAATAACTTGGCATACGTAAGTAGTTTTCCATGCCAAATCATCCTCAAGCTAATGGTCAAGTTGAAGTAATCAATAAGATCATCAAGCATACACTAAAGGCAAAAATCGATGCTCTTAAGGGAGGATGGGCTGAAGAACTCCCAGTGTACTATGGTCTTATTGTACTATGCCTAGGAATAACACTGGAAAAACCCTTTTTTCTCTAGCTTTTAGGGTGGAAGCTGTGATCCCATTGGAGGTAGGGATTCCTTCTATTCGAACAACAATGTACAAAGAGGATGTGATTGAGAAAGCTTTACTTAGAGAATTGGACTTAATAGAGAAAATGAGTAATGAAGCGAAAATCATGAATGTTGTATACAAAAAATGCAATACAAAATACTACAATCAGAATGTCACGAAACGGGTATTTGAGGTCGATACCCTAGTGTCAGTGTTCTAAACAGCGTAAAATGTGGCTCGGCGTAGAAGCCAATCTTCAAGCTTTACGAGCCTATGTGAAGCTTAGGCATAAAAAAACGTTTTTATTTTTTATTTTTAATCATTGTAAAAAAATTCATTAATTCAAATAATACATACCAAACATCTAAAATTATAAAATATTGTATCTACTTAATAATTCCTATATACAAATAAGTTTCAAAATCATAATTACATAAAATAATTTGTAGCTTAAATCTTATCTAATCTAACTCTTTATCGAACTCCAATTCAATATGTTTTTCTTCATCTAATTCGTCCGATACAAAATCATGTGGGCTTTATTCAAAAAAAAAAAAAAAAAAACCTCACATGAGTGGGCTATTGGAGTTTTTGAAGTTTGAAGGGATAGTGGGCTATTGATTTATGGTTTCTTTGGATTGACAGGAATAATTCAAAGCACATGAACATACGTATGAGCTCAAGATGTATTATCTGGAGAGTTTACCGTATGGTATCCTTCCTCCATATCGGTGGACTATTCCGACTGTTACATTGGCGTAATAACATGCAGCTTGCTATACGTTTTGGTATTTCTTTGACTCTCTCCCCATCCCTTCCCCCTATCATGATTTGGTGGCGTTTTTCATCATTTGGATCTGTCAAGATCAACATCGATGGTTGTGTCAATGATGAGTTTACAAGCGGGGAAAGCATCATCAGAGACTACGCAAGAAATTGTATCAGGGCTTTCTCGGCTTCATATGGACAATGTATGATATTAGAGGCAAAACTCAGGGCTATTTGTGATGGGATACTATTAGCTAGAGATCTTGGTTTGTCAGATATTTGGGTTGAGGCAGATTCGACTATTGCCATTCACTGCATCACCAGAGGTGGCGAACCGTGGCCTATCCAGGGGATACTCAAACAGGTTGTAGATATCGTTTCATTTAACAAAGATATGGTCTCCCACATTTTTAGAGAGGGGAACCAAGTTGCAGTGAACTTGCTACCGAGGGTTGGCATCATCGTAGATACTAGGAATATGGTCCGTCGACCTACCACGACATATTAGGGTTGGCATCATCGTAGATACTAGGAATATGGTCCGTCGACCTACCACGACATATTAGGGCGCTTGTTCAGATTGACATGTATGGTTTTGCCCAGCACTAGAGTTTAGGTATTTGTATTTTGCTTTTATTTCTTTATTGCTTTAACTTGTTCATTTTGTAAGTTAAGTAGTACTTCCTTATTTATTGATTTCATTGATATCATTTATAACCACGATATTCCTCCACCATAAGTGAGGACAATTTAATAAAATCTTGGAGGTATCGCCATCCTTCCACAAAAAAATATGCTGCAACACTTAGATAAGTTTGTATTGTAAGAGTAAACAACATTTTGTGCAAAATTAAAGGTGAACTAACATTCATTCATTAATAAAATTGAATAAGAACTTGGGCATCATTCATTTAACAATGTTAAACAAAAAACAATGATAGACGAAAAGCTTTAAATCCTAGGGAAGAGGTAGATTTTGATAAGCTTGAGCTTCATCTTCAAGGTCTTGGAACTCCAGCTACTTCATATAGTTTTTGGAGCTCTTTCTTTTGTTCCTCCAAAGATTCCACTAGAAAGGCCGTATCAAAATCTGGCCTCTCCTTGCCAATATACTGCACTAGCTCTTCCAGGGCCACTACGTAGGCGTCCTGAGCTAGAGCGTCGAACTCGAGAGAGGCCCTTCGAACATCCACTGACTTAAAAGCTTTAAGTTCAACTTCTTCGGCCCTCTTAGTAGCCTCTTTAGACCTTTTTACGGCTTCATCAGTCTGAGCTTACTCCTTGTTAGCTTATATCTTCTCCTCTTCTGTCCTCTTTTTCTCATTGGTTGCTCGTTGAGTAGCCTCTCCCCCCCAATTATTATTATTATTATTTTTTGCGAAGTCTTGTTATCATCCATGTACCTTAACTCCGAGACTGATTTGGCCTCTAGCTCCACCTCTATCTTGTTGAAGCGATCTTTATAATCCTTCTCTTTTTTCTGCAAATCTCACCCTCTTAGCCTCCATATTTTTGAATAAGTTTAAGGCTTGTTTTTTCACCTCAAACACTTTATCTAGCTCGACTTTTACATGAAAAAAGAAGAGTAGTGTAAGTTATAAAACGCAAGGAAGAAATTTCAAAGTTAATTGAGCTCTGGTGGATTACCTTATCAGCCACATACATCATATACAAAATGGATATGTGAGATGATGGCCTCGCCTACAGGCATCTCAACTAAAAATTGTCCTTCTCTCTTATTCCAACTCCTAGTCATAAGATTGGCAAATTATTTGAGATGAGAGTGGAGTGATACTGTGGATTCTCTTGATGGGGAGTTCTAAAAAAATCAAGGAATATGTCAGGTCGGCGGCCCATCAAATTGTCAACGTTTGGTCTTTGCAAATCTGGGCTTTTTCTTATGACCTTGAGGAGCTAGTTCTGGCTATTATGGGGACGGAAGATGGAGTCGGGGTCAACTTCTAGAGAGGTATTTTAGGAGAAAACCTCTCAGGAGCTAAAGCCGTTACATGGACTTTGCTGGTGTTTCATCAGAACGACGACGCTTTAAGGGCTGAGCCTCCTACTTAATCTCAACTGCCTTAGCGTACACAACCTCCTAAGGTTGGCTCATAACTTCGACAGAAACCAACCTCTTTTTACCTTTGGCAGCACCTGATGCTTTTTCTGCTTTGTATCCCAACATCTCTTTATCTTGATCTGAAACAAAGGAAACAACGGATATATGTTAAGTTTGTACTCAAGGAAAATACTAATTGAAATAAGACTTGAGATACTTATTGGAAGAAGTTGGGATAGATGTATGAGTCCTAGCCGAAGTCGAGGTAGGAGGAAGAGACTGGAACAACCCCACTTGAAAGAGGTTGGAATCAGAAATTATAAACTTGCAGGACATCTACTTCTTTGGAAGAACTCTTATAGTGTCAGCTAACTTTTGGACTATTGAGGTTAAAGTCGCCCTCTTGTGGTATGCATGTAAAATTAAATAAATCAAGGATGTGCTTATAAAACAAGAGCAAAGAAATACAAAGATTTTGTTCACTTACACAATGGGTGATAAAAAGAGTAAGAACTACATTCTCCTTATTCACCTTGGCAGGGTTGAACTGCCACTCTCCTAACACAAAAAAACTCATATTTCCATTTCTTTATTGAGGAAGGAAAATCTAATACTAAAGCACAACCCGTCCTAGGCCTAACACTAGCATACCACCAGCCAGTGTTCTTCATGTCCTCTTCAAAGGTGTAAAGAGAGTTAAATTATGCCACACTCAGCTCAGGATTACCTAACTTACTCTACAAAATCAAAGTGGCTACAAGTGTTCTCCAATCATTGGGATGTAACTGGATAGGAGGTATTATCCAAGAACAAAGAAACTTACGAATAATTCTAGAGAATGGAAGTCTTAACCTTGCATTTAGTATGATATAATTTAAAGCCATGCATTTTACGGGTGGAACACTAGCTCGATCAGACGAGGTGGGAATTATCAATTCTACCAAGCTAGGAATACTATATTTTGCCCTTAAGCTCGCTAACATGTCTCCCTTCACCACTGATCTATATGAATCTGCCCCCAACTCATGTGCACTTCCCTCATCCCCCTCTTGAGACTCGACCTCTTCTCTCTCAATGTTTTATTCCATATTTTTAAGATAACCTAAATTTTCTGGGTAAATTGTAGAGATTGGGACTAGAGTTAATATCTCTTGACAGTCCGAACTCACAGAAGATGTGGATGAGGAAGATATTACATTTTCCTGTTGGTTACCCTATAAATGAACCCTAGATTCGTCCGAACTCATGCAAGTGATTGAGGTGAAAGTGCAGTAAAAAGAAAGGTGTTTTCTGTTAAAGGGAGGTGTGTAACAACTCATCAAAGCAAAATGTGACACCTGTCCAATCCATTTATTACTCTACTAATGGTGAACATGGAAAAGTGAGCCAACCACGTCCAAGGTCCAGTCCGTCACCTAAGCAAGGATCGACCGGGGGGTAACTGTTGACATCCAACCTGCGACCTAATTAAGTCCATTTGTTAAGTACACTCAGCTTATCATAAATTAAGGTCGGATTTAAAAGGTTAGCTCGTATTTACGACCGCCGTAGTTTGAGGGAAGACAATGATTATAGATTCATTACACACTGTTAAAAACATCCAGTCAATTAATTACATTCAGGACTTACGTCAGCGCCCACCTATTCTACCAACCATATGATGTAGTTTCGTCTTCTCAGTGGTTTGTTGGGGACCCATTTAAAGGACGGTTCATGATAACCGATGGAGCCGACCTCAATAACCCATATAGAATATGCCATTAATGTACTTTTTTCAGTTCGTATTGTTGATTGACAAGATAAGAATATGAAGATACTGACTCTTCACAAGCTTCTTTTCCAAGAAATAAGAGCATGGTTATCCTTAGAAAAAAAAAAAGAGGGGGAACACCTGCATATTTCAATAATCTCTTTAATAAAAAAAAATCTTGTATTTATCAAGTGGTTATCAATATAAAAATCCTTATTTACATTCAAAGTTGACTTGAATTGATGCCATGCAATTTTTTCAACTTCAACAACTTCTTTACAATCTTCTCTTTGTTTCCTTTATTAATTAATGAATTTTTTTTTTCTTTTATATTAATGAATTGTAAATATGAATATTGATAATGTGTAGTTTAAAAATGATTTTTTAAATAATAGAATTTAATGCACGGACAAAAAATAATTTCAGAAGTAACTGCACCATACCTAGTGGTGGCAATGGGCCCAGCTCAGCTCGTGGCATCTTGGGCGAGCTCAGCTCGTGCCCCGAGCTCGCCCAAGGACGAGCCTGATCCGGCTCGGCTCCGGCACGATTTTTTTTTATTAAAATTATAATTTATACTATTAAAGCACTTAAACTTATATTATATATATATATATAGATATATATATACTATATATAATATATTATATATAACACACACGCATTATCTATTTTTTTTTTAAATATACATTTTTCAAAACATTTTTATTTTAAAATCAATAAGAACAAAATTTTATGTTTTTTTTTTTTTTATTATTAAAAAAATCATTGATTTAGACGTTTTGTAACAATTTTTAATATACATTATTCCTACCTACATTTTTTATTTTTACAATTACAATTACAAAAAAAAAAAAAAAAAAAAAAAAAAAAAAAAAAAGATAAACCCTCCTCCTTTATCCGGGCTTGGGTCTGGCTACTTCAATTTCGAGTAGACAGAGTTAAAAATTGTACCACGAACAACTTGTTATGTGTACAATTTTTTTAAAAAAAAAAATTTTAAAAGTATGAAAATAAATAAGTGATGAATGGTGGTGAAATAAATATCACTTACTTGGTTACATGCAATTTCGACATATTTTCGTGATTCAAATTAATTACGTATTCCAATCCTTCACGCAATTACACCTCCAAATATCTTATTTTAGTCGACTCCTGACCTCAGAGAGAACCCTTTTCCATGTACTAAAAGTAGATTCCGAAGCTACAGTGCTAACGGGAGGTGTTAGTAGATCTTTTGCCATTGCAGAAACTACTGGCCATCGTCGTTCGTTATTTCGCCAGAATTCAATGACATTTTCTGAACTTTTACTAGTTTATTTGTTAGTAGTGCAAAGGTTTGGACTAAGTGATCAATTAATTCATATGACAACGTATTTGGATTTTGACTACAGTTGGAAGTTTGAGTACATGTAGTGGAAGCCAAACTACTAATACTACTACTACTATTACTATTACTATTACTACTACTAGAGGAATCATATGCATATGCAGTTGCATCAAATCTATGCGAGTGCATACTTTCAAAAAAATCAAAAATTTCAACGTCGTCATCTTTTATATTAGTAGGATGAGTGTGTGCATGTACACGATTAATATAATATTGTACCCCATTCGTGAAAGCATATAATTCATAACATTTCACGGGAAAGTCTTTTCTGATTTTCTATAAGTTAATAGGTGTAGTAACAGTTAAAGCATTTGACATTTGATCAATTATAAATTTAGTACCTGATAAATTATATCAGGGGTCCCATAGACACATGCTAAAGGAAATAACATATGTAATTCTTCCATATTTTTCTAATTTTCAATTCCATGGAATATAGAACAGCATGAAAATCGGGTCATTTTGAAATCTAGCAAATCTCTACAGTTTATAATAAAGACGTTCAAGAATTATACAACGTGGGATGATAAACATCAGACAATATATTTGTAGACTCATAAAACTTGTCAAAAAAAAAAAAAATGGTTTTAATTTTAAAACTATATTCCATCGGATTCACTCAAATAGTACCATCCCCCCCCCCCCCACCCCCCCCGTCTTCCGTCTCTAACATGCCTATTGTTATAAAATTCATTTAAAAAAAAAAAAAAACTTTTACATGATTTTAGTAATAAATACGTGGAGTTCCATCTATGGCCTACGTCAGTAATAAGTTTTTGTATTCGTCTATCCAGATTCTGCCCAAAATCCTGCAAATTATCTTGGTTTTTCTACTAGGTGATATTCATAAGTGCATTCCTAATTCGTTAAATTCCATCCTTAACATATTTTATGAACACGTCTTATACTATTAAGTATACAACAATATGGCATCTCACAGATCGAACTATGATAATAAATAACACACTGAAATAGGATTAAGAACTCTAGCAATTTATCGATAACAACTTTTATTTTACAATATAACGTTTTCGAACGTAAAAGAATGAATTTTTAACTCTCACATTTATATTCTCGAACTATTAACATAATAGCATTAAATATAATTTGAGCGTTTGTGCGGATACTCACATTTTAAAGTAACAATAATTTTTTTATGCATACCGTCTTTGGGTTTATATAGTGGGCAGTTGCAGCCATATAACCTCTTTTATTAATTCATTCCCACATATCTGAAGTTAAGATATCGCACACTCCCATATTTTTTTCCAAATCCGAAATCAATAGTTGCTTTGCATTTAGAATATGTAATTGTATCAAAACGAAGAGTATTTCGACTTCCCCTTAGTACCCTCTCCTTGAAGATATCTTTTGAGGTAGTTAACGAAATGTTGGTTGTCCGCTATTGCTAGTTGTGTGGTCGATGTCCGCGGCAACGAACTTCACCATTCCCGTTTGAGCTTCCTCCTTCGAAAACTCCATGTAGAAAGTAGCGTCGTAGTAGCACCGACACCTTGTGGAGTACCAAACTGTAGTTGCGTTTGACCAGTTGGAAGAAGCCCATGTTTGGCCGAACATGATTTGTAGTGACAGTTGAGGTGAGTGGTTCCAATGCATTTTTGCCATGCCAGTCGTTGTTGGCAGTATTTACATATTGCTTTGGTTTCTCGAAATCCATCGACCACACGACCAGTAGGAACCAATTTGAAATGATCCCAACATTTTGCCTGCTTTTTCCCCTTTCTCTTCCCGGTTGCATCAAAAATATTTAATGTCAGTTCTTCATCTTGTTCCAAATCAATTGGAACACTAGCTGCAACATCAATGTCATCCAAATCAATTGGATGATTATCACGAACGTCGAAATCTTCAATATTTTCGGAGATTGGTAATTCATTGAGACCGGAGAATTCATTCCCAAATTGGTTTTGGGCAGGTGTTTGTGTTTCGTTCTCTATACCGAACAAGTTTTCAACAAATGATCGTGAATCCATTTGTTATGAATAATAGAAATTGAATTTAGAAATGTAGAATTGAGAAGTGAATGAAGATTATGTAGTAGTTGTCGAACGTAATTGTAAAATAGTAAGAAATAATGTAAAAAAAAAGAGTAGAAGATGATTATAGAATGAATGAAAATGAATGAGAATGATATTGTTGATAATTGATAAATGGAATTATGGATAATGTAAATTGTAGAGAGTATTGTATAGTAAATAATGAGAAATTGATATTGGTGGGAAAAAATGATTGATTATGGTGGGTATTTATAGAGGAAAAATGTATGTGAAATTGAAAAAAAAAATTAAAAAAAAATTTAGTAACCAAACGGTCACTGAACAAACCGTTCAGTGACCAGTCACTGAATTTGTTCAATGACCGTCTGGTCACTGAACTTTTGTCTTTTATTTTTTTTATTTTTTAATAATTACACACGAGCCACGAGCCGAGAGGCTCGTGGCTCGTGAAAACGGGAGCTCACTAGCCGGCTAGTGGGCTCGTCGAGCGGCTCGTTTGGTGGACGAGAACGAGCCGCCTGCTCGGCTCGTGCTCGAGCTCTTTTTTTACGAGCCCGAGCGGCTCGTTGGTATGAATAGTACGAGCCGAGTACCCGAGCCTACGAGACGCTCGGCCCAATTTCCACCTCTAACCACACCACCCATATTACGGTCCAAATACAAACATCAAATCAAATCGAATTTGACTTTTCATGAAATTACCAAACCACCCTCGTTGTCTGTCTGAAATCAATTAACCTGGACATATCTTTGCACTCATATCCAATCATTTTCACGTCTCTTCAAATCCTTTCTTCCATTCGGTTTTAAGGAGAGTAAAAATGGGTTCTGTTGGCATGGTATGCATTTCTACAATCTCAGTTTAGGGCTTGTTTTCAATTGTTTATGTATTTGCTAATTGAGATTTTATGGTTAATTTTATTTTCTTATGTCAGTGTTTATACCAAAATCATCTGAGCTAAATTTTGAACTTTTGACAAAATCGAGAATTTGATTTGATGAATTATCTTGCTTGTGCGTTCTCTATATTTGAGAATGGCCTCGAATTTTGTTGGAGTAAACTGGACTGATATAATTTTACTGGAACAATTGATTGGTTTGTCCTTTCTATTCTTCTTAACTTTCTTAATTAAAATATTGTTCGCCATACACCTATCTACCTTTATTAAAAGCTTTATGGATTTGTTATGGTTGGATCTAAGAACTTGGGACATATTTGGTAAGCGTTATTGGATTAGTAGACAACGTTTTTTTCTTCTATTCTTCCTGTGTAATCTACTTTGCCGCACAAGGTATAATTCTCGATGACGTTAGATAATATTTTCATGATGGTTCTTTGAATTCGAGAGATTCTCTACCAGAAAATGAAGAGTCGAGGAAAGGATATGAAGAATTTGGTAATTTACTTCTATGTTTTTTATTTTTATTTCTGTAATTTGCTTAAAACTTTCATGGAAGATTGGAATGAGTTTTCTTTTTCTTTTTTGATCATTCGCATCAGATCTCTTTACATTATGTATGGAGAAGCTGTTTTTATTTACAAAGTTTTCAATAGAATAATAATCCAACGGGTCTACCATTTAGGCGTGGGTGAAATAAATGAAAAGGAAATTTTAGCCATGAAGAAGGCTATTGCAAAATTTAGACTTTATATCATTTCTGATAAATTTCTTGTTAGAACTGATTCAAATACTTGTAATTCATTTTTGAAGAATCAGGTACATCCAGACGATAAACAAGGAAGACTTGTCCGATGGCAAATGTGGTTCAGTCATTATGATTTCAGCATAGAAATCATAACAGGAAAAAATAACTCTTTAACTGATGTGTTAACTAGAGAATTTACCCTTTGCAGGTAAAAATGACAGACATCTAGGATCAAATTGAAGATTTGGAACTACAAATTGAGATTGAAGAAATGGAGATCTCAACAAGACATCAAAAGTTGTTTTCCATGAGACTATCTTTCCTTACAAAGAACTTTTTTCCTCAAAATCCTATCATTTCAGTCCCAAATGACTCTTTCAAAGAAATGGAAAACCAATCAGAACCTATAGGACATTCTCATGATCTTCAAAATGATCTCATACCACATCAGTCAAATCAGCCTATACTTGACAACAATCAAACCATACCTCATCTTCCTAGAAGATCCACCAAGCTTCGAAAAACTCTTGCAAAGTTACATGATTTTGTTTGTCAGCAGGCTAGTTTGCTTTCCCCATTTCAGACATTGAATAAGGAAGGAGGTTCTATCTTCTCAGGTAATGCTTTCCCTCTTAGTTCTACTATTTCATATGAAAAGTTATCTGCACCTCATAAAGCATTTGTCTCTCCCATTACTACACAATATGAACCAAAAACATACCAGGAAGCTATCAAATTCTCTGAATGGCGTAAAGCCATGAAAAGTGAAATTAAGGCTCTTGAGTTGAATGACACATGGGCTGTTGTTGATCTGCCACTCAACAAGAAGGCAATAGGGTGTAAATGGGTCTATAAACTGAAGTTTAATGCTGATGGAAGTGTGGAGAGACATAAGGCCAGGCTGGTGGCCAAAGGATACACTCAACAAGAAGGATTGGACTACCATGAAACCTTCTTCTTGCCATAGCAGCCATAAGGGGTTGGTTCATCTTCCAATTAGATGTTAACAATGCTTTCCTGCATGGAGACTTGGCTGAAGAGGTATATATGGAACTTCCTCCAGGATATGGTAGTGATTTAGAATCAAAGGTATGTAAACTTCGCGAAAGCTTGTATGGATTAAAACAAGCATCAAGGCAATGGTACTCAAAGCTATCCAACTTCATTCTGCAGCGTGGTTTTGTTCAATCAAAGGCTAATTACAGCTTATTTGTTAGATCTACTCAAGACTCGTTTGTTGCAGTTCTAGTCTATGTGGACGATATAATCATAAGTGGAAATTGTCTAGAATCCATAAATAGTATCAAAGCCGCTCTTGATGCTGAATTCAAGATCAAAGATTTGGGAAAGCTAAAATATTTTATAGGAATTGAAGTGGCTAGATCAAAAGAAGGAATAAATATCTGCCAAAGAAAATATACACTTTCTCTCCCGGTTTGTGAAACAACACTTCTTTCTCGTGACATCGAATGGTCGCATGATTGAGTCCCAACCAGTAATTGCCTAGAATCATGTCGAAGTCTTTTATTTTCTTAAAGGTATCAGTTTGCAAGCAGTGCATTTCCGTTAATCTCTAACTTCATAGCTTTAGTGATTTTGTGTTCAAAGAGTTCTTCCTGAAGGGATGTTAACTTCTAATTCATTATTCATTTTCACACATGCAAAGTTAGACCTAGAAACAAATGATACAAAGATAAAAGAATTTGTAGCCCTAAAGTCAAAAAGTATGTAAGCATAGGATGCAAAAAGTACCTAAAGCAGGTACATCAGATAATAATAGAATACATGTTTCGTAATTATAATGTTATACATAGCGACATATGATGCAAAATCAAGAACTTAAATAGGTACTTCAAATAATGATAAAATACCTGCTATTACATTTGGATCCTACTCTTCCTCATGCTGATTTAGTGTAAAAACTTAGACTTTTCCTTTCTTGTTCTTGTCCTAATCATCATCCTTCTTCTTTGGAGGCTTGGTATAGTTTAGAGTAATGTGTCACAACTTACCACATCGAAAACACATGTTCTTCCCAAGCAAGAATTCACCCATGTGGAGTTTATTACACTTAGGACACGGTGTAATACTCTCATTTGTCCTACCGATACGAACTCATGTGCTTGGTCTTTTATTTTGCCAGTTACGTCTGTCCTTGTTCTGATCATTTCACTTTCTCTTTCCCAATGACTCGTTGCCCTATTGGGCATACTGCTCAAATGTAGTCCTCTGATATAAAATAGCATGAGCTTTCTCCAGCATTTCACGATATGAAGTAAAATGATGAGACATGATGATCATGTCGATCTCTAGGCGTAGTCCATTTTCGAACCTCCCGATCTTCTTAACTTCTATATCTACTAAGTGCGAAGCATATCTTGAGATCTTTTCAAGCCGTCTCTCGTAATCAGTAAGCGACATTTCCCCCTATCTGAGCTGCAGAAATTATGATTCCTTGAAATCTCTCAAAACTTGTGGAAAATACTTTGCCATCACTTCATCCTTAAACTACTCTTAAGTCAAGTTGAGCTACTGCTCTTCGATCTTAATGCATGAGACAGACTCCCACCAGTGACTGGCTGCTCCAAAAAAGCATAAACTCCACGCATAGTACCTTCTATACATCCGTACAAGTAATGTGTCGAAAGATGCGTTCCAGATCTCTAATCCACTACTCAACAGCCAGTATGTCAAAACCTCCATCAAAAGTAGGAGGCTTGTACCTACAAAACTTCTCAACCACTGAGATAGGTCCATAGACAAACGGAGGTGCATTTTGCAGTGGCACTGCATTTTGTGGTGGATGTTCTTGATTTTGCCTACTCGACTCTTGTACTGCTGCAAGAAGTCCCTCTTCAAATTCGTGTGGGTAGGTGGTGCCATTTTCTAAAAAATTAATATTAAGTCACTCGTCACACAGCCGTACCAAGTCTAACATGTTATACTCATATTCTTATAATATATTATAAATTTAGCAAAAAAAAACATGCATATCTTAAAATTTAAAAGTAGGCAATTTAAAAGATGTAAATTATACAAAATGTTTGAATAAATTCCACTTCTTACCCCTTTACATACCTTAAAGTCGTCGGAGATTGACCGATTAGTGGTCGTTGAGTGCCAAAGATCTTTCACATTCTTACATATCTATGAACTTTAAATTTATTTCATCCTTAAATTCATATATTTTAAGAAAAATATTAGTTTTTAACAAATGTTACGCAAGGAAACGACTAACAAATAAATAATTATTAATGTATCCTTTAAAACATGAAAGCTCAATATTAATATAACGTCGTCATTTTCATTTTTTTTAAATGATCATTTAAATCATTCTTTCCTTTTTTTTCTTCTGTCACTGTTCACAATTTTAATTTTTTATGCTCACGTGAACAATTACGTTCCCAAATGTTTTTTCTTCATTGTTCACCCATAAACTATGACACACGTCACACCCTTTTTTTTTTGGACATCCAGTTAGAAAAAAGTAGGTTTCATTTGAAAAGCGAAAGTATATCCAGTTTCAATGCTTAAAGACTAGGGACATATTTATCAACTATTAAGGTCAAGATAGCAGTGGAATTCATATTCCTAATGCCACCAATTGTACTAGGAAAAGAGGACTGCAAAAAGTAAAAGACAGGTAAATCACTCTGGTTAGGTATCACTGTTCACAGTTGTTATTATTATTATTATTTTAAACTTTAAAGTCCCAATAAGTCTCCATAAAATTTAAATCTAGGCTCTGATACCAAAATGTACCGACCCAACATTTCATTCGATAATTAAATGAACATATTAAACAACCCAACGTGAAAAATTCTAGTTCTATTAATAATAAATAAAACATGTAGGAAACATATCCAAATAAAATAGTTCCAAATAACAAGATCCAATGCTAAAAAAATTCATAGTCATGTTTCACTAGATTATTTATTTAGTTTCATAAATCCTGGTATCACAACTGCACCTCATCGCTTGCCAACCAACAACATATTATAACGTGTGTGGAGTATGGAAAAATGGTGAGTATATGTGAATACTCAATAGGACACGAATTAATGGTGCAATCCCGAATAAATGCTTTAAAACAATGTCAAAATATCATATTGTTATCATATACATATCATATCATATTTTTAACTTTTATAAGTACAATAATTCATCAACATGAAAAAATAATTTAAACAAGATAAAATCAACTGCACCTCGTTATCCTACATTGTTGGATTTCTTAAATTTGAAAGACAAAACTAAAAGAAATCACGTTTACTTAATTCTTTCTGCCTCTATCGTGTTTTTACATATACATAGTGTAAAAAAGTTATTGCCTTCATGAGTTATATTATATAACAAATTCTATAGAAAGTGGTGATAAGGGTATTGGACTTCATATAGAAAATGTCATGTTTCAAGCAACATGTCTCTACCATGTAAAATGAAATATCTCAACAACAACTTTATGGACACATGGCTGCTAGAGATTTTACAACAAAATATAAGAATAATAAAATAAATACTACTTGATAACCTCTTCAACAACTCATACCCACGTGGCTGTACCATAATAGAAAATCCTTATATAATAATAATAATAATAATAATTAACAACTTACCAACTCTACACGTGTCACCCATATATTTCTAACTTAATTAAATTACAATTTAAGACAATATCTTTCGACAATATATATGGTGTCTTTGTTCTAGCCATTTTGTAGGTGATTTGTGTGTTAGAAGGAGAAACACTAGCAACTTGCTTGGAGAAAAAAAATTGGTGGCTTTCTTTATGTTTTGGCCTCCATCTCATGTTTTTTCCATTGTTTTTCTCTTGCCTTTGTGAACTACAAACTATCACCATTATTTTGTCCATTGTGAGTGAGAATGAAGAGCAATCGAGGTGAATATATTGGTTGTAGGTTGTAGTCATTTAGATTGGTTGTTTGGTAGAAAAATGTAACGTTAAACTGAGCTGGGAAAACACCGTTTTGACGATCCTTGGAGCAATATTCCGCGACAAAGACCAAAGTATTAGTACATTTAAATTTAGTCTAAATGCCTAATCTTTGATCTTTCTTGAAACTGGCTCTTAAGCTCTCGTCTTGAATGTTTGAAAGGTTTGATTTTGATTTTGACCTTCTTTGTTGTAACACCCCGCAAATTTTAAAGAATATATATTATTTGTTCTATATGGTGTATATTTATATTTCGGAAATTTGAAGGATTAAAGTAAAATGTATCTTATTTTTTTTATTTTGACTAAATAATTAGATTTTGATAGAGAGAAAATAATTATATCAATATTGGACTCTTTTTGTAGCTCTTAATTAATTATAAGTATTCAACACGAGAAAAAAGTTATTTTGAATTAGACTACATCAAGTTAATTTCGATTAAAAGAATAATAGGTTAATAGAGTTAGTGGGGACTTGCAATTTTAATTGAGTAAGATTCTTTTCCTCTTTGAATTCCTGCCACACAAGATTTTTATTTGATATGAAAACAATAGTGTAGTACAATTTAAATGTCATTTTTTGAAACCAAGTCCATGTTGTCCACGTGTCCTATTTTAAATTAAAAACTTAATTATGTGATTGGTAATTAATTAAATTTGGTTTATAATTTAAATTTTTATGGTAGCCCCGTGTGAGATGATAAATATTGATTTTGATGATAATAATAATAATCTTAAAGCAAAGCGGGATACAAGGAAGCGCCTAACTTTGAACATAAATAATATCTATCACTCTTAACCTTGCGATCAATTGATGGTCATGAACCTTTTAATATTATTACGGAAAAAAAGAGTTGGCACCTGAGAAAACTCACCAATCGATTCTTTTTCCCGAATTTTGCTCTTAGCAACTCCTATGTTTGAAGCAAAATGTTATCTAATTAGACCATGAATTACAACTGTCTGGAAAAGCTCTGTCGCTATTTTGAGCGGCAATCCACATTACCGGATCGAGAGAAAGAAAGGACGGGGGAGGGGACGGCGGCAAATGTTTATTTTATTATTATATGATTGTGTATGGAAATTGCACGTATCTTACTTCATATTTTTAAATACTCACTCTTACAAAAAGAATTAGAGGTTAGCAGGATGATGATGCGGACTGCCCAGAGGATTTGAAGAAATAAAAATATTAAGTTTTTTCTCCCAATTTATTAGATTGTTTATTTGTTCAAAGACACATTTATTAATTAGTTAACAAATTATATTTAATTTTTCTAGAAAGTTCAGAATCCATTTTTAGTTGATATTTATTATTGAAAATAAAGTTATATTTTTATTTTTATTGTTTTCGCTTTTAACGTTATTATTGAAAATAAAGTTATTATTCTTTTGACTACGATCAATATATCATTAAATGATTTGAATACTATGAACTTTAAATAAATTATTAGTAAACAAGATTAATTTGTTTGTTATGATTAAAACTTTTAAATCAACCATACGTCCACAATTTACATACCCCCACGATAAAGCTCTTGTGCTTATCACTTCTTGTGGATAGTTTAGCTCATTGTATAAGTGTTACTAAACCTGGACGCACCGACCAGTTCGCTCCAAAAACCGTTGAACTGTCTGAGTCTCTTCATTTTTTGTACTGTGCATGCAACCTTATAAACCCAAAAGAAATGTCGATTTTTTCAATAAGCCGTTGGCCAAATTTAAAAACAACTGCCCGGGCCACATACTTTATATAAAACCCATTATCTCTCATTTTCTCACTCACGATGCCCTAGCCCATAACAAAAAGCCAGAAATGTAACTTCAACTTTCTCTTGCAATTCCACTTTCAAGAATCCGAACCTTCAATCCCAAGTTGTATTAGATGGATAAAGAAGATGTAAGTCTAAAATTTATGATTTCCTTTGTGATAATAGTACACCACATTCTTCTTTACCAAAAAGTCATGCTAGAGGAAGAATTGATAAAGCATGGGGTCATTGTAGAGAGGTTCTTGAAACTGGTACTAACGGAAATAAAAAGAATTTGGTTTGCTTGTATGTGGAAAGACTTTTGCTAGATGTGGTATTAATCGCATTAAACAACACATATCGGGGTTAAAAGGTGATGTGGATTCATTTCGTAAAGTATCTCTAGATGTAAGATTCAAGATGAAATAAAACTTGGACAACTTTGCTGCAAAAAAGCATAAAACTAAAAAAGCTCTTGAAGAGTGTAATCCACATAGTTCTTATTATCGGGAACAAGGAGAGCAAAATGTATAGAGATTTGCATGATGATGATGTTCGCGAAATCATCCCTCCTAGTTCTAAAAGAAAGGGTATAGTTATGGGAAAAAGTGAAAGAAAAAGAGTCAGAGCTAAAGTTTTACAAGAACAATAAGGAATTGATTCCTGCTTTATGCAAAGAATAGGACGTAGTAACCGATCTACTATTAAAAGTGGTCTTCAAAGTAAAGAAGTTATAGAAAAATGTGATTTTACTATATCAAAATGGATGGTTGATTTGTGCATTCCTTTCAATGCTGTAAAATTTTGTCTATTGTCAGTAAAGTATAGATGTCATAGCTAGTATAGGCCATGGTTATAAAGGAGTCTTCATGGTTATTTGTTGGCTAAATATTTGAAGGGAGTAGAGAATTATGTTGATAGCTATCGTTCAATGTGGAAAATGACTTTGTTATGCAATTATGGCAAATGTTTGGATAGATCAATGTAGAAGAACTTTGATTAATGTTTAGTTTAGTGCGCAACAAGAATAGTATTCTTAAAACATGTAGATGCTTTAGATGAATCAAAATTGTTGATAGTTTATACACGTTATTTCGAGATATTGTGTTATTTGTGGGTTAAGAACATGTGGTCCGTATGATGACAAATAGTGCTGCAAATTATGTTGCTATTGGTAGGTTTTGGAGTGAGAGTTACAAACATTATTTTTGTCTCTATGTGTTGCATAAATATAATATTTGATGATACTGGAAAACTGGATGAAGTTAGTAATGCCGTATGTCAAGCATAAAAAATAACAAAATATATATACAAGTACTGCTACCATTTGCATTTGATGAGGAAATATACTGAAGGAAATGAAATACTTCGACCTACTCTTACTCATTTTGCCACTAACTTTATTGTTTTACAGAGCTATTGGCCCAAAAAGATCCATTAAAAACAGTGGTGACATCTCGAGATTGGGCATTATCAGCATATGCAAAGGAAAGAAAAAGAAAAAGATTCATTGATGATGTAATTGATTTTGTGTTTCGGAAAGAGAGTGTTACTATTAGCAACTTACTAAATCCCTAGTTTTTGTTTTACGGGTTGTTGATAGTGATGAAAATCCTTCAATTGGATACTTTTATAAAGTTATTTATGTGACAAAAAAATGAAGTGGAACGTAGATTTTAAAGAAGAATAGAATTGTTCCTTATCTGCAAATATTCAGAATCGATGGGATAGCCAATTGAGTAAGAATCTTCATGTTACTGGATTTTTCAATATAATAATCCTGATATAGAAAATTGTAAACAAACTATTTCTAGACTTTTAGATGTAATCAAGAGATATTCTTATGGTCAACCTGATTTAAGAAGCAAATTGACCAGTGAAATGAAACTCTTTAGGCAAGCACATGGTGAATTTGAACTTTTATCTACCATATCTTATCGCCATAGAATGGTTCCTAGTAAAATAAAACTTATATTATGTACTTTTTTGAACTATATAGTTTAAATTTCAATTTATATAACATACATCTATTTTATTTATTTATTTTTGTACAGATGAATGGTGGATGTGTTATAGTAGTAGTGCACGAAACCTACAAACATTTGCAATTCGTGTATTAAGTTGAACATGTTGTTCTTCATGTTGCGAGAAGAATTGAAGTATGTTTAAACATATCCATTCTAAAAAGAAAAATAGACTTGAGCATCAAAGACTTAACGATCTTGTTTATATTCACTACAATTTAAGATTGCAACAACGGTAATGTTATTTGAATAAAACTTTTCATCCGTTTATGATTTATTTGGTTTTGAGATCGATTTTCTTTTACAAGAATTATATTTGGTTATTTATAAATTGGATAAAAAATATTATTTAGGAATTACTTCAAGATTCGAAATTATGATCCTACTAGTTTTGAAAGGTTTGGCATATATGGCAATTGTGTATTAGAGGAGGAGCCATCAAATTTGGTAGATTATGAGATCGAGACATTTCGTCATGATATAGGTGCATGTACTATGCAAAACGATCAAAATGATGATAATTGTTGCTTCTTTTGATTAAAAAAATATATGATGTAATGTTGAATTTTAAGCATTTTCCAGATGAATTGTATTTTGATGATCTTGATTATGAGGGTGATGGAAATGATGGCAATGATAGTGAAAATAGAAGTAATACAAATAATGGAAACAAAGATTTTAGTGTGACCGAGACTCCATCATTGATACAAGGCAAATGAATTGAAGAATTTATGTCTGATACTCGAACACGGATGTAGTCTAACTCTTCTTAATTGAGAAAGTGTTGAATTATTTCAAATAATTTACTTCGTAACAAGTGCTTCATGCATGAATATCTTTTAAATGTTGAATTTATTTTTGCAAGTATATTATTATAGTATATGAAGCTATCTTGTTGATCTTTGCCACATATAGTATTTTTGATCGGTGATTGTTTTATTGTTTCAAATCTATATTTTATTATATATGATCTAGAATTTGTTAAATTTTGGCATACAAATTGATTTTTAATCACCTAACTAACATTAGGTTAATGTAGTTAGTGGTAGAAAATGTTAAATTCTGTCATTCAATAAAATAGTTAATAATATATTTAACGGGAATTGACTCGCTAACGAATCATCGAGTCACCGGTCTAACCACTAACTCGTTGCTTTGTCCGATTTCGTATCCGGGTCGAGTCTGACAACTATGCATTATATGCTGCGATGCCTTTCATCCATGCTTCGCTCAAATAAGGCAACTTATTAATCTATGGTTAACTTGAGGTGCCTTCATAGCATAATCATTCTCATAATCTTGAAATCTCTCATCATTTATCCAACTATGTGGCAATGCCCTACGATCATATTTCTAGTTAATGGACCTGGATTGCTCTCCTCAATAGCTCATTTAATATAAAGATGTTATCGTATCAATATTATAGCCTTTGGAACATAGAAATGATTTATTTGTTACCTCAAGCCTCTTCTTAGTGCCCAACACAAAAGCCTAGTGACATTGATGGGATCTCGACCCCACGTAGGTACTTTAGCCATCCATGTGTCAAATAAGCCTTCAGAAGTCCCCAATGGCCTCTAAGTATTTTTAATTTTGCATAAGGATAGACACAAGCCACCCTCCATTAGGATGGAAGCACTGGGAGGATAGATTGACATTTACCAAAAATGTCCCCTTTATAATAAACTTAACAAGTAAAACCCAAAACACCAAGAGTAGATGTCTTCTAGTCAAGGAATCATAATTTTCATAACTTATCCTTCTAACATTCAAATGGTGCTCTATTTGATATTTAATGAAGCTAACATCTTCATTATCATCTTCACAATATTTCAACCCCAATAGACACACGACTATTGAGATATTACCCTTGTAATATATTGAAATTACAATAATGCCACTACCTTGTGTTGTTGCCTTCGACTTCTACATTTACTATCCATAAGGATTTCAATTGTCATTTGCCTTGGTCGGAAGCTCTCTAACTCAATAGACAAGCTTTTTGTAAAAAGGTTTCCCAAAAACTCATTGCTAATGTTCTCCTCCTATTGCATGAACTTGTTGCCATTACAGTCAACTTTGAACTCATGTGAAGTCAGATGCTATCGTTGTCCTTAATGGTCACGGACATTAGTGTAATGCTAAGTTGCAATCCATCAAGAACCACAACTATATTTAGCCCCTTTACCATTCACAGTCGTAGTTTGCCCAACTTCGGCCTCACTTTATAGCTATCAATTTAAATTGTAATTTCCTTTCAATTGTAAAAGTTTATTTCAATTGTAAAAGAACCCTATTGTTTATAACTTATTATAGTTCTTTAGCTTTTAAATATCTACTATTGTCACTTAGATTTTTCTTACTTAAGCTATTATAGGGGATAATACATATTCGAAGCTTTGTCAAGCTTTTTGGTGCTCACCCGCAACAATCGTAAATTACTACTTTTGTTAATCTATGAACTTGCTATTTTCAATGCATTCAAGGTTGTAAATCTTTCTTTTATAGTGAATCGATTGAGAATATGTAGAAGCTAGTCTATTAGAGTAGACTACTAACAAATGGTGTCCCTTTCTCTACTAGAAAAAATAGGCGCACTGTGAAAGTTGGTATAAGAGTTGGGGCTTACGACATTCGATAAGAAGAAAATGCATAGGTATGCATCACACATCATTGAGGGGATTGACATAAAGAGTACTAAACAATGCATAGATGTGCTTGATAAACAAACATCCAAGTTATGTTATGTAGTCGAATCATTTGAGGAAAATGTTGAGATGACCTAAACAGATATCCATGAATTACACACCCAACTGAATGAAATTCGAGTGGTTTGCTTATCGATGATTGATGTTGTTGCAATCATTCTCAATTTGTATGGAGAAATGGAAACATTGAAACATTAATTACAGATATCTCAACATACAGTTGGTAATTGACAAGCATGCACGTGCCTATGGAAGGGTGCTTGATTAGAGAAGTAAAAAACTTCTCGGACATGGAACATTATGTTTTATTTTTTTGTTACCATTAAAGACGGAATAAGAAAAGTATCAACAATTACCATGTATTTGGGTAGAGATGTGAAGCTTTGGTGGCGGACAAAGCATACAGATATTAACAGTAACATGGCCTAAGTATAAATACTTGGGATCTCCTTAAGGAAACAATCAAATAATTTTTTTTTCCAGAAAATGTAGAATATTAGGTTGAAGAATACTATGGGAATTGAAGCATATGTGATCCATCCCAAACTATATGAACGTCTTTCCAGTGCATAAGTTGGATATTTAAGACATGTCGAAAAAATATAAGCTCTTTATATTCATGAAAAGGTTAAAATCGTGGGTAAAAATTGAACTCCAAGGAAAGAAGGTTGCTGATTTGAGCACAACAATAGGACAACACGAATGCTTGATGGACTATCAATCTGAACCTAGAAAGGATCGATTACAAGGAAATAGCCAATCTAAAGGAAGATGAAACATGTTCTTCAAGCCCAACTCGAACTAAAATAGAGGAAAATACTATTCCCATCGTAAAGGAAGCCATTGGGTCAACCATCATGGTAGCCACTAGGACACCCATCAAAGCAGCTAGAACAAAAAAGGGTACTTGAGATAAAATTGCATACTACTCCTAGAAAGGATGGGTGTTTCTTATGCAATTCATTGAGCCAATTGGAAGGTCGAGTATCGAGTTAAAAGGAAAATGTTCTGCAGGCTAGCAGCCATTGCGAGGCTAATTCAGAGAAGGATGAGGATGAGGATGTTTTGATGCATTGTTCATATTGGTGCAGCACAATTGGCTGTCGAGGTCAAGTCACTAATAGTATTTCCACACTAGTTAGTGTACTGTAGGAATGTGATGTGACAATACTCAAAGAAAAAGTTTTAAAAATCAATTCACCTCTCTTTTGGTTAGCTAATCTTGGGCTTTCAAAGTCTTCATCATATAACTTGTTTTGCAAATTTTAAATCAACAAAAGCTCATAAGTTGAACTCTATTTCCTCTCTTGATTGGCAAGAGAACCTTAAATTAGTGAAAATTGGATAAATTAAAGAAGAATGATAAAAGAGAGCACAAATTTGAGAGACAATATTGTGTAATGGAGAATCCTAGATCAAAAAATTGGAGAGAAATTAAGGTATAACATTAATGCATAACTATCTAGTGAACTGTTATTCCCTTTCAATTGTTTTAGGAATCAACACATTAAAAACTGAAATTTTTTAGTGCATATATTTTGTAAGTAGTAGGGTTTCACTGTAGTCTTTTGCTTTATTAAGTAGTATATTGATCCTCAATTTTTAAAAGCATAAAAGTAAACTACATTATTTCAATATATTTACACAAATTATTCTTCACTAAATTAAACCGTTTCAATTTTCTTAAATTATATGAAGCTAGTTTTACTTTCTCACTTTGATCAGTATCCTGAAATTATAAGCAATACTGAAAACTTTGTGGACTATTTTCATTTTTAATATTGAAATATAAAATTATAAATATAATGAAAAGGTGAAGAGTAACTAGCTACTTTTTAAAGATTGAGATTGTCCCCCTTTTCACCTAATCATAATGGTAGTGAAATTATCACACTTAAGAAAAATAAAATAATACAATGTCAATTTCGTTATTTAGTGTATGTTTGACTTTATTTTATTTATTTTACGATTCGCTAAACAATCATTTTTAACTATAGATTCATGTAATAAAATATTTTATAAGTATATCAAAAACTTTTCTTTGTATTTTAATCATGCATTCTCATAAAAATCACTATTTAAAATAATTCTTTTTTTTTTTTTACCAAAATGGTTGCCAAACTAGCTTCAATTACCTTGAATCTCTATATTGTAACAGTGTTATGAAAACTCAAATAATTAGGCCCTGTTCTCTTTGCTATTTTCAACCCGTTTTCTGTTTTCAATTTTTAAAAACAGTGAAAACGCGTTCTCTTTTCCATTTCTGAAAACACGTTTTCGAAAATGGTAAAAATTTTATCAAACAAAATGGAAAACGTGGTTTTCCACGTTTTCAGATTTTCCAACCAAAACACGGCCAAAAAATTGAAAACGCGCTACTGTTCAAAAACAAGGTAAGACGGCTGGAAGCCCTATTTCTCTTTCCCATCTCTTCCCTCTTTCCCCTTTCTTCCTCTCGCCATTTCAAAATCGACCAGCTCTCACTGCCAACTCTCCGGGTTCGCGTGCTAAATCAGGTTTCCCATCTAGTTCTTTGCTGGCTATATTTTTGCGGTATGTTATAGATGTTCGATTCTTTTTCCTTGGGTTGATTTGGCACCGCACACTCTGCGTGTTCTCGTTTTGGTTCGTGGATATGGGGGTGATTTTGATATTCTTGGATGGTATATCTTTGTGTGTTTGTGTAATGGTTTAATTTTGGTCGGTGCGTGATTTATGTGCAATTTCAGTCGAAAATGTGGATTTTAGGGGTTCTCTGGCAACAAAGAAACTGATATCACTTGTAATTAAGCTCACCAAATTGTTTTCATTCTCTTTGATGTATTTAATTAGCAACTGCATACAGTTTTTATAGTCCTGAATCAATGCTACTTTGCTAGCACCGTTCTCTCTTCACCGGATTAAACTTTACTTCGATTTTTGAGGGCTCTGAAAATGCAGCCAATGCTTGATAATTTCTGAAATTACATTAATGATATTCTTCTTCTTGGAACCTTCTTCTTCATTATGACTGCTCCATTTGTGACCTGCTCCATATGTTCATGTGAAACTTGGGAAATTCTGGCTCCTTTTTAATGAAATTGCTTACTATAAAGAGCTGCTGTCTTCTCCGGTATTATTTCGACTTGCGTAGCTGTTTATCTTATGATTAAAATAGCTAGTACAAGTCTTTGCGTAGTGTTTAAGGATTAGTCGGAGGAAGAAAATGACAATGAATATTATCAGTGAAGAATTTAAATGTAGAGGCATGCTTATTAGTTAGAGGTTCAGGAATGAAGTAGTATTGAGGAAAATATAAAAAGTGATGCATTCTGGGCCGAGAACCTGAAAAATGCTTATTATTGTAGTCAGCCATACTTTAACTGATATATGGTAGATTCTCATCATCTTGATCCATAAATGGCTTGTTCCCTGTTACCATATATGACTGATAAACAGGGACATGCTTATTTTCCATTTTTAAAGTTTTTATTTAATCTTCTGTGACTTCTGTGCCTTCCTTTCACTCTGGACTCCTATGATTCCATATGCTTCTGTACTTTTGCCAAATTTTTTTTTGAGGTGCTTCTTTTGCATATTTCACCTATTAATTTCAGCTTTATCTTTAAATTGGGCATATTATGATGGCATTATCAAATTGAGTGCATACCATTATCACTTATATTCTTCTTCTTTGGGAACTGATATCAAGCTTGCTTCCTTCTCATAAAAATGTAACTGAACTTATGTGTAGATTTGCAGTTTAACTTGGACAATTTTTCTTCACAGGTATGCTCTCTTTACAAGCTTCACATTGACAACTGCTATCACCGATTGGAGCAGTATGTTATATTCAATAATCTACACGTCGGTTCCTACTATAGTTGTCGGGATTCTTGATAAAGATTTAAGTAGAACAACTTTGCTGAGGCATCCACGACTTTATGGGACAGGGCAAAGGTAAGAAAGCTACAACACACAATTATTCTGGGTAACAATTATGGACGTGTTGTGGCAAAGCATAGCGGCCTTCTTTGTACCTCTGATCGCATATTGGGGAAGCGATATTGATGGTTCGAGCATCGGAGATCTTTGGACAATTGCAGTGGTAATTGTGGTTAATTTACATTTGGCCATGGACGTCTTTCGCTGGTATTGGATAACTCATGCAGCCATCTGGGGATCAATTGTTGCTACTTTCATTTGTGTCATGGTTCTGGGCATGCTTGCTTGGCATCACAATAGCGGCACTGGTTCCTCGTTTTGTTGTAAAAATCTTAATTCAGTATTTCAGACCTGACGACATTCAGATTGCAAGAGAGGTAGAGAAAGTTGGAAATTCAGTGGAGTCTCGTGATGCTGAGATTGAGATGAACCTAATTTTCGATGCTTCACGGAGATAAATAGTTTTATGTATCCATTTTTGTATGTTCACTTCATTTGTAAAATGTGTCCCATTCTTTATCTGTCTACAGAAATTTCCTTGGACTCGCCAGGTTGTTTTTGTTTACTACCATCCCATGCGAGGATAGAAAGTTGTAAAGGTTCTACTACATAAAGTCAGCAATTGTACATTATTTGTCTCTGTACTGATGATATTATATACCACCTTTAATCAATTTTGTGGCGTGAATTTTGCCTCCTTGAATTTTGTTTGACATTATATTTAGGCCCTGTTTGATTGCACTTCAATTACATGGATGATGAAAATTAAATTTCATTTTTCACATTGTACATGTATTTTATTATGACACGTAAACTTTTAATCATATCTATTGAAATGTGTTGACAAGTTTAATTGAAGTTGTGTTTTTTATATTTGGAAAAAAAAAACACTTTCAAATTCATTAACTTCAAAATTTATATGCTATGTAATAATATATTAACATTAGACCAATACAATTTTATAATTTATTGAATAATCAGATTTTTTGAATAAAATATTATTCAAAATTATTTTAAAATTTTCAAAGTAAACGCATTTTCCATTTTTATGTTTTCAGAAAAAAAAATTCAAATTCATCAACTTCAAAATGTATATGCTATGTAATAATATATTAACATTAAACCAATACAATTTTATAATTTATTGAATAATCATATTTTTTGAATAAAATATTTTTCAAAATTATTTTCAAAATTTTAAAGTAAACGCATTTTTCATTTTTATGTTTTCAGAAACAATTTTTCAAAATGACAAAAAGAACGCATTTTCAGAAATTTCAAAACAAACACTCAAAACATAAAACACTAAACGTTTTCAAATAAAACTGAAACACAAAGACAAAAGCACCTTTTCCGCTCTCTTCAAAACCTTCGTGCCCAAGCAGCTCCCTCATTTTATGCACACACATATACATACAACTGCACATACACGGGGGGTACATGTATATAGTGTACGTTTGATAATGGGTGGAGTGCCATCGACGCCGCGGTTGAGCGGCAGACGGCGGCCGCAGGAGACCGCAGAGTATCTAATTGGGGAGTATGTTGGGGATAAATCGTTTCCTCTAGGATCCGATTACTGGAAGAAGCTTCTTGAGCTCCCTTTCAATCTCCGATGGCCATCTCATCGCGTTCGCCAAGCTTGCCAGCTATTCGGTCAGTGATTTTCTCATTTGTTTCTGTGTTAAAATTATGTTTTTATTTTTATGGAATTCGCATTGTGTATAGGATTTGTGATTAGTTGCGTCTGGAATTTGACCTTGAAATTTGTTTTTGTTGCTTATTGACGCTAGGTGTTGTTTTGGAATTGACTTCCGAAATTTTCATAGATGACTTTTATGCGCCTATTGGCTAGAGTCAAATTTTAATATCTATGAAAACCTTATGAGCTTGTTCTTCGTTTGACTTCTGCATTATTAGAATTGGTCTGGAGAGATTTCAGTGAAGAGACTCACACATCTTTAGGTTGCCGTACAGATTTCTGAGAGTTTAACTCATTGCAGATTTTTTTATGTGCTAGTCTTATGATCTTGGAAAGCATAAAGCCTAAATTGCGTTGATCTTGGATATTTTTATACAATCGAGCCTGACCAAAATATATACACCAAGTAAAAGAATCTTGTAACAAATTCAGTAATAGAAAAGAATTCCATAACAGAGAAAAATTCCATCTAGTGGGATTTCTAGAAAATTCATCAAGCTCATCTTTTTCCTGAATCTTATGGCCCTTTCAGCTTTTTATAGAATCCAATACTCATTGGCATTGCTGATTGTTTATTGGTTGCTTTCCACATTTTAACAGCCCATACAAGATGGAGAGTAGATGTCTTCTATTCCCATCTTGAACAAGTGGGAATAGAAATTGGTCGAACACAATGACTTCGTCAATATGTCTGCAACTTGTGAACCATTGCTCACATAATCTATAAGGGTCCGTTTTCTGTAGCACGTACACTTCAATTAGAGTAGCGTGTCCGTGTGTCACGGGCTGCATCTTTGCTTAAGCCCCGTGATCCTATCGCAGCCATAGTTTGCCCAACTTCGGTCGCACATTGTAAATAATTTATTAAATAGATAGAAATTAGAAAATTTTAGTATGATTCTTCGGCCAAAGGACGTCTACTCTTGTCTGTTGGATTTTTGTTCCGAAATCTATTATAGGGGGCATTAGTCTTTCAAATATTTTCAAACTTTCTAGTGTTCGCCTCCTGCACTAGCCATTGTAATTTCCTACTTTCGTCTGTTATAATGTTCATCTTTCAAACAATCAATGATCAAGTTTATTTCAATGCATTTCAATTTCATGCTGTAAGCTTTCTTTAAACTATGATCAAATTTACTTTCGTCCCGACACGATCGAGAAAAAGCGGAAGGTAGTCTAGTGGAGCAGACTACTGCCTCACGGTGTCCCTTTCTGTGCTAAGAAGAAAAGTAACCCGTGAAAGTTGGTATCATAGCTGCGGCTTAAGATATCGATAAGAAAGCTATGAAAATTGATCCAAATTCCTCGAACACTACAAATGTGGTAGATGTTCAAAAGAGGAACACCAAATAGCGTTTGGAGAGGTGACAAACACTATGTTGTATTTTGCCATGGAGAACCTCGGAGAAAAGGTCGAGGTGGCAGAAACGGAAATTCGGGAATTACACATCCAACTGGATGAAAGTCAAGAGGCTTGCACAGCTATGACTGAAGCTGTTGCTATCATACCTGATATAGAGGATGAGATTGGAGCGTTGAGAGTTCAATTACTAGTGTTTCAACGCGCGGTTGGTAATAGGCAAGCCATCGCACAAGAGCCGGTACATAGGCTTAGAATTCCAGAACTGTATACCTACGGAGGGGCACGCGATGCTAAAGAAGTTGAGAACTTTTTGTTCGATATGGAACAATACTTTCTTACGGCTTCGATCAAGGATGAAGCGAGAAAGGTCACAACATCTATCATGTATCTAGGTGGAGATGCAAAACTATGGTGACGGACGGAGTATGTTGATATTCAGGCTAACAGGGTCCGAATTAATTCTTGGGATCTTCTCAAGGAAGCAATTAGATTTCAGTTTTTCTCAGAGAATATGGAATATGAGGCACGTCGAGCCTTACGAGAACTGAAACACACAGGCTCCATTAGGGAGTATGTGAAAGCCTTTTTGAACATTCGAAATATGTCGGAAAAAGATAAGCTATGAATACCTTCATGGAAGGGTTGGAACCGTGGACACAAACGGAACTTCAGAGACAGAAGGTCACTGATTTGAGCGCGGCTATGGGAGCTGTTGAATGTTTAAGTGACTATCAACCGAAATCGAGAGAGGATCGATCTTCGGGAAATAGTCAATCTATTGAAGGTGGAAAGAGACCTGACAGACCCAGTTCGAACTCAAATGAGGGAGAGCGTTACTCTCAGAATAGGGGAGGATCCTATCAAGGCAACCGCCAGAGTAACTCGCAGGGAAACTATCAAAACAGTTGTCAAGGAAACTATAACGGTAGTACCAGTAGTGACTGAAATCATGGAAAGGCAAAGGAGGGCAGATCGCATGTCGTTCCCAAATTGAAGTACTTTCTATGTGAAAGACCTCATCGGGTGGCAGAATGTCCTCCTATCTTATTTTTTATTCGAAGAGCCCTTTTCATTGACCTTGCCCAGGAATGATAATTGCTAGAGTGAAGAGAACTACGTAGCGACAAACTCTACGCAACTTACAACGAGATTGAAGATCCCAAGAAAGCTCAAATAATAATTCCGATTTTGAGTTTGAACCAAGAATTAATGAGCCAAACAACCGAACAAAAACAAAGTTTGAACGACTTCTTGATTACACAACACGTGATCCGCACTCGGTGTTGAACGCCACAAGAATCCTCTTGATAAGTTCAGAATGTTCTAAAAAAAATAAAGATTTGAAAAGCACAATAGCCTCTCGACTATATCTTAATAATAATAATTTGTCAAAAGGTTCATACATTGAATAATGAAGTCCTATCTATTCTAATTGCTAAAAAACCTAGTAAATACGTAATCAAATTACTAAAAGATTACAAAGATATCAAAAAATAGTATTTTAGTCAAACTAGAAAAATCTAAAAAATTGAAAATTTTCCACCAACTTGTTCTCGGCATGTTTTTGTGCGATCGCAAGCCCAAAAGTACCATAGGCCCGTGCAACCTTGTGCAGAATTTCGTGCCATTTCCGAAATATATTCATGGGCGAAAATCCGACAATCGAGTTGAAAGTTATGCCCGCTGGTTTGCTGCTTGAATCGAGTTGATTCATTTGGTTTCTTCTTCCAAGCTTAACATGAAACATGTTCCTTGACTTAATAACTTTGACACTTCGTCCACCATAACTTGAGCAAACAATCTTTCACCCGCTTTGCCCTCCTTCGATAATCAACGAATCCCGTCCCGGGCTTGTCCTCGTCGGGCTCGACTCCGGGATCATATCATAGAGTCTAACATTTGTGTAACAAGTAATGCACCAGAATTATCATTGATTCCAATAAAGAATGGGCTGTTTAGCTGAGAAGGGTCAATAGGTCTGGATTTGTGTTTGGACGTTGGTTTTAGTTTGTGTTTGGGGATTGATTTTGGCTGTCATCGATATTGGAAGATTCATTTGAGCCATGGTACCATAAAAGAAAAACTAATGCAGGAAGAAGAACAATTGTAATGGAAAAATAGAGAACGTAGGTAGAATAGCATAATTGTGAGTATGTATAATTCTCATTTCTTACGTATATTTTTATACAATCGAGCCTGACCAAAATATATACACCAAGTAAAGGAATCTTGTAACAAATTCTGTGACAGAAAAGAATTCCATAACAGAGAAAAATTCTATCAGGTGGGATTTCTAGAAAATTCATCCAGCTCATCTTTTTCCAGAACCTTCTGGTCCTTCCAGCTTTCTAGAGAATCCAAGGCTCGTTGGCATTGCTGACTGTGTACTGGTTGCTTCCCACATTTTAACAAATACCTGCAGAAATTTTATGAGAAAGCATCACATAACTATGTTTGTAAACTTGTAGGTAATTGAGTACCCTTTCAAAAAATTTCTCTATATGTATGGATTTTCCACCTTAATGTACATGCTGCAACTTAGAGAAACTTCTTACCACCTCATCGGTGGAGAAGGGGGAGGGGTTTGGTTGCTTTACAAGATCTTTCGAACATATAGCTGAATTTTTTCACCCTCTTTTAATATCACAAGGAGGCAAAGCAAAGACTTGCACAATTACGTAGATCTGACGATATTGAAAGAAGAAAACAAATCTAGATGTTTTCAACTGTCTCTGATATTTTCTGTTTATCTGTCTATTTGGTTGTCTGCAGCGGTGAACAATTGTTACACGAGACACCTTGCAAAGATTTTAATTCACCTAACATGGTGTTTGGAAGAGTGTATTTCTAGTTCTGGTGTGCCATCACCAGCTTTTGCAAAAGCTCTCAATGCATTGTATGTATCTTCTGTTTTTCTGAAGTATCTGATTGAGAATGCTAAGAGCGAAAACTTCAAAGAACTATACTTGTCTCTGGATGAAAGTGAGGCAATACCAAATAATTTCTCAAAAGGTTTCTTCTATGGATCATAATTAAGGCTTTTACTTTTAGATGAATTCACCTTTACTTCATTATTTTAATAGTGCATATAATTTTTCTTGCCAAACCAGGTGAAGATATTGTATGTCTTATCATGCACAGTGCTCTTAACTTTCTTGGAAAAGTTGATGTTCGGTATGTTTTCAACTTTCTTTAATCAATTACTGCCTTGCATTATATTTATCATTCCCCTAATGATAGAATATTAAAGAGATATTATATAATCTAGTTTCCAATTTTGATTCTTTTTAAAGAAAACATGATTATGGTTTGACTTATTGTATATAATTAAATATTTGCTATTTAGAATATGATCTTTGAAATATTATATAAAGGGATATTAGAGCATCTCCAAGAAACTCTTTATTTATGAAGAGCATCTTATGTATTGTAGAGATCATTTTTAAATTTAGTGAGTCAAAACTTTTATACAATCTAACAAACTCTCTATTTGTCTCTTCATTTTGTTTTTGTCAAACATTTATTGATTTCTCTTCATATTTTATTTCACATAATTTTTTAGATGTCAATTGCCTAATCAATTTAATTGTGGTTTGAATAGTTTAAGAAGTAGAATATTAAAATATGTGATTTATTAAATACAATTATTGTACATTAATAATAAAGAGTCTTTTGGAGCTCATTTTTAAGCATTGACTCTCTAAAATAAAGAGCATTTTGTATTTAGAGAGTCTGTTAGATATGTTCTTATGCTTTGTAAAAAAAGACAACTTTGATAATGAAATAGAGATATTTTTTCTCCCTAAATTCTTCTTCCGTCTGTCTAATTCTTTTCCCCTTTCTATCTCCCTCCTTTCTCTTCTCTCCCCTTTCCCTTTCCGATTCCCCTTATCCTTATCCTATAATTGTTTGATTGCTTCCTACGCCACCTAATTTCATTTCATTTCTCCACTAGACCTGATACATATCTTCTACATCATGAGCTGCATAACTTCATACTTATTGCCATGTCGACTCAGCTTCTCGCTGGGCCTTCACCAGGACCAAGTGATGTTCACCCTTTTATTGATGCAGCTATGATTCAGGTAAAATTCTGTCTTATATGACAATTAACTACGGTTCGAAGAATTCAAGCATCTTTAGAGGCTTCAGTGCTGATGCAATAGTTCATTAACTTGTTTCTGCAGGAAAGTTCTTTGGTTGGCGTAGTTGTTCGCAACCTGTTGCTCAATTACATCACTCGCCCTTGGTTTCCTGTGATCAGTTCATCTTTTACCATATTTTCTGAAGAAAATCAGCCTGGGGTTCTGCAGAGAGTTGGCTCTGCAGCCGGTATGATGATGTCATGCATGTTCTCTGGTTACTCATTTATGTATGTGCATTTAAATGTAAAGACTTTCCTTTTTGGTTGGATCTTCATTCTTTCCAGTAATTTTTTTGTGGACGCGAAACAATGTTCTTCTCACTATTCATTTAGTTGTCATTCAAGACAAATAAGGAAATACTCTTTGTTTCAGTTTTTCCTTTGTAACTACATTTGTATATGTGGCTTTGGTTTAAAGCCAATTAAAATGCCTGTTTGAACAGCAATTTCCAAACTTTCAGATAATCTTTTTTATTTTTTTATTTTCATATACTCTATATATCACAGCATTTCCATAGAACAAAAAGTATCAGTCATTATCAAGTGGTAGCTTTCATATTTTTCTTAAAAATGTCTGAAGCCTTGCTATTGCAATAGTGTTGATTTATTCTTTCTAACTGAAATATTATGCTTCCTTGCAGCAAACTTGATGCTATTACCGTTCAATTTCTTAGTTAGTTCTACTGGTGAAGCTTCAAGAAGTTCATTGGCAGAAAACAGTATTAACATTTTACTTATTCTTATTCATTACCATAAATGTGTCGTGGTGGACTTCGTGAAGGATAAAACTGATAACAGCTCTTCAGATCCTCTGCCAAAGGAAGAATCTTATTTCTTGGAGAATCCTTATTTCAAAGCAGTAGAAAATGCTCGTGATGTTCAATGTGAGATCTTGTAGTTTTTTACAATCACGATTCTTTGATGTAGTCACTAGTTCTTAGGTCTTTGAGTGGTCTACCTGCAGTTGACAGAGGGGGTGTTGCAGGGGATGCACACAATGGTCCACTTGTCAGGCTATCTTTTGCTTCTTTATTTGATACTCTTGGCACGTGAGTGTTCTGTTGCCTGCTGCTTAGCATAGGATGCATCTGTTAATTTTGTTGTATCTTGTTTTGTTTCTTTTTGCCTCTCCAATTATCTTCTTGGGTCAGTGTTCAACCATTGAAATGATTGTTGTGGGTAAAGTTAATATGAAACTCTGAAATAGAACATTTCAGTTGTCGTCCAATGAATATGTAGTGGGTTTAAGTTGGTTAGTGCTTGGTCCTTGGTTACTTGTGCAAGTTCTACCTGTCCAATTTAAGAAGTTTTTATTGCATTTTCAAACCTGATTTCTCTCATTCTTATATGACTTCACTTTCCATTTCTTGCATGAGATTTCTTTTAATTAACTCTGAATTTGAGTATACATGCTCATACTAAGAACACGTGATATAGCTCATGTCTGAAAACCTCAAAAATTAATGCCTTGGTTTTGAGATATTATTCCCGTGGGTGGTTTTTGTTCTCAGATGCTTGGCTGATGAAACCTCCATCCTGCTCCTTTACTCATTGGTGAATGGAAATTCAGATTTTCTGGAGTATGTTCTGGTACGAACAGATATGGATACGCTGGTATGAAACAGACTCTATTACTAATAATAGAAGAGGATTGTTTCTGAGCTCCTCATAAAATCCTCCGTGCCTACAAGGGAAATGGAAAAAGTAAATGATTGTTAACATCAATAGAAAATAACTACTGAAGAATAAATAAAGAAAACTGTAGAAGTGGTGGTAATCTTTTGGTATTTTACAAGTTACAGTTCTAATAATTTTCATAAATGACCTATGGGTCGAAATTGTTACGACTCTAGTGATCCTCACATAACCTAAAAATCCTATCAAATTTGTGACAGTAGACTATAACTACTGAAGAATAAATAAAGAATACTGTAGAAGTGGTTGTAATCTTTTGGTATTTTACAAGTTACAGTTGTAATAATTTTCATAATGACTGATGGGTTGAAATTGTTATGGCATCTATTGACCCTCACAGAATATAATATCCTATCAAATTTATGACATTTCTAGCTTGGCACTCTATCAATCTGTTTTGTCTCTTTGTACTTCTATGACCGTTCGTTACAGAATTAACAAGTCTTTCTATGGTTTGATGTTTCACCTATGCAACACATTTACAGTTTTCCATAAAGGTTATCTTAAGCAATGATACAATTTCTGATAAGTCTTTGAATGCTTTTTATCGAGGAGAGGAGAGGAACATTATTTGCACAATTTCCTATTTTTTGAATAAAATCATGGAATGATATCTACTTTTGTGATGATCAACAGCTGGTGCCCATTCTGGAAACATTATATAATGCACCGAGAAGGACATCCAATCACATATATATGGTGCTGATTATCCTTCTTATACTAAGTCAAGATTCATCTTTCAATTCCAGCATTTACAAATTGGTAAAGAAACTTTAGATATGCTTATTAGTTATTATTAGTTAATTTATTTCAAGGGCAAATACTGAGTTATTTTTTCTGCTACAGGTGATACCTAATGTTCCATGGTATCAAGAACGAATCCTTTATCAAACTTCTCTTGGTTCTCTCATGGTCATAATTTTAATTAGGACGGTGAAATACAATCTCTCGAAGCTAAGGGTACAACCTGGAGCATCTTTTTTAGCTCATTTTCTCTGTACTTTATCTTCCATTAACCTCTTTGTAGGCCTTTTGATGTAGTTCTGTTGTCATATGTTGCTTCTGAAGCATTACCATGAAGTCATTAGATATGTGAGAGAAAATTGCTTTAGAAGGTTTTATCTTGGAAGTTTTGAAGTGTAATTGTAGAAGGAGAGTGAGGGTTCAAATAGAAAGATCACAGGAGTCCTAGGTCTCATTTCGTCTTTTAAATTACTTCCTCGCCAATTCATTTCCTGTTCAAGACACCCATAGATTGTGACCACCAAATCGCTATTGTCTCAAAGGCTCTGTCATCAACACATGATAATATTTTAACCGCAGACTAGATAAAAAATGTCCACATTACTTATTGCTCATTTTATATTAAAGAAATTTAGGTATTATAATGTAAAGCAGCAATGACATGTATTATTGTTATTTACAGGGGCAATACCCTGTATATTAATTAATTAACATTTCTTATACATGTTTTATTTGAACAGGATGTTTATCTCCACACAAATTGTCTTGCAACTTTGGCAAATTTGGCACCCCATGTTCACCGTTTAAGTGCATATGCATCACAGCAGTTGGTTAGCCTTTTTGATATGCTTTCGCTCAAGTATGTCTCTTTATTTGGTTCTTATCATTTATGTTAAATACTTTACAAATCAATTTCCTTATTTTTAGTTATTCTACCACTTATTTGTTTTTAAAATGTCAACTTCAATTCAGGTATACTAAAGTAGCAGAGATTAATAATGACAAGACACATATGGCAGACACCAATCTAACAGGAGATAATCTTCCAGATGATTCGGTAAGGCAGTCTTTTTCTTCAATTATTATGTTGATTTTGGCTATTTCAATTTCATGTTAACCCATATATGATTTGCTCCAGGCTGCAGAACTGCATCTATATGCCGATTTCCTGAGACTCGTATTGGAAATACTAAATGAAATATTAACTTATGCCTTGCCTCGGAATCCTGAGGTATCACTGATTCCTTTAGATACTTGAGACAAAGTATTTTTTTTTTAAATCACCTTTTCTTATATATTCTACTGTGGATTCTCGCTTTTTAGGTGGTTTATGCAATTATGCACAGGCAGGAGGTTTTTCTACCTTTCAAGAATCACCCACGTTTTAATGAGCTGCTGGAGAACATTTTTACTGTACAATTCTGTTCTAGAATATTTCTATATTGTTACTCATTTTATGTCTTGACCAGATATAGGCTAGACTAGGGTAGCTGATAGCCTGATACTAATATTAATTGTGCTGTCTTTCTGGATATTAACAGGCTGAGTTGTTTCGGTTTTGCAGGTTTTCGACTTCTTCAATAGCCGCATGGATGCACAGGAGATGGATGGAGAATGGTCAGTTGAGAAAGTGCTTGAAATCATAATAAATAACTGTCGATCTTGGAGAGGTGAAGGCATGAAGGTGCAAAGAAAATACTTTTACAAGTAAAATTGTGATGTTTACTTTTCCATTGTATTTTCTTAACCACTTTCTTGGTCTTGGAAAGATGTTCACACAATTACGTTTCACCTACGAGCAAGAGAATCATCCTGAGGAATTCTTCATACCATATGTGTGGCAGCTTGTATTGTCTCGCAGGTATTTGTTGAACATTAAAAAAATTATACAAATTAATATTGTTAGATGTTCCCAGTTCACTTTACTATTATTTTTCTTTTTTCACTTATGATAATCTTTTGTGTGCTGTTATGCAGTGGATTACGTTTCAATACCAGCAGGATAAATTTGTTCCCGGTAGAACTACTACCTCTGAGTGTAAGTTATTAATTGCTTTTGTTTTGTCCTCTTTTTATTATTTTCTTGTTTTGGAGTTCTTAAGACATAAAACCAATTTATAGCTGATTCTTTCTGCTCCTTTCCAAAATATAAGTTTATCTTTTCCTCCGTTTCCAATGTAATATCGAATGCGGAGTGTCTGTCTGTCTGTCTTCATAAACATAGGGAGTATCTTTAAATTTAGAGAGTGAAACTTGTTATACTTCAACAATACTCTATCTTCATTTTGCTTTTCTCAAGAAATATTTATTAATTTCTCCTCAAACCATATTCTTTTATATGTCAATGGCCAATCAATTTAAATGTGGTTTGAATAATTTAAGAAGTACAGTATTAAAATCTGTACTTATTAAATGCAATTATTGTAAATTAAGAATAGAGGATGTGTTTGACTTGTAAATTAAGAATAGAGAGTGTGTTTGACTCTCTAAATTTAGAGAGCCAAACTCACTCTTTATTTTTAAAATTTATATCAGAGAGTCTTTTGGAACTTATTTTTAAGCATTAACTTTTTAAAATAGAGAGCATTTTGTAATTAAATATTTTTTGAAGATGCTCTAATGCTATAGCATGAATGTTCTACTGAAAATAGGATATTTACGTTGGAGGGGATGTGGGGACGCTCCAGAATGAACATGCAGTCGCCCTCGTATAGTGTCCAACTCTGAAGAAAACAAGTTTTATGTACATACATGCATGCATACATATATACGCCTAAGATAATAGAAATTTTCATTTGTTTTTGTTTGTACATTGATTTTAATCACTGATGTAACCGTAATGAATATGAGAGATATTTGGTGAAGATGTGCCATGTCGTCGCTATAAGACGCCTAATTTACACACCCAAAACAAGCCATCATTCCGTTGTGTGCGTGCGTGTGTGTGAATGCTGTATTTGTGTCATGGTGTCAATGATTTTTCAGGGATCAATTTTATCACAAATCATCTATTTTTTATTCCAAGGTTGAGCCTTTTGTTTTATGTTTGGACTGGTCTTGGTATTGCTGTGCTGAATCCAATCATTGTCTGTCTGAATGAGCATTGACTTTAAACTTTAATAGTGTCTTTGTCCTAATTCAATTCGAGCTAGGTCTGAACCAGCAGCTTGTTATGGATAGTCCAGATTTAAAACTTTCTTATGTTGACTTGACCTAGCATTGTCTTGGTTTGCATTTTGTGGTCGGTCAACCTGCCTGATATATTTTGGATTTAACAGGGTAGTAGGAGAAAATAGAACTTGAAAATAAAATCAAACAAATTTTTGATGAAAATATTTAATTTATTGAAGAAATATTGAAAATATGGCGTTGAGATTACAAGATTTTGAATACAAATTATTTGAAAAGAATATTAGAAAATTACAAGGATTTTTTCTAAGTTTCTCGCTAAAAAACTCTTGATCATTAGTTTTGTCTTGATCTTCATTTATACTTGATTGAAAAATCTTGAATAGTTTAGAAAGATAAATATTTACCCAACTAGCATCTTCTTTTATAAAAAATAATGCTCCTACTTTTATAAAAGAACTTTAATAAAGTTAATTAAAATGGAATTTCATTTATTAAAGTTTGTTGGCATTATTTGTTTTTGTTTTTGTCTTAAATGATACTAATGCTGGCGGAAACTGTTTTTGAGGTGGAAGACATAATTGAAATAAAATATTTCTTAAAGCAGGATTCATGTATTGTTTGTATTCGTCCAAATAGTTAGGTTCATATAGTCCTTTTGAATTCTTTTGAATATTTTCTTGAGCGATAAGTTCATCTATGTCTATTTCAAAGCAATCATCTTTATTACTTTGAGTATAGTCAGTTTTTGAACTTGATCTTGTTTGAGAAGAACTTGATCTAGATTTTGATTTCTTTGAAGTTGATTTTGTTAAAGAAACAATTTTTTTCTAAAATAATTGCTAATTTCTTGGACATCTTGTATTGAGAAAACATAGTTAATAATCTTTATTTTTCTGTAAGAAAATCAACTTGTTTTTCTTGTTCTTTCTATGAAACTTTAGGAATACTTATATTTTTTTGTTCTTGAATCCATGAACAAATGGCTTTTGGTCAGTAATTTGTCTCATAAAATTTGGACCATCATTTGATCTTGAGTCTTCGAATTTTATATTTAGTATTGAATTTGGAATTTGGACATTGAACGGAAGGCCAAGTAGAAAATCCACAAGATTTTGAAATTATAGGCGAACCGGTACAAAACATTTTCTTGAGCCTTTAAAATATTTTTGCCTCTTTTTGTAAGATTTCAAATTCTTAAAGAGTAAGATTGGGTAAAATCATCTCAACAATTTCAAAATATTTGAACCAAGTTTGAAACCATTTTGAAAAACTTGAAGGGCATGCTTAGTTGAAAAGAATAAATCAGGAGTATGTCGTGGTCTAAATTAAAAAAAAAAACATATTATCAAGCATCCTTGTAATCAAAATAATTGAAACGAGATTCGAATATTTCCTCGTTAGATACTTTTCTCATCCCATGGGTTTTGTCCCAATTTTCATAAAACAACACTCTTTGAATACTTATTTTTGAAAAAAATCAATTTGTTTGGAGTTTTGAGGGTTTGCAGTATGAGTTATGATAGCTAATCTAGATTTCATAAGGATGGCTCGATTTTTTGATATTTCGGGGCATGAAATAAAATTGAAAAGGAAAAATGTTTGCATTCATTTAAAGATGAATACCTATGTACTCATAAGGTTTCCATTTCAAGTATGGGCATTTGAATATGTTTAGGAAAATAATGAAAAGATTTTGAAGGATTAATGTCAAGTAATTTTTCTGAACTAGGTTGAACAATCTTTTTGAAATTTGAAGGTGAAGTTTCTGGTATATTGAAAATATCTTTGTTTTGAAAATTTTCAAGTTTTTGGAAAGTTTGAAAGGATAAGAGTTTTTGAAGGTTGAGGATGAATTTTGGTTTCCTTGTTTTGAAATTAGAATATAATCTTCAATTGAAAGTAAATGATTAAAGTTTTCTTCTTATTCTTCTTAGAAGAAGAATCCATTTTGATAAATCTCTCTTTCTTGCTCACAATATTGGTGTTCTCACAACTCGCTCAATAAAGTTTTGTTCTATGAACTCTCTTGTGAGAAAGTCTGCAAGAACATTAGATTTTCCTTGTATATATACTATTTTGAAATAGAAATATGACAAAATAGCTTGACATGCAAAATATTGGTTTTAAACAAAAGTTTTAACATTTTTTGAAGCTTTGCAATTTGTTTTTAAAATAAATTTTTTATTGATTAAATTATCTTGAGATTTTGAAATATATAAGACTATTGATAAAATTTATTTTTTTATGGTGGAATAGTTTTTTTGGGATCTAATCCACACATGCGTGAAACCTAACCAACTGTTGTTGATGAAACTCTTTTGGAATCTATTTTAATATCCTACCATACCCTGTCAGACGCTTCTGTCTCGACAATAATGGCTAAATAGTTAATAATTGATAAGCATGGGATACTTTTGACAGCTGTTTTTACTTTTTGAACGGCCAAAGTATGCTCTGAGGTCCACGGTAGTGGATGCTTTTGTAACATTTGAAAAAGTGGAGCACAAAGTAGCCTGATATTTTTGTCAAAATCAGCAACATAATTGACACGGCTTAAAAAGCGTTGAAAACTTGTATTTATCAAGAATTTCATCTGAAACTTTATCAGTAAATTCTAGACTTCTTTGTATTGGTGTAAGTGTTTCTAGATGTATGTAATGACTTGAAACCTTAAATGTGTTTGACAAAGAACAATTTTCTTAGTTGAGACAGCTAAACCGTTATTCTTTATGATATGAATTAATGTATTGAGATATTTAAAATGATGTCCTAATCTTTCTGAAAAAAATTAGAACATTATCAATATAAATAATAATAAAATTTGAATAAAGATTAAAAACATTATTCATAATTTTTTGAAATTCAAAATGATAATTTTTTAGACTGAATGGCATAACATTCCACTCGCATTGTCCAAAAGGGACATTGAAAGCAGTTTTATATCTGTTTTCTTCTTTAATTTGAATTTGCTAGAAAGTTGACTTCATGTCAAATTTAGAGAAAATAATATATTTGAATAATCTGTTTAACAAATCTTTATTTTGAAGTAATAGATATCTAATTCATTGAAGAGTCCTATTGAGTGACTTATAATTGATGACTAAACGAGGAACACCTCGTTCAATTTCCGCAGAATTATTGATATAAAATGATGAACAACTCCAAGGTGATTTACATGGACGGATTAATCATTTATCAAGTAAATCATTAATTTCCTTGATGCAGTGATCAAGCAATTCCTTGATCATTTGAATCGGACGAGACTTTGTAAGAATACTTGACTTATGAAGATCAGAATTGTAAGGAAGTGAAATAACATATTTCTTTTTATCCCAAAAAGGCATTTGGAATGATAGAATATATTTCACTTTCAATTTGTTTTTGAAAAATTGATTTTTTTTTTCTTTTATCGAAAAGTTTTGTAATTACTCTTCAATTTTGTCAACTTTAATTTCTTTTTTGAGTAATTAAATATACTTTTTTTAAAAAAATTGATATTATTAACAATTTTTGAAATTGATACTTCTTTCAAGGAATTAACATTTTTATGAGAATGAGGATTTTAAAATTTGAAAAATATTTCTTGATTAAAATTGTTTGTAGAATGTCCTTTTGAATCAGTTTAAAATGGGTAAATTTGAACAATAAAAAGAGTACAAAGTATAACTTAATGGTCTGAATCTTTAACTAAATAAAATATATATTTGAAACAAATATTTGAATTACAAATATGAACTTTTGAAAGTTTATATTGAACATTTGATTTTTTGCCATTAAAGACGTTAAGTAGCTTTTTCAAAATATTTTTTTAGGGATAAGACATTTCTTAATACAATTTTGATCAGCACCAAAATCAATTAAGACTCTAGTAGTAAGTTTGAATTCTTTGTTAACTACAATAGTCATATATTGCAGTACCATTTTTGAAGTTGAATACTATTATTAACATTGATCATTTTTTCTATTTGAGGAGTATTTTCAACATCACAAGAGGAATCGGAATTGGAAGAGAAATATAAAATTTCTTTAGAATTATCTTGTTCCAAATTTTTTGTTTTCAAGAGAGCAACTTCTCTACGAACATCTTTTCATTTGACGTTCTAAAATTGAAATTTGAGATTTCATATAATTGATTTCTGAACTTAATTCAGAACATGAAACTTTTGAAGAAGATGAACTTTCGGTATTAAATCGATTTAGTATGTTTTTCATATTAAACGAAGTTACCACAGATGTAGATGAGTTTGGAAAAAGAGATGACCTTTTCTTTAATTGAGAATTTTCAATTTTCTCAATTATTTCTTGAATAGTTTTTTTTCTTTAGTTTTTACATTTATGATTTTACAACCACAAATTTCCTTACATGACTTGTAACAGAGGATTCTGAGCTTATATCAGTGTTATTTTTCTTGATGTTGATAAACAATTTCAAGTTCAAAATCATATTTTTCTTTTGAACTAAAATTGAGTAGATTTAGAAGTTCAAATTTAAAATCTTCATCAATTTGAAGATTATTAATCTTTCCCTTTACAGGAAATTTATTTCAATAATGACCTTTTTTTATTACATTTCCAACAAGTAATTTTTGAAGTTTTAGGAGTTTGTAAAAGATTTTACTTTTGAATATCTAGGTTTTGAATATTTAGAAGGATGATTTTGATAAGAAATTTGTTTTTGGAAAAATACGTTCTTGAAAATCTAATACACAAGCCCTCAACATATCTTCCAATATTTCTTGTACATAAAGCCGCGCATATCGGTCCATGGAGTAAGTGGAACAAACTGGAATGAAATGAGCCGATTAAGTCAACATATCCAAAATAACCTAAATATTATCGTATCCTTTAGTTGTCTTTGGTAATTTTACGACAAAGTCCATTGTCATTATTTCCCATTTCCACTCTGGGATAGGTAGTGGTTGTAAGGTTCCTATCGACCTTTGATGTTCTGTTTTTATCCGCTGCCACGTCAAACATTGTCCTGCATATTCCACTATCTCACCTTTCATGTTCGGTCACCAATAATGCAGCTTCAAATCTCTATACATTTTAATAACTTCCGGATGAATAAAATATGGGGTTGTGTGCGCTTCAGATAGAATATCACCTCGGATATTTTCTGCATCAGGTATATACAATCGTCCCCTAAACCGCAAGATACCATTTTTCGATATCTGAAAGTCTGAAACTTTCCCATCATGTATATCATTCTTTACCTTGGAACAATAGTTATCTTCCTATTGCCCTTGCTGGATTCTGTTCAATAAGGTTGGCTGAAGTGTCAATGCTACAAGTTTAGCCTCCATTGATCCTTGCGATACAATTTCAATATCCATTTTCTATAAGTCTACCAACTTTGATTTTTGAGTCATAGTCATAGTTGCAACCCCGATATTGATAATTGATAACACAATCGTAATCTTTTACCAACTCCAACCACCTTCTGTCTCATATTCAATTCCTTTTTGTGTGAATAAATACATCAAACTTTTATGATCCATACAAATCTCACATTGTTCCCCGTACAAATAATGCATCCATATTTTAAGTACAAATACGACGGCGGCAAGTTCCGAGTCATGTGTAGAATAATTCTTTTCGTATTCTTTGAGTCACATAGATGCATATGTGATAACTTTACCATTTTACATCAATACACATCCCATACCATGTTGAGAAACGTCACTGTAAACTACGAAGTTTTCATTACCAGATAGAATTGAAAAGATAGGGCCCGAAGTCAATCTTTCCTTCAATTCCTGAAAACATTGCTCACAAGCATCTGTCCATTCGAATTTCGTACTGTTTCTCGTCAATTTTGTTAAAGAAGAAGTTATATTTGAAAATCCTTCTACAAATCTACGATAATATCCAGCTAAACCCATAAAGTTTCGAATTTCTGAAGGGTTTGCAGTTCGTGGCCAATTATTAATAGCCTTTACTTTACTTGGATCAAATGATACGCCCTCACCTGATATCATATGTCCCAAAAATACGACTCTATCTAACCAAAATTCATCAAATCCATAAAATCTGCTGGGGCATTTGTCAACCTAATTGGCATCACTAAAAACTCATAATGACCATATCTCGTACTAAATACTATTTTAGAAATGTCATCTTCCTTTATCTTTAGTGGATGGTATCCAGATCACAAATCATTTTTCGAGAATATAGTTGCACCCTGAAGTTGATCAAGTCATCAATCCTCAGTAGTGAATATTTATTCTTAATTGTTACCTTATTCAATTCTCGATAATCTATACACAATCTCATTGTACCATCCTTCTTCCGAACAAATAATACTGGTGTATCCCACGGTGAAAAGCTAGGCCTAATAAAACCTACGGCCAACAACTCTTATAATTGTAACTTCAGTCTTTCAATTCGGTTGGTGCCCATTCTATATGGGGTTTTGGAAATTGGAGATGTTTTTGGAATTAAATCAATTACAAACTCTATTTCATGATCTAGTGGTATCCCAGGTAAATCATCGAGAAATACCTCTAAAAACTCTTGTGCCACCAGTACATCACTAAGATTCGAATTATGTTGCACTTCAATCGCTATAACACCAACCAAGTAACCCACACACCCACTGTCTTGTAACCTTTGTGCTTTCAATGCTGATACAATTGAGAATTTGAAACCTTTTTTAGTCCCATTGAACGTGAATGGTTCATCCTCCAAAAGTTGAAAGGTTATTGACTTCTTACAATCTATAGTAGCTTGATATTTTGACAACCAATCTGTCCCCAAAATTGTAGCGCCTCGAAAATTTTAGAATGAGATTTTATTTGTTTTATATACTATATTTTTAATGTTTTGAAGAGAAAAAATGAGGACTAAATTGAAATAGGTTTCAAATTCATATTTTATTAGCCAAATAATTATATATCGATAGAGTGATAAATGTTGATTTTGATAATGATAATCTTTTTGTGATTTGGAAAGACTTTGATAGTTTAAAGTAGTCATAATTCTATTATTTGAAATCAATTTTTTTCCAATTTGATAAACACGATTTTCCATTCCAATTGTACCATGACTTAACCAATATTCTTTTACTATAAATAGTGTGTAATTGTCCCAGAATTCACCACAAAAGAATTTTACACGACAGGTTTCATATAAAGCAGCTATAAATTACTAGTATATATTTTTTTTCAAAAACTCATTTGATCAATCAAGGTAAGATACTTTTTTTCAAGTGGTTCGTTTTATTATGTTTTTATATTCAGTAATTTATGCATGAATTGTCATGGACATTCAGGTTCTTTATTAAGAGATAAGAGATCCTATGTGAATTTAAGATGACCTAAGATGGATGTGTCGTTTGGTCACTGATATACTCCATAATAAAAAAAAGTGGTACGAAGTGTTTATTTTATTGTTATTTAATTGTGTATGGGGACTACACGTACCTTACTGGGTATTTTTAAATACTCACTCTTACAAGATTTTACAGATTAGCTTGGATCGATTGGAATAACAGCGAGATGGTGATGCAACTGCTAAGAGGAATCGAAAAGATAAAACATTAAGTATATTTTTTTCTTTAAATTATTAGCCAGTTTAATTTTTTCAAAGATAGTTATTTAATTTGTGATTATGCTTTGATTATGGATATTTCAATTAATTTTATTTAAAGGATATTATTTTATCGTTCTGCAAAGAAATTGAATTTTTGGTAACACTTCAGTATTTGTGAAATTTTGGGGCGTTATAGTTTGCTATCAGAACAAATGTCTTGCTTTTCTGTAGACTTTATATATCAACTTCACGGGCAGACCAGCGCTATTCAGCAGGCTCCAGTGTGACTAGCTTTTCCCTTGACACTGTACCTAAAATAGTACAATCACTATAACCTCACCCTATTTCAATCGGAAGACCGAGAGCTAACTATTGAGACTTTGGACTATATGTATGTATGTATGTATGTATGTTTAATTAAAAGCTATGGTCCACCTAGAAAACTATCTAGTTGACCATCAAAGTCCATTAAGATATTCTATTGTTATATAATCTTCTACAAAAAATGCATAAACATTAGATGTTGCATATGTTATGCTTTGTCCTACTAGATATGCCATGTGCCAATATCTAAACTAATACATGCAAGGTATACACTTTGATTTGCCTAGCATCATGTGTGCCCTTGACATGATTGGGCAATTGGACGAAATTATTTGATGCCTCATCCGAAGTGATACTTGAGATGTGAGACGCCACCTCTTGATGCAATGTACTTTTGATGTGATTTATATCTCCTAAAGGGTATTTTCTATAAATGCCACCTCGGTAAAAAGAAACCTCATACAAAGAGGTCATGCAAAGTTCAAACTTTGCTTCGCCTCGTACCCCATGTGCCCTCAGAGGTGATTTGGCACATCATCCGATGTAAGACTTTCGAGATGAGGCACCACCTCCTGATGCAGTGAATTTTCAAAGCGAATGACATTTATTTTGAAGGGCATCTTTTGCAAACATCACTTCAACCAAAAGAAATTCGTAGAAAGATACTTTTTATGCCTGAAAAATTGGTGGCCTACAATAGATATATCAATTGACTTTTCAACATGCACGTCTATGATTTAAGATGACTGTTTTTAAACCAATGATCAAATAACCACATGCCTATGATAGTTGGTGTTGACCCCAAAAAATTGTTACGCTTACGTGGACAACAGATGTGAGACCCACCCACGCTAACTCAAGCAAAATTCGATGCATTTTGATCGGAATGCCAATAAGAGGCAGGATGAATGTGAACGTGGGAGATGCTTCATAGTGTGAGACAAAAGTGTTCAAGTACCGACGGGTGGAATAAAGATAATTGCGTTAATAACAATTACCGATCGAATACCAAAATAAACCCATAAAAGATCAACTAATGTACATGGAGAAAAACTAGATGATATGTATAGAATTTCGCAAGATTATTTTTATTACCAAGGATCAAGGGTCCAAGAGTCTAATGTCCAAGAATCCTTTTTCAGTTAAAAAGAGGGCTTATTTATAGTGCTTTGGCTAACATGGTTTTGCTTAAACCATGTGTCCTCATCTCCTTGATCGAGACTTTACATCAATGTCTATCATACAATAAATACATTGGTAATGGTTTAGCCACCCTATACAATAGGCCGACACACCTGACATTCTTTATTACAAATGTTACATCAATCATTTCTAAAAATTGCCTAAGGATCTTGTAAAAGACAATTTCGATTTCATGAGCTTCAGGTGAATTAGGGGTCTCAGAGGAAGGTTCTCCGCGTGAAGAGCTTCGACTTCTTCCATCTTTTATAAAGCACTTCATATTACGCACTTCAACCGTTTAGACAGTGCTTCGGCTTTAGAGCTTCAGCCATTCATATGATTTCTTCACTTTTGACATTGGGTCATTGTTGACTTTTCTACCTACGCGGTTTGCTACGTGGCACTTTGACTTGAGTTTCGGAGGTGAAGCGTAACAATAGTCCCCCCAAGTCTAGGCATGATTATTTATGTAATGCATTGACTTGTATATATATACAGAGTTAGAGTTTACATGTACCTGACTTGTGCGAACTACTTGCTAGTGTTGTCCGAAGTTGCATACTTCAAGCTATTTCTCTATTTGGAACAATTATGAGATGTGTCAGTGAAGCGAATTAAATCCAAGGCTATATCATCTGAAGTGCGTTGGTCATCCAAAGCCTTATCTGAACTAGTTGATGAGAAATGGCTCTAACCCTTGCTAGGTCTTCAGCTTGCTTATTTCGAAGATCTTGATTTTAAAACATTTGGGGGGACACAAGGCGTTTTGAATTATTGTACCCAAATGATTTGTTATTTTTGTATATTTTGAAGAAAAAATAGCTAAAGCAGTTCAACTTCCCATGCACGCAACTGTCGCTGCATTTAATGTGCAATGATGGCTGTCGTGCGCACGTCTCGCGAAGCTAAGGTTCAAAAGAGCGTGTGAGGCAGAAGTTCTTATATAGACCATAGAAGATGAAGCGGCATATGTATTGGGTGGTTTAGATTAAAATTTCAAATGAATAGTCATATGATCCTGATTAACATCCAACGACTGGAATTGAAAGCATCTACCTATAAAAGGCAAGTATCCATGCACAAAACCACTTGTCTTTCAAGTATTCATCATGCAAATTCCCTAAAACTCCAAGTTTTCCTTCTTTCTTCTTGCATTCGTAACCTTTGGTGGTTTTTCCTTCAATATTCTTTACTTATACTCGTCAGTGCCTTTTTTTCTTTTTTAACTTAAGAATCTAAATCAATGGCATTTTCAAATTCTACTGCGGGGATGTAGATATTAGCGAGTAGTGGTTGAAATGGGGCTAAAATGACTAGCATGGTAGGCTTGATTCAAGTTATTCTGGACAAAGTGACCTTTTAGGGGTAGGAGAAATAATGAGATAGTCTGGGGCAGCCAAAATCCCATCATCTGTAAATCCTACCTACCTAGCCAACCTTAGGGAAAAATACCGTATTCCATATAACATAGATCTCCTCTTCCCAACTCTTGATGATCGAGCCTGCTTTCCGAGGCAGGGTTTCACCTACCTTTACATCCTTTCTTTAGAGCTATACTTAGGTTGTACGGATTGACCCCTACCCAACTCGTGTCCAATGCTTGGGCCCAATTAGTGGGAACCTATTTCTTCTGGAAAGATACTTCCCTTGAAGAGGCTCCACGTTTTTCAAACTATCTTTCAACCTCAAGTCCTGAGGAAAGGGAATTCGAAAAGGTAGTACTTCCTCTGTCAATGGGGGTCACATTTTCCCTTTGTCCTAGGCCTTCACTCCTCCATCAAAGGATGGAAGGAGATGTGGTTCTAAGTAAAGGGGAAGTGGCGGGAATGTAGGGTGATATTGTCCCTCACGTGAAAGTTCTAACCTCCTACTCTGAAGTTCGTGAGTGCTATTTCTGCTTTTTTATTTCTTTGTATGGATGAGTCTGATATTAACTTTTTCTTGTTGTTTTGCAGGGCCATTTGAGCGCTTCGATTTGAGCGAGAGTGATTAGGAGGCGTTAACTGAAATCTACCGCCAATCCCATCCTCTCGCAATTTCAAGCATTGATCATTTCAATAAGGTTTTTTTGAAGAGTTCTGCTTTATGGCTAAGAGAGGTATTGATTTCTCCTCATTAAAATTCATTTGATATTTACATAACTGTTTGACCCCATTGCTTGCCTTTGTAGAGAATTTTGAGAAAAGGAAGCACCCCACTCCAGACATGGCCACCATCCTTGCAGCCATCTTCACCTCCAGAAGAAAGGGCTTGAAGCCTTTATCTGTTGCGGCCAAATAGGTGAGGGACCAAGTAGAGAAGGTATGTCGGGAGGTAGGCAGTCAAGACGAAGGGCGACCCTCCTAAAGGACGAGGGGGAAAAAATTGCTGATGAGGTCCCTAAGAAGAAACATGATTCTACACCACCAGAGTGGGTGGTTCAAATGATGTCACTCCTCATCGCTTTGATGTCCCTATCGGGGAAAAGTTTTTGGCAGCATCAATAGCTATGGCCTCTGGAGGTAGAAAAGGTCAGCTACCATGGGGCCCCAGAGGTAGGGACTCTCCGAAAAAGGCGAGGTCTACAAGTGACTCCACCGCTTCCGTGGCTCCTCATCTATCCAAACTCACCGTCAAGAAGACGCGTGATGAATTGGCTCTTGCCCTCCTCCCTCCTAAAGTCCAAACAGCAACTGCTACTTATCACAACTACTGGACAAAGAGGTGGCAAAAATTCATCGAGACTAGCAATGTTGTAGACTTATTTTCCATTATTGTGAGCCAGACGGGGAAGGCCTTTGGTGTCGCCATAAAGGCTAAAACCCTCTTTAAGAACTTTCAATGTGAAAATCGTGAGTTCATGAATAAGGTCTCACAAGCCGATGAGGTTGCTAGAAAAGCCAAAGTAGAGGTTGAGGCTTTGAAAAAGAAAAATACGGAGGAGTCCGTGAAGCTCGCTTCTGCCTAGGCAGAAATCGATAACTTGAAGAATGAGGTTCACTTATATTAGAGTAAAGTGGCCTCTCTTATGAAGCAAGTAGAAACATCTGATGCCCATCAGATGATGGTAGCTGAAGCCTTGGATAAGGCTAATAAAGAAAATGATGTTCTAAAAGAGCAGGTGGGGGAGTTGAACTCAAAAGTATGTACCCTAACTGAAGAGATGGAAATGGCTTGGCAGGAAGCTTAATCAGTTGGGGATGATTTCGTCAAGCACTACATCGCGAACTTCGATTTGACAGAGGCATACCAAAGCTTTGCAAAGCATAGCAGATGTATGCTTACACTGAGATGGTGGACTGGCTTGAGGTGAACTTCCAGGGCATCGAAACCTTAGAGTTGCGGTTAGAATTTCTCGAGGAGGGAGAACAAGAGTCTCAAACTCTTGCACAAGGTGACCAGGTGATAGAGATTGAAGATGAGCTAGTGGCACATGATGCAATTGTCCATTTTGCAGCTCCCCTTCCTCACCTATATAGATGATAGGTTTTTTTGTATTTTTCTATGTAAATGGCTTCAGCCTATGATTGTACATTTTTGTTAAATAAATAAACTTATTCTTGCTCATACTTGTGTCATTTATTTATACACCTAATGTTTTTGTTTAATGTATTGTGATGCTCTCAGTGCAATTTGAACCACTCATACTTCAATAATAACACAAAGTGTATAATAATATCATACTTGTGCACATCGAACTTCAGTAATAACATCAAACTTCAATAATAACATTAAACTTATAATTTTGCATAAGTATTAGAAGGTCATGTACCTTCTTAAGTTTCTGAATCTACACACATCGAACTTCAATAATAACATCAAACTGAAGCTCCAAACCACTTCAAACTTTTGTTTAAGACTTTGTTCATTTACAATTTGTAGAAGTGTTGACAATTCGCTTGCTTTCTTTTTCTTAGCATGGGGTTGAGTGGTTCGCCCATGCTGAAGCTTCCTTAACAACTTTTGTTGCTAGAGGCATGTGCCACACTTCACGAGTGCTGAGGTGATCCATATTAGGATTCATCTCCTCGTCGAAGTGCTCACGCATCTCTATATATGGACGAATCATTTGTGAATATGCACCTTTTATTTTTTACAAACTTGACTTAATGAATATTAAGAAGCAGTTTAATTTAACACAAAGTATAATCTTCCTGAGTGTGAGGTTGAGCGATTCACCCATGCAGAGACTTCCTTACAACTTTTTTTTATTAAGAGCATGTACCACTTCGCAAGTGTAAAGGTGGTCCATTTTAGGATCCAAGTCCTCATTAAAGTGCCCACGTGTTTCTTCATAGGGACGAATCATTTACGAAGAGGCTTTCATTTTGACTCTTGTCAGTAGGAGGCATTTTTATTTAACTTGTGCAACAGATTTAAATTTTTCAGATTGTGAACTTTGTTTCTTGGACATGGGGTTGAGCTGCTCGCCTATATTTAGTGGTGGCAATCGAGCCGAGTAGTTCGTCGGCTCGCCCGCTCGGCTCGTACTGTAGCGACCCACGAGCCGCTCGGGCTCGTCAAAAAATGAGCCCGAGCACGAGCCGAGCAGGCCGACTCGGTAGGCGAGCCGAGCCTGCTCGGCTCGTTTTAGACGAGCGGCTCGTCCATTTTTTTTTTCATATAAGGACAGTTACACCAAAAAAAAAATCAAATCTCACGAGCCGAGCCGCTCGGCTCGTGGCTCGTGATAGACGAGCTCGTGGGCCGAGCCGAGCTCGCCCATGAGCAACGAGCCGAGCAAAAGCTCGGCTCGTTTTGTAACGAGCCACGAGCTCGGCTCGTAGGGCAACGAGCCGAGCCGGCTCGACTCGGCTCATTGCCACCTCTACCTATATTGAGGCTTTTTTAACAACTTTTGTTAGAGAGTGTGTACAGCGCTTCATGAGTAGGAGGTGGTCCATCTTGGAATCCAGCTCTTTGTCGAAGCACTCACGCTTATCTGCATATGGACAGTTTTTCTATGTAGAGGCTTCCCCCAGTACTTTTATCTCTTGGGAGGTATCCAAATGCACAAACAATTTGAAAAAAGTCGATTTCATTAAATCAAGAATTGTACAAACTGGCTATTTACATCATTACTGATAGTATTTCCGTAGGTGCTTTGCAATCCATGGATGAGGTTGTACATTTCTATCCATATTTTCAATTTTATAGGTTTAAGGTCGAACCTCTTCCTTAATGTGGTAGGGGCCTTCCTTGTTGGGACAAAGAGTTCCTGCACCGTGTTCCTTGGAAGATAAAAATACCTTTCGAAGAACTAAGTCATTCAAATGAAATGACTTCTTCTTTACTTTAGAGTTGTAGTATTTACTTATTTTCTGCTGGTAAATAGCCAATTTTGCTTGAGAATCATCCCTACTTTCTTCAATGTGGTCTAATTCACATTTTCTTATTTCATCATTAGATATTTCGTTGAAATGAATTCGACGAGGTGATGGCAGACCTACTTTAACTAGGCTCATAACCTCGAACCTATAAGCCAAAGAGAAATGTGTTGACCTATGATTAACGTCTCGTTTTGATTATCACAAACAAATTGTGCTTATTTCTAACAAATTGACTTCGAGTGTCGATAATGATTTTTAAACGTCCCTCCAACTCCTACATTTGAAAAATATTAAAAATGAGGACGTTCCGGGCCAAATCTACTGTACCGGACATCCAGCGAAGTTGATTTTTGGTTAACAGTCAAATTTTTCAACGGCCCATTTTTCTGACATAAAATAACGGCTAAATCGATCGTTTGAATTTTACCGGATGTCCGGTACGGCAGAGTTTTTGACATATTTTCATCTATAAATACCAACTCTCTTGGCATTCAATCAAGTACAACTTTAGAGAGAAATTTAAGAGAGTTATTTATTGAAAATGTTTAACCTTAATTGATTTTATATTCAATCTCATTTACAAAGAATTTTTTGATTGATTCAAACTAGTTTTTATCCATTTCATCAAGAATTCAATCTTGCAAAGAAACTTTAATCTTATCTATTTTCAAACTCTTGATAAAAGGTTTATTTGCCAACAATTATATTGAAGTGTAAATCTCTCCTCATACTTAACTTGTGTTATTTTGTTAAGAGAGATCATTGGTTGAAAACTTTGATAACAATACAAACTATTTCATCATCTATCATTTACCAAAGTTTACAACATCAACACTTGAGCTGTTATCTATTGAAGTGTTTGTCTTCTTCTCTTCTTGTTTTCAACTTTGAATTTATCATTCATTAAGAAGAGAAGATTTCAATTGTAAAATTCATTTGAACTGTGGGTCATGTTGAAGTCCCTTAAAGATCAACATTGTATAAGGATTGGTGCGCCTTGTTGTAAGTCACCGTGTGGGTGATATTGAGGTCCCGTAAAGCTCAATAGTGTGGGTCGTATTGAGGTCCCGAAAAGCTCAACGTTGTAAAAGGATCAGTACTCCTTGTTTGTAAGTTACAATTTACTTTAGTGCATTTGGCCTTGCTCGTGACGAAGAGCTTGGTAACGGGGACGTAGATCATTGCATTGGATCGAATCCCATTAAATTGGTTTGCTATCTTTACATTATTGCACTTTACTTTAAATTGCTATTTACATTTTACTATATCATACTTGAATTAAGTTATCATATTTGCATATTTACTTGTTGTATTACACTTTGTATTTATATCTTGTGTATTGTATTGTTATGAGACTAAGTGTCGAAAAAGTTTCAAAAATCAATTCAACCCCCTCTTGGTTAGTTATTCTTGGGCTAACAAAATGAGTTTCTCCTGTAGCAGTTATGCTTGTAGTTCATATGACCTAAAGGACTCGAGAAAGCTCATTTATCCAGGCCCCTTTAAAGGCATCCAATTTTCTCTTCAATGTATACTTGATTGTTTTGTTGACATCCTCAACTTTCCCATTTCCCTGAAGTGATGTAGGGAGGAAAAATGTTTCTTAATGCCCACATCATTTCTTCGCTAGTGGTTGTGGAGGGTCTAGGAAGATGCTCTATGGGCACTATAGTGAGCAATTCAGAATCTTTAATGCTGGCCAACTTTGAATGTATGAGCATTTTCGGATTGTAGTATTTGCACCAACTCAATATTTCGAAAGCTGGAATGAACTCCATACCCAATTTCAAGTATGCGGCAATGGACTTATCTCTGGCTGAAAAATTATAATGAATCTGGCTTATTACCAGCTAGGAATCACTATTGGTTACAAACATCTTTGCCTTCATTTTCCTGGCAAGCTTTAGGCTAGCCATAGGGCTTCATATTCTATTGCGTTATGGGTGGCTTTGAAACCAAACCTTAAACCACAAGTAAGCTTATGGCCTTCTAAGATGACGAGAACCACTCATGCTCCTAACCTAGTGTTCCTGACGATCTGTGGGAGGTTTAGTCGGTTCCATCTCCTCCTCCATTTCTAGAATAGGGGTGGATTCTGCCACAAAATCTGCTAGGGTATGTCCCTTAATGGCAGCCCTCGGCTTGAACATGATATCGAACTCACTGAGTTTTACAATCCACTTTAGTAATCTCTCTGAAGTATCGTGCTTCTGTAGTAGTTATTTGAGGGGGAAATTAGTTAACATATGTATAGTATGGGCTTGGAAATATGGCCTTAGTTTTCGAGAGGCTGTCACCAAGGATAATTCCAACTTTTCCATGTCTTAATAACGAGTCTCAAATGCCAAAAATGTTTTGCTCACATAATAAATAGGTAGCTGGTAATTACTCTTCTCTCTTATTAAGACTAAACTAATAGCCTTAGCGGTTACTGCCCTGCCAAGTAAAATTGTAGTGGTCTGTTGGCCTTTGGTTTGGAGAGGGTGGGAGCCCACCCAAGTACTTCTTCAATTCTTGTAAGGCTATCTCACATTCCTCTATCTACTAGAACTTGTTTCCTCCTTTCAGAATTTTGAAGAAAGGTAGGCACTTGTTCGTGGCCTTAGAGACGAAGCGGTTTAACACAATTACACGTCCGGTGAGGCTTTGCACCTCATTTGGTTTTTGAGGTGACCTTATATCAATTAAAGTTTTGATCTTTTCTGGGTTGGTTTCAATGCTCCTCTAGCCAACGATGTAGCCCATAAATTTTCTAAAAACAGCTCCAAAGGCGACTTTAAAGGATTGAGCCTCATCATGTACATCTTCAACATTCAAAACATTTCACTGAGATATTTGGCATGCTCCCTTACAATTAAGCTCTTCACAAACATGTCGCCCATATAAACTTCCATGATTTTCCCAATAAAGTCAACAGACATTTTATTGACAAGTCTTTGGTAGGTGGCCCTGGCATTTTTCAACCCGAAGGGCATGACCATGTAGCAGTAATGTAATACTCCGAAAATTTTTGCTTGTTTATTTTCTCATTTAATTTTTAGGATGGCAATTTAATTTTTTTCAGATTTTTATATGGCCAAATTATTAGTGATTCCAAGTTTTCATTGTTGGTTGATTTAAATAGTTATCATGATTAGTTAATTAGGGGTTTGGGATTAAAGTTATTTTACATCTAATTAGTATAGATGTACATTTATTTTTCAACAAGTTGGCCGAGAGAAATGCTGTAATTGTGGAGTTATAATGCCAAATTAAAGCAAGCATGAGGTGGTTTGGGCAAGCATGTGGTGTTGGGGGAAAGCATGAGGTGTAGGAGGCAAGCAAGAGTTGGTTAATTCTAAGTATTATGTGATATGAAGTGCTAACATGCATGCAGATTTTGAGAGGATTCAACCCACGTGTATGCACTCATTTAACTTAGTAATTAGTCACCTTTCCACCTTAATTTGACCATAGACTTTCTTCCCTATAAATAGTTAAGAATTTTTCCCAGCAAAGGTCTAGGCAACCTGATTATATTTGTAACAAAGAGCAATGACCAGCAAGAAGAAAAACGTGTAGGAAGGGAACTTAGCACCTAGTACACATTTTAGTCAATTTCTTCAAGCTCTTAGGTAAGATACTTTGCATGCTCAAGTGGTAGGATTTCATGGTAATATTGATGCTTAAGCTATGCATGAAAGGTGGACAAGTCCACAAAGTTAGATATCTATTTATGCCTTAGGACAAGTCCGAAGGGCACCGGCAAGCCGGAATGTGCACGTATGTATTTGAATGCTTTCCTTGCGTAGTATTAACATGTTAAATCCGAGCATGGTATCTTACTGAGTATTCTTTATACTCATAGTATTTTATACAATTTTCAGGTCCTTGATTGTCGAGTTGGTGGAAGTCGGTTAGCATACTTGATGATGGGTTAAGGACAGTTTTTGTAGCAAAACTTCCCTCTTGTATGTTTCGTTCGTAGACTTCCTTCCCTATGTTTGTGTATCATCTAAGCATGTATAAGACATGATGTAATATGGTACTGGAAGTAAATTTTGTAACCATGTCTTTCATGTTATGCTAAGAGACATAAGACTTTTTTTTCTTGAAAATGATAAAAGGCAGAAACTGGACCAGTTTTTAGTGTCAGTTAAAAATGCTATTACGAACACTATAAATATCTATTTGAGATTCTAAAAATATTCCTACGTTCTTCTTTGAGTTTTCTTTATATGAGCACAAGAATCACTCAATTTGGATTTCTGTACCCTGAGATATAAATTTTTAAGTGTCGAAAGGCCGAATCTGAAGTTCTGTGCAACACCTCACTGTTTTTAGTGAAACGTCCCCATCATATTATCTTGAAAACTCTCCATATTTTAACCTGGGAAACTACTTAGAAATATCTTTTAAATGCCACAAATTTCATATAAAACGGAATTGAGGTGAATTTTATAAAAATGTTTGAACTAGCTGCCCAAATTTACCGTAACAACACCGAGTTCGTATTTGTAAAGAAAAATATCATGGCGGTATGCACTTCTACTGACCATTAAATTTTACAAAGATATTTTACTATAAATTGAACATAAGTTTTCAGTATGTAATACTTTTATTTAAGAGTTTTTATATGTAGTAAATGCAGAATTATTTTGTATTGTACATAATACTCGAAGTATATGTTCGGGGTGTTACAAGTAAAGACCCTTGTCTGTTAAGAAGTTCATGTCCTGCAGTTGAATCCACAAGTTGGTCTATTCGAAGAAGTGGAAAACTGTCATTGGGACAAGCTTGATTCAAGATTGAAATATCCACACAAGTCCCAACTTGTCGTTGTACTTCTTGACCAATACTGGGTTAGAAACCTACTTTGGATACACAGACTCCAAGATGAAATGATTATTGATCAGCCTTTTAACTTCGTCTTTAAGAGCTTCATATCTCTCCGAATTGAGAGCTCTCATCTTCCGCCTGTGTGTTGTGGCCTTAGGATCAATGTTCAAGCGGTGACAATTGACTTTTTGGTCAACGCCGACCATTTCTTCGTGCTTCCAAGCGAAGACGTGTAGATTTTTCAACAAAAAGCTTTTTAGCTTCTCCTTGGCTTCAATTGGCAGATTTTTTCCAATCTGCAGATGTTTAGAAGGGTCCTGTGGGTCTACTGGGAAGCTTTCTAGTCTTCCATAGGGGTTGTTTGAGGTTCACAATCAATGATGTGAGGGTCTAGCTTCTCCAAACTAGCTACTTCTTTAGCAACTCTCACTTCTTCAGGGGTTGTCCGTTCTTCATAGAAGCCTCTTTTCAGAGGTACATATAACTCCAAGGATGACCCCTTCTTCAGAGGCATCTATCATTTCAATGCCTTTCCCTTGTTCAGGGACATCGTCCATATCAATGTTTGTGGTAATCACATTGATGCTTCTTGGTTCAACTTTTCTTAGAAAATTCAAGTAACATTTCCTCATGCTCTTCGATCATTTCTAATCGTGGCTATACCATTCTCGGTTGGGAAGTTCATGCACAGGTGGTGGATATCAGTGGCAGCCTATAATTCTTTCAAGGCTAGCCTCCCCACCACTCTGTGATATGTCGAAAGATTATCCACCACCAAGAATTCTATGAAATGGTGAGCAGTTAAGGGTATGGTCCCCATATGTATTGCTAGAGTGATTTAACCTATTAGGATGATGTTATCGCCTATGAAGCCATACAAAGGAGAATTTTTTGGGGCCAGCTTGTGACAACTTTCATCTTATCAAAAGTGGCTCCAAAGATAATGTTGACAGAGATTCCATTATCCACTAGCATTCTTTTTAGGCCATTACGTGCACACCCGCTACATCATCTTGGGTGAAGGTAATAGGTTGAACTTTTATTTCAATAGAGGTTTAGTTGACTACGAAGCTTGTCATTGGAGGGTTCGTCGCTTCCCTAGCATAATTTCTCTGGGAGTTCCTAGATTCTCCTCCAACGTATGAGCCTCCAGAAATTGTATCAATTTCTCTGATGGGCTTTTGGCCAACATTTGCTAGGGGGCTTCTTTTTTGTCTTTGACATTTCTTAGTTCGTTCTACGTCAGTATCTCTCCTCCTGGAGCGTCATTTCTATTGGGGAGTGTCGACTCAACATTCCCAGGTTGTTGGGTCTACCTAGGAGGAACATCTCTTCGGAGGCGCTTGTTTCTCTCTGACGGGCGCTCTGAGGGTGCCTCGCAATGTCCCTGCAGCCTTCAGTATTGTGGCTATAGGAGTGTTGGTACATATAGTAGAGTAGGGCTTTATCCCTATTTCTAGGTTTAGCGCATTGCCCCTACCCCTTTTTGTTTGGGGAAATCTTTGATAGGGTCTGTTCTGGTATGCCGCAGCACCAGTGTCCACTTCATCGTACACCAAAGTGGGCACAACATTTAGCGTCCCTGTAGCCAATGCTTGCCCGAGGTTTAGAGGGGTGGATTATCCTACCCGACGGTCCATCAAATGTGAAGTTGGGCCTCTTCTTATTTGCAATTGAGGATGGAGAGTCTTTGGTTAGCCATGTATTTGTGATCCCTTAATTTTTCATTGAGGATCTCTTGCCTTATCATTTCGAGTAAGGCTTCATAACTAGTAGCGTCCTTGTTTTGTACATCTCTCCAAAAGAGAGAGTTCATGTCCAATCCTCGCCTTATGGCCCTTAGAGCCTCCCTATCTGTTACTTGCACACAGTAGATAATCTCATCGGTGAAGTATGACAAGAAACTTTTCAGAAACTCGCCCTATTGTTGCCGCATATATCTTGCAAGCATTGGATATGTCATTTTATTTCTTTGCTTGTGGCGAAGCATTTAAGGAATGTCTTTTTTAAAAATCGGCCAGCTCCGAAGCTCCCTTCTAGTAGTCTGGTATACTAAATTTCAGCCGCTCCACTTAGGATCAAGTGGAAGATTTTACACTTCATGGTTGGGATGGATCCCTTTAAATTCATGCGAGTTTTGAAGATATTGAGATGCTTAGCAGGATCACCTCTTCCATCATATTTAGGAATTTTAGGGAGTGTGAATTGGTTCAACATGGGGGCATTCCTAATGGCTTACAAAAATGGTGAATTATCATCGTCATCTTCACGATTACCAAACCCTTATAGCTTATCAGAATCCTTATCTTTTCTTAATTGAGCCTTTGGGGACAGATGGGAAGGTCTTGCTTCACTCCTGGCCCATTTTCGCCTTTCACACCTATTTCTAGACGGAGGGATCTCAGGTACTACATCGTAAACAGGTTTGTCTCATCTTTCAAATTGAATAGGCTCTTGTTGCCTATTTTTAGGCACGGAAAAAGGTCGAGCCTACCTATTTCAAGGCACAGGAGAGGTGGAGCCTATCTTTTTATAAGTATCCCTGGACTTAACTGGTCGAAGACTCTTAAAGACCTCTGAGGCAGGTCCTCTGGTTCATGAGCTTCATTGTCGTTCAGAGGCGTAATTGGTTGATGCATCAACTTCAACCTCTCTATCATGTGTGGCTTCTATCCTAGTGTGATGTTGGCATCTAGCTATTTGGCTTTGAACCTCATATCCTTCGTGGTAGCACCCCTGTGAAAGCGTATCAAATACGTTTCCAGGGGCTGCATGCGGAGGAACTTGGTATTCTTTTTGGCCCTGCATGCTCATCAGCAGCTCATACATAGCCATGTCCTACTAAGTTATGTTCCTCATATTGGCAACCATTGTGGCCACCTCCCTAGTAAGTTTTGCTGCTATCCTACCCCTACCCCTGCCCCTTGACCCGCCTCGCCTATACTGTTGGTGAGGTCGATGGCTAGCGGTTGGGACGACAAGTGGGGGTTCTCTTTCCTCATGGTGTTCCCTCGTCTTTCGAGGTACATTCTCTTCACTATCTGAACTCATGTCAACAAGCTTTTTTCTGGCTAGATGATCCATTTTCAAAGTTCGACCTTATCTTGAACCAAACGTTTTTCCTTTGGATTTTCCAAGGGTTCTTTCTTCAAGAGCACCCATTTTTCAAGGGTTAGAAAATTCCTTTCAATTCGCTTACAACTTGCTTCTTCCTACGGGACTTTCATAGTTTAAATGTATGGCTTTCCACAGATGGCGCTAATCTGTTGACCTCGAAAAATATGATGCTTCTGTGGACAACAGATGTTGGGCATATTAACACCAACTCAAGCAAATTCCGGCGTGTTTTGACTGGAGTGCTGGTAAGAAGCAGGATGAACATGAACATGGGAGATGCTTCACGGCGTGAGACAATAGTGTTTAAGCACCGGCCGATGGAACAAAGATGATTGCGCTAACAACAATCACCGATCGAATACCAAAATAAACCAATTAAAAAGATCAACTAATGTATATGGAGAAAAACTAGATGATATGTATAGATTTTTGCAAGATCATTTTTATTATCAAGGATAAAGGGTCCCAGAGTCTAAAGTCTAAGAATCCAACCCTTTTTCAGTTACAAAGAGGGCCTATTTATAGTGCTTTAGCCGACGTGGTGTTCGTTGGATCAAAATCATGTTACCTCATCTCCTTGATCGAAGCTTTACATCACTGTCTTTCATATAATAAATATACATTGACAATGGGTCTGCCGCCCTATACAATAGGCTGACACATCTGACATTTTTTATTACAAACGATCAATCATTTCTAAAGATTGCCTTAAGATCTTGTAAAAGACAACTTTAGTTTCATGAGCTTGAGGTGAATTAGGGGCCTCGGAGAAAGGTTCTACGCGTGAAGAGCTTCTGCTTCTTCCTTATTTTATTACGCACTTCAGCCATTTAGACAATGCTTCGGTTTAAGACCTTTAACCATTCATATGATTTCTTGACTTTTGACCATTGGATCTTTGTTGACTTTTCTACCCACATGGTTTGCTACGTGGAACTTTGACTTGAGCCTCGGAGGTGAGGCATAACAGCTGGGGTTGGTACATTTGAGCTTGATTAGTGAGATATTGGGATAAGTTTACATGTCAAGTATTCAATGGACATCACTTCTTCTTTCTTGATATAAAAGCTCACATGTAGTTTCTTCCAAAGGTTACGCGATTTTGAACAGCATTCTTATATTGTAAGCTTGGTAATCTTCAACCCGAAACCCATAATTCTCGTCCATTGTCTCTCCTACGTCAAATAGTTCTTCTCCATTTGGCTTGAAGAAATAGGGCAGATTTTAGTCATAAAGGACTAAAATCAATCAAATTATAGAGATCTAGATAAACGTGTTTAGAATTGGAAGATGAAGGACAATGATGCAATTAGGAAGGGACTTGAGCTGCATGATAATTAAATTCAGAAACCAGATTGAACGAAGAGAAAAGATAGGGCCTTGCTGACCGTAGGATTTAACCCATGTGATGGCAAGGAGTCCAATTTGTTTAGCAGACCTTCACGTTGGCAATACCATGCGATCACAGTGAAGATAACCGTGTGATTGCATGGTTGATATGGACAACAAAGATTCTGTTTCCTTTTCCAAGTCAACCTCTTTAAGAAAGCAACGGTGGACAATTTTAACATAATTTGGGAGGCCAGATTCATAATTCTTCATCTTGCAGCAAGGAGATAGATAGATTTGAAGAGAAAATCGTACAAAACACATCATACTTCCAAGATTCTTGATTCGGATGAAGAATTTAAGCAAGAAGATTGAGATTTCTTGGATACTCCGTTGACGACGTTCAGAAGGAAGAAAATTTATCTCCAACCTTCTTTTGCAATTTGATATTCTAGGTGATGAACTATCAATTTAGTATGTGTTTTTGTAATGCAAACATGCATGCTAAATCCATTTGGGCTTAGGATGATGATATAAACCATTAATTAATGCTTTAATGTTTTAATTCAAAGATTTCTTTTTAAAATTCTCAATTTGTATTTGATTGATTGATGCCAATATTTAAATTTTCGTTTGAATGAACGATAAACCTTAAACATGATTGTGGCATAATTTGATTTTAGAAGGTTCAAAGTAGATGTAACTCGTAATGGTAATCAACATAAAGTGCAATAGATGTTAGGAATAATTATCTACTTCTATATAATCCACTTAAATAATCATGCTACTAAATGCATTCTTGTATATTCAAATTCGGGATACTTATATTTCTAGTCATATGTAAAATATGTTTAAATTTATTTGAAGAGATTGTTAATTAATATAGGGTTAACGATTATCAATCTAAGCATAAAGTTGGTTAAAAAGCTAGAATTTGAGAATTATAACGGACACTGACAATGAGGCTGGATTCCTAGCACGCTTTTCTTAATCGATCTCTTTTAATCCGAACTTCCACTCACATTTAGTTAAATAATCATAGTATAAATTAGTTAGAATCATAGTTAATCAATTTTGACAATCAATCGTGTTATTGTTTTAAGCTCCAATTAATTGTTAATGAAGCAAATGTCAACTAAACAAGTTTTTGGCATCGTTTTTGGGGGATTTTAGATTTGTAATTTGACTTCTATTTATATGTGATTAAATTTGATTTTTTTCCCTTATATATTTGTTACTTTTACTCTAGTCTTGTGATGCTCAACTTTGTTCATTTTGATCTTTTCAAGTTCTTGAATTTGATATGAGCTAAATTGGGAAGATCTTTACCTCCTACTATATGATCCCGAGATCAAGAGAACTTTTAGAAAGCAAGATAGGATAGAAAAGAACCAAGAGAGAAGATTTTAGTTAAATGGTCGTAGTATGAGTTAGTTAGAATCGTAGTCACTCAATTTTAACTATCAATTGTGTGCTATTCGTTTTAAGCTCGAATTATTGAACTTAAGTTAAAATCTAAATTCCCGGAAGAATGATTCTCTTTCTCACTTTTACTATTACTTGTCAATGACCCTGCACATTTGTGAGTATCAACTGAACAATTTTTTGACATCGTTTCCGGAGATTTTAGATATGTAATTTGACTTCTACTTGTTCGTGATTAAATTTGAATGTTTTTTTTTTTCTTTTTACTTTAACTTTAGTCTTGTGATAACTTCGTTCATTTTTATCTTTCCATGTGCTTGCATTTTATATATGCAAAATTGGGAAGATCTCGACCTCCTACAATTTGATCTCGAGATTGAGACGACTTTTAACAAAAAGAAACAATGGAGAAGAGCCAGAAGATCAAGTTTAAGTCCCTCCAATAAATGTAGAGTATGAGGAAGATGTGCTCGTTGGGGAGTTTTATGATCCCACCTATGGTACAAAGCAGTGTTATTAAAATAGGCACGGCCAGCTCGGTCGGCCCGATAAACTAGTAGCCCAGACCCTATTTCAGGCTGGGGCAAGCTCATATTATGTGAATGAAAGTGCCCGGTCGAAAATTGGATTTGACCAGGTCAACCCGATTGATTTTTTAACCAAATTTCAAAACTTTTCTCCATTGAAATTTTAGGGGACTAAAGATTTGAATACTTGACATTTAGCTAGCTAGAATATAACCTTACCATCAAAGCGAGAAACACTTTGTTGTCCTTTTGTGTAATAAACCATATCTTACCTATGAACAATTTGTTGTTTTCTAAAAAATATTTTTAATAAAATTAGTCCAATAGTTTCATTCATTTTTTTAATATAAAATAATATTATATATTATTTAGGTTACTTGATTCAGAAAGTTTTCACAAAGCTTGGGAGAGTTTTAAGGAGCTATTGCAAAGTTTCTCAAATAATGACATCAACAATGGATTCTAGGTCCAATACTTCTATACAGGGGTTACTTCTAGTTAGTGGGTCTGCAGTTGATTCATCATCGAATAGATTAATTAAAATGAAGACAGTTCGGGAAGCATATGCCTTGTTTCAACATTATATGCTCAAATGGAACCTCTAATGTACAAAATGGACAACCCTACTCAGATTGTATACATGGTACACAATCTTGTTCCAGTTTGTGAAGGTTGTTGGGGGCATATCACAAAAATTCAAATTGTCCATTAGTCGCCACTTTCACATCCAAGTCTAAAGAGGCTACTTACACATGGTCAAATAACCACATGCCTATGATAGTTGGTGTTGGCACATTTGAGCTTGATTAGTGAGATATTGGGATAAGTTTACGTATCAAGTATTCAATGGACATCACTTCTTCTTTCTTGATATAAAAGCTCACATGTAGTTTCTTCCAATGGTTATGCAATTTTGAACACCATTCTTATATTATAAGCTTGGTAATCTTCAACCCGAAACCCATAATTCTCGTCCATTGTCTCTCCTACGCCCAAATAGTTCTTCTCCATTTGGCTTGAAGAAATAGGGCAGATTTTAGTTGAAAAGGACTCAAATTGATCAAATTAACATGTAAAGAATTGGAAGATGAAGGACAGATCTTCCGGTGCCAATAGAATAATCCCTACTCCAGGACCTATAGTTCGGGTTGAAATCATCCCAATTTCTCTTGTAAAAATAATCCACGTCTAGGAAACCAAAATGAAAGAAAATCGCCAGGGTTCCAGCAACAACACGAGAAAAAAAGCCTTTGTTGGAAAATCTAATTTGCTAGTGCATCACAAAGACTGAAAATACTTTGCAACATCAACAAGCTTCTTTAAAGAATCTAAAGACTCACGTGAGGCAGATAGCGGCAATATTATTTAAGAAGACGCAGGGCACTCTTTCGATTAGCATTGAAACAGACCCACGAGAGTAGGTGTTGGCTATTAAAATCCTAGAGAATGATACTGTTGACATCCCACCACCTAGGGTATTTGTTCTAGCATAACTCTAGTTCCAAAATGGTTGGAGAAGGAAAGGATTCACTCGATCACGACTAGAAGTGGAGTTCAATTACCAACTATGAAACGGTCCATACCATACGTGCAATCAACTCTTTAATTTGTAAATATTTTACATTTCCAACAAAAAAATAGAAAGTTTTGGCCTTAAAGGTTTTAGGCCCGAGGCCTCATGTCTGGCTATACACAAGAATAGTTAAAGAGGGTTAATCTTCAAAAATTTCTGGGTGGGAGAGGTGGTGGCGGCAACCACCAACGATTGGTTTTAGGAGAGAAGATGACGGCTGCCGCATGCGCTTAAAGAGACTACTACTGGTTGGTGACGGTGGTAGTGATTATTTGTGACTTTCTTGGAAAATGGATATGGCACGGACGCTGCCTTGTCGTTGCCATGCCATGGTCGAAGTCGTGCTATATTCTCGGTGTTTAGCTCGAATTTGAGACTCAAGGCAGCATGTTGTTTTTTATGAGCAAGTGATCGAGGCACGGATGCCTAATTTACTTGATGGAAGCATCACGGGACAAAATTTTGGGATGCCAGTCAAATTGACATTGATCGATGGGTTGATGCGGGTTATGTACAGCAGTATTGCAAACTTACTGTCCAGTTGATCTCAATACTCGAATTCAGTGAAAATTAGGCCATATGGGAGGCACGTGACGGAGTTGCGGGCGACTCTTGTTGTGAGCCTGATAGAGGGGTCGTTTTGGCCGTAAAAGTACCGAAATTTTGGGCAAAACTACCCAACAGTTGGGGGTTGTACGACGGATTTCGTGTATTAAAATACAGAAATTGTTACAAATTGTATTTTGAAAAAATACAAATGGATAGGAATTTTCTTGTAATTGCAAAAATTGCATAACCCTCTAATTAATAATCTGAATGTTTGAAGACGATGAGCCACGTGGCTTGAATCCTAGACTTCGAGATTTGTTGAAAATTTGATTTGCCAAAAGCTTAACTTGTTCGACACCTGGATTTCGGAGCTTAAATTTACACTTCAAAACTTGGACTTAATCTTGATTTAATTTGAAGGAGGCTTTGATATTCTTGGACTTCCTTGATTTGAAGAAGATTTTGATCTTCTTCGTGTTTGCCGACTTGGAGTTGGGAGGATTTTTTCAGCACTTCGTGATTTTCTTTTTACTTTTCTTCCCCCCACCCTCCACCCTCTCCTGCAATTGACCTTTGATCCTATTTATAAGAGAAATCTTTGGCCAATTTTGATAGACACCCAATTAATTCAATTAATTTGATTATAATCGATAATTGTGGATTTTAAAAATAGTATGATGGACTTTTAAAATTTTATGGGCCTTAGTAGATTTACTTGGGCTAGTTATTTAAATTGGCTCAAACCATTATTTGTTATTTTTTTATGACTACAAATGCCTCCTCGAAATTTATTTATTTAATAAATTTTGATTTCCGATTTTTTTTTTAATGTAACCGTTATTCGATTATTTATTTATTTATTTTACACAATTCCTCATTTACTTGATTTATTTATTTATTTTATTTAACAGACTTCTTATGTTTTATGGTAAGTTGAGCTCAAGTGAATCCCTATATTTACCTATTTATAAGAACAAATTACAAGGTTAAGAGGTCAAAAGGTTAAATTTGCAAGCAAATGTGAAACAATGTTCTTTCTTTTCTCTCTCTCCTCTTTTTTTTTTTTTTTTTTATTAATTGTTTTCTTGGTTTCTGAGGCTCACGTGTCCCTTTTTTTCCTTTTTTTTAATTAATTGGCTTTCGTTGTCAGCGGAAACCAACATTAAAATTGGAAAACCAAACAATTTGTTTTGGTTTCTGCCTAATTTGGCTTTCTATTTTATTTTATTTTTAATTTTTTAGTTCAAATTGGTTCTTGGTTTCTGGAATAGCAGGAACCTTTTTTTATGTGAACAATGTCTATACTGTTCACGTGAATGGTATTTTTTTATTATGGTTGTTATAAAATTGAAACTAACATTTTTCATTTTTATTTTCAGGAATTCAACCTTTAGAAGAAGTCAGAGATTTTGAAGTTCGAGATTTTCTTGGTGTAGAGTAGAATTTGTACCGCAATTATTTTATGGGTTCAGAAACACTCAAAAATCACCAACTTTTCATGCACATTGAAGACCAAGGAGTGCTACCTTTCGCCATCTAACGCACTTTGTATTTGGGGCCAAGGACCGGCTCCTTCGACCGTTCGAGGTACTTTGTGTTTGGGACCAAGGACCGCTCCTTCGACCGTCCAAGGCACTTTGTTTTGGGGGCCAAGGACTGGCTTTTTCGACCGTCCAAGACACTTTGTGTTTGGAACCAAGAACCGACTCATTCGACCGTCCAAGACATTTTGTGTTCTAGAACATTTATATATTTGGGAGGCTAATGATTTAGACAATAAGGAATTTAAAAGATTACTACTCGTTAATCCCTCTTTTTTTTGCTGATTTTCTCTTCTCTTTTTTTAGGAATGGTTGGGATGACCTCTAATAACGGAACGTATTCAGATATAGGGTTAATACCCTCAATCATCACTAAACTTTGTCGAAAGTTCCCCAGGGGTCCCTGAACTTCAAAAATTACTAACGGAGTTAGGTCGGTGATGGATGGGACACCAATTGGCAAAGTTGAGTGACTAATTAGGGGATTTTTGAAGTTCAGGGACCCCTAGAGAACTTTCGACAAAGTTCAGTGACCATTGAGGGTATTAACCTTGTAAAAAAATGGAAAACTTAGCTCAAATTCATGGTGAAAATAAAAAAGAATAGAAATTTATTCTAGTCCAAAAATTAATCTTAGCCCAACTAACTTCATTCCCAACCCAATCTCAATCCCAATGTTCAATTATTCAAATTTAGTCTAAGACGTTACAATAATTACATATTTATTTTATTCATATTCATGATACACAAATAACTCGTTATCAAATTAGATATTTTATTTCACACACACACATATAACTAAGTTTAAAGAGTTCAATTATAATTAAATTAGCTTATTATATAACAAATAATTGGGAGAAAGTGATGGTGGGAATTTGGGATGCTTCAAAAGTATGGATGAAGTTCTAGGGAAGGATAAGATGAGGGATGATGTGGTGGAGGGTGCTTTGAAGGTGTAGGAGACAATTGTAAGGTCGACGACGCTTCTGGTTTTGGTGGGGGTGAAGGAGTGGTGGTCGCGAATTGTGGGGATTCTAGAATGGCTATTTGCTTTGGTGGCTTTGGTGTGCCATTGTCAAGTTATCATAAGATGACATGTCTTTATTTTTTCAATCATACTATAAGTATAGACAAATTTAACAGAAAATATTTACACGCATTCATTGAAAGATGAAAAAAATAAAAACAAGATAGGCAAATCACATTTCCTCACGTCGCTGTGAGTAAAAATCAGTCAAACATTTTTTGTAATTGAAGATTTTCCTTTTTTTTTCTTTTTCATAAAATATGTTATTTATAATTTGTAACAAGGTCTTGTTTGTCCTTTCATGCCCTGTTTTTAATAATGTGGATAAGGCTTTATTGGAAAAAAAAAAAGTCAATTTTTTGTCAATACCCTCAATAGTCAGTGACCATTGAGGGTATTAACTTTGTAAAAAAATGAAAAACTTAGCTCAAATTCATGGTGAAAATAAAAAAGAATAGAAATTTAGTCTAGTCCAAAAATTAATCTTAACCCAACTAACTTCATTCCCAACCCAATCCCAATGTTCAATTATTCAAATTTAGTCTAACACTTTACAACAATTACATATTTATTTTATTCATATTCATGATACACAAATAACTCGTTATCAAATTAGATATTTTATTTCACACACACATATATAACTAAGTTTAAAGAGTTCAATTATAATTAAATTAGCTTATTATATAACAAATAATTGGGAGAAAATGATGGTGGGAATTTGGGATGCTTCAAAAGGATGGATGAAGTTCTAGGGAAGGATAAGATGGGTGATGATGTGGTGGAGGGTGCTTTGAAGGTGTATGAGACAATTGTTAGGTCGACTACCCTTCTGATTTTAGTGGGGGTGAAGGAGTGGTGGTCACGAATTGTGGGGATTCTAGAATGGTTATTTGCTTTGGTGGCTTTGGTGTGTCATCGTTAAGTGATCATAAGATGACATGTCTTTTTTTTTCTTTTTTCAATCATGCTATCAGTATAGACAAATTTGACAGAAAATATTTACATGCATTCATTGAAAGATGAAAAAAATAAAAACAAGATAGCCAAATCACATTTCGTCACGTCGCTGTGAGTAAAAATCAGTCAAACATTTTTTGTAATTGAGGATTTTTCCTTTTTTTTTTTCATAAAATATGTTATTTATAGTTTGTAACAAGGTCTTTTTTGTCATTTTATGCCTTATTTTTAATAATGTGGATAAGGCTTTATTGAAAAAAAAAAGTCAATTTTTTGTCAATACCCTCAATAGTCACTAAACTTTGTCGAAAGTTCTCGGTTAGGTCGGCGATGGATGGGAGACCAATTGGCAAAGTTGAGTGACTGATTAGGGGATTTTTGAAGTTCAGTGACCCATGGAGAACTTTTGACAAAGTTCAGTTACCATTGAGGGTATTAACCGTCGAATATACACAAAATCATCTAGCTTAAAAGTCGAGGCAAGAGTTACCTTCGTTTCAAAGATACTGATGTGAAATATCATGCTCAGCCTAACATAAGACGTGAACTTAAACTTAGCATCCATAAGCCAACTACAAATCATTCTCTTGCACTCTTGAAGCCTTTGTCAGAGTTGCATATACCTATTATTAATGAATGTCACGAAAATTCAGAAGCTGCCACGTCCAACCTCTCTAGCAGTCATTTTTCCTCTTTGTGTCCCCCGCCTCATCATTCTCAAAGCATGAAGTGCATCCCAAGGGCCGTAATTTGTGAGAGGATTAACAACAAAGAAATACGATGGAGAAGTGTGCTCGTCAGTCGTGGAGAGATTTCTTTTCTTCCAAAGTTTTGGGAGTGGTCTTCATGGGTCCAGAAACATCTGCTCAAAAGGAATCTTCGCCAGTTAGCTTATGCAATCAACTCCGCTGCAAGAGATTATCATCACCCAAATTCTATCTACAGAGCTCTTTGTGAGGTTTGGTACCCAGAGACCAACACTTTTGTAATCAACTGTGGTAAAATTGACATTTCTCTTTGGGACATCCGCAAGATAAGTGGACTTTCGATCATGGGTAATTACTATAAGGAAGTAGTCCCAAGCATTTCAAACCTGACATATCCAACTTTCCTAGTCCTACATGTACATCTTCAATGTTTTCGCACTGATTGCGGATGTGAATGAATTTGATCGCGTTAGTCACGAAGAATTGATTAATTTTTGGTTTCGCGAGAATGGTTGTGCCTAGAATTCTCGACAACACAAGAATTACAAGAATGTTATGAGTCTAAATCCATTCAAGAGACGTCATCAAAGAGCTTCAAAGGAAATACGGAGGCCTATGGCTGTAGACATGTCGAGAGATATTTTATGTAGGGATCGGAGTCATTGGGATGATTTGTCAATATCTTTGTCTACGGAAGAAGAAGAGGAATTAGAGATAGCAGCTTATCTCTATTCGTGGCATTGTCCTTTCGTTTCTCCCTAGTCTAGTTTCTTCCGCATTAGCGAGCATTTATAGATGACTCACACGGACATCGAACTATCAATCAAGCCCGGACCTTGACTCTATTTCACATTCATTTCCTGTACATTTTCTTTATGCTTGGGCCACAACTTATTTTGTTCGAGGTATTTATGCTCATGTGGACAAGAGTTACATTCATCGTATAATCCAAAGATATACTGGAACCTTGAATGCTTTCCTGTCTTGGGAGAAAAAATGTTGTTGATTGTCGGGACCTTATCCGTGGAATGATGGATAGCATGACTTTTGCTGGAATCCATTTCCCTTATCGTTACATCTCGATGTACGAGTAGATGGCCAACCAAGGTCTATATACACCTTAAAATTTATGATGAGTATTCGATCTGGATTTGTTTCCTATCGTTGAGGAAACTCTCCTTTCATTCTCAAGGCATATAATTCTCATAGGTTTGCAAGACAACTTGGCTTTAGACAAAAACTTCCTGGTTCACCAAGAAAGTTGGATATCGCTCTCAATGCAGACGATATGTATCGCGTTTGGTTGTCTTTGACTCAAACGATGAATGGCTCTATATTTCATATTCCAGAGTACGTGAAGGATACACATCAAAACGTTGAATCAGAGTATCAAACTTGGTGGAATAATCAAGTGTTGTCAATCCTGATCAAGGTTCAAGTGCATTTTTATCTTCTAGTGTAGTCGTGACTTTGTTCTTAATCCAGTTCCGAACAGGGTTGTAGTCAAAGAGTTTAATCCTCCACGTATTATTCCTAAAGAGATTTCTCGAAAGAGAGAATTGGACTTTCGAAACGAAAGAGGCATTAAGAAGATTAAAATTATAGTTCACTCGACAAAGTTTGCTTCCACCTCTGAGCCTGCTGAGAAGATGCCTGAATTAGTTTTGATTCCGGACCGCGGTAGTCCTGGAGATCAAGCATTCTACACACTTGGAAAGACTCTAAATCTAGGAGATGAAAGTTCTGGAGATTAGGTATTTTTTTATTTTTTTAACATACTACTTGTATTTTGTCTCACGCAACGAACTTCAATTTTAAGTTCCACTCTCCCGAATATATAAGATTAAACGACCGGCAAAACCAATGACGCTTCAAGCTATTCTAGATCTTTCAAAAGGTGACATTGGAGTCTCTCACATTAACGTCATCCTCCCGAATACACCATTAGATGGCAAATTTTTAGATATGTCTCCTAGAACACGGAATGCGGCAGAAAATATTTTTTTAAAAAAAAAAAAAATTGAAAGATGAAAAAAATAAAAACAAGATAGCCAAATCACATGTCTGTCACGTCGCTGTGAGTAAAAATCAGTCAAACATTTTTTGTAATTGAGGATTTTACCTTTTTATCTTTTCATAAAATATGTTATTATAGTCGAACAAGGTCTTTTTGTCATTTTAGGCCTTATTTTTTAATAATGTGTGAAGGTTTATTGCAAAAAAAAAATCAATTTTTTGTCAATACCCTCACTAGTCACGAAACTTGTGTCGAAAGTTCCGGTTAGGTCGGTGATAGATGAGAGACAATTGGCAAAGTTGAGTGACTGATTAAGGGATTTTTGAAGTTCAGTGAACAATGGGAATTTCGACAAGTTCAGTACTTGAGGGCTATTAACCGCGGAATAACCACAATAATCATTGAGCTTAAAATCCAGGGTAAGAGTTACCTTCGTTTCAAAGATACTGATGTGAAATATCATGCTCAGCCTGACATACGACGTGAACTTAAACTTAGCATCCATAAGCCAACTACAGATCAATTCTCTTGCACTCTTGAAGCCTTTGTCAGAGTTGCATATACCTATTATTAGTGAATGTCACGAAAATTCAGAAGCTGCCACGTCTAACCTCTCTAGCAGTCATTTTCCCTCTTTGTGTCCCCCGCCTTATCATTCTCAAAGCATGAAGTGCATCCCAAGGGCCGTAATTTGTGAGAGGATTAACAATAAAGAAATACGATGGAGAAGTGTGCTCGTCAGTCGTGGAGAGATTTCTTTTCTTCCAAAGTTTTGGGAGTGGTCTTCATGGGTCCAGACACATCTGCTCAAAAGGAATCTTCGCCAGTTAGCTTATGCAATCAACTCCACTGCAAGAGATTATCATCACTCAAATTCTATCTACAGAGCTCTTTGTGAGGTTTGGTACCCAGAGACCAACACTTTTGTGATCAACTGTGGTAAAATTGACATTTCTCTTTGGGACATCCGCAAGATAAGTGGACTTTCGATCATGGGTAATTACTATAAGGAAGTAGTCCCAAGCATTTCAAACCTGACATATCCAACTTTCCTAGTCCTACATGTACATCTTCAATGTTTTCGCACTGATTACGGATGTGAATGAATTTGATCGCGTTAGTCACGAAGAATTGATTAATTTTTGGTTTCGCGAGAATGGTTGTGCCTAGAATTCTCGACAACACAAGAATTACAAGAATGTTATGAGTCTAAATCCATTCAAGAGACGTCATCAAAGAGCTTCAAAGGAAATACGGAGGCCTATGGCTGTAGACAAGTCGAGAGATATTTTATGTAGGGATCGGAGTCATTGGGATGATTTGTCAATATCTTTGTCTATGGAAGAAGAAGAGGAATTAGAGATAGCAGCTTATCTCTATTTGTGGCTTTGTCCTTTCGTTTCTCCCTAGTCTAGTTTCTTCCGCATTAGCGAGCATTTATAGATGACTCACACGGACATCGAACTATCAATCAAGCCCGGACCTTGGCTCTATTTCACATTCATTTCCTGTACATTTTCTTTATGCTTGGGCCACAACTTATTTTGTTCGAGGTATTTATGCTCATGTGGACAAGAGTTACATTCATCGTATAATCCAAAGATATACTGGCACCTTGAATGCTTTCCTGTCTTGGGAGAAAAATGTTGTTGATTGTCGGGACCTTATCCGTGGAATGATGGATAGCATGACGTTTGCTGGAATCCATTTCCCTTATCATTACATCTCGATGTATGAGTAGATGGAGAACCAAGGTCTATATACACCTTAAAATTTATGATGAGTATTCGATCTGGATTTGTTTCTTATCGTTGAGGAAACTCTCCTTTCATTCTCAAGGCATATAATTCTCATAGGTTTGCAAGACAACTTGGCTTTAGACAAAAACTTCCTGGTTCACCAAGAAAGTTGGATATCGCTCTCAATGCAGACGATATGTATCGCGTTTGGTTGTCTTTGACTCAAACGATGAATGGCTCTACATTTCATATTCCAGAGTACGTGAAGGATACACATCAAAACGTTGACTCAGAGTATCAAACTTGGTGGAATAATCAAGTGTTGTCAATCCTGATCAAGGTTCAAGTGCATTTTTATCTTCTAGTGTAGTCGTGACTTTGTTCTTAATCCAGTTCCGAGCAGGGTTGTAGTCAAAGAGTTTAATCCTCCACGTATTATTCCTGAAGAGATTTCTCGAAAGAGAGAATTGGACTTTCGAAACGAAAGAGGCATTAAGAAGATTAAAATTAAAGTTCACTCGACAAAGTTTGCTTCCACCTCTGAGCCTGCTGAGAAGATGCCTGAATTAGTTTTGATTCCGGACCGCGGTAGTCCTGGAGATCAAGCATTCTACACACTTGGAAAGACTCTAAATCTAGGAGATGAAAGTTCTGGAGATTAGGTATTTTTTTATTTTTTTAACATACTACTTGTATTTTGTCTCATGCAACGAACTTCAATTTTAAGTTCCACTCTCCCGAATATATAAGATTAAACAACCGGCAAAACCAATGACGCTTCAAGCTATTCTAGATCTTTCAAAAGGTGACATTGGAGTCTCTCACATTAACATCATCCTCCCGAATACACCATTAGATGGCAAATTTTTAGATATGTCTCCTAGAACACGGAATGCGGGTAGGCCCCCTTTTTTTTTTTTTTTTATCTCTCCTTCTCTTTTTCTTTTTTTTTATAACTCTACTTTTTTTTACAAGTTTTCTAAGCATTCTCGAAGGATTGAATTTCTCTATGAACACGGACTCTTTTCAAGATCAGACTAGCGAGAATGATGGGAGAATTGGTGCGCTTCAAGGAATAAATGGTACTCATGATTTTCACGACCCACCTTCTAAACACCCGAATACTTGAATAAAGGCATTTCGACATTTAACATAGATGTTTTCCAGGATGAAGATGAAGTGAATTCTGAGATTGCGAGAGCTACCATTTCATAGATCAATCAAGAAGTTCCAGTTGCTCCACATTCATTAGCTTTAGTTAACATTCTGCCTTTAGAAACAAATAATCATTGGGCAGCTCCAATTTGTTTTTTCATGACTGGTCCCCTGCCTGGGATAACTCAAGAGTCTTCTTAATTGAAGGCTACTTTGCAAGAAGCTATGATCAATTATCTTCAGAAATATTTTAGTGACGTCTTGAAACTTGAGTTTTCCAACATCCGATCTTGGTGGGATGAGAATAATTTAATTCTTCAAAACGTGATTACCAGCTCATTCTGCGCAGATCCAGAACCTTTGATGGAACGCATGGACGTGTTTTTTAAAGAAGTCAAAATTTATTTATCTGAAAGAAAGAAGCACTTAGAGTGTCCAACTACTGAAGAAAAGACTGAGAAGTTGAAACTTTTGAACATTCAGCTGAAGTAGAGGATTCCACTTATTCTTCATTGGAAGATAAAATTAGTCAACTAACATTCGAGCTGGATAGATTCCGTGATGAACTTCAAAACCATCAGGAACAGAAGAGTATGCTTGGAACTGAAAAGGCCAATTTAGAAGAATTACAAACTAGAGATATTTCTAGCGTAGCATCCATTAACCAGAGAAGGAAGACTCTTGAAGATAGTTTCTTGCAAGTGATCAATGGTGAGTGATCTTGATAAAGTCAGGATTTTTTTATCTTCTTTTAAGACAATATTGTATGAATTTTGATTTGTCATCGTTCTTTGTCTTTTTATGATGGACTTTTCTTCATTACAAGAACAATTTTTTTTTATTTGGGGGGCATTTACAGTTTATCCTCTTACAGGCCAGAAGTATTAGAATGAAAAATTTATAAAATAAAGAACTTCAAGCATAAAAATGCTTTAAAAATTTTCCATTGATAGGTCCGATTTGCAATTCATCTTTGTCGACGATCTTGTATGTTCCGTTAGTGAATGCATGAGTAACAACAAACAGACCATCCCATTTAGGTTGTAACTTGCCCCCTGTTTTTCTTGTGATTATGATTGGTCTGCGTACATAAAGTACCAAATTTTTAACTTGAAATGATCTTGGTCGCACCTTCTTGTTGAAGGACTTCGTCATCCAGGCTTGATAACATTCCAGGTATATTTGTGCCCTAATATCTTCTCATCCAAAGCTTCTAGCTCCTCCAATCGAATATGAGTATTTTCTTCTATTGTCAAACCTTCTTGGACGGCAATTTGAAGTGACGGAATTTGACACTCCAAAGGAAGTGCATAGAGTGCTTTTTCAGTAAACTGCATAGAGTTTTGTTGAATGCCTATGCTAACCTATTAGTCGCTACTTTGTACATGGATGGGTTGTACTATTTGAATCCAAATTTTGAATATAAATTGTTTATGTGGCTATTGCAGAAAGGCTTCCCATTGTCTGTGGTGATGTATTATGGGACCCCGTATCGATAAATGATTTGGATACGGATGAAATCCGCAACATTTTCTTTCTTTACTTCTTTCAATGGTATGGCTTCAGCCCACTTAGAGAAGTAGTCTATTCCAGCGAGGATGTATGAGTGTCCAGCTGAAGACTTTGGAGTTATGGGTCCAATTACATCGAGACTACATTCATCAAATGGCCATGAAGCTATTGTTGGATGTAATGGTTCAGGAGGTTAATGGATGAAGTTTCCATGAACTTGGCAAGCTTCACATTTTTTTGTATAATCCATGGAGTTTTATTCTATGGTTGGCAGTAGTACCCCATCCTCTTTATTCAAAAATGGAGTTTGGGTCCAAATTGATGAGCACGATAGATTCCGGAGTGGGCTTCTTCCACGACACTTGTTGCTTCATCATTGTTTAGGCATCGGAGGAAAACTCATCGAATGATTGTCGATAAAGTGTTCCCTTATAAAAGACAAAGCGGGATGCACGCCTCTTGATTTCTATTTTTCGTCGTGGATTGTCTGGTAGCTTTTGATGCTGGAGGAAACCAATTATTGCTTGTATCCAGTCTTCTTTTTCCTCATCTTCTATTACTTCAACGCTATTGTTTTCTTCCATATCACTTGTTAAAAATGATGGAAGCGCTCATCTTTGAGCAATTGATATGGGATGGGAAAAATCTTCATCATACCTGGTTAGAATAGCGGCCAAATTAGCCAAGGCATCAACTTTCCTATTTTCAGTCCTATGTACGAATTTGATTTTAACCGAATCAAATCGTTTCATTAGTGTTGATGAATATTCATGATATGGCTTCAAGCTAGAATTACGGACTTCGCACTCGGCTAGAAGTTGGTTGATTATCAAATTAGAATCCCCAAAGACTTCTAGCTAATGGATATCCATATCTAATGCTGTCTCTAAGCCAGTGATAAGGGCTTGATATTCCGCTATACTGTTTGAGCATTTATCTATTAAGGCAAAAAAGTATGATATGACAAGATCATAGGGAGTGACAAAGATAACTCATGCACCATAACTTCGGGCTGCCCCATCGAATTACAGCCTCCATGATGGTATGATTTCAGTAAATAGAACTTCTTCATCCAGGAAGTCTTCCAGTAGTTTCCATTCCGCTAGAATTGGATGGTTAGCAAGGAAATGTGTCAAATCTTGTCCTTTAATGGCCTTTTGTGGAATAAGCTTGATGTCGAATTCAGATAATAACAGTGCCCATTTTCCAATCCTTCTGGAAAGAATCGGTCTAGACATTAGGTATTTTAAAGGATCAACATTTGAAACAAGACTAATAGTAAGTGATAGCATATAATGTCTTAATTTTTTAGCCATGAAGATTAACACATGGCATATTTTTTCAATAGGTGAATACTTCATCTCGGCGCCTACCAATGTCTGGCTCAAGTAGTATAGTGCATTCTCCTTTCCTTCATCATGGGCTTAGATAAGAGGTACTCCTAGAGAATATTCTTGTGCTGTAACATAAAGAGTCAATGGTTTCCTTAGGACTGGAGCTGTAACTACTGGTGGATGAGACAAATATTACTTAATGCTTTAGAAAGCACTTCGTCAAGAATCATCACATTCAAATGGTACATCTTTCTTCACCAATTTATTGAATTGGTAGCAACGTCCGGCAAGGTTAGAGATAAATCTCCGAATGTATACGAGTTTTCTTTGAAGATTTTTCAACTCATGCACATTTCTTGGTTCTGGTATGTTGATTATGGCATCAATTTTTGATTGATTTATTTCAATGCCCCTATGTAGAACAATAGACCCAAGAAATTTCTCAGATGTGACACCAAATGCACACTTCAGCGGATTCATCTTTAATTTATGTCATTGAAGTCTTTTGAAAACATCCCGTAAATCTTGTAGATGATCATCACGTTTCTTTATTTCAACGACAAGTTCGTCTACAAAGCATTCTATGTTCTTATGTAGCATGTCATCGAAGGTCTTTTACATTGCTCGCTGGTAGGTTGCTCCCGCATTTTTCAATCCAAACGACATAATTTTATAACAATAGAAAATCTTTTGGATTTATTCGTATTTGGTTGTATCCAGAAAATCCGTCCATAAAAGATAAGATTTCGTACCCGGTAGTTGCATCCACCATCAACTCTATTATCGAAAGTGGAAAGTCATCTTTGGGACATGCTTGATTTTGAGTCGGGAGCTTCTTCAAAAGCTGTGTGATTAATAGAGACTTCTTCTTCATCCTCATTATTGTTTAGAGAAGTGAATTTTTTTAATGTTTTATGTTCGCTTGAAAATATATATCGCAAGTGCATGAGTTGCATTCAAGTAATATAGTGGACCTTATGAGTTCAGGTTGTCGATCCCTCGAGAAATGTTACTTTTGATTATACAACTTAGTCGATTTAATTTTAACAATAAAAACAAACGCACAATTTGATTTTATATGTGAGACGAAAGAGAAACTGAATTTGAAAATCAATTAAAATAACAATTATGAAAGAGAAGTAAATTCGGATTATAATGAGTTAGGATTTACGATGTCACTTAATCATCATTTCTTTAATGTTGCAATAAACCAACAATGTAAATTACTAAGTTAAGATATTGACCCGATTTTCCAAGTTTAGTTAATTACCTCTTTCGAGTGAAATTAACCATAATTGATTGGTTAACCTACTATATTTCTATGTCAATTAAAACCAAACAACGCATTAAATCAATGTGAAAATACTCAATATGTCACCTAGAGTTTGGAGTATATCTCTATCTCCTAAAACAACTTAGGGCATTAATTATTTTGGTCAAGAGTGCACAATAATCTCTCAATGATTGCACAAACCACATAACTCAACCATCTATTGGCCACATACATGATAAAAATTGAAACACAATAATAAATGCACAATAATCATAGTAATTAAAGCATTAAAGGATGAATATTGACATTAATGAAACTTAGGTCAAGTTACACCATAAATCCCAACATTAAACACTTAGCCCATTGTACAATAGAAGCACAAAAAGAAAATAGGGAGAGAACTCATACAAAATGAAGGAGATAATAAAAAAAAATCAAGATAATGGAAGAGAACCTTCCCTTAAATATATTCTAGGAGACATAATGAATTGAACTTTGAATATTCCTCTCAAATTCTCAAGTTTTTGCTAGATATTCTCTATTTCTTCTTGTTTATTATCCATTTGAAGTGTTCTTCTCTATTGCTTGCCCTAGAATTGAAGAGAAAAATGGTATTTAAAGGTCTACAATTGACTCCGGTGAAATTGCAAAAGAGATCCCGAATTTTACGCGAAACAGCAAAATTTGCCCAGCCTGAAAGCGGCGCCCGTGCGCACGGGCATTCTTGGCGCACGCGCACAATGTAACCCTTTTGGTCTTGGTCTATTAAAAACCCCTTCTCACGTGGGCACCACATTAAGCCTGCGTACAGGTACATGCTTTTTTTCTTCTTTTTTCTTTCTTTTGTCCATCTTAGTCCTCTACATAATTGCATGTCAGGTCCCTCAACTTTGATCAATATGGTCCTCAAATTTTGATTTTTATATCAATTTTGCCTTCCAAAATTTGCAACCCAATGTCCTCCAACTTTCTAACTTGTGCACTTTGGTCCCCAACTTCACAATTTTCATACATTTTAATCTTTTTTTCCTCACCTTGCATTGTTCTATTTCCTTGGGTGATTTTTGGCCTACAAAAGCAAGTGTTACACAATTTTAATCAATAATTAGCTTGTTTATGTATTAAATAAGTGTGCAAAAATACACTTATCATTTTCGTCTTTCATTGTTTGTTGGGGCTTTAGAATTGGATCAGAAGTTTTAATTCCAAGTCGAGAAAAAGTAGATTGTCTTTGAAATGACTTCCGAGGAGCTTGTGCGTTATCATCAATTTGGGTAGAAGAAGAAGAAACTTTACTTAACCTTTGGAAGATGGCAGTTTTACCTTTTACATCAACCATTAAGGAAGATGCCCATTTTAACATTTTAAACACCGAAGCTCTAGCATTCTTGTTTTTAATTCGATCGAACACTGAAGGTTTCGACTGTTCAGGTTTCTCTCTTGCAGCCTCGTAAATTTGAATCATGATTGGATTCGAGGAAACCTTCTTGACCTTAATCTTTCTCGGTGGATTTGGATCATATCTCAAACCATACCTAGGTTGCGACATGATGGTTCCATCAAAATGAGAAGGGATACGCCCACTCGAAAGGAAAGCATCGAGATCACCTAATTTGCGAGGCTCTCTTTTTCTAAAATCCGGCATTCTCAAACAACTTTTTGACTTGAGGATTATAATACCCTTTGAAAGTCTATTTTGATCCATCGGCTCCGGCTTGTCTTGTTTGGACGAGCTAGAAATATTGAGCTTTGATATGTCTGAAATAAATGTCGAAGCTTCCAATGATGATTTGCGTACTCTCGGGACTCCCATGAGTTGATGGGGTAGAATCAATTTTGGAATACTAGGTATTGGAAGAGTTAGCTCTTTTCTCAATACTTCAACATCAGTCGATTCTGTTTGAGGCTTTTTTTACCTTTAGAGAATCCTTTAGATGTAAAGTTTGATTTACTTTTGATAAACTGATGAGACTGAGCATCACTAGATGTATTATCGTCATCTACATTTCCTTTAATTTTAAATTCGGACTTGGTCAACCCTGCAGAATTACACTCTTCGTCTTCCACGTAAAATTTGGCATCAGCAAATGAGATTCTTCTTCGAGGAATGGTTTGGACTCAGCTACTACACATCTGACTTCTCCGTCTCGACTATATTTGAAGCATTGGTACCAAGTCGAAGGTACTATTCCAGTTTCATGTAGCCAAACACGTCCAAGGAGTAACTCCTATGATGTTTTAGTATCGACAGCTATATGGCTTGGTATACACCAATGAAGATTGGATTGAACCACCACACTGGCACGAATGGTGTCCACAATCATATGTTGAAATTGGATGATAGATAGAGAGCCAACAGAGAGTTGAGTATTATCACACAAAACGTTTTAAACAACTATTCGATCATGTATATCTTGTTTTTGTTGGCGTTATTGGACTTCCAGATCTTTAGCTTTGGAAGATCTTGAATTTTCTTGATCTTCTTTCGCCAAATTTTGCAGCTCTAGCCTGTGCATGAGTGCTACAACCTGTGCGTCTTTCTCTTCTAGTGACTTCGTTAGTTTTTCAATGGCTAAAGCCATTTGTTAGATTCGATCATCTAAGCATGAGGTCGCTTCCGTGACCATCACCTGCTCAAGTAATTCTTCAGACGAACTATAGCCTCCCCACATTTGCAGAGAAATGGTATGAGGGGATCCAGATAAGGATCTGCTACTGGAGACGGAGCCTGAACGAGAATTTTTCACCGAACTTTTGGTCTTTTCTATTGAACGAGAGTTTGGCTTTGTGAAAGAAATTTTCATTCTGCCTTTGTTGGAGAACTTCTTTAGCGGTGAAACTAGTTGAGTTTTACCACTTTTTGTTTGGGCTCTGGTCGCATGGAACAGTTCATCAAGCATCTCTTCGAGATGAGTCATGGTTTGGTTCGCTTGTTTGTTTGCTATTGTTGATGTAGTGGTTGGAAGTTGAAGATTTTGAGATCAAAAGATGAGATGACAAGAAGGTCCCACTAGGCGTGCCAAAAAATTTGTATGACAGATTTCGTGTATTAAAATACAGAAATCGTTACAAATTGTATTTTAAAAAAGTACAAATGGATAGGAATCTTCTTGTAATTGCAAAAATTGCAAAACCCTCTGATTAATGATTTAAATATTTGAAGACGAGGAGTCACGTGGCTTGAATCCTAAATTTCGAGATTTGTTGAGAATTTGATTTGCCAAAAGTTTGACTTGTTTGACACTTGGATTTCGGAGCTTGAATTTGCACTTTGAAACTTGGACTTGATCTTAATTTAATTTGAAGAAGGCTTTGATCTTCTTGAATTTGCTTGATTTGAAAAAGATTTTGACCTTCTTTGTGTTTGCCGGACTTGGAATTGGAAGGATTTCTTCAGCACCCCCTCCCCTCCCCTCCCGCAATGAACCTTTGATCCTATTTATAGGAGAAATTTTTAGCCAATTTTGATAGTCACTCAATTAATTCAATTAAATTGATTATAATTGAATAATTGTGGATTTTTAAAATAGTATGACTTTTAAAATTTTGTGAGCCCTAATAGGTTTTAGTTTAGTAGATTTACTTGAGCTATTTATTTAAATTGGCCCAACCCATTATTTGTTTTTTTTTTATGTCTACAGGGGTGTCAACTACAACTCGAAAATTGTATTATTTATTCCAAGTGTTGGTGCCTTAGAATGATTTAGAAGAGTGAACGTTGTGATGAGACAACAATGGTTGTGTTGATCGTTCACTTGTTTTTGTACTTTGTGGGGGGTTTTTTTTTTTTTTTTTTTGAGAAATAAAGTTGAGAAATGTTACCGTATATCTTTGTGTTTCTTTACTGTTTCTGGTACATCTATATTTTGCATTTTTATTTAGTCGAATTCGTGTCTTTTCATTTCCTGAAAGTGTAAATTCATTTGTTGACTGGTTGGAGATGGAAAATCTCAACGCCATCACAAATTGTGGGAAAAAGCCCCATGACATTATGTAGGATATTTTTTAAGGGAGTGGAGTGAAGATCTAGAATTTTCATTTCCTTTATATTTATTTTTATTAAATTACGAAATTGTTCTCCTCTCGATTGTCATCTTGTTGATGTGGTAGAAAACATTACTTACGATTCTCTCCAAATGTTCTCTTCATGAGCAGGAGAACATTTTTGATTAAATTAATGTATAACTATCAATTTACTTGCATGTGATCTATTTAACAGTTATCTGGACATATTCTGTCCCAAAGAAAATATGCAAACATTACCCAAAAAAATGTTGTGAGTATAAAAAATTTCTACAAAATTATGAATTTTACTCACATGGGTTGGACACCATGTGAGTAAAAAATTTATTTTTCTACCCACCCATTCCTCCTGACGTGTCTATCTTGTTTATGTATAGGAATTCAAATTTCCGTACCTATAGCCGATCTCTTCTCCAAAAGTTACATAAAAGTCTCACATTAGACGCGTGACGTCCTGAATCCTTGACCCAACATTAAATTCATTTTTTATGTTTGTCTTATTTATTATTATTATTATTCAACATACTTTTTAGTGGAAATTTGAAAAACTATCCACTTTTACATGATGATTTGCAAAAATGTCCAAAAAATTATCAATGTCCATTTTGCAATTATTTAGACGAAAATGCCCCTCTTAACACTTTTAAATTCCATACCAAGTACCATGTCAATTCATATCACTTTTCCCAATTGACCCATTAAAAGCTACCCAAAACCACGTGACCCGACCCAACTAAATGAAACAAAATCAAATCTATCACTCCTTGACTTGTAGGGTTTTGAGGACTCACGCCTCTACTTGATCGAGAACCGCCGCTTCCTCCTCCTCATCCGTTCTCTATCTGTGAGATTGGGTCACTAAGAGCCGCTGCTTCCTCCTCCTCCGTTCTCTATCTGTAAGTTTGTATATCTTTGTGCAAAGCCGGACCCATCTTTTTTTAGGGGCCCATTTTTCCTCCATTTTCTAAAATAACCTAAACTTTACGCACTGATTCCAGATGACGGAAGAACATCAGTGCCGCAGTTGAAACCGGAACTGGCAGTCGGCAGATATATTTCCTCAACTTGAGCCTAGATCCTTCAGGAATCATGTTTCGTAAACATATAAAGGTGCTCCCATTTATACTACAGCCCCCTTCGGACAGCTAACTTGTGAAATTCGGAATTAATTTCGCTCTCACGACAATTTCTCCAATTTCATTTGCCACATCCACAAGGTTCGATTTCGAGATCCCATTTGGTGTTCAATTCTGGGGTTTTTTTTTTGGACTTGTGATTTCTTTCTATCATTACAAACCCTAGGTGGAGTTTTCAACTCTTACGGATCAGAATATATAAGAACTTTTTTGACTGAAATTATTTATTGCATTTGTACTGATTTTTTTTTTCTTTTTGGCCATGGAAAATAGCATCCCTGTTGTTAAATCTGAAATCTGTAACAACTACTTTTGATCTTCTCCAATTTTTTTTTCCTTGTTAGTTTATTTCTAATGTTTTCCGTTGCTTCTATTTCCCTTATTTCTGAAGGACTTTAGATATTTTTTTCTTTTCTTCTTTTTACGTCAGAATATTTACGACTAAGTCTTGTTCCTTTTATGATGATATGGTTACGAGGTTAAGTTTAGGATTTGGTTGTTTTAGTAATGCATTTCAATTTGAGGACATTTGTGGAGTTACGCTTTGCCGTTGTGAATTTTATTGCTTTGTTAAATCACCACAAATGGCTATAAAGCTATGTGTTTGTTTGAATGTGCTTCATGTTTCGTTCATGCCTGTTAAATTCGTTAAACTTAATATCAACTCACTGTTTGCAGCTTTGGTTGTATCTATGCAGATTGATCAAATATTGCAAATGATCTTTAAAAATGGATATCCCTTTTGTAACTTTAATTATGAAATATTATGAGAACTCGTCTTCCGCACTTTTCCTTTGTAACAATGACTTAATTTATGTTTTGACACCCAGAGCTAATCGACATATTTAAACACCCTCTTCCTGCCCCGCCCCCTGAAAAGGGTAGAAAAACAAAAGAAGACGTAAGAGAGATTGAAGCCATTGCATCGTTGCATGGACCTAAAATTTCTTTTCAGTACTCATAGTACTTGTTTGGGTTTCATTATAATCTTCTTGTAGTTCAAAGTCAAAGCCAAACATTAATTTAATCACATATTTACAACTACTACTCCTTATTACCACAAATGGTACCCATTACTCCTCTTCATTATGATCACATTGTATTTTTTCCTAATCAAGCATATAGGTTCAGCATCTAATCTTTATTTTTAACTTCTGATAATGTTGTTATGTTCAATACACAATCAGCATTATGTAAAACGGATGAGCTTAGTGGAGTGCCTTAATCTGTTCATTGATGGCTACTAGCGAATAGCAATAGAAATGTCTCTTGGGAGTTTGGTTAGAGGTTTTCCAATGATGCTCTTTATTTTAAAGTGCATCTTCAAAATTATTCAAAAATAAAGAGTGGAAATGGTAATTGAAGTTTGACTATAGTCTTTATATTTAATTATGCATTTTAATTTTTTCATAAGCAATCATGGCTTAACATTTTCCCTCCTCCTCTTATGTAACTTCCCTCTTTTTTATTTTATCATTGATTTTCATTACGACAATGGGTTCATGGAAAAGTGTGAAATTATTAATTGAGGTGCTAGAAGTATTATAGATGGTGGATTAGGCTCTTTACATTTGTAAAATCAAATCCACTCTTTATTTTAAATTTTACATGTAGAAAGTTTGTCAGATTCGTAGAAAAAGTGATCTACTCTCTAAAATAAAGATTATGGGGCTAATAAAAATGTTATTGGAGGTGCTCTTAGGAAGTATCAACTCTATGCTCTACTATTTTTTCATGGGTATATTGAATCACTCCCTTTTTCCCAAATTGGATATCTTAAATTTAGTTTTAAACCCTGAGGGGTAGCTCAATTGGTCAGGCCTTGGGTTTACATTCAAAATAAGTACTATATTTCAATCATGGATAAATGTGTTAATGCTTCTCATGGGACAAGTTTTGTTCTCTGGTGGAGGAAATTCTCCTTATTGAAATTATGATTAGTTAGAGACTTGAGCATAGAAGTACGAAATTATGATTATGATTTGTTTAGTTTCCTGCTAAAATTCTTTGTAAAGCATAACAAGCACCTAGGATAGTACAAAATAACCATTGCTTTATATCAAACAAACATGATTTTTCCCATTGAGATAGCCCGGTGATTTCTTTCTTGGTTCTTCACATGTCTTCTCATTTGTACAAAGAAGTATTTGGTATTTATTTGTTTACTCTCAGAAGATATTAGTCTCATTTGTGTTGAATTAAGATCAAATTTCGTAGTTATAACTTCATAATATTCTTCATAAGTTTAATACTATACTTCTTCAAGTTAACCTATGTTATTTTGAAATTTTTCGTATATGTAGTTGTAATTATTTATTCCTTCTACTTTACATTGTCTTTAGTTATTTTTCTTCTCTCACTATTCCTTTGTACGTTCTAATATTTTTCGTCTTGTTTGTTTCATTTATTTGTAGATGCCTCTCTCACACCGCTATAAAATACCGGAGGAAGAGCGCGTTCCTGGCCAAATTTCTCAAGTAAGCAACACAAAGTACATATCGATTGTCCTCAACAAGCTTGACGACCAGCAAAAGAATATGTTTGAGGAAAGCTGTATAGGCCATGTTGCGAAGCTGCCCGATGTCAAACTATCTGCCCAATTAATTCATGAAATGGTAAATAGATCTATTATTTGTCCAAAACTTCACGAGGCTTGGTTCAAGGTGAACCAACGGTTTGCAAGATTCGGTTTGCCGGAGTTCGCATTAGTTACTGGCTTGAAGTGTGGTGAGTTACCCAAAGGGCCGGCTGCCGAAAAAATCATCGGGAAAAATCGACTATGGGACAAACTGTTTGCCAATAGAGACCGAATTACTTGTAGCGACCTAGAGAAGGTTTTCTTGAAATGTGCCAACCGTAACGATCGTTACAAGCTTGGGTTGGCACTAATTATAGAAGGAGTTTTCCATTGTAGAGACCGAAATGTTGGGATACATCCCGATACTCTTTCCATTGTCGATGATTTGGATTTCTTCAATGTCTATCCATGGGGGAGAGTATGTTTTACGCCTCTGATCAAATCACTAATCCGTGGATGGGGGAGAAAGGCAGACTTGGCAAAGGTAAACGATTGCGACAGAATGTCGTACACGTTGTATGGATTCCCTCTTGCTGTACAGGTATACATGTGTCCGCATTTTATTTAAGTTATATGCATTGCACATTTTTACGCTTCTCCGTATATGATAACCACTTTTATAAATGTGTTGCAGTTGTGGGTGTACGAAGCAATCCCAGAGTTGGGAGCTCGATTCTCGAGTAAGATTGGTGACGACATCCCAAGGATGTTGCGATGGTCGGGCACAAGACAGCCTCAAGCAAGAACATATTCTGATTTCTTTGACAAGACGCATGTGAGCAATTTACCTTCATAAGTGAACTAGTGCTGTCTGCCTACATTATCCTTGATTTTGCCGTCTTTTCCTCCCATTCGCAGTTACATTTGTGGGCTACGTTGCGCGCTTCTGCTGAAGAAGAATTGCAGCCATACTTCTCCGAGTTAGTTCCATTCGAAGATGTTGCAGACTCTGTTCTGGATAGTTTGGTTCTTCAAAGTATTGAAATACAAGATTGTCCACCAGAAGTTGATGTCTTACCAACTAATGAGAACAACCGAGGCAAGAAATCGAAGACATCTACCAGAAGTGGAGTTTGACCGTGTGATTTCAGTGATGATGAGGGTGGAGAAGAAGGGCATCGTGCTCCAGTCAACGACTTGCCATCATCTTCTACAATGAGAAATCGACCAGTAGTGAGTCATGTTTCTTTGGATGACATCCGAGCTCTCTTCGCTGAACAGAGAGAGATGTTTGATCTCAAGTTGGGCGAGCTGAGAAGGGAAATGAATGTGAGGTTCAATGGTATCGAGAAAGAAATAGGAGATCATGTGTGTTTTGTGAAGGATCATGTTACAGATCAGGGAAATGTGATGAAACGGAGGTTTGAGGATGTAGTGACTGAAATTGGAGGACAGAAGGTGAGTGATGAGTATGGTATATTTGGTTGTGAGCAGATGGGTGATGAAGCGATGCCTGTACGGGATTATTGTGATGATGTACGGGATGATTGTAATGATGTCTCGTTGTCGAACACTTAGTACGACGAACAGCTCGTCGAGGCAAGCCACATGAATGCTTGTAACGTCGATGGCTTGATCGGGAGGTCCTCAGATGTGAGTGCCCCACCCGTGGATCTTCCTAACGTGAATGTTCCACCGCCATCCCGACCTCGATCTATTAGAGTGAAGATGCCCAGTGCTAACACGCGGACTCCATTTACACGATCTGGTCGTCGAAAGAGTAAGAGGAACGAGTAGCTACTTTACATTGTTGGCGTAGCATGGTATTATTTTTGGAAACATCATGAATATTTGTGGCTTTGTTTACCATCGTTAGGAACATATTTTGGTTGATGGTATAGGTTGTCATGTTTTTTGTCTAATTGCAATGGATAAATGTTGGACATTTTGTCATTCAGTTACATGAATATTTGTGGCTTTGTTTACCATCGTTAGGAACATATTTTGGTTGATGGTATAGGTTGTCATGTTTTTTGTCTAATTGCAATGGATAAATGTTGGACATTTTGTCATTCAGTTACATGTAGAACAGGTCGAAGTACATATGTTGCTATCTTTTGAACTATTATTGAAGAAATTTGACAAGAGGGTTAAATATTTCTTCTATTGCTGTTATTTTCATATTTTGCACGAATTGATGACGATGAGAAGTTGTTAATTTTAGAAAAATTGATTTTATTGTGTTTATGAAATTTAAATCTTGTCTTTGCAACAGTTCTTGATTGAGCAATATTTTTTAAAATTTAGGTTGTGTCTTTGTTAAGGTGGAAAATCTTTGAAGAATGTTGCAGGTACACCAATATCCTACATAATAAAAAGAGTCAGTTTTTGTTTTACTATTCATAAGCCAATTGGCCACCTAAGCCGAGTTGAGTGAGCTGTGTTAGCCGAGCAAAGCATCTTTCTTTTCTCCATTTGTACACGCTAGCTCCCATACCTCATTAACTCCAAGCAAGCGTCTTTTTTTTTTATGCAACATTTCTCGTGATTTCCTTCTATACACGTACACTGCATATATATGGAATCTCGACAATCGCTTCCAAATTGATGGAGACCCATATGTGCGCCATGAGGAGTAATGTTGGGCAGAGGTTGGGTGTTGCTGGAATGTGATTTTTCGGCCTTTTTTGCTTTTGCGCGCGCTGACTTTGGAGTTGATTTTGGCCAAATCTGCCTAAGTTATGGTAGGTTGCTGTTTGTAAAGGTAAGATTTTTAACCTTTCTACCCGAAAGATTAATTTGGGGGCACTTGTTGATTTGTTTTGTTTTTGGTTTGGGTAGGTAGTGGAAGGAGGCTAGAGAGGCTGTGTGCAGTGGTCGTGGCGGCGTTTTGTATAATGGGACGGCATGATTGACTGTTGTTGATGAAGATGAGAAGGAGGAGGGTATGGCGGTGGGCTGTATGGATTCGGAGATTCTGGTGAGTATGAAGAGAGAAAGGGAAGCGAAGATTAGCGAAGAAGAAAGGGTTTCAAGCGAGGGTGATTTTGCATTATTGTCGGAGTGGATGTTTTTGACAGCTCTTAAATGGTGAGCGCCAGTTATCATTCAAATTAGTCTATTTTTTCGAAACATTTTATGTGTGTGCTTGTGTAGTTATGTAGTGATTGGTTATTAATTGTACATGTATCTCGTGTTAGTTTAATAGTTTTTGAAAAAATTATTATTGATCAGTTGGCGAAGTTATAATCTGTATATCTAACCAGCACATGTAGTTATAGTTAGTTTTTCCCAGTTGCATCGAACACAAGTAACATTGTAGGCACTGTAACAGGTTGTACTTTCTTTCCTACCATGACTGTCAATTGTAATTTTGGATGGCCTTAATGTTTATATGTTATACCTTAATGGAGATAGCACAAGTTCATCGGGCAACTCTGAGAGATGGGCAAGAGGTTCTTGTCAAAGTTCAATATAATGGAATAGAGGAAGTTATATTAGAGGTGATTATGCTTGGGCCTTTGTATTTGAGGTGCTGGGATATGGTTTTTAGCCGTAGAATATGCAATTATATGATTGTAGTGAGTTTTGCTTCTTTTACAGGATCTGAAAAATGCCAAGTCAATAGTTGATTGGATTGCTTGGGCAGAACCACAATATGACTTCAATCCTGTCATGGACGAATGGTGCAAAGAAGCACCAAAGGAGCTGGATTTTAACCATGAGATTGGTATGCTTCGGATAATCCATTAAGTTTGATTTCTATCATCATCTTTAGCATCCTTTTACAATTAAGATGCTTTTCTTGGTTTCTCTAGAAAATACTTGGATGGTGTCCAGGAATCTTGGCTGCAAAAAGGATTTTCAGGATACCAACACGTCTTCCAATCCTATGGACATGTTGATTCCAGAAATAATTTTGGTATCATCCTTCCCTGATCCTTCTATTTAAGATTTGGTCTGCAAAAAAATTTTCCTAGAGGGTCTCATACAATGATTGTCAAATGAGATTAAACTATTCATTTCATCAGTCTTTGTTAATTGTAATTTAATGTATTTTTCACGAGAAACATGCTCTCCACATTCTTTTATGAGGCATAGAAACATGAGACTCTAAGTGACCTGAGGCACTTTATTGACGTAAACATATTAATTCTTCCAGTGGATCGTGTACATGGTCAGGTAAAAGGCTTTGTGATATTTGTTTCCATGACATAAACAGAAGCTAACACTGGCATCATTTCTGTGATTTTTGGCAATATGTCACAAGAAAATTTGGAAGTTGCGGCAAACAAGGCTGACTGAATTATTTATATATTGTTTTTTTTCTTTTTCCGCAATCTTACTTTAAAATATTGCATTAACGTGTTGTTAACTTATTTTGTTTATTTGTATTTTCCTCGGAATGTTTGCAAGTAGCCTGTCATACTTGATTACCTTGCCAGCAAGTCCATATGTTCTGATGATCTGGTCGTGGTCTCGCCTGATGTTGGTGGAGTTGCTAGATTAAGAGCTTTTGCCAAAAAGTTGTTTGATGCACCTCTTGCGATTGTTGATAAAAGGCGTCATGCACATAATGTTGCTGAGGTGAAGACCTCCAAATTGAAATGTATCTCTTTGTTTAATTATTCAGGTCTTTCAATATACATCTCAGCGTTGATCGAAAACATTTACAAGGGCATCAAAGTTATGAAGTTTTATTTTTAGAATAAGCTTTGTAGGCATTTTGTTCAATGAGTTGGTTCGACTTGCAAAGAATGGGTACAATAAATTACGTGTACATGGACGAACTGTCGTTCCTGACAGTTCAAATATCAATTGTCGAGATTGGCAGATATATAATGTTGAGAATGACAGATCAAATGTCTAGAAATCGTATGAAATGTAGAGAAATTTCCTGAGTCGGATGAAATGTCGGTCTAGACATTTCATGACTGTTCAAGTGTCATGAAATGCATAAAATGTCGAGAAAATGAATTGGCAAAAAACGTAAAGTTAAACCATACATCAATTCAATGGGTTGTAATCTGAAAGTACTAGCAATAACAACTTCTTCCATCCGCTGTGTATTCAACAACCCAAGAAAACTCATCATCTCACAAGTACATTGTGAAAGATGTATCAATTAAATGTAAATAGATGTATTGAACTAGACATGCTCATCAACTATAACACATTGGCATTGTCTTTAATATGAAATGACAAGCATTAACTAGCTCTTCTTTCCATTGTTTATATCTTCATCCACCCAAGAAAGTCCTTATATCACAAGTACAAGGTGTAGACCCAATGATGTCAAAAAAGTGTCAATCAAATATAAATGATATTGGTGGGAGTTGGTGTGATTAATACTCATTCACATTGCATTGCACAGGACGTCCAAGTCTTATATAAAACATTTGTTCCTTGCATTGCACATGAAATTACTAGAAGTAACAAGTCCTTCCATTTATTATGTCTTCATCCACCCAAGAATCTTCCACCCAAATAGCTCAGATTCATGTTGATGTTGCTACTAACTTCTCCCCACCCGGGTCGTCCGCGGACAATCCGATCGTCATTGACTCGAAAAATGATGAAGATGTCAACATTGTTGTTCCATATGTTCCTCGACCGGGGAACCGTCGTCGTAGGGTAAGAGTTCACCCCGTTCCGTTTCCGGATCTAAACGAAGAAATTGATCCGGAAGAAGTTGGAGTGGGTGATCGTATCGTCGAGCGTGAGATCGTCCAAGTAGAAGTCCCACCGGAAGCACACCAAGTATTGTTTGATGACAATGTCGCGAGAGTTCCAGTAAGAAATGAAGAGGTGATCATCATAAGCTCAGACGACGAGGATGACAGTGAAATGTCCACTTTGTCCTGTGTGGAACATATGTAGACGATGCAATCGTCGTATTTCAAATGTTGAAGTAAATGTAGTGACATAAAAATCCATCAACCCGATTGGTATGTTTTGTGGTGATCACCGTTTTGTATATGTAGTGATGTAGAACATGCAGACAGTGATGACATGTTTTTTGTGTGATTACCATTTTGTATATGAAGTGATCTTCATCATGGAGGCAGTTATGGCATATTTTGGTGTGATTTTCATTTTGTATGTAAAGTGACTTATGAAAACGAGTCATTTCATGGCTTCCTTCGTATGCAATAGCAAAATGTTCCCTAATTTTGTATACAAAATGTTCCCTAATTTTGTTTAGTATTTAATGTTGTTCTCGACATTTGAATCTTCGACACTTCGAGAATTACATTTAAACTATCATTCTCAACGTTTATAAACTGTCGAGACGGAAATCACTTCAACATATGCATTTCATCATCTTCTTCAACTTCAACCACCATTTTTGAAAAGAATTAATTCCACCATTAATGACATTCTCAACACACAGGAACCTGAAATTATTATCTACTTAAATTATTGAAGAGTGAATCTAGTTGCATGCAAGACGTGAAACGTTGTATACAAAATGTTCCCTAATTTTGTTTACTATTTAATGTTGTTCTCGACATTTGAACCTTCGACACTTCGAGAATTACATTTAAACTATCATTCTCGACGTTTATAAACTGTCGAGACGGGAATCACTTCAACATATGCATTTAATCATCTTCTTCAACTTCAACCACCATTTTTGAAAAGAATTAATTCCACCATTAATGACATTCTCAACACACAGGTACCTGAAATTATTATCTACTTAAATTATTGAAGAGTGAATCTACTACTTATTTGGATAATCCAATCCAATTCAATGAAACTACTCAACCCTAAACTTATCAATACACAATAAGATTTCAAAGAAAAATACCTTCTACCAAGAAATAATGAGAGCCGAATCAACTTCAAAATTGGACGAGATTACATTTGTTGACTTGAAATCAAATTAAGCCTTCAAAGTTGGAATCATATACTTCTTTGTTTCTTCAATTTCCTATAATAATTGGTTCATATTTACTTAAAAATTTAAGTAAATGAACTTACATTGATAATAGCTACAAGTATGGTGGCTTCTCATGGAAGCCACTTGCTTTTCTTGAAAGATGTGTTAAATTGAAAAAAAAAAAAAAACAAAACAAAACAAACAGAAGAGAGAGAAATCTTTTCATTAAGGGTAAATTAGACAATTTGGTATCAAATTTGAACATTTTTACAAAAATTATTAAAAAAAAGACATTTTTCAATTCACACTCATAAAAGTAGACATTTTATCTCCTAATCCAATCATCACGCCATCTAAGTGTTTTGGATAAGCCTGCCTGTCCTGCATTTTTTTTGTCAACGTTTGATTGTTACGATTCATTCCCCTATTTTATTGCGCCAGTACCCCTATGCAAAGGGCATTGTTTTGACAATAGGTGGTCATTTTCGTCAATGACGGTACAACTTTAAAACCACCAATGATATGATCACCCATTCATTCTCATCTCTGCCATTATATTATAAACAGAGAATCAAGAATATAAAGCCATTTTATTTTACCCTCCTATCAATCATTTCCCAATACATCAGGTAGGAAAAATGTTGGCTGTTTTTGACAAGAAGGTGGCAAAGAGCCCTCAAGAATTGCAGAGCCCACAAAATGAAACCGTATATGCACTCAAAGATGGATTTTTGGGAACCCATTTTTCATCCCTGCACCCTCCTTCTTCATCTGTTGTGCTCAATCTTGCTTCTTCTGGCCTCTTGGCTTATTCTTCTGATAGGCAAAATCCGCTTCTTCCAAGGTTCGTTTTGTTTTATGATTTAGTTTCGATATGATCTTGATGCTGACGCGACTTTGACTGTCTGTGGTTTATTTGCATTTTCTTGATGGACACTGTGAGTGGTTTTGGTTAGTTGATCACAGATCTTGATATGTTTTTTCTGGTTTTATCTACTTATTTATTGTTTAAGAATTATGATCTTTCGTTGCTTGTAAATTTTACGGAACGGAACGGCAATAAAGGGTTCGTCCAAATGTAACCTTAAACGAACTTGTTTGCTCTGTAAAAATCCATTTTCTCTGGAGGTGTTGGAAAGTTAACTGATTGATTTAGCCCCCGTTTGACACCCATTAATTTCTCATTCTCTTTCTCGTTCTTATTCTCATTCTTCATTTCAACCACACATTCTCCAAATAAAATAATATTACACACAAATCAAAAACCTTTCATCACTTTTTCACAACACATTCTCACATCAATCACTATTCCAAAATTTCTATTTCTCTCAAAATGGGTTTCAAACAGGGCTTAATTTTGTAAATATTTGATTATCTTTGAGCACTGGTTTGAATCAAAGGATCATCTATTCAAGTATCCAATCGACTTTTTACTTAGACTTTAACTAAATAAGAAGAGTTTGTGGTTGTAATCTGTTTTTATTTTGTTGTGCCTTCAGTTTGTAGAATATGTTAGAAGAGAATAGGAAGGGGTCCAAAACTAACACTGCCCCTTTTGGTTGCGATGTGAATCTAACAACGGAGTGGCAAAAAAGGAGACTCCAAATTTATTGGGAATTGTTTATCAAAGGTTGATTCTTTCTGGTGGTATCTTGTCCCAGTTGGATTTGAGTGAGATTCACATTAATTTCTATTGAAAAAAGATGAGAAAACAAAATAAAGGAAAGAAGAGAAGAGAGAATGTGATTGATTGTAGGAGGAAAGGAGGGACTAGGAATCTCACCATAAATAAAGAACTAAGAAGAGGAACTTAATAAAAGGAAAGAGCAAAGATGAACAAATGTGTATGCAGCGGAAAAAGGAGAGTCAAATATAGAATAATGCTATCTAACAACAGTGGTGCTAGAGCACCAGTCTGTTTCACTATATGATAAATTCAATTAAAGGTAACATTACTCCAAACATAACATGCATTCTATGATGAGATCAATTTCTTATGCTCTTGTTTCTTTTCGTGAAAGCAACTGTGACGGGAAAATATCATCAACGTTTTTGTTTTATTGATACTTCTCTAGTTTCCATGTTTGTGTATTGTGGGGACGTTCCATTTTTTATTTTATTTTTTACTTGTCGAGTTGTCCTAATCTAATCTATTTCTTACTGTTTCCAGATTGTTTGCAGTTGTAGATGACATATTCTGTTTGTTTGAAGGCCACATTGAAAATGTTGCACATCTCAAACAGCAATACGGGTTGAACAAGCCTGCGAATGAAGTGATCATTGTTATTGAGGCTTACAGGACCTTAAGAGATAGAGGCCCTTATCCTGCAAATCAAGTAGTCAGAGATATTCAAGGAAAATTTATGTTCATTATCTACGACAACTCTTCAAAAGCCACATTTGTAGCTACCGTGAGTGATTTTTTAATTCCTTGTCATGTTAAGTTTTTATTCCGTTTAGAACCTGGATCTTGTTCTGATCCGGTTTTATAATTTTGAGCCAATCTTACTTAGATATACCTGGTACAGGATGCCGATGGGAGTGTACCCTTCTTCTGGGGAACTGATTCTGAAGGTCACCTTGTTCTCTCGAATGACTTGGAAATTGTGAAGCAAGGTTGTGGCAAATCTTTTGCTCCATTTCCCAAAGGTACTACTTTCTTAAATCTATCAAACGAAGAATACATCTACAATGGCATGAATATCTAATTGTATTTCTCTTTATTTGATTGGATATTCCAAAATTTACTCCATTTCCTTCAGGATGCTTTTTCACCTCTTCTGGAGGTCTTCGTAGTTATGAGCATCCTGTGAGTGAGTTGAAAGCAGTGCCGAGAGTGGACAGTTCGGGTGAGGTATGTGGGGCAACCTTTAAGGTAGACACAGAGTCTCGTAAAGAAAAGACAAGCATGCCTAGAGTTGGAAGTGATGCAAACTGGTCTCAACACTACTGAATGTTTCCCTTGTGGCAATGCTTTTCTCACTATTTATGTGTTGCAACATTTTTTCTTATTGTACCTATATAAATTAATGTTCTTTACTCTTGTATTTCAACCTTACACTCATGAATTGATGCCATTAGAATCGCCTAAAACATACATAAATTGTAGCGCACACAGCTTATGTTGTACCTCTCCTAAACGAATTTTACGACTTTTGTGGGGTTTGACTAATGAAGAAGTTCACACTCAGATAACTGTGGTTGCACATATTTATATTGAACTAAACGTTAGTCATGTACATGCCAGCCATTGTTTTACTAATACATACTTGAAGCTGCTTTGGACATAGAATCAAAGCCAAAAAAATTTAATGTTCATTAAGAAAAAGCATCGAGTCTTGTATGCAGCACTATGTACTACTCTTTGCATGGCACAAAACTTTACGTCGACGAAACATTTCTTGGTATTAACTGCAGAAAGAAACTAGAGCTGATTCAGTCCTTTGCATCTGCAATTCCACCTGGAGTTATTTGGAAAACTTGCTTCTGTCAAGAAAAAACTAACAACGAATTTACGGAGTACAAATTTCACTGGATTAAAGGGGGTGGTTTTGTGAAATCAGGAAGTTGTACTTTGTTCAGAAAATAGAACGGATTTTAATTGACTATTGTATTTATTGGTATAATATGTGAACGATATTTAACTAAACAGAACAGTTGAGAGTATCAATATAAAATGGGAAAGGATATTGCTTCAGCCTCCGGAAGATTTGGAGCATCAAACACCTTGCAGACACGCTGTTCGCCTTTGCCCTTCCTGAACATAAGCCTTATTGTGGCTGCATGAGCAAGTACATGCCCTCCTGCTGGCTTCTTTGGATCTGATATGAAGACCCCTCCTCCTGGATCAGCTATAACTGCAATCACCGGTTCATTTACACAAATTAACAATCCAGAAGAATACTCAAACATCTGGGAATCTTCTTGGTAAAATAAATCTCAAATATAATCTTCTTGTTACTCTTAGATGAAAGATATTAAGAGCAGTATTCTGAGACTAGGTAGCCTACCCTGGTTGGTCATGTATACAGCAACATTGAATTCTTCAGCAATCTTTATCAGTCTAGAGAGCATTTGAGCCAACTTTTGCTGGAAATGGTTAACAGATTTGTGGCCCTTGAAAATGTGTCATAAGAAGATTATAAAACAATCTTAATTTATTATTATCATCTAACCTGACGTTCAGCAAGTTCTCCTCTTCCAGTAAAGTCTACTCGAAAGAGAGCAATCACTGAATCAACAATCTGAAAAGTACAACTATAGCAAATCGGTCTACTATCCAGATAGTTGATTTACGATTAGGATAATGCAGCTGTAAATTAGCTTACCAAAAGTCTGAAGGGCTCTTCAGCCATTTTTGCTGCTAGACCAAGAAGCAGGTTGTACTGATGCTCATATGTGTATGCACGAGCATATATGATCTTTCATATATACAAAATAATCAGATACCGCTTAGCAATTAAAACTAAATTTATGCGAATGAACAAAAATAGATTTTACATTGTCAAGTACAGCTCCTGGATCCATTCCAAACCTTTCAGCTATAGGTACAATGCGATCAGGTCGGCTATAAGTGCATTCAATTAAGAGTGGAACAAATGAAAGGAGGCATTACTGACATTATGTGCTACCTTGCACTGCATAGTTGAAAGGAGGAAAGAATATACAGTTAAGGATACAAAGTTCCCTCAGTGTCAATATAAGCAACCTTCCCGTTGCCTCCTCTCATATTAGTAGGAAGCTGCAATGTAAGTAACGAATCCATCGAAAGTTAAATTCAATTTTATGAATTTGAATAGTGATCTTTATGGATCTGAATCAACTAATAACTAGTTAACGCGTAGCAATCAGATTCCGACTGCCACCTTCTTCACAAATCAATTAATTAATGCTGTAAATTTCATATTATATTAAAAGTCCATACATCAGTTATTACATTACTTGCCATCTTCTTGAGAAAATCGAAAAATATACTTCACTTGTTACATTACTTGCCTGTGTGGAGACACAAAGAGTATGAGCCAGTTGTGTTTTTCCAGATCTGAGCAAAATGATTGATTGAGGGCATACAGTTAGTAGTGAAATATTGTCTGACGCTAACATTTTGAGATGTTTCTGATTAAGTAATTGAAAAAACAGTCAAATTATCACCTGAATTCCCCAAAAGCTTCTGTAATACTCAGAGTTTCGATCCCCCCTTCACAAATCCAAACACAGAAGCTCAACCACAAGTGAATAATTTCATTTAATCAGTGAAGATTTATATAAATGAAAATCAAACTTGGGCGTTCAAAAGTTACCCCCTAGCAGTTCATCCAGTGCTTGGCTTCCTGTTGTTATGCGAATTACAGCTTTTCTCTGTATAGCCAACAGTAGTTAATATCAGCACCTCAACAAGACACCAATGAGACTATGCAAATTAAAATTTTCCATTAGAATCTAATGAACTGATATCTTACTCTGAGCAGAGCATCACTTCCAGTGATATATCCAAAATTCTAAAAGTTTCAAAGTAGAAATAGAGAGCATCAGAATATACTGAACAGCTGCATTTATATATCTAACTATTATCGAATTATCGCACTAACCACTATTTTCTCCACAGCTTCACAGATCTTATCAACTTTTGCCTCTGACAATCCTTTGATTCCAGTCAAGTTCTAGAAAAATTACACATGATAGGGTTAAATGCATTGGAAATTGGAATATTCAGATAATTGCAGTATCAAGTCCCTTTTCCTCACCTTCTTAGTATGCATCATCAAGCCATTGCAGGTGTAGATCCCAGCATCCTGCAGTTTCTTTACATCTCCAGCATTGATTCCATGAGTTGTCACTGCAAAATTTATGATGAAACAGAAGTATATAGCAAATACTAACCAGAAACCATTCGCTATAAAAATTCAGACAAATGTACCGAACTTCACAATTTGTCTCCAAAACCCAGCAAAATATTTTGTACTTACATGCATCGTGGAGAATTCAATTTTTAATTCAAATGCACAGTCTAAAAATTAAAATCATCGAGAAGTTACATTGGAAAATAGATATTATCAGTGTAGACATGCAGAGGAAGTGAAATGAAGTAGAACAAAAGATCGAAAAATCTAACAAACAGATCCCAAAATAATTGGAAATTTCATAACGAAAATGAAATTTAACATACAAACATAAACTAGAGGAATTAAGTTTTCAGAGCAGAATAAAAAACGACCGCCAGCGAACGAAATTTTAATAAAGAGCAAATGAATTTACAGTGAACATTCAATTACAAATTAGCAACCAAATGAGAAAAGTGAGCACATATTAGCAGAAATAGGAAAAACGAGCAGAATTTTTAAGTTTGCAACAAAATCAAAATAAAGGACAGAGTGATGATGCTTATGAGATACGAATAAACGAAAAATAATAACTCATGTTTAAATAGTTTACGTTTATCGATTGCTTCGAACAAAAATTCTTCATCGTCGATCTCTTCTCTTTCGACGAGCTGTAGTTGGCTCTGCTCTTCACTTCTGTTGCTTAAATTCGCACAAAAGAAAGTAGAAATTTATTAGTCGCACTAGAATTAGCTTTAATCTTTGAATTACAAACTTTAAAGTAAAATGTGAATGGAAATTTACTTGAATGCTTGCATCTTTTGTTATAAACTGGAGTTTGAAAAAGAGTTCTTAAGAGAATTTTTTTGGCGAGAGAATTGGAAGAACTGAACTCTGAACTGAAATAACTTTTGATTTCAAATCTCGTGTTCGGATATTTATACATGACGGACCTGAGAGTTTATTTAATTCAAGATTTTTAACATGTGGGTTACGTTCATGTGTGGCCAAATGGTGTTGCTGAATTTACACTAATGCATAACGTGGCATGACTACATTGGATGGCTCTAATTTATGGTACTATCCTAAAATTCAACGGCCTTTAAATTTCATGAAATCTTTATTTGATTTTGATTTTTGGAGAAGTGATTTCTTGAAAAGTAATTTTAATGCAAGATTAAAAGTTGAAAAAAATTATGAATATGTGTATAAAATTATTTTATTGAGACAATGTGTGTTTAAAAATAAGTTTAAGAAAATAATGATTTTAAAAAAATCAAAATGAAACAAATGCAAAGATTTACTACAAAATTATGATCACTTGATTTATGTTTCAATTTAATTGCACAATTTGTTGTGCTTAATGGCATTTTACTATTTTGATCCAAAATAACATAAAGCCACTATTTGGTGAATGATTAAAATCATATTTTTAATCAATTTTGATAAAAGTAAATAAAATATATAGTTGAAATGTAGTTGATTAAAGTAATGTATAGTTAAAATTAATTATTAATTTTGATTTAAATTTAAATTTTGATTTAGACTTTAATTTTAATTTGTATCAAACAGGAGAATTACCATTATTGTCGAGTTTAATGTAAAATCATTGCACTTATTATTATTATATCCTTCTTTACCTTAAAAGAGATGATGCCAACATTACTATTCACTAGGGGTGTAAATGGATCAGATATGGATCGGATCTGTCTATATTCGATTCGATCCGATAAGAAAATTATCTGATTCGATCCAATAATTCAACGTATATTTGATTGTTAAATTTATATCCAATTTGCTATGTTAATGGATATCCGATCCGAAATTAATAAAAATTAGGAAAAAATTGATTTTATGTTCTTTAAAACATTTGAACTAACTTGAGGTCCACTTACTAGCAAGTCCAATAGCGACTTCTACCATCATGATGTTCTTTTTTAAAGAAGAGATTTTCTTCTAATTTTCTATTGACATTTAAGGTGGGATAAGATAAAATTGAATTTCAATTTTAAATATAAATATTTTATTTCATTATTTCCATTAACAAATCAAATTATTTGTTACATATTAATTATTAATTTTTGGAGTTATAAAACAAATTACAATAATAAATTTAATTAAGAAAAATATAAATATTTATTTACTTTAAATTAGTAAACTAAAATTTAAAAAATCTATTGTTTTTATAATATTTTACATTTATGTATATAGTTGTTTATTCAATTTGACAACATCTTCGATATTGATTCGACCCTAGTCAATTTTTAAAACATTGGTTGAAATCATTTTTTTTTTCTTCAAAATTTTCAATTCTTCAACATATTTAATAATTATAAATTTTTCAATTTTTTAATGTTTTGAATTTGATTACATTTTTATTCTAAATTTATTTATTTTAGTGATAAATAATATGTCATAACAATATTTTACCGACTCAATTATATATAAAAAATCGAGTCCGATTATTATCGGATCGGATTGACTTATATCCATATTTGATCCATTTAGTTAACGGATTATAGAATTCGGATCTTGATCGGGTTATCGGACTGAGACCTTAAATTCATCTCCCATTAATTTCATCGAATTTAAATAGGATTCAGATCAAAATCCAATACATTGATAGCCCTACTATTCACCTTGAAGCAGAGCATTCACACTAAAATGGGTTTCATACTGTAGTTGAACTTGTTCTACACTATTCACTGGGTTTGTTTGATTCACCGTTATTTTCCATGGAAAATGGAAAAAGAATTCTAACTTCCACTTTTAGAGTATTTGATAGCTTTTTTTCTAGGCAATTTGAGTTCCACTTTTTTACTCTCATGTGCCACTTTCTTGGAAAAATGTTTTCCAATTTTATTTATTTTTTTTCATACAATTGGAAAAAATTTTAAACACAATGGTAAAAAAAAATTTCACTTTTATTGACAATTTACATGCAAAATAAAGTCAAACAAATGATATTTGGTATGGTAATTTTTTTTTGGCAATTGAAACAAATTCTAGATTCAATGGTAAAAAAAATTATCATTTTAATGAACAATTTTAATAAAAAAAAAATGAAGTCAAACGGATATCAAACTTTCAATATTTTCCAGGTAAAAAATTATATTAATCTAACACAATTACAATTTCCAGTAAAACAATTTCTAGACAATTCAATTCCTTGTAAAACATTTTCTTTCCACCCATTTTCTACATTTGCAATCAAACGGACCCTTAGTTATTTTTACTGTTCATACGGACAAATGAAATTAACGTGGATGCTTTATTGCTTCTCATTGTTGACTTAAACAAATCATTTACTGTAGTTGCTCCTTAAAAAAATGATCTTCTCATTGTCCATTCAATAAAATAGGCTTAATTATTTTTTTTTGGTAAGTAAGAGATTTAGTATTACATATTTCAAAAATAGGAAACAGAGTTTAAAATTTCAAAAATCAGATATTAATTACATTTTATTTATGAAAGAATTAATTAAAAATATATTTTATTAATTAAGTATATTAAGGTCATAATTCTATACAATTTGGTCACAATTATTTAAGGCTTTAGTTCTTTTATACACAGAAGTAGATAGTGAGTTTAATTTTACCTTGTAATCGATCACCATGAAATTTTGATTCTTGTCCAAATTAATTCTCCATTATTTGGGATTTCAATTTTATGGTGGTCGAAACAATAGTAATTATGAAGGTTCTTTTCTTTCTTTTCCGTAACTGATGGTTGACCGAATTTTGTGTTTATTAACTGAACACAGCTTCATCAATATTCAACACTTGAATATAGTGAACTTCCTTCCGTTCTTGGGCTTCTTGAGAAGGGAATTTAAATCTACATTGAAGACTTTGGAATAGTACCGACCCAAAAATTCTATTTAACACAGGTTGGGATTTGAACAATCTATATGGATTTTCCAGGAGATCATATTAGGAAGTTTTTTCCTATTAGACAATGCTCTAGCATCATATAATATGTTTTGCTTCTTCACTCACTAATTGTTGTAAACTACTCATAAGTTGGTTTTATAATGGAGTTATTAGATATCTTTCTCTTTTGAATTTGAGAATGTATACTGCATTTATGTGTTTTTATGATACATTCAAGTACTTTCATAATAGGAGAGACAACAAAGAGAAGATGGAATCAATCACGAACAATTCAAGTATCACCAGTCAAACCAAATATGTATATTACAGCCAGTATTGGCGCCCCCACACCAGTATGAGGCGCCCTCGCGCGCCAACTGGAAGCCCAAAGTGTATTTCAACCAAGAAGACAGGCGCCCCTGCGCCGCGACGACACTAGTCCGTCACATAAGCCCTAAAACTGATGAGTTCAAGGGGGAGCTATAAATACGACTAGAAGTTATTTTTCTAGAGATACAATGTAGCCAACACTAGAGATTATGCTTTGATAATTTAATTGTCTATTTCAAAAGTTATTCTTAGTTTATTTGTGCTTATCTACTCTTAATGTTTTTGAATGTTTGATCACCATTTGAATGATATGAAATTTGGGATTTACTATGGAGAGAAGGATTTCTAAATTGGGACTATTGATAAACACAATCTAGGAGATTATAAAGTTCGAGAGGCCTATGAAATCCTTTGTAGTTATTAAGAGAACCAAAGATCTTAATGAACTTTATCATTTTAATTTTAGATGGAGACTCAAAATTAGAGTTTTAAGAGTAATTCTTAATTCGCCATCGAGAGACGAGATTAAGATAATTTTGAATTCTTGACTAATAAACCTTAAGAATATTTTAAGAAATAGTTAGTTGATTGAAGCATGATCGATAGTTAGGTGAAATTGGATCTCTAGAGTTTAAGATCATTAATATGTATCTTGTTTAATTGCATTGTTAATTAATTAAATTAGTTGAGTTAGTATCTCACTGTATTCCTATTTTCTAGATAAAATTAATGTTATTTTAATTACAGGAATTATTAGGATTTGACTTCAATCCCTGTGAAAAACGATGCTCTACTCTCACTATATTAAAACTTGAAACCGTACACTTACAGTTAGAAAATTCTTGCATCAAGTTTTTAGCGACGTTGTCGGGGATTGATTTATCTTTTTTTATTAATACTGTTATCAAGTAGCATTAATTTTAATCTATGTTAATTTTGTTTTAATTCGAATTATTCTTTTTGTTTTTCATGTGTTTTGGCAGTTGATGCGACAATCCAAAAATCGTAATTTAATTCATATTGATCTGGAAATTGAAAGAACTCTTCGGATAATAAGAGCAAAGAAGAAACTTAAGGAGAACGCAATGGCTAAGCAAAACAACCAAAATCAACAAAAAGGTGTTGATCAACGGGAAAAACCTATTCGAGACTACTTCAATCCGGTAGTCCAAGAGCATTATTCTAGAATAAGGCGCCAAGCAATCAATGCCAACAATTTTGAACTGAAAGCATCACTCATCAGTATGGTGCAACAGAATTAGCTTGTGGGATTGCCTAATGAAGACCCGAACATTCATCTTTATATGTTCTTGCAAGTGGCTGATACTATAAAGGTGAATGGTGAATGGAGTGAGTGATAATAGCATCAAACTGAAATTGTTCCCGTTTTCCCTTAGAGACATGGCGAGAAGCTGATTGTTATCTTTACCATTGGGAATCATTAACACTTGAGAAGAACTGACTGCGAAATTCCTTGCAAAAGTTTTCCCACCATCAAAAGTATCTCGATTAAGGGGTAAGATTGGCTCATTTCGTCAGATGGATTTTGAACCCTTATATGAGGTATGAGAAAGATTTAAGGAGATGCAAAGAAAGTGCCCGCAACATGGGTTTGATGATTGGATGCTCTTCGATCGGTTTTACAACGGATTGAATGGTCAAACAAGAGTTATTATTGACAGCACAGCTGGTGGATCTTTAATGAGCAAATCGGTTGATGAGGCATATGAACTTTTGGAGAAAATGGCCAACAACAGTTATCAATGGCCAAATAAGCGTGCAATGACCAAGAAGCTAGCTGGAATGTATGAAATTGATGCTTTCACAAACATGTCAACAAATGTTGATGGGCTTTGTCATCAATTGAGCGCCTTGACCAACCCAAAAGCTTCTCAAGGAATAGACTATAGCTGCAGCAAATATGGTTTTTCCAGCCATAGTTGATAATGAGGAGCGAGTACAATATGTGAACAACCGTAACTTCAACAATTGGAACATTTTCATGCCTAACCAATATCATCCGGGGCTCTGTAATCATGAGAATGTTTCTTATGATAATACAAAAAACATTTTACAACCCCCTGTAGGGTTTGAAAACAAGGCTCCATAGAGAAAAATGTCATTGGAAGATATTCTAGGATAATTTATGATGGAATAAAGGGAGAGGTTCAACAGGAATGAGGCAAGGTTGCAAGGAATTGAAACACATCTTAAGTCAATTGACACCCAAATTGGACAAATAACATCCTCTTCTAATGTTCATCAAAAAGGAATATTCCCTAGTGATACAGAAGTGAACATGAAGGAGCATTGTAAGGCTATTACTCTTAGGAGCGGTAAAGAGCTTGAAGATCCACAATACAAAAGTACGAAAGCAGACAATTCTCCAATGATGATAACATCAAGTGATTAAGAGGATGAAGAAAACGAAGAAAGCACAATTGAATTGGAAGCATCAAAGGAGGCTGAGGAGCCCAAATCCAATCTATTTCCGGATAATCCTCCAATTCTTAAGTCTTCTATTCCTTTTCCTCAAAGATTTCAAAAGAAAAAGTTTGATTCTCAATTTGCTAAATTCTTAGAAATTTTCAAGAAAATTCATATTAATATTCTTTTTGTAGATGTCTTGGAGCAAATGCCAAATTATGTCAAATTCATGAAAGACATCATGGCTAAGAGGAGGAGACTTGAAGAATTTGAGACAATGAAGTTAACAGAGGAATGTAGTGCTATTATCCAAAGGAAGTTTCCACAAAAGTTGAAGGACCTAGGCAGCTTTAGCATTCCTTGCAATATTGGTGGTATCACGTTTGATAAAGCACTGTGTAACCTTGGAGCTAGCATTAACTTGATGCCCCTATCAGAGTTCTAGAAGTTGGGACTTGGAGAGGTAAAGTCGACAACCATATCACTGCAACTGGCAGACAGATCCATCACCTATCCATGGGGGATTATAGAAGATGTATTGGTAAAGGTAGATAAGTTCATCTTTTCGGTGGACTTTGTGGTCTTGGATATGGAAGATGATAAGAAAGTACCACTAATTCTTGGTCGACCTTTTCTAGCTACTGGAAGCGCATTAATTGATGTACAAGAAGGGAAGTTGACACTACGGGTTAATGAAGAGCAAGTGAACTTCAACATTCATCAAGAAAGGAAAACCTAGAAAAAGTAAATGCATGCTATATGATCCAATCCATCAATGCAGTGAAGGATAAGAATGGCAAGAGAAAAATGTTCTATGATCCTCTAGAACAACATATGACTCTCAACTATTCAAGGTTTGATACATGGGCAGATGAAAAGGGGACCAATGAAATGGTGGATTATATCTTATAGCATGAAGCAGATCCACCTGACAAGAAGGAGAGCTATGTGGAAAAACCTTCAAAACCTCCAAATATTGCTAAATCAAAAGAGGTTTTGAAGGCCATACCGAAATTAAAATCATTCAATTTTATTGGCTATGCTACAGTGAAGAAGAAGACAATGCCATGGATGAAGTTTAGAAATAAGAGAGAGGTGTCATCTAAAGATCTAACATAGGCACTGCAGTTGAGTCAAGCTAATGACGTTAAAGAAGCGCTTCTTGGGAGGCAATCCAATCTTTCTTTATTTTTACTTATTCATTTATTTATTTTTAGTTATAGTATAGTTTAGTTTATTTTGCAATTTATTTAGGAATCATCACCCTTATCCCGTCTTCCCTTAGGTCTCAAAATAATTAAGTTGGTCATTAGATGTTTGAGTTAAGTAACACGTGTTCCGTGTTTTTAACATCTAAAATATGATTTTTTTCAAGAACATTACGTCATGAAACATTCAAACCAGTATGGACATGGAGAAATGTGATACATCTCAAGTTTGGGGGGGGATATGATAAAAGAAACATTCATCAACTTCAGCATCATTAACACCAGAACGTTATTGGCAACTCAGACAAATCAGGGAAGTCTCCTTCTATAACTTTAATTTCACATTGGGGACAATGTTTAGATTAAGTTTAGGAGGTGTCTCATAAATTGTCAATTTGCTTTAGTTTTTTTTTTTTTTTAATTTTATGATGTGTGTGCATATTTGTGTTAAAAAAAATGCATGCTTGTGTGAGTTAGATTGTCTTATCGGCATTGATGTATATATTTGGTAACATGTTTTGGTTGATGAGTTGTAGATAAGTTATGTTTTTGAGTTAAATTCTTGTTTATTCATGTGAGACGGAAAATATTTATGTATGTAAGTTGATTGTGATGTTGTACATGAGTAGGTTGATCCATTGTTTATAGATTGTAATAGAGAACTTAAATGCTATACCCAAATAGCCATTAAACATTATTATATCCTTAAACCAAATTTAGGATGTTTGGTTTGTTGAATTGTTGTAGGTTGACATGAAGATAGATATGGATTTCGTGTGTGCAACTGAGACCAATGTGATGAAAATTAGGTGATAAACATTAAGTTAGAGGTCAATTTTCGAGAATGAGTGTTTAATAAAAGGCATTGTACTAATCATTGCATAAAAGGGAAAAAGCAGCATTTTTGTGAAGTTACCCTAAAAAGATCCCAATGAGGACACTATAATAATCTCATTGTGAAACGTCTATTCGTAAGCTTTATGACTTGAGTGATTAAGCCTATAAGGGTTTAAAACCTGGTTCCTTAAAGTCATCTGATTTGGGATTCATCGACCTAAAGCTCGTTATATGGATCATTTAGAAAGCTTAATAAAGAGACGTCTGCACATAATAAGGTGCATAAAACAAAAGAAGCACTACATGCCTTAATTAAGCCCCGAACACTTATTTTAGGAGGTTGGATTTTTGATAAGGGGTTAGTAACTTGGTTGAGTCTTGGAGGTTGAAGTAGTCAAAATAAGGAGAATCCATATTTGTTGACATGTTGAACTACAATTAGTGAAATCTAACCAAACTTGAATGGTGTAAGAGATTAGTATTGAAAATCAATTTTAGAATACACCGTAGTGAGTAAAAAGAAAACAAGTTTGGTGGTGTATGAATCCTATGAGTGAAGTAAGGAAAAATTTGACTTTTAAGATCGAGAATTGGATTAATTTATTATTGTACAACGTTGCACTTAACTCTTCACACACCCATTTTTGCATTGAATAGGTGGGAAGTTAGTTTTTGCATTATAATTTTGAAATAATTCATGAAATTAATGCATGTTGCCAATCTTGACCTACGAAGGCAAGATATCTAACGAAATGTGTTTTAATTAATTTTTTTAGTTTTGTTTGTGTGTTTGTTATTCATTTTCTTTGGTTTGATGTTTGCTCGAGGACAAACAAATTCTTAAGTTTGGGGTATTTGATAAGTTGGTTTTTTAACGGAGTTATTGGATATCTTTCACTTTTGAATTTGAGAATTTCTACTGCATTTATGTATTTTTATGATACATTAGGTACTTTCATAATAGAAGAGTCAACAACGAGAAGATGGAATCAAGTAGGAACAATTCAAGCGTCACCAGTCAAACCAATGATGTATATTACAGCCAGTATTGGCGTCCCGTGCCATTATGAGGCGCCCCTGCACCCAATTGGAAGCCCAAAATGTATTTCAACAGAGAAGATAGGTGTCCCTGCGCCCCTACGCTGCAACAACACAAGTCCGCCACATAAGCCCTAAAAATGATGAGTTCGAGGGGGAACTATAAATACGGCTAGAAGGGTTCAATTAAAGAACTTTTGGGAGAAGAAATCAAGCAGCCACACCAGAGAGAACATCATTGGAGACTGAAGAATCCACAAATCAAAGAGTTCTTCTTACTCTCTATCAATATTTTCTATCAATGTTTAAGAACATGAATTGTATTTTCTTCTATATTTTCATAGAGTAGTTTATTTTTCTAGAAATACAATGTAGCCAACACTAGAGATTATGTTTTGATCATTTAATTGTCTATTTCAAAAGTTATTCTTGGTTTATTTGTGCTTATACATTCTTAATGCTTTTGAATGCTTGATCTGTTACCATATATGGTTGGATTTGTATGTGGGAATAAAGCATATTTTTAGGAAATAGATTTATTTACTTTCCTTGTATATTCAATTATTGTACAATATATATACACATTCCTTTGTCAATAGAAAACAACGATTTTACAGAAATTGTTCCGCATTCCTTTGTCATGGTATCAGAGCCACGGTTTGGAACTTACCGGCTGTGAATTTTTCTTCTTCGATCGGACCTTCTTGATTCTGTTTTGGGGCTGGTCGTTGGTGGTCGTTGGTGCGGTGCCTTCAGAATTCAGGTCGTCTTCTACGGGTTTCAGATACCGGTGAGTGCTCACTCACGACGTCTTCACTGGGTTCTGCGCCTCGATTGTTCTTCTGTTGGTCAGCGTTTTGGACGGTGGTTCTAGGGCTTCTTGGTGTGTATTGGAGCCTTCACCTGTCGTACTTCCTCTGGTTCTTCGAGACTGTGTCGGCCTTCCTTCGGTTCTTCAGGCTTCCGACTTACTTCGGTTCTTCAGCCTTCCTGGTCGTCTCAGGCTCCCGTGCCGGTTTTGGGTATTTCTTTGGGCCTGCTATTGGTTGTCTAATTATTTGGGCCCAATTTTCTTTTTGGGTATTTCTTTGGGCCTCCTATTGGTTGTTTAATTATTTGGGCCCAATTTTCTTATTGGGTATTTCATTTGGGCCTCCTCTTGGTTCTTTAGTTCTTTGGGCCTCTACTTGATTATTTAATTTGGGTTCTCTTTATTGGGTTGAATATTTAATTCATCATGTCATCTGACAAGTTAGATTCATTTCTTACTCGGCTTAATGGAAAAAATTACTCAGCTTGGGAGTTCCAATTTCAACTATTTGTCAAAGGCAAGAAGTTATGGGGTCATCTTGATGGTAGTGATCCGGCTCCAAAAGATGTCGATGCTTTATCGAAGTGGGAAATCAAAGATGCTCGGGTTATGACTTGGATCCTTAGTTCGGTCGAACCTCAACTCATTCTCAATCTAAGGCCTTACAAATCTGCTGCTGTATGTGGGCTTATCTTGGCAAGGTTTACAAACAAAACAATACCGCTAGACGTTTTCAGTTGGAGTATGAAATGGTTCACTTTACACAAGGAAGTTTATCAATTGAAGAATATTTTTCCGGTTTTCAAAATCTTTGGGCTGAATATTCGGATATTGTTTATGCTGATGTTCCAGCTACAACTCTATCTGCTGTTCAATCGGTGCATGAAACAAGTAAGAAGGACCAATTCTTGATGAAGCTACGTCCCGATTTTGAGGCTGTGCGATCTAATTTGATTAATCGTCATCCTGTTCCATCTCTGGATACTTGTGTAGGTGAACTTCTTCGTGAGGAGAAACGTATCATTACCCAGGCTACCATGGAACATAGGGATACTATTAGTGGTCCTGTTACTGTGGCTTATGCAGCACATGGGAGGAATAAGGGTCGAGACATGCGTGCTATCCAGTGCCATAACTGTAGAGCTTTTGGTCACATTGCTCGAAATTGTCCTAAGAAAGCCTGTCATTATTGCAAGGAACCAGGTCATCACATCACTGTTTGTCCCATCCGACCTACAAGGAAACAGACTGCTGCCTATCATGCCTCCACTGGTGCCTCAAGTTTTGCGACATTGCTTGCTGTCTCGCATGATGTTCCTACTCATGCTTCTGTGTCCACTCTTACCCCTGAAATGGTACAACAAATGATCAATTCTGCTTTCTCTGCTTTTGGCATCTCAGGTACTCATGCAACCTCTTTTAAGCCATGGTTCTTTGACTCCGGAGCCTCTAATCATATGACCAACTGAGATATTCCCCTTTCCAATGTCAAAAAATATCGTGGTAATCTAGAAATACACACCGCTAATGGTAGTTCTCTGCCTATTAGCGCTGTTGGTGATCTTTCCTCTTCTTTAACCAACGTTTTTGTATCTCGTAATCTCTCTACAAATTTAATTTCGGTTGGTCAATTAGTTGATAGTAATTATGATGTCCATTTTTCTCGTTCTGGTTGTGTTGTGCAGGATCCAGTGTCCGGGAAGATGATCGCGACGGGGCCTAAAGTAGGACGACTCTTTCCCTTGGATATTTCTCCTTTACCTCGTTCTCCTTTACTTTCATTTGCATGTAATGCTATTAGTGCTGATAATAAGTTGTGGCATAAACGTTTAGGCCACCCAAACTCAGATATACTTCGTACTTTATTTCATTCCAATCTATTGGGTAATAAGACATGTTCTTCCGATTTTTCTTTTGATTGTGTTGTATGCAAAATTGGCAAAAGTAAAGTTCCTCCTTTTCCCTCTCATGGATCCCGTGCCTCCCAATGTTTCGATATTATACATAGTGATGTTTGGGGGATTTCACCTATTATTTCTCATGCCCGATACAAGTACTTTGTTACATTTATTGATGATTTCAGTCGTTTTACTTGGGTTTATTTTTTGAGGGCCAAAGCCGATGTCTTTTCAGTATTTCAGCGTTTTCTTGTTTTTCTTGAGACTCAATTTTCTAGTGGCATAAAGATCTTGCGATCTGATTCTGGGGGGGAATATATGTCAAATGCGTTTCAGAACTTTCTCCAAACTAAGGGTATCATCTCCCAGCATTCTTGCCCTTCGACGCCGTAGCAAAACGGTGTTGCTGAGAGAAAGAATCGTCACCTTCTTGATATGGTGCGAACCCTTTTACTTGAATCATCTGTCCCTTCTCGATTTTGGTGTGAAACACTTTCCACTTCAGTTCATTTAATTAATATTTTACCATCTCCCACTTTAAATCACGTTTCTCCATTCTTTAAGTTGTATGGACATTTACCGTCATACTCTGATCTGCGTACATTTGGTTGTATTTGTTTCGTGCATCTTCCTGCTCATGAGCGTCATAAGCTTACTGCTCAATCTGTTCAATGTGCTCTCAAAAGGGTTTTGTTTGTTATGATCCTCATGCTCAACGCATCCGTATATCTAGGAATGTGGTTTTTCTTGAAAATCAATATTTTTTTCAGTCTCATGTTGCACAGCCATCTGCATTTCTCTCTGTCCTGCCTAACTTCTCTGATTCTCCTACTACTGTGGTACGGTTTAAACCTGGGCTTGTCTATGAACGACGTAATCGTGAGTCTAGTGCTGCTCTTTATGTGCCCCCTCCCGATCTCCCCCCGGCACCTGATCCTACTACAGTTCCCTCCTGTCTTCGTAGGTCTGCACGTCCTTCTCGACCACCTGATAGGTATGGTTTCTCCTCTCCCGTCTCTCTTATAGCTACTTTATCTGTTATTTCCATCCCTTCTTCTTATAAACAGGCCATGGACCATGAGTGTTGGCAGAATGCAATGACAGCAGAACTTCAGGCACTTGAGGAGAATCACACTTGGGACGTTGTACCTTGTCCTCCTACAGTGAAACCTATTGGGAGTAAGTGGGTTTTCTCTGTGAAACTTCGTTCTGATGGCTCTTTGGATCGATACAAAGCTCGCCTTGTAGCTCTGGGTAATAGACATAAATATGAGGTTGATTATGAGGAGACTTTTGCTCCTGTCGCCAAAATGACCACAGTGCGGACAGTCTTAGCTATTGCTGCCTCCCAATCTTGGACGCTCCATCAGTTGGATGTGAAGAACGTCTTTCTTCATGGTGATCTTCACGAGGAAATTTATATGAAACTTCCATCGGGTATGACTACTACTTCTCCTCGTGACGTCTGTCGCCTGCAACGTTCTCTGTATGGGCTCAAGCAGGCTCCTCGGGCTTGGTTTGAGAAGTTTCGTAGCACGCTCATTACCTTTGGTTTTACACAAAGTCAGTATGATTTTTCTCTCTTCCTCCACAAATCTGCCTTGGGTATTGTACTTCTGTTGGTTTACGTGGATGACATTATCATTAGTGGCACAGACTGTCGTTTTATTTCTGAGCTTCAACAGTTATTGCATGCCACTTTTCACATGAAAGATCTTGGCCAGCTCACATACTTCTTGGGCCTTGAAGTTCATCATCGAGATCAAGGTCTTTTCTTAAACCAGCATAAATATGTTCACGATCTTATTGCATTGGCTGGTTTGGAAGATTCTTCTTCAGTCGATACCCCTATGGAGGTCAATGTAAAGTACAGGAAAGATGAAGGGGATCTTCTAGACGATCCTACTCTATATCGTCGTCTAGTTGGGAGTCTTATCTATTTGACCACCACTCGCCCAGATATCTCTTATGCCGTCCATCAGGTCAGCCAGTTTATGTCTTCCCCTCAGCATCTTCATCTTGCGGCTGTTCGTCGTATTGTGCTATCTACGTGGGTCACCTACTCGTGGGTTGTTCTTTCCTAAAGGGTCTTCTCTTCAGCTCTTAGCCTACAGTGATGCTGATTGGGCTGGTTGTCCGGATACACGTCGTTCTACTACGGGTATGTTTTTAGGTGGTGCATTGATCTCTTGGAAGTGTAAGAAACAAGATCGTGTTTCTAAATCATCTACTGAGGCTGAGTATCGTGCCATGTCTACCGTTTGCTCAGAGATTATTTAGTTACGTGGTCTTCTGGGGGAGCTTGGGTTTCCTCAAACTTCTCATACTCCTCTCCATGTGGATAACACTAGTGCTATTCAAATTGCCGGAAATCCCGTCTTTCATGAACGCACCAAACATATTGAGGTTGACTGTCACTTTATTCGTGACACTTTGATAGATCAAGTAATATCCCTTCCCTACATTTTTTCTGATCTTCAGGTGGCCGATATTTTCACGAAAGCAATGACTCGACTACGACATCAATTCCTTGTTGGCAAATTGCTGCTGGTTGATCTCCCCGCATCAATTTGAGAGGGGGGGGGGGGGGATGTTACCATATATGGTTGGATTTGTATTTGGGAATAAAGCATATTTTTAGGAATTAGATTTATTTACTTTCCTTGTATATTCAATGATTGTACAATATATATACACATTCATTTGTCAATAGAAAACAACGATTTTACAGAAATTGTTCCGCATTCCTTTGTCATGATCACCATTTGAATGATATGAAATTTGGGATTTACTATCGAGAGAAGGAATTCTAAATTGGGACTATTGATAAACACAACCTATGAGATTATAGAGTTCAAGAAGCCTTGAAATACTTTGTAGTTATTAAGAGAACCAGAGATCTTAATGAACTTTATCATTTTAATTTTAGATGGAGACTCAAAATTAGGGTTTTAACTTTTAAGAGTAATTCTTAATTCGCCATCGAGAGACATGATTAAGATAATTTCGGGTTCTTAACTAATAAACCTTAAGAATATTTTAAGAAATAGTTAGTTGATTGAAGCATGATCGATAGTTAGGTGAAATTGGATCTCTAGAGTTTAAGCCCATTAGTGTTTATCTTGTGTAATTGCATTGTTAATTAATTAAATTAGTTCAATTAGTATCTCGCTATATTCCTATTTTCTAAATAAAATTAAGGTTATTTTAATTATAGGAATTATTTGGATTTGATTTCAATCCCGGTGGAAAACGATACATTACTCTCACTATATTAAAACTTGACACTTTACATTTGCGGTTGGAAAATTATCATGAACTACCTTATAAAACAACACAGTTTTTTGAATGGCATCAACTACCTTATAAAACAACCGCATCAACTACCTTATAAAACAAAATTCTCGCATCAACTACCTTATAAAACAACAAAATGTGCCTACAAACGCATGTAGTGTGCAAACGTCCATACGTTTCAGTTTTTTTTGTATTTCACCCTTATTTCAACGTTTCATTGCGGAAAACGTCTTTTTCATATATTTTTAACGTAAAATAACAAATATACACTCCTCTATAAATAAAAGAAAAGAAAAATAAAGAATAAATTGCAATCTTACTCTTAAACTTGTTAAAAAATGCAAATGAGTCCAAAATTTATGAAAATATTAAAAATAACAAAAAAAATTCTTTCTCTTCATTTTTCTTCTCTAGCTTATTTTTCCTCTTAAATTTCCCTCCCATTTTTTTCACTCTCCCACCATAACGCTTCTCCCCTGATTTCATCCCTCTATTTTTTTCTTAATATTGATTTCTTCATCTTCTGAAAGACCCACAAAATTCCTCAGTCCGAGCAACTTCTTCAGTGTCTCATCATTCTTCAATCTATCAGCAACCAACTTAAGAAATGAAGGCCCCCGTCCCTCCCTTTCTTCTTTCAAATAAGCCATAAGTGCCTCGACTGCATTAACTTCCTTACTCTTCTTTACCACCCTCTCACGAACACCATGGTCCTGTGCTGCAACCTCCAGTCAAATAACTCGTCTGAACCCAACCCTTCCTTCTCCACCTCCACCTCCACCTCCATCTCCTTCTCCAATTTCCTTACCCTACGCGTCCACACACTCTTCACCGCGTCACAAAGTTTGCCCCCATCCCCATCTTCATTTCTCAAATATTCCATTGTGTACTCCATTGCGACTTGGCAATAGCATTCTTCATGGCATCGAAAACTTTTTTTATCCCTCTTTTGTATTCTAGTTCTTTGAGCTATTCCAAGCGTTCAAGAGTTGTCAATGAAGGTGAAGAGTCGCGTGTAATATCCAACTCCAGTTGTTTCAATATAAGCATTTTTCTCAGAATAAAATGGTCCTTCGGGATAGGGAAAGTTTCAAGCATTGAATACAATCTACTGTCGTCCACGGGTCGTTTAAGAGCGAATTCGAGAATCCAACTTAAAGTAATGGGATCGATGTCCATAGTGGAATCCTAATTTGTGTTTTGTAGGAGAAGAAATGGGGAAATTCAAGGGGTTTTGGAAGAGGAAAAGGTGAAGAAAGCTCTCACAGACCCACAAAATTACCTCAAAAATTCAATATGGCCCCTGATTTCATCCCTCTATAAAGTATTTCTAGCAAATCTTTAAAGGTGAGAAAAAAGATAGAGGGATGAAATCGTTTTGTGCGATTAAGCCTTTTTTGACTTGTAATTCATGTATTGACCTATAATTATTTGGTTATATGAGAATAGCATATATTTGGTTAATATGGATTAGATGTCCTTTATAATTGCACAAAGACTGTGCTTGGGTTGATTGAAGATATGTGATCTGATATTGAACGTTTTAGAAGGTCATTTCTCCACTTAAGCTATGTGATTTGTTGAAGGTAGAACTTGATTATTGATCTTCCATTTCACGCGGCCAGCAATGTCAAAAGCTAGCAGGAAGGTAAAAAAAAAAATTGTTAAGTCATACAAATGCTAATGACAAGTGAAGAGAAAATTCATAGATAAAATTTGAGTATCAATTAAAACACGGCTTGGATTTCGGCATGGTGGGAACGAAGCATCTGTTTTTAGCTTCCAAATGTCATGGAGTCTCACCAAACTGACAAGTTGAACAAAATGCAACTACATAAGATGAGACTCGCAGAATAGTTCATTTAGTTCTCAAACCAAAGCAATGTTGATCTTCAGTTTCTAATACATACAACAATTTTTAGCTTCCAACTGGAAAGAGGTACACAAACCCATCGTTCATTACAAGTAAAAATCGACGTTACAAACAAGAGTGCAACTTCCAACACTTTATATCTTCACATATGTTTACAACCAGAGTTCACATATACAAAAGCTTATGTAATAACTAGTCCTTCGATTAATATATACTAATTAGGTCGACCCCTTCCCTTTTGCATTTCCTACCACGCTACCTTTTGCCTTCCTGATTAACTGTAACAATTCAAGCAACCAAACCAATGGTCAAGAATACAAAACTAAACTACTACGCGAGAAGATAACGGAAATGCAAGAATTCGATATTGATGAACTTACAAAGATGTGTAGACATAACAACAGCTTCCAAATCTAGCCACTGTTTCATTAATCCCACTATCTTAAACTCATTTTTAGCACACCATACAAGGTTAATAATATCCAATATGAATAGGCTGTTCTTGGATTACGCTTGTCTATTACATTGTTCTTGGACTTGAAGATTATGCAAGCAAACTTTACAGTGTGAGAAAATGGTGTCAAAATTTCACTGATTAGTGGCTGCAAAATTTTACATTGTTCTCTCTAAATTTTGCAGATTGAAGAATGCAGAACAACCATCATACTTATCAGATGAATTCAAACGGATTAAAATACACTGCATTGTAATACGTACATTTCAACTCTTAAAACTATAGTTATTACCGCGTTCGTTGTACACAAAATTGAATAATATATCCTGGAATTCTTCAATGACATGTGTGTGAGTAATTCATACAAATTATCTTCAATATTTATTATTGGTTTCATAATCACATAAATATTTATGTATTCTTCTCGGGGTCATTTAAGTAAACAAAAAAAAAAAAAAAAATTAAATTGTGGTGTAACAAATAAAGTTTGTTGTGATAATATAGTCCATGTTTGGTGTCTATAATAAAGAAAAATTTGGGCAAAATAATATTTTGAATAGTAATTTTTTGAAAAATGTGTAATTAAAAAATATGATGAAGTTTTTAGTTTACGTGTAAAATATTTTATTGTGTAAATGTGTGGTTAAAAATAAGTATGAAAAATAAAACATTTTGAAATAAAAAGAGTCAAATAGGGAAATAATTACCCAACACAAAATCTACCCTCAAGTCCACAAATTGGAATGAAAGTTCAAGAGTACCCCTAAAAGTTTACAAATTTTCAAATCATACCCCCGTTGTAAATATCAATATCATGCGCGCGCCCCTCCTACATATTTTGGAGTCTCTCTCTATTTGTCACTCATCGACTTGTCTTTTTAGCTCATCCCTACAATTTCTACTGTATCGTAGGGTTAAATTCACTGGTGGCCAACCAATTTTATACTTTGGTGTCATCATGAACACTCAATTTGAATTTGTTTCACCATGATTACCCAACTTTATATTTAATGTCGCCATGGTCACCCAATTTGATTTTATTTCATTAAAGTCATCCAATTTCATATAACATTTCACTATAGCCACCTAGTTTCATATAACATTTCACTATAACCACTCAACTACTTTAATGAAATAAAATGCAAAGTTACCTTTTACCCCTTTTAAAATTAATATAAATGGTAGAAAGTAGTTGAGTGGTTATAGTGAAATGTTATATATATATATATATATATATATATATTAAGTTACCGTTTTACCCATTTTAAAATTAGAGAAAATGGTGAAAATAAATTAGATGGTCATTGTGAAATGTTACATAAAATTAGGTGGCTATGAGGAAACGTTATATGAAATTGGGTGGCTATCATAAAATAAAATCAAATTGAGTGGTTATGGTGACACTAAATATGAAGTTGAGTTATCATAATGAAACAAAAATAAATTGGGTCCCGACACTAAATATAAAATTGGATGGCAATTGGCTGATTTAACCTTTGTATCCTATGTTATTTTCTCTATTCTCTTACAGATTATTTTTCTCGAAGAAACCCCTCAAATTAGAGTTAATTATTTCGTTTTTATCGGAAATAGAATATAATTTGATACTTTATGAGTTACTTTGAAGAAAAGGATTGGAGGAAAATGAGGATCCATAATCTTTAGAGGAGAATTCAAGTAAAAAAGATTTGAGTTTTGAGTTGGTTATTGATGTTTCACGAAAATTATTAGATTTTCTACTATTAGAGGGTGTGGAAAGTAGGACAGAAGGTTTGTATATGTACAAGACTGAGTTGAACTTGATACCCAGGCAGGGACGGACCCAGCACCCAGCAAGCCCCAGTGGTCGCCCTTGTTAGATCCACCAGGAACAAATTTTTTTTGTTGATAGTAGATAAAAGTTTTGAGTTATATATCTGTCGATTCATTTTATTTTCAAACATTACTTGTAGCGCAGTTGGTTAGAGGTTATACCCACAAATTAGAGGTCTAGGGATCAAATCCATTTCAAACCAATTTATTGTATAATTTTTTTAGTTCTACAATTTTTAACAAAACTAATGCAATAGGGAGGGGATTCAAACCGTTGATCCCCTTTAAGAGTATTGAATACTTGACCATCATGACACTTGTTGAATTTTGAAACTAAATCTAACATAACAATATATATTTCATTTTTGTGGTTTTAATGCAAGTATAAGAATTCGAACCTGTGTTCTTCCTTCAATTTATAGGAAACCTGACCACTATTTCATTTGGTGAACATTGTCCATATGTATAATAAAATTATATATGTTTAGTTTTAGTAAAATAATTATTATATTATATTTTTAATATTTTATTATGACTGACGATCAGCGGTCAACGATCGCCCGTGCTCACTCAAAATTCTGGATATGCCATTGTACTCAGGGCGGTTGGGAGGCTTAAGAGGCTGAAAACTCTCAAGTTCTTTGCGAATGAGTTTCACTTGTTCATACTGAAAATGTAGATGCTAACACGAAGGGCTTTGTTGTTACTAGTTCATGTTCTGCACTTAACACTACTAGGATTCACAAAGAGGTTGAGGGGTGACTGTCCTGAGTATGGTGCAACTTTGGACTCCCTTTTTGATACTGTTTAGGTGTTGGATGAAGACTCATCTTCTGAAACATTTAGCAGTATAATGAAGTCAATAAGGCATTCAGAGAAGGACCTCAATAACCCGAAACCTACCAAATCCCGAAGACCAACTAATGAACCATTATATTTGTCATGCCAATATAGTAAAATATCATTTTGTGGAGGTTGATGACCATCTACCAGATAGATTCTATGATGCGGGTGGAAATCATCCTCTTATGCTACTGTGTAGTTATGAGCATTGCAGCTTCACTCATGGGAAGTAATTCTTGTTGACTGGTAAATTTCTTTCTATTGTGGATGTTCTGTGTTGAACAAACACAAGCTTGAAAAGTGCCTTAATGGACTGCTCATGGAGATAGTTTTCTGTATATTTATATTGCTCTAGTAGTTATAGAGGTCATAAATTGTGTAATTTTTTAATCAAGGGAAGGGATGAAGATTTAGGTTCTGAACTATTATGTGCTCGAGCATTGGTGTATCATTTTAAGCGGATGAATGGTTCGATTGATGAATGGAGCCATGTGGCAATTGATAATTTGCAGATTGCATCATTGCTTGCTCTCTTTGTCTCTTATCATTTTGGAGGAAGTACTAAAAGTGCGTGTTGCGTTTTTTATATCGCAAGTGTACGATGTCGAACAAGTAATATAATGGACCTAAGAGTCCGGATTATTGTTCCCACGAGGACTATACTTTAGTACTGAATATATTTCTCCTACTACTATTTGATGAAAATAAACAAACTTTAAATTCAGATTATAATGAATATGGATGTTTTTGGAGAACTAAATTCCTAGAAAAAAATGAAAATTGATGAAAGAATATTGGATACAAACAAATCAAATATCCAAATATGCGAGAAGTATTAGGGCAGAACAATTTCACCTAATGATCACCTTAGTTATCAATTCAAGATTCTAGCCTAATGTAGTATTCGGTCGAATTCTCCTACGGTATTCAATTTACCCATCTCGAGTTCTCATTGATCCTATTTAACCAAATCAATTCCATATCTCTATGCAAATTCTCCTAAGTTAAATGAGTTAAGGCACTAGGAATTCATATAACGACCGCAGCACTTAGTATAGGTATCTCTACACGTTATACCTCGTTACCGGATTTTATTACACGTTCTAAGTTTCGAACTCACCTCTCGACTCGTAAGAAACTCAATAGATCATCAAATTAATGGCCAGATAATTTGAAGCATTACACACATAATAAAATCAACACATGGAAGAATGAAAACTCAGAATTCGTGAATTTAATAACTAAGGGTTTCAAAAGATTATATTGTTCGCCCTAATAATAAAATTAGCTACTCATAATCAAAGCAATGAAATTAATAACAAAAGTTGAATACATCACAGGATTTAAATGATACAAAAGTTGAAAAAGAATTATTTCTTGCACCAAGATCTTCTTCCGCTTCCAATTCTTGATTTTGGTTCGAATCCTTGATGTAAGTCTTCTCGTGAATTTCACGTTTTTCTCTCTATTTTGCAAGGTCTGGAACCCCCTTTTCGTGCCTCTCTTAGCCTATTTATACTTCTCATACATCCTTGGCCAAGTTGGAGTCCTTTTTGTGGATTTTTTCGTAGCCCAAAAATACTCTAGTTTTCTTTGCGGCGCGGAGCTTGAGCGCTAGGTTACAGCGCTTGAGCGCCGCGACCTTTACCAGGCTAGCGCTTGAGCGCTACCTATGTAGCGCTTGAGCACTACGTCTGTTAAAATATTTCCTGTTTTGTTTTTCGGCGCTTGGGCGCTATTTCCTGGCGCTTGAGCGCCAATTTTATGCTCCATTTCTTTCTTTACTTTGCTTCAAAAAAACTCTTTTCATCTTTTCATCATTCCTTCAACCAAAATACTAGCAAACAAATTAAATTCGTTCAATAATCAACATATTAATCAAACAAATGAAGCTCCAATGGTACAAAATTCATGTGCAAAACACACTCATCAAATACCCCCAAACTTAACATTTTGCTAGTCCTCAAGCAAACTCATACATAAAGAAAATCAATTAAAAGAAAACATGGTACCCAACTTAGTTAGATAGCATGTCGTTAACTCAGGACTAAGATCAATGTATCACATCTATGAATGAATTCAAAATTACATAACAAGAGTCAATTTTCACTTATCCCATGCAAACGGGTGTGTGTGTGTGTGCGCGCGTGCGGGTGCGTAAATCAAGTATAGCGTCGACATTCACAATTTGGTTCAGTTTCCCATCCCGAATGGATAATTCTTTCCTTACATCGCTCGTGAGATTCACACACCCTCAAACTTGTTTTCTTTTATGCTCTCCCAATGGTGTATTCATAAACTCAATTTCATTCTTTTATGTCCTTACACCTCTCAAATTTGGATTCGTTTAACCGACAATATCAACAGTCTATTCATGTGATGATCCTTCCAAAAGTGAGTGTTCAACAAACTAGCTTACGCTAAGTGATTCAAACCCACTAGTTATCTAAAGCCCCGAAAACAAACATCAAAATATTCCATTTTTGTTAGCCCTTTATTAACCTCACCCATATTTCTCTTCTTGAACCCTGTAGCGAGCTTTTAGTCGGTAACTCCCCAGCTTTTGAATGCCAAAAGGATACCAGGTTATAAGATACCCTGCAGACTTAATCACTCGAGTAAAAAAAGGTGTCGGCGTGAGATATAAGCTAAATTAGAGCAGTTTTTTTTTAACTTCAAACACAATAACAGGAGGTTAGATTCCTAGCATGCGGTCATCACGAAGCATCAACTAGAGAGTCGAAACACTCCACACAAATTTTATAACAAGCACGGAATCATCACAATCCTAAATCATTTTCTTCACCAGTTAAAACGTTCCAAATATAGTTGTAGTCAAGGGATTTTGTGAATCATGAAATATGGGGTTAAGCCTCTAGGTCATGTCTCTAACTTAAGCATGTGAACCTCATGTTCGTGTACAACGATATACATCAATTCAATGCATCAAAATCTTCACATTTGTCATGGATAAACGAAAATTACGACTCAAGCACATAGTTTATCATCATTCACAAACTAATTCATTTTCTCAACTATATTCACCATGGAGGCACGACTATCCAACTCACACAAGCACACAAAAGTTATAAATTCATAAAGAAAATGCATTTTTTTTTATTTTTTGAAATAAAGCACACAAGTCAATCACACAATCACAAAAAAAAAAACATATAATAAACTAGCCATGCACACAACACATAAGCCAAAAAATACCCCCAAACTTAAGATAAATATTGTCCCCAATGTTAAAAAGAAGAATAGAAAGGAGGACTTACCTAAGAAGATACTAAGTGTCATTGAAAACTCAGATTGACCCCCTAATCGGTATAAGCTTCTGTCCCATGATGAGTTGAATCTCAATCTCCACGTCTCTTACGCTCACTCCCAAACATGAGTTTTGCCTACAATTCACCAAGAGAGATAGAATAACACAAGCAAGATAAACAAATGAATAAATGAACTAAAAATGAAAACGAAATAATAAAAACAAAGGATAGAACTTGGGTTGCCTCCCAAGAAGCGCTTCTTTATAGTTTTTAGCTAGATTGTGTCTCGTGACATGTTTGATCATGGTGGCTCGAACTATTTTATGCCATTATTACACGTTGTGTAATTTTCATTCATACACCCTTTTTGTGCTCTCCATATTTTCATATTTCCATTTTTATCTCTACCAAGAAGTCCACCAAAATTTGGTCTTCTATTCTTACAGCTTCGTTGACCAGGAGGTTTTTCTTCATCAATTCCACCCCAAAGATTGTTCTTGGAAGGTGTCTCAAGTGATGTATAAATATTAAATATCTCTTGTTTGTCCTCCACCTTCAATATTAGCTCACCATTCTCCATGTCAATTAGAGTCCGACCCGTTGCTAAGAATGGTCTACCCAATAGAATTGGAATGTCTCGATTTTCTGGTGTGTCCAGTATAATGAAATCCACCGGAAATATTAAATTTCCTGCTTTCATGACCACATCCTCAACTTTGTCAAGTGGCTTTGAAATTGTAATATCAGCTAGTTGTAACTTTATTGATGTTGGTTTGACTTCACCCAATCCTAATTTCATGTATACAGAATATGACATTAGATTTATATACTAGCACCTGTATCACACAATGCAACAATTGAATAGGAATTTCCAATTAAAATTTGGCAAAGAAAAACTCCCTGGATCTTTCAACTTGGGAGGCAATTTGTTTAGCACTCTTGCACTACTTTCCTCCGTTAATGCTACAACTTCAAACTCAGGAAGCTTTCTCTTCTTTGTCAACATCTCCTTCAAGAATTTTGTGTAGCTTGGAATTTGTAATATTGCATCAATCAGCGGAATATTGATCTGAAGTTTCTTGAGAACCTCAAGGAAATTGTCAAATTTTGTATCTGGTTTGTTCTTCTTGAGCCTTTGAGGAAAGGGTATGGGAAGAACATAAGCATTGACTAGACTTGGTGCGTTGGTAGTGAATGCCTCTATACTTTCTGTGTTCTCAATTGAGGCGAGTGTAGATTTTTCCTTCATTATAGTTTCATCAACACCTTCCCAATCTTCTTTTATTTCTGGTTGTTTCACAGTAATCTCTGGTACTTGTGCTCCGCTCCTTGTAGTGATAGCATGAAGATTTTTCTCTATTGATTTCTTCCGAAGTCTTTGGGGGAATAAAAGTGGAGGTACATATGCTTTAACCTTTACATGAGCCATGGGTGGATCATTTTCCATTACCTCTATTGCCATCACTTGCTCTTTAGGATTCGTCATTGTATTGCCTGTCAATGATCCCTGTGGACGTTCTGAAAGTTGTTGAGCTATCTGACCAATCTGTATCTCCAACTTCTTGATGGATGCTTGCTGATTTTGAAAATTAGTATCAATCTGTTGGAATACTTTGTCTATTTTCTGCACATATTGATGAAACATCTCCCCCAAACTTGGTTTGTTCTCCTGCTGGGCATTATTTGGAACATTTCCTTGCTGAGTATCAGACCATCTGAAATTTGGGTGTTGTCTCCATCTTGGATTGTAAGTCTGAGAATATGGGCTAAAATTACGGGATCCATTTTGAATGAAGCTGACATGTTCCTCTGGAAAACCCATGTACATACAGCTTTCTGTTGCATGATTAGCTCCACAATTTTCGCAAGTTGGGCTACTCATTACAGCATGTGCTCCTCTCGTCTGTGCCTTCACCAACAGTTCTACCTGCTTTGTCAACGCTGCTATTTGGGCATTAGTGGATGTAGGGTGATCCACTTCATACACTCCAGGTGCTCGGGGTGGTGCCACTCTTTCTGAAGAAAACATTGAGTGCGAGTAGCAATAAGCTCAAACAAATCCAGTGTTTCTTGTACTAATTTTCCTATGATCGATCCTCCTGCAGAACAATCCACCTGAGCTCTCGACATTGGTGAGAGTCCTGAGTAAAAGTACCGCACCTGATCTCCATTTGGAATTCCATAATTTGGGCATCTTCGCATTAGCCCTTTGAATCTGTTCCATGCATCGTGAAAGCTCTCTCCATCATGTTGTTGGAAAGTTTGGATCTCCAACCTCAATTTGGCTACTTTAGCAGGTGGGAAGAATTTGTTGCAAAATGTTCTGGTGAGATCTTCCCAAGTTGATATACTTGCATGAGGTTCAGCATCTAACCACTCCAATGTGGCATCTCGAAGTGTGTAAGGAAATAACCGTAATTTGATGGCGTCTTCATTGACCCCCGGGCCATAGAAGTTCTGGTAGTTTTGGAGAAATCTATCTAAGTGTGTATTTGGGTTCTCATGGGGTAAACCAAAAAATTGAAGAGTGTTGCTCATCAAATTTATCCATTCTGCCTTATCTGAAAATTATTGACTCCAAAATCAGGGTACACAATACTAGAAGGCGCATGTGCAGCAACAGGTGTCAAGAACATGGCAACGGGTAAATCTCCTTCATTTATTTTCCTTGGCCCCTGTGGTTGATTGGGTGGTGCAGCTGCTCTGACCGCAGCTTGTCCTATTGGCTGAATTTGAATTGGAATGTTCTGATCATCCGCCATTTGATGTTGTTGTTTTTGTTTGTGTTCCTTGCGTCTTTGTAGAAAGGTAGGTTCTATCTCCGAGTCAAACGGTTCAAGTGCGTCGCCTTGGGCACGGAGCATGCAATGAATACTTTTTTCTGTAGAGAAAAATAAAAACAAAACACACTAAAATGGAAGATGAGACAATAATAAATAAATTAACGAGAATGAACAAATCAAACAACAGTAAACAAAAATAAATCCAAACTAAAAGTAAATAGTCCCCGACAACGGCGCCCAAAACTTGTTGCGTTTTTTATATCGCAAGTGTACGATGTCGAACAAGTAATATAGTGGACCTAAGAGTCCAGATTATCATTCCCACGAGGACTATACTTTAGTACTGAATATATTTCTCCTACTACTATTTGATGAAAATAAACAAACTCTAAATTCAGATTATAATGAATATGAATGTTTTAGGAAAACTAAATTCCTAGAAAAAATGAAAATTGATGAAAGAATATTGGATACAAACAAATCAAATATCCAAATATGCGAGAAGTATTAGGGCAGAACAATTTCACCTAATGATCACCTTAGTTATCAATTCAAGATTCTAGCCTAATGTAGTATTCGGTCGAATTCTCCTACAGTATTCAATTTACCCCTCTCTAGTTCTCATTGATCCTATTTAACCAAATCAATTCCATATCTATATACAAATTCTCCTAAGTTAAACGAGTTAAGGCACTAGGAATTCATATAACGAGCACAGTACTTAGTATAGGTATCTCTACACGTTATACCTCGTTACCGGATTTTATTACACGTTCTAAGTTTCGAACTCACCTCTCGACTCGTAAGAAACTCAATAGATCATCAAATTAATAGCCAGATAATTTGAAGCATTACACACATAATAAAATCAACACATTGAAGAATGAAAACTCAGAATTCATGAATTTAATAACTAAGGGTTTCAAAAGATTACATTGTTCGCCCTAATAATAAAATTAGCTACTCATAATCAAAGCAATAAAATTAATAACAAAAGTTGAATACATCACCGAATTTAAATGATACAAAAGTTGGAAAATAATTATTTCTTGCACCAAGATCTTCTTCCGCTTCCAATTCTTGATTTGGGTTCGAATCCTTGATATAAGTCTTCTCGTGAATTCCACATTTTTCTTTTATTTTTCTCTCTATTTTGCAAGGTCTGGAACCCCCTTTTCGTGCATCTCTTAGCCTATTTATACTTCTCATACATCCTTGGCCAAGTTGGAGTCCTTTTTGTGGGCTTTTTCGTAGCCCAAAAATACCCTAGTTTTCTTCGCGGTGCGAGGCTTGAGTGCCACGACCTTTACTAGGGTAGCGCTTGAGCACTACACATCTGTCAAAATTTTTTCTGCTTTTTTTTTTCGGCGCTTGGGTGCTATTTTTGGGCGCTTGAGCGCCAATTTTCTGCTCCATTTCTTTCTTTACTTTGCTTCAAAAAAACTCTTTTTCATCCTTTCATCATTCCTTCAACCAAAACACTAGCAAACACATTAAATTCGTTCGATAATCAACATATTAATCAAACAAATGAAGCTCCAATGGTACAAAATTCATGTGGAAAACACACTCATCAGTGCGGCTCTACAAAGGATACGAAAAGTTGTTTCTGGTTTAAACTATAGGAAACCGTTTGTTTGTACATGTCCTACTGGGACTGGCGACAATATTAATATAGCCATAAAGTATGGTGTGGACAATGTAGAAGACATTGTTTTCCTGGATCTATGTGAGAAGTCTGTTCGATCCATAAAAGCTAGGATAAATTTTATTATAGTTCCTATTACAGGCATAGAGCCGTTCTGATGAAGGTAGCCTCTCTCTATTAAACGTATCTCTAACTTTCTATTTTGTTGGACGACGTATTTTATATGAACTAATGACATCCTTTTTTATCTATTGTAGTATCTATGTGACTTGATGGAGTAGCGAATACCATGTGAGCTTGTTCGGGGTTACTTGGATTTTTCACCACATGCCTGGAATATAATTGTCATAAAGAGGGACAAGTCATGGGAATGCATGATAGTTGATGCTTACCATCCCCATGATATCAGAGGAGACTGATCCAGAATATTTCTGCAGGTTGTATGTTTTTTATTCTACTCTTCATTTTTGTTGCTATATTAGCTTTAAATTCTAATTAGATACAAACATAGACTTTCATTTTTATTGTTGTTGCTTAGCATCTAGGAAGCATTGACATGCTTCTGGTGCCGGTGATTCAGTGTCCTATACGTGTCTGATAACAACATGTGTCGAATAAACCATGTGGCGTGTCCAATGTTTTCCCTGATTTTTCTACAGCCGGACATGCTTCCGACACGCTTGTGAAAGTCACTAACACTCGGTGAATACTTGTAGATAATTGGGGAAAATAGAGGATAAACTAACCTAACCTGTCATTGCCTTCCTTTTCCTATAACTAAATCAGAAGCCTATAATATCGCGACCTACTGTGGATGTCGATGGCATTAGGTTGTTTTCATTTTACCACTCTGAACACCGCTAATAGCGAAATGAACCCTGGTTAAAGAACCAAATTGACTTCTCTAATTTCTAAAGTAACACACGTTTTCTGTTTCTTATTAAATGCAAGTAGAGGAAGCGACTTCTTTTTAGAAGACGAAGACATGCCTTATTAATTATTAATGAATTGGGAGGGAATGAATAGATTTAGCCTCTTTTTTCTTGAAAGGATGCAACTTTGCTTTTTAACCATTAAAGATTTAAAAAATTAGCCCCTCTTTGAGCCTCATTCTTTTAAAACTAATTTTTTCCCAAACTCAATTTTAACTACATGTGTCCATGTACGTGATTCATCGCTTAGCAAGCATGCCTGTGTCATGGTTGATTTATTTATTCATGTTGGCAGATAGCATATTAAATGGTGGACCGAATGTCCTTTAACCATTTTTGTAAATACTAATATTTTGATATTTCATGTTCTAGATGTGTTTACATGCTTCACCTTCAAAAACTTGTTTATAGTCGGTTGTTTCTGAGTTTAATAGGTGTTTTCGAATTCTTCAATTTGTTGTAATGATTGACAAACTTTGGCTGAATACCTTTCCCATTGTAATCCTTTGCATTGTATAGAAAGAGGATTACTCACACACACATATATCTATCTATGATAATTGCATATTTGGTAAAATATAATCATATACATAATTATGTTAATATGAGCTATCTGTAATCTTTGGTGATATTATTGACATCCTCCTCAAACTCTCAAATTGATGTTGGACGATCTAGATGCATCAATTTGCTGATAAGAAACTGATGATATTGTCAAGTCATTGTCTTGGTAAACAAATCTACGATCTGAACCTCTGATGTGATATGCAGAAGAGTAATAATTTGACTATAAGCCTCTCGTATAGAATGACAATTCACTTCAATATGTTTAGTTCGCTCATGAAACACGAGATTAACAGTAATTTGAATGACACTATTATTGTTAGCATGAAGTGGAGTAAGCTCAAGTCGAGGACAACCAAGCTCCCCTAGAAGGCCTTGAAGCCAAACAATCTCAGAGTAAGTAGAAGACTTAACACGATACTCAGATTCAGTGGAAGATTTAGAGACACATGCTTCTTATTTCGCCATGAAAAAAGTGCACTCCCAAGGAACATATGTTCGTGTGAAACTCGCAAGCGTATGTGATCGTTGACAAGTAATAGAATTGATGAGTTGAGAATATCGTCCCACAGAAAATAAATTCAATTCAAATTTATTAACTTTTTATGGAATTCAAATTATGTAAACAAAAGAGAGCTTGATTTTGTTTTATGTTAAATTAATCTAAGAAAGAGTTTAAAATGTGATTTTTATCAATTCATGGATGATTATATTGGATCTTGAATCTGCCTATTGCTATTTATTTTAATTCTTGATTTGTAATTTAGTTTCGTTCACGCGTGTTTGACAATCGATAAAACTATGGTATGTAATCTTCTTTTCCAAGATAAATTAAATCTATCATAACCACTACTCGAATCTATTCCTAGCCTGAATTCGAATGATTAGAATGTATTAAAGATTATATTATCTATATGATTGCACATGTGATAATTGTCATTCTTAACATCTATTGCACATATGTTAATTTTGTCGTATTATAAACTTAATGTGAGTTTTTCAACACTACAACAAAGAACTAATTATCTAATTGGTGGCCAATTAATTAAATAATGCAATGAGTATGCAAAATTAAACAAGAAACGTAAGAAAAAAAATTAAATTACTAGTTTTGAATTAAAACAAATAACAAATAGGGTTTATCTTCATCCAATACAAAAGTGGATCTAGCCTAATATGTTAACACACACACACACACACACACGAATAATAGAAAAATATCACCCGAATCATGATAGAATTCAAAAGATGTTGAATTCTTCAAAATTTTGATGTAATTGACCTTGATCTCCTCTCAAAATATAGTAATTAGCCTTTGTTCTTGATGAATTTGATGATAATATTTTGTATGAAGAGGCAGGAGAGGGTTTTTTTAAATATGTATCCCTCGTTTTCTATTTATAAGAGCCAGAAAATAGGTCAAAATCGTGTTCAATTTGGGTTCCAAAAGAGTTTGAATCGCAAAAAGAAATTGTTGATTCATCCGCGAAAATGGTTAGCGCTCACGCACCGGCATAACCACCACGTGCGTACGGTTGAGCTAAATGACTCTAGGGTTGGGGAAAATAGAGTATCGTGCTCGTGCATGTTTGCTTTTGTTCGTTCCTAAGCAGCTTTTGGTGTCTTAGTCATACTTTTCTCTATGAATATCCGATTGAGGTGATTCAAAATGATTTGGAAAGGGAATTGAAAGAGCTACAATTCCTTTAGAAATACAATTGTTCTAATTCGAACATTTTCTATCCAAAAAATGAGTCTCAAGTTGAGGCTAAAAATCGAGAGCATAACTTATTCGGCTGGAAATTGATTTGTGAAATACTTCCCTTATATTTCAATCATTTGACCTCCAATTGCATCCAATTGATCCTACATGATCTTCAATCATTATTTTGTGCTCTGAATCAACTATTGAATGTTTATACTTTGGTCCCCAAACTTTGAATTTCTTTCGTTTTCTCACATTTTTCATTTCTTTCTTCCAAATCCACTAATTTGCATTGATTTCAATCTAAAAACATAATTAACACAAAATTAAGCTATTATTCATCCAAATCACTAACAAATATTCTAATTTAATGGCATATATAAGTGTACAAAATACACTTATCAAAAACCTCCAAACTTGAATATTTGTTTGTTCTCAAACAAAATTATAACCTAAATTAACAAAGAATTATGAACACACATATGATTAGATAATTTGCCTTTTGTCTTAAGATTAGAACATATGTATTAAAACTATGAACTGCTGCAAAATCACAATGTTAAAATTAATTTCTACTTATTCAATGCAAAATCTACGTGTGTATGAAAATCCATGTCAAGCATTATAAATTCATTAAGTAATTCAAATTTCAACCCTCAATTGTCAAATTTGTCATTTCTCCTCTCGTGAGTTTACATTGCCAAACTTATTTTCACTATTTTCCCATGTTGTGATCTAAGGTTGAATTTATATATTATTTACACCCTCTTTAGTTTGGTTATAACTTATTAATTGTTGTTCAACACATCGACAAATGTAGGTTCTCTTTGTTTTTATTGCTTCACCCTCCAAGAATTAACTAAGTTAATAATCCACTGTCAGAGGTTTAAATTCTCTCAAATAAGTATTTGGGACTTAATCAAAGCATGCAATAATATTTTCTTCTTCTTTTTTTCTCATCTTATGTGCGGACTTCTCTCTATTAAACTTTCTAATTGACCCTTGTAGCGAGCTTTTAGCCGATAACTCTCAAGTCAAGTGACTATAGGGCATTAGGTTTTAGATACCCTTGCATACTTAATCACTCGAGTCATAAATGTTACAAACAGAAGTTTCACAATAAGATAATATTTTTTTTCATACAATGATTAATACAATACCCTTTATTAAACATTTATTCTCAAAAATCAACATTTAACTTAAGATTTCACATAATTTTCTTCTTATTGACCTTAGACAATCCACACAACATTTAGCACATATGGAATCCACATATATGTCAATGCATCCCTACAACAGCTCAATTACACCCCTCCCTCTCCCCTAAAATCATCCTACTATTGGTTCAGGGAAATATAATTTAGTGGTTATTTGGATTTAGCATCTTGTTCCACTAAATTTATTCTTTTCGTTATTTTTAAGTGTTGAAGTAAGGTCGGATTTTTAAACTATCTTCACCTCTCTATTTTAGGTAAATCTCCCTAATTATAAGTCGTTATGTCAATAAACAAGGATTCTCCATAATTTGATTGCTTCAATCTCTATATTTCAATTACACTAATAATCTCTTATCAAAAGTCAAATCTTCTTAAATAAATATTTGAGACTTAACCAAGATATTTGATGCGTTTTCTGTATCATGCACTTGTTTTTTCTATTTTTTTCTATATTTTTATGTCAACATTTTTTTCCTTTATTTGCAATATTCTCCCCATTAAGCTTTCTAAATGACCAATTTAGCAAGTTTTAGACCGATAACTTCCAAGTCATTTGACTTTAGGGCAATAGATTTTAACACCCTTACAGGCTTAGTAACTCGAGTTATAAAGGCTGCAAAAAGAAATTTTCAAATAAAATATTTTTTATGCCTTAATTAGTATAATGTCCATCATTAAACATCAATCCAAGTAAATCGATCTCTCATTTGGGATTTTCATCCAATTGCATCCTATTTACCTTAAACAATCAACACAAAATTTTTAATTTCACATATAGAATCCCCATTTATTCAACATCTTCCTACAACTGTGAAATCTCCTCAAATTATTTTAAATTTGGTCTAATGATGTAAAATTTAGTGGTTTTGAGTTTAGTATCTATGGTCCACTATTTCAACCTATCCAATTATGAAATCAACTAATTCCTACATAATGCTTGAGTTAATTCACGTACTCAATATCAAACTTCGCATGGAAAAGTAGAAATTAACATAAGCATGTAACATATTCACCATTCGTAGATCAATTCATAATTCAATATATTTCTCATTGCCAGTCAAGCCAACTAACTTACACAAACATACAAAAAGAAACTAACTTTGGAATTTTTCTTTATTTTTTTTTTCTAGTATCTAAAGCAATAAAACACATACAAAATACACAAAACAAAAGAAAAATCATTGTTTTCACCCTCAAACTTAAATTAGACATTGTCCTTAATGTCTTAAATTCTAAATCCGCATATGAAGGAATGAGAAGAAAATGAAGAAAATGCTCCCCCGATATGTTAGTGAAATTCAATAGCTAGCTTTTCCTATTGCTCCCATTGTCTTCTTGATCAATGTTGGTTTAAGTGTTACATGACTTCATGTTCTTGCACAATGTAGTTAAATAAAGTATTAAGGATCAGAAAACATGGAACATGTGCTATTTAGCTCAAACATCTAATAAACTAACTAATATATCGAGAACATAAGGAGAAATGGAATTTGGATGATGAGTCCTTAAAATTGAATAAAAACTAATCTAAATTATCTTCAATTATTCTAAATCTAAAATGAAGACTAAATAAAAGGGATAGAAGTGTTGGATTGCCTCCTAATAAGCGCTTGTTTAAAGTCATTAGCTCGACTCCTATTATTTTTAGGCTCTTCATGGTGGGTTGAAAATGAAGTTTTCAGTCTTGGATTTTAGACACTTGTTGCACTTCTTCGGTTTATCCTTGACTATCCAAACAATCATGAAACATTGTTGTCCCTGGCAATAATTCATCTTGTGTCCGCCTACCTTTGTAGCTCTCCTAGTGATCGACTCGTTGGAAATCCTCAAAGTAGGATGGTTGCCTGATTGGATTTTCTATGGTGAAGGTGTGATACTTATCTTCCACTCTTAAGATTATCTCATTAGTATCAAAGTTCAGCAAGGCTCGGCTTGTAGACAAAATGGCATTCCTAGGATTACTAACATCTTATATGTCTCTTTTATGTCCAGAATGACGAGGCCAGTTGCAAAAATAAACTCCTTCTCCTTGATAAGTATGTTTTCGACGATTCCATAAGGGTGTTTCAATAATCTGTCCGTGAGTTGAAGGATAATCGAGGTCGCCTTAGGATCTCCCAATCCCAATTTCTTGTAAAGATGCAAATGAATTAAATTTATACTTGCTCCTCAGTCAATCAAACCATTTATATTATGTAAATTTCCTATGAAGCAAGGTAAAGTAACTCCCTGGATCTTTTAGTTTGGAAGGGATCTTGTGCTGGATTATCGCACTGCATTCTTCAGATAATGCTATCGATTCATGCTTGGGCAACTTCCTCTTTTTGGTCAACATTTCTTTCAAAATCTTGAAATAGTTTAGGATTTGAAGGATCGCGTCAATGAATGGGATGTTGACATGCAAATTATTGAGGACTTCTAGAAATTTATTGAACCATCTTTCCAATTTGGTATTTTTGTAGCCTTTGAGGAGAAGGGATTAGAGATGTGAGTGAAGTGCCATGAACTATTGCCTTGAGTTGTACGCTATTTGAGAATAATTGTTGATCCTTCTTTGTTGCTTCTTCGGACTGTTCTACCCGTTCCTTGCCCTTAGTAGATATTTGAGTATTCTATGTCTCCGTATTCTTTGTAGTGATTTCTGGTAACTGAACACCACTCCTAGTAGTAAAGGCCTGAACTTACTGCACTATCGGCTGTCTTTATAGTCTCTGAGTGAATGAAATGGGTGGCACATAAGTCTTGACCGCGACGGCAGCAGAGAATGATGATGGCTCTTTGATATCAGGATTCACTGCTTCAATTGCTAGTACCTACTCTCGTGAATTCTTCTATATATAGCTAAACAAGGTACCATGTGGTTTGTGACTAATGCAGTTTTTATCTGTCCTACCTGATTTTTTTAAGTTATGTATAGAGGCCTATTGATTCTGCATTGTTGTCTCGATCTTTGTGATGTACTTGACAAATAGATCTTCCAAGGATTGCCTCTTTTTTGTTGCTGAATCGCTGGTGGATTACCCCTCATCTGATTTACTTTATCCGAATTATCCACCTATGCGTAGTTGGTATGCTTGTTCAAACCCGCATGGAAGTTGTGTGGGTAAGATCCATTTTACCTCTGATAGTTCTGCGCATAACTGACCCTTACATGCTGACCCATATGAGTGGAAGCCAAAGGTAGCTTGTGGTGATGTGATCTATCCCACAATCTGCATAAACTAGAGTTGGATGTTGTATCACGTACATAGATTGAGTTAAAGTGTCAAGCTTTTTCGTTATTGCTTCTATCTGTGCTACAAATGATGTCACTGAGTCCACATTATCCATCATAACTACCTTCCTCGGAGCTTTCCTGTCTGCTGGCCAGTTTTTCTGAATCTCAGCAATCCTTTCAAATAGATTATGTGCACCATCTACCTTGATAGTCAAAATTGATCCGCCTGCAGAAGCAACTACAATATTACGAAATTCAGACCACAATCCATCGTAGAAGAGATATATTTGTGCTAGTTTAGGGATGTCAAGATTTGGACACTTCCTAAATGTGCTCTTGAACCTGTCCCATTCTTCTAGATGTGTCTCAAAGTATCTTTATTTGAAAAGATATGTTTCGTTTCTGATTTGGTGGACTTGAGATGGCAGGAAGAACTTCATGGTAATTTTTGTACCATGTCATTTCATGATACAATGCTCACATGAGGTAGTAAATACATCTATGTTTTTGTGCCCTCCTTCAAGGTGTGAGAAAATATATGCATCCTAAATGCATTTTGTGACATTCTATCGTGGCAGATGACTTTGCAAAACATGAGAAAAGCCTTTATGTGTTCATGTGGATTCTACGTGGCTTTTCCATAGAACCTGATATCTTGATAATTCTAGAAGATGTTTATGATATCTGGTCGAATGTGGAAGTTGGCTTTTCCAAAGGGCGGGTAGATAATTGCCGATTGCATTGGTACAGGTATATGATTTACATAATCTCCTACTAATATAGGCTGAACTGGAGGCGGTTGCTGAATTGGAAGTGATGCTTCCTGTAATGTATCCTAAATCTGGTTTTGATTTTTAGCAATTGCCCTTGCTCTTCTATGTTTTCTTCGACGTTACTTGAAGGTCCTTTCGATCTAGTCTCCATAGAGATGATCTCGATCTTGTCAGGATCTTGCATAAAATGGTAGAAACCATCGAAAAGAAAAACAAAAAGAGATCATTGGGTATTTTAATTAAAGCCCAAAACAAACAAAACGAAAAATAAAATAGGAAAAAATTGAACTTAATATAAACTACTAAACTGAAATTAAATATGTTACTCCCCGACAACGGTGTCAAAAACTTGTTCAGACAAAATCCACAAGTGTATGTGATCGTTGTACAAGTAATAAGATTTGTCAGTTAAGAATATCGTTCCAGAGGAATAATGTCTAATTTGTAGTTCAATAGCTACTATTAAATTCGAAGTGTTGTGATATCAAAAGAGATGGTTTGCATGGCTTCGATATTAATCCTAAAATAACAAAGCAAATAAAGTAGTTATTTAATATGTGAATGTTTGTACTAGAATTATGAATCCCCATATTGCCATTTAATTCAATTATTAATTCGCAATCTAGTAAATGCATACATTCAAGACAATCGATAGTTCATTGTTATTCAATATTCTATTCTAAGATATATTAAACCTACGTTTAACACGACCCGATCATACTTCTAGTACGAATTCATATGAAAAACATGTATTGATTTACATGATTTATCACATATGATTGCACATGTTATAGATACTATTTGTAATACATATTGCTCATGTGTTGATTTTGCTGCGTTCTAAACTTATTGTGAGTATTCATACACTACAACAAGCAACTTACTATCTATTGGGTGATCAAGCAATCAAATAGTTCGATGAGAATGCAAAATCAATCATTAGAAGGAATTTGTGAGTGTGCTTGTTCATGTGGATATTAGCCGGCCCAAAATGAAGGTTAATATGTGGCCAGATTGCATGCACATTTGTGGTGGTGAATGTGTGACAATTATAAAGTTTCTATGTAAATAATAAATCAATTCAAAGATGAGTTTATTATTTGATAAGAGTTATTGTCATTGTTTGATTACTATACCAAGAGTACCACTTACAAGTTGGCATTTCTGTCCAAAAACTACATTCCAATGTTGTGTTCGGTCTCTTGTGATGTAGTTTACCATTAATTGAATTAATTAATTGTTTAATATGGATTCAAATGTGAACATGTTATTAGGTATAAGTTCTCTATTTAGTTAATCCATCAACTTCTGCAATATTTGTCAACATCAACTCTGTTTCCGTGCTAAATGAAACAAACTTCAAGGATTAGAAAAAGAGTATATTGATTGTTCTTGGCTGCAAGGATCTAGATCTTGCGCTCCGGATTGAGCGACCCGCTCATGCACACTTGTGGTAGTGAATGTGTGACAATTATAAGGTTTCCATGTGAATAATAAATCAATCTGTTTATTATTTGATAGGAGTAATTGTCAATGTTTGATTACTACACCAAGAGTACCACTTACAAGTTGGCATTTCTGTCCAAAGACTAAATACCAATATTGTGCTCGATCTCTTGTGATGGGATTTACCATTATTTGAATTAATTAATTGTTAAATATGGATTCCAATGTGAACATGTTATTAGGTATAAGTTCTCTATTCAATTAATCCATTCACTTCTGCAATATCTGTCAACATCAACTCTATTCTCGTGCTAAATAGAACAAACTTTAAGGATTGGAAAGAGAGCATATTGATTGTTCTTGGCTGCAAGGATCTAGATCTTGCGTTCCGGATTGAGCAACCCGCTCTTCTTACGGAAGAAAGTTCATCTGATGAAAATGAAAACTTTGAGAAGTAGGATCCCTCAAATCGCATGAGTCTAATGATCATTAAACGCGGAAAGCCTTTGGAGGCGCAATATCTGAAGAAGTAACTAATACCAATGATTTTCTTGCAGAAATTGAGAAACGATGTGCGAAAAACAATAAGGCTAAAAAAAGTATGCTTTTGCAAAGCTTGATTTCTATAAAGTATAAAGGCAGAGGAACATAAGGAGTACATCATGGAGATGTCTCATATTACTTCTAAACTTAAAGGACTAAAGCTCGAGCTGTCAGATGACTTGCTCTTACATTTGGTATTGATCTCGCTTCCTACACAATTCAGTTAATTAAGGTCATTACAAATGTCAAAATGGGAAAGTAGACTCTTAATGAGCTCATTTTCATATTGTGTGCAAGAAGAAAAAAGGCTAAAGCAAGATAAAACTGACATTACTCACTTGACAAGTACTTCTAAGGACAAGTAATAAAAGATAACAAAGATGCATCCGGTTTGGTTTAAAATAAACAGCAAAAGCCTGAAAATGATAAATTTAGTTGTAACTTTTGTGAAAATTTGGGATATATAAAGAGAAACTGTACTAAATACTATGCTTGGCGTGTAAAGAAAAGTACACTTTTATTTTGGTTTGTTTTGAGGTAAATTTAATGTCAATACCTAGACACACTTGGTGAATAAATTTCGGTACCACTAATCAAATAAGTGTGTCTATGAGGAGTTGTCTGACCTGCCAAAACCAATTGATGTTGAAAGATTCATCTATATTGGGCGATGACAAATCAGTTAAGATTGAAGCTATATGGACTTTAGGTTATCATTAAAGACTGGTTATTATTTGGATTTGAAAGAGACATTTGTGGTACCGACTTTTGGATGAAATTTGGTTTCTATTTCTACATTGGACAAATTTGGTTACTCTTGTTCAATTGGAAATAGTCAGTTTGATCTTTTCCTTAATTCAAATATTGTGGATACTAGTTCTTTATCCGATAATGATAACATATATCTGCTTAATACAGTTGCCTATTATAAAGAAATCTTGTATGTGAATCATCGTTGTATTAAACATATATTAACCAATGAGAATTCTACTTTGTTATGGCACAAGCGATTAGGTCACTTCTCTCAAAAGAGAATGGAATCATGTGTCAGAAGAAGTTCTTGATTCCCTTAGTTTTTCCAGACTTAAGTATTTATGTTAATTACAATAAGGGAAAATAAACAAACATAAGGAGATTATGTGCCAATAGGACTTCAAACGTCTTAGAACCAATTCATATGGATATCTGTGGACCATTCCCTTCAGCTTCTTGGAATGGACAACAATCATTTATTACGTTCATAGACGATTATTCTCACTATGGCTACCTACATCTCATCTATGAGAAACCTAAACATTGGACATGTTCAAGGCATACAAGATCGTGGTTGAAAATCAACTCAATAAAAGAATTCAACAAGTCAAATCTTACCATAGTAGTGAATACTATGACACATATGACAAATTAGGAGAACAGCATCCAATGGCTTTTTCTAAATTCCTAGATGAATGTTGAATCATTTCACAGTACATTATGATCTTTTTAGGTAGAAGCACTAAACATTGCAATTTAAATTCTCAACAAAGTTCCAAGTAAATCAATCGTTAAGGGGTTACCAATTTTTAAAGATCCACTATTAGGTCAATTTTCGATACAAGAGACGTTCGATTCCTTGAGGATGTATAGTTTGCGAGGGATATAAGGTTATAAAGTTAATGATTTTGTCTTGAATGAAGAATATGTAGATATTTCTTCTGTTGCAATTGACAATAATCAGGTTCAGGGACAAATTCTTGCTCCAGATCTTGTTCAAGAAGTAATTTCGGATCAAGACTACATTACAAAATCTTCTATGCACAATCAAAAGATTATTCCAAAAAAACAAATTCAACAGCCTCAAGAATAAATGTCATTAAGTAAATCCACTATAAAAGGGAGTAAGACAATTCTAGATGACTTTATAGTCTTTCTCCAAGAAATAAGGATGACATGAATTGATGAAAGAATACCTGATCAATCAACTTTCATCTATGTAAATGAATAATTTTAAATATTAGATTGATGTCATGCACAAAGAGATAAAGTTAATAAGTAACAATGACGTTTAGGAACTCATCATATTGCCTGAAGATGTGAAACTCATTGGTTGTAATTGGGTATTTAAAATCAAGAGGGCTTCGAACGGTGATTGGAGAGATACGTGGCTTGTCTTGTTGCAAATGACTTTACTCAAAAGAAAGATATTGACATTAAAAAGATTTTTTCCCTAGTATCTATGAAAAAATCTTTTAGAAGAATTATGATATTTGTAATACATTTTGGTCTTAAGTTACATCGGATGGTTTACAAGTTAAAGAAATCCATCTATGGGCTTAAGTTGGTTCTCGAAATGATATCACAAATTTTATCAAATAATTATCTCATTTTGTTTTTGAGATGAATTCAGTTGATGATTGTATATATCACAAGTTCAATAGGAGTAAGCATATTTTTGGTATTGTATGTCGATAACATACTGTTTGTCTGCAATGATATAGACTTATTGCGCAAAACCAAGAGATTTCTGTAATGAAATTTTGAAATGAAAAATCTTGGTGATACCTTTTTTGTATTAAAGATATAGATACACAAGAATCATTCTTGGTGTATTTTCGGATTATCACAAAAGAGTTGTATCGATAAGGTTCTTCAAAAATTTGAAATGCAAATATGTAGTTCGGACTATACCCCTATTGTTAAGAGAGACACGTTTAGTCTCAATTAAGACCCCAAGAATAAATTTTAAAAAAAATGAAATACATGAAATTCATTATGTTTCAGCAATTGAGAATTTAATGTATACTTAGGTTTATACACATCCGAATATAACATTCATGATTGGAATGCTAGACTGATATTTAACTAATTTTGGGATGAAAATTTGGAAAGTAACCATAAGGTTATTCTGTATCTATAGAGAACTAAGAATTACATGATAACATTTAGGAAAATCAGACCAATTGGAGATCATAGAATATTCTGATTATGATCATGGAATGACTGCAAAAATATTGTTAAGTTATTCTATGACAATAGCAGTCTTATATTCCAATAGCAACATGACGATGTCAAAATTTATAGACATTAAGTTCCTGGTTGTCAATGAAAGAATTTAGAATAGTTAAATTTCTATAAAACATATTGGGACAAACTCCATAATTATGGATTCATTCACTAAATGGCTACCACCCAAGGTCTTTCATAAGTATAATACTCACATGGATGTTGTATCTTTTGATGATATGTTAGTTTAGTAGGAGTTTGTATTTCGATGTTATCTGTTTTAGACGCATATTTTTGTCCATATATATTCGGTTTATTTCAGAAATAAAGTATTCAGTTCAGTTCCACTCTGATTAAAGTTTATGGTTGATCTCACTTAAAAAATAAGGTTGGATCAGTTGGAAATAGACACGTTTGGATCACATAACATGTAATTTCCATGCTACGCTTCCATAATTGATCTACATCATTTGGTTGTATTAGTGTACGTGACCATTGATGGATTTAGTCACGCTAAATGTGATGAAAATCGCTTTGATCTTATATCAATACAACTGATGGACGAGATTGTTTGGAAATACCCGGAATAATGATAGCAAAATTTTGATCTCATAAGGTTGTGCACGTTTGTAAGATTACATGTATGGTCCACTGGGAGATTGTTGGAAAATCTCAACGTATGGGGTCACACATGTAATATATTAAAATGTGTGGTGCTTTTGTTTAAAGATTAGTCAATAAAGTGATCCATTAAAGTTAATTTTGGACTAATAGATATTAAGTCTCATGAAATTAAAGTGTAGAAACCAAAACAGTTATTTAAATTGATGAGGGACCAATTTATAAAAATCGAAAGATAATAACTGCATATTCAATTATTATTTATCATGAGGTCATGGTCCCCAAATTAGAACGTGATTTTCATTTTTCTGCATCCCCATCAACAGAGAGAAAATATCAAGAGAAGACTACGTATCAATCTGGAAGATCATAACATATTCAAGAATCAATCAGACATCTATGGATCAAGGTACGCTTCCGCTTTTATTGTTCTCACTGATTTCAACATGGAGACTTTATATGCATGTAATTAGGGTTTGATAAAGTATTTTGAATTGATAATCCCTTTTTACAATTCCTACAGATTCTACACTTATCATTTATCCATTGAAATTGGTCTACCTACTTTAGATACAATTTTACTTTTTGTTATTGCTGCAAGTGGTTCAAGTTGTAGGATCATAAAAGAAAACATTCCTTTATCTATGCAGATGGGAGAACGACTCCGACTGACAGAAGAGTTGGAGGTGTTGGCTCAATCCGAGAAGGAGCCAAAGACGGACTTTGAAACATTGAAATTTCTTGTTAAATTGTTCGTTCAGTTTACATAGTCATCCATATGATCATCCTATTGCGGATAGCCTCTATAACACTTTGCTTGCCCATGCAAGCTCTATATATCTGTTTGAAGAAGCTCAAAACAAGAGTAGTTTCTTTTCAGGTAATTATACAATATGATCACAATTTTTTTTGTAACTTGATGCTTTTTTATAACTCTATATCAATGTAGGTTTATACCAAATACTTGGGTTTACGAGCTGCCCCAATTTTTAAAACACCCTACTACTAAAAAAAAAGAAGTGGGCCTTATTTGGCCCAAACTATATGATAGAAATATCACCAATCCATTACAAGAATCCCAATTGGAAAGCATTCAACCTGACTCCTAGCAGAGGCGTTGATAAAAATTATGTTGAAATCTCCAATTTTCAGTCCCAAATTCATGAAATCGATGAAGATAAAAAAGGGAAAGCCGTGGGTATCTCATATCTGAACCACAGAAAACCACGCCGGCAGCCAGCAGCGTTCATCTTGTGGTTCATTATTGTATTTGCTGTAATGTTGGGTATTTTGATTTGTGGTTGCTTTTGATTTGTCTTCAATTGGGTTAAAATTTGAGGCTCTATTAAATTGTGTTTTTGTTGCGAGGTATTAAGGATGCGAATGCATTGAATTTTTTGTTGTTTTTATGAATTTCTCTTGATGACCATCTTGCACAAGTTCAAATTGGATTGTGAATAATTGGGTTTTCAGATGAGCGATCCAATACCTTGGATGCACAACCCTGCGCTTAGTCTACTTCGTCCCCTACCTTGTTTATTAGTCGGAATGTGTATGTTCTGAATGTTTACGGAAATAGTTCTCAAAAGTTTATCTCCTTTGTTGATTTTGCCATTGTGAGTCAATCAAGAATTTGCCTTTTGAAGACTCTGCTTTAGGCATTGATTTTGGTATTGGGATTTTAAGTAAAAAAGGTCTAATTTTGCATCTTTTCTCTATTGGGTTTGAATAAATTCTAGGAATTTTCTGGACTCTCAACTGCTTATTGCTGATGAAGATAGTAGGTTAGGACATGTTATTAAATAGAGAGAATATTTTGCCCCATTAGTGAGGCAACAAAGATATCAAAGTACGAAAATTCATAAAGAACAATTGTAAGGTATTTCATTTTAGTATAATGTTTGCGTTATGATTTTTTTTTTTTTTTTTTTTTTTTACTTTAACTAATACCACCCGCACTGAAAAAAAAAATTTGGGTCCGCCCCTGAATCTTAGTAACCTTGTTAAAGTAGAAATGATTAAAATCACAAATGGTTAGTTTATGAATCTTATACTACGAAATTTGTACATCTTCACTATCAATTATTTGTTCTAATTCAAATTCATTTTTATGGTTTCACCTCGACTCCAATACAATTTGTTGCATGATTGAACAATCCTTGACTTTAAGGCTGACAATTGCTGTTGACATGAAATGGACCTTGAAACCGATAAATGTGGAATGCTGAATTTCTCAAAGGGAACTTGTTTATAACTATTATGCTCTTTATGGACAAGGATTTTCGATTCGTGATATCATTTTTTTATAAGTTTCTAGGATTGGATTGAGGATAATAGATCTTACATAATAATTAGTTGAATACTATTTATGTTGCTGGTATTCAATTAGCAAGCTTGAAAGAAAATAAAATGTTCCATTGTTTACGCTAAATAATTGTAGGTAAATAATTATATTACCGTGCAATAATTTGAGAAGAATATCAACTTGTAAAAATGAATGAAATAAAATGATAATGGTTGAGACAATAGTTCAACTCTTTCTTCTTAAGACGATAATGCCCCGCACTGATGCTGATGGTATTCCGGCATTCGTCTCCCAAAATACAGTGATCTCGACTTGTAATAGTAGCACTCCAAATTATAAGACCCGGTGAATCTACTCACGTTTTGATCTCTCTAAAAAATTGGAGGACTAAAATACACGAAAATAACTTTCGAGACCGAAATGCAAAATATGGAATAATGCAGGGATGAATGAATATAATTTGCAAGAAAGAAAAATAAGAATTGATTTTGGAATGAATAAAATATAGAGTATGTGGACTTTTATATAAAATTTAAAAAGTTGTGTCCAAAAGACATAATAGCCGAAAAGTTGTGTCTTCAACAGACACAATCCATTTGGACATGCAGTTTAACTATCCATTGTCAGTTTCTAGAAGAAGCTACGTGTCACGTAGAGAAAATTTGGGGAAAATAAATATATTATTTTAAATAATAATAAAATAATACAATTCAAATATTATTTAACCAAAAAATATATATCAACTTGGTCTAAGACCAAGACCATGACCCATGACCCGTGACTTGCGCAGAGCCGACCGGTCAGACAGCGGCGACGCGCGCATGTGAGCTTTGGCTCAACCTACTAGCATATAGGCTCTCTCCTCTTCGAAAACTATTGGTATTCCTTGTAACCCAAACCCAAGTCCCAAATTTGAGCAATATAAAGTGGTTTCTATTATACTAGTTTTCCTATGTGGGATTGTCATTTTTCAATTTTTCATCAATTTTTATTCCTAATTTATTTCAACTTCAAGTGGTCATCTTTTAGCATTAATTTCTCATTTACTTTAAATTGGTTTTGAAAAAATAAATACATTACTTTAATCTACTCATGGAGTAGAATACATGCAATCAAAGAAATCTTCTGTCCAACTAACGAGACCCACTAAAATAATTGGTCAAAAGTTAATCAAACCAACCAATTAAACTAATTTGTTTTCCAACAATTCCTCACATGAATGGAAAATTAATGTAATAGACTATGCAAACCCTATAGATAGATCATGCGGAATGTTATCGCATCTGGATAGGTACATTATGGGTTTGAACCTTCCATAGTAGAATACTATCATATTTATTTGGCTAATTAGTGAACATAGTATCTTAAAATGTCAGTCGTTGGTGTAAACCAAGACAATAGTATCAACACAATAACTTTCCTAACATTTTCGAGTTCTCACTGTTGTATTCATTTTGACCATGAACAACTCTTAGATTTCATAAATACTTTAGAGGATTCAAGCCTTTAAAACATTCTCATAGAAGTAGTCATACTTCACACTTGCATAGGTGATTTTCTATTAGGAGTACCTCTCATACCCCACTTAGATAGTCCAAAATATAAGAATCATTAAAAGTATAATTTAACCTAAAACTTTCTGCAGATAGCACTTTCTTATAATAGGAATGTGTAGGAGTTAATTCCGAAGTGGATTCTTTGAATCTTCATAACTTAGTTGTCTCATTGAACCTAGATTTTGAGATCTCCAATCAGCAATGTTAGAGTACCATTATAAAGATTCTTACATAATAGACTTTAAGCCAATTTCCCTTTATATGCAGTATACTTGATCTCTTAGCAAGCCTTTGGTAAGTGGATCCGCGCGATTTTCTCTAGACTTTACATAATCTATGGAAATGACACCATTTGAGATCAACTTCTTAATTACATTATATATTCGACGAATATGTTGAGACTTACCATTATACATATTACCTCGTGTTTTACCGACTATCACAATGTATACTAATTGTAGGCACATGTTTAGGCCAACATATATATACCATCTAAAAAATTAAGAAGTCATTCTGCTTCCTTTCTAACTTTATGTAAAGTTTTGAACTCAGATTCCATCGTGGATCGAGCTATACATATTTGCTTATAGGATTTCCAAGATACAATCGTACCACCAATGGTAAAAACATACCCACTAATGGATTTTTTGTGTCTTTTGTATTTGTATACCAACTTGGCCCGAGCCCAAGACCACGACCTGTAACTCGTGTCATGTCAAGCTATGACTGCGCAACCACGTGTGAGTTTTGGCTCAACCAACTAGCATCTATGTTCTCTAACCTTTAAAGACTGTTGGTACCTTGAGGCCCAAATCCAAGTTCCAAACTTAAGCAATATAAAATGATTTTTATTCTTCTAATTTTCCTATGTGGGATTGTCACTTTTCAATTTCCCACCAATTTTTATTCCCAATTTAACTTCAAGTGGTCATCTTTTGATCTTAATTTCTCATCCACCCTAAATTAGTTTTAAGAAAATAATACATTATATTAATCTACTCATGGAGTAGAATACACTTGGTCAAATAAATTTTTTGTCCAATTAACGGGATCCACTAATATAAATGGTCAAAATTTGGTCAAACCAACTAATTAAACCAATTTTTTCCAACAATAATAACATGATCATGTTTCCTATGTGAAGGAAACTTTTCCAACCACCAATTTTTAGCATCAACCAATTTAAACATCAACCAATCGATACGGCAATAATTATATGCACAAAAGAACTCGAATAGAAAAAAATGTTAGCGGATTTAAAAAATGTTAATACAAAAGAACACATATAATCACAAGCGCAAAAAATTGACAAAAAATAGAGAACGGCCCAAACTCAAGAAAGTTGATATACAGCTAACAAAAATATGCCTTCTACACGAAAGTTAATTACTTGAATTCCATGACAAAACAAAATATATTAAGAAGATACTAAAATTCACATGAACCGTGTAATTACTCCAGTGAAAATAATTCGAATAGAGAAAATAATTCAGAAATAAAATTTCACGAACCTTAAAAATGAATTCTGTAATCTAATATTGGCACACTGAATTGAAAAAGGAGGAGCGTGAATCAATAAATTTTAATTTTTGATTTTCAAGTCATCACTCGAATCAATTTTCATTCAACAACTATATTTTCAAAGATATTGCCGTCAAATTGTGGGTGCAATATTGAGCAAACCGTCTCGTGAATAAATAGTCAAACTCGTCTTTGTGAATAAATTTTTTTGAAAATGAGATAGTATTTTTTTTGTAAAAGTTACTAATGAACATATCATTGGATTGTACTATTTTATTTTTCAAGTTTATTAACATTGGATGGCTAACGGTTATATTAATGTTATTTTACATCAAAAAAATTGATGATTTTAATTTTTGTGTAATAAATTTTTCTTAAACCGACCAACCCAACCCAACCCGACCGACACATAATTGGGTTGGGTTGGGTTGGATTTCAACATTTACATGGGTTGGGTTGGGTTGAATTTCTAACAAACCGACAATGTTGGGTTGGGTTTGGGTTGGGACAAAAACCGACCCAACCCAACCCAACCCACGCCCACCCCTAATCATGTCACATGACATACCCTTGTAGGCTAGTATGTGAAGGCTACATTAGTTTGTGCAGGTTCAGGCCATTGTTCCACCCCGGCAACACCGATGCACCTCTCTTTACTCTTCTAAGATTATATAGTTTCAAAACCGTAGTATAGAACTTTTAGCAGAGATTATTGGGCAGCAACTCAACTGGTGAAGAAACATAAAGTTTTCATGTAAGTGAAATCAATGTTCTTCATTCAATATAAAGTATTTAAATGTTTTCTTAAGACTAATGCCAAGGGTGAATCCAAATTAGAGAAGATTTTAATTATACCTTTGGGGGGGGGGTATCTATGAGGAAATCTGAGCGACAAGAATGTGACTATTACTTTCTGAAGGCCTAAGATATAAGATACTTTACGGAAAACAGCTTTCAGGGTAAGTTCGGATGGCGTAGATATTGCGGAAGGTGCCATGGTACCCATCCATGCATTCTTCGAGATCCGTTACATGTACGAGGGATTTTTCCAGGGGACACTTGGTCTATTTTTCAAAGGCAGTTGGCAAAAAAGTAAAAAGAACAGCACCTGTTCGGCAAAAAAATCCCCTGTACAAGGGGAGGGTTGGATTTGATACGACAGAAATTATCCCTGTCTAACGCTGCCCCTGACTTGCACTGAGACTAATTAATGGGTTGCAACTGCATTATTTTGCTCCACTGCCTTTTGTTGTCACCTTTTTTATAACTCTATACTGTGCTTTTCAGAATGATACCTAAATTTAGAGCTGCAGAGCTATTTATGTATCTATTTATATATTTTTTGGTACATACATACATATAGCTGCAGAGCTATATATATGCAGTAGACAGTATATAAGAGTAGAAAAACACCCTACCCTACCCTATGCTGCGTAATCCTACTACCAGTAGTCCACCACCACCTTCTTCAGCCCCTTTTGTCCTATTATTCACACACAGGAATCACATGTCTGCAACAAGCATTCACACAGATACATGATATGAATGGGCCGGGCCATTTGATTTTTTACTGGACCCCTGCAACTGAATGCTAATAATTCTTTTTGTTTGAGATGTCAGATAAGTCAAGGTGAGGGAGCTCTGGCTAAGGTTGTCCAGGAGGTCAACTTTTATGTTCTTTTAAAACCTTCATTTAACTCGATTATTCAACAAATGAATGAAACAGTAGTCGGTCCAAGCTCCCAATATTTTCTTCTAGTCTTTCTGTAATATATGTCATCAGGTTTATGTTCTTATTGTATTGTTCAGGCTGAATGCCGAACGAAACTATTTATATAGATACTTTTACAATACACTTCAAATTTCACCTAACGTTATGTTTTCATAAAATATTTCGAATCCCACCTCTTAAGTGGCATTTATGAGGCTTAACTTCAAGGTTAAGTCCCAAGACGACAATTCCGTTTTTTGCATTTCTTGGACTGATCTTAACTTTTTGAGTTATTTTTTAATTTTTTTTTATTGATTCCTTTTATATTTGTTTGTTTGCTTTTGCTAAACTTTTAATTTTGTTAATTCATTTTATTATGAATTTTTTAATATGGTGTACAATTTATTATGAATATACTTTTGTACCTTTATTTATTCTTTTAAATTATTTATCAGTCTATCTCGTGACTTACGTCTTCTCTCAGACCTAAAATGCATCGGTACTTGATTAAACTTTTTAAAATATTTATTATACATTTCTATTTTATCTTTAGAAAATCTTTAGAATTTTCATTACTTGGCTTTTAATTTGCTTGACTGTGAAATGAAATCATCAACTGTTATCTTTGGTTACTACTTACTTAAAAATAGAAAGGTACCTATTGTTCATTCATTTTTACAAAATGTTATCCATCGATCATCCAACTTAATTTCGTTTGTCCACGTGACATACAAAACTCTTATGTGGCAATGAGCAATATTAAAATTTGAGAATTAGTTAAATGAGTAATAATTAATTTCTACATTAGATAAATGCTTGTTCACTTAAAAATGTTACTAGTTTACTCATTTTTACACAACATTATCTATCTATTCATCATCCATCTCAATTCCTTTTTATGTCGTTTGATTTGTTTATAATTTTGATGATTTTTTGCAAATTCTTTCTGCTCACTTTATTTTCCTCATTTTTTTTGTTTCCACTTATTTATACGATTTTCATGATTTTTATTCTACGAAATTCGCATAAAATCGTTGTCTTCATGATAGAGTCTTTTATAATGACGCACTAGACAATGTTAAAAGCTCAAGAATAACTAACTAAGTGGGGGGGGGGGGGTGAATTGAGTTTTAAATTTTTTTTCTAAAATAAATTTTAGTCTTAAATAATATACTAGCAATTATAACAATTCAACAAATATGCACAAATATAAAGATAATTAAGCACGATCAATTTGAGCAATATAAAGACGGGTACGTAAAATGGGTAAATGATGCAAACGATATAATTGTAGAGGTTCGATCCAAAACAATGATTTACGTCCTCCATTACCAAGCTCACCAGCACGACCAAGGTATTTTCACTATACTGATTGACTTATGGTGCAATCCAACCCTTTACAACGCTTCCGGTAGCTTACAAACAAAGAGCACCGATCCTTATACAATGTTGAGCTTTACGGGAACTCAATAGGACTCACACAATGACTTACAATAATAAACATCGATCTTTATACAATGTTGATTTTCAAGGGACTTCAACACGACCCATAATTTATCAAAGTGATTTTACAATGAAACTCATCTCTTTATAAATAATAAAAACAAATTAAGTACTAAGAGATGCTAACACTTCAATGAATAGTAATGAATGATAGCTCAAGTGTTAGATAAAAAATTTTGATGAATATGATAGTAAAAAATTATATTCAATCAATCAAAGTATTTCAATGCGAAAATGAAAAGATAAATACAATGTAGGTTCAAAAATTTTCTCAAGAAATATCTCTCTTTTAATAAATGTAAGAAATTAAGTATTAAGAGATAAATGAACAACTTTGATGAATGTGATGATTTTACAAATTTAGTTCAATCAATCAAAATCTCAATATGAAGAAGAAGAAAATGAACAATTTCTCAAGAAATATCTTTCTTTTTAATAAATGATTGTAATAAATTAAGTTTTAAGAGAGAAATGAACAACTTTGATGAATGTGATGATTTTACAGGTTTCGGTCAATCAATCAAAATTTCAATACGAAGAACAAGAAAAAAAAATTCTGCAATGGAAGTGCAAAAATTTTCTTAAAAAATATATATCTCTTTCAATAAATAATTTGTGATAAATTAAGTACTAAGAGAGAAATGAAAAAGTTTGATGAGAGAAATGAAAAATTTTGATAAGAGAAATGATTCAAGAAGTATGATCTAACAATCAAAATTTTTGTTATGAAGAAATGAATATAAGTTCAAAAAATATTTTTTAATTGAAAAACTTTGATGAGTAGATTTTCAAAAGTTAATTGATCAAAAGTTTTTCAAAATTAAATAATTTGATAATAGTAAATGAGATGAGAAATCAATATAATTTTGCTCAAAAGTATCTCATTTGAGTGCTCTTGGGTGTTGTGATAAATGATAACTATATTTATAGAGATGAAAAATGTCCAGAATTTATGTCAAACCGAATGATCGGTCTGGTAGACCGCCAATTTTCGGATGACCAAAACGATCGTTTGTACTGGACAAATCAGAAGTCAGAACGGTCAAAATTTGGATCGTTGGGGATTTTCTGGTCGATCGTCGCCTTGGGCCGGTCATTCGCCACGCCTGCCAGTCGATTGGTCAACGTTGACCGTTGACTTTTTTTAAGGATATATGATCTAAGTTTAAGTATTACTTTGAAAGATCAATTTTACTTTTGATTAAAAATATTTTATGCAAGTAATATGAAATTAACTTTTCGTGCACAAAATAATTTTTGAGCTATTGTCATTCATTACTAAATATCAAAATATTATACCTTTATACATAATCTCGAAAGCCTAGTCTTTGATCTTGTTTCGAAATTTCTTTCATGTTGGCTTTTAAATTTTTTATCTTGATCTTTCTTGACGTTTGACTTTAATGCTTGATTTCAATCTTGACCTTCTTTATGAGTCTGATTTGATAGTCTTAATTTTGATCTTTTAAGTTCTCGTATCGAATTATTTGACTTGAATGCTTAACTTTCACTTTGATCTTCATTTCGAGTCCGATTTATGATGTGTTGATTTTGTCAATATTTGATTGATTTTAACATTAAACTATTATCACTCAAAATTAATTGTTAGAAATAATCTTGTTTATTATGATCAAAACGTTAAGAATGAAATCAATCATATGTCAACAAACGTTTCTTAGTCTTTTACAACGGATAATAATCATTATATGTCGATTTTTATGTAGTAGTGTTTCAGAAGAACAAAAAATATATTGCAAGTTGTAATGAGAAATATGATGTATATTAAATGTATAATTTATTAGTTTAGAGGTAACCACTAACAAATAGTCTAAAAGTTTTTAAAATTTTCAATAACAAAACAAACAAACAAAAATAGAAAATAAAAAGAAGATAAAATGTCTTCCACTATTGAACTAGAAAAATATACTTCTCAAAATTTTGGACATTGTCATGACACGTGATCTCGTCCATATGGATTTTTTTGCCCATGTGGATAAATAGAATTGAGACAGATGGTGGATGCATAACGTTATGTAAAAATGAGTTAGTAACCAATAATTTTATATTTTTGAGTGAGCAAGTAAACTAAAGATAAAAGTTGATAATTAATCATTTAATTAACTAGAAATAAAATGTGAATAACTCGTGCTTCTTTCTTTAAAAGAAGGGGCACATTTGATTCTAATGTCGTTTCGGCAGAAACTACTCAGATAGCTCAACAATAATTCTCTTGGTGTCCTGTTATAATCTACGAGATTTTGGATGAATGCATCCCCTTTCTTTTTAAGTTAAAGCAATTATTGTACATGATTTTTAAATTCATTTCTAATTTGATTACTAATTTCTTGCTTATTTTTAATGCTTGATGGCTTACAAAATTTTTCTTGTACGGAAAATCGAACGAGACAGGTACAACCCCTTTCTGAAAAGTGAACTTTTTTAACAACATTTAGAGGTACAACCCATTTCTGAAAAGAGATTTGCTTCATGTACATATTATTCACACACGTGGGTTCCCACATATATAATTTTTTAAAATACACGGTGGGCCCCCCTCCAGAGACGGATATAGGGGGGGCTGGGCTGGGCTGTAGGCTGTAGCCCCCCCCCCCCCCCCCCAAATGCCCAAATTTTTTTTTTTTGGTAGAGAATTTTTTTTTTTTAAAAAAACAGTTTTTCATGTGTAAATTATTATTTTTTTCGCGTATTAGCCCGGTTTGAAAATTTGTAGCCCGGTCTTGGATCCAATCCTGGATCCGTCTCTGCCCCCCTCAATGTGAGTATTCTGATGGTTTTCTGTGGAAACATTTCTGTACAAATGGAAAAATTGTTCTGAAAAATGAACGTTTTCAACAACATTTGGTAGATAAGAAATTAATGTAAGAAAAGAAATTTGTGAAAACCAATAGAATCCAAAGAAAATTAATAAAAATGAGCATCCTTTTCAAGAAAAATGTGAGTAAATGCTAATGTTAATTAAGACTTCAGAAAAGCTGTTTGCCTCTGCTGAGACTTGTCACTATAGTAGGCTATGTAGGTCCAAAATCACGTCTTTTTTACATCAAAATTAACTATTTATATTAATCGTCATTTTTTGTGAAGTATTATTTATATAAAATTTATTTCAGTCCAACAAATTAAACATGCACACAATATAAATTTTACGAGATAGAGTCTATGAATGTGATTTTTTTATTTAAGAAAATAAAAATGAAAATTGTGGAATATTTTTAAGTATGCTGGAAAAAACGACACAATAAACTTTTTAATCTAATCACATCTTGTTAACACCTATTATGTCAATCATTCTACCACTTACTTTCTAGCAAAATAGCATTATTCTTAGAGATGGCAATGGGGCTGGTGTCTCACCCTGCCACTCCCACACCTTGCCATTATTTTTTTCAAAAATTTTCAATTAACTATTTTTTTAAAATTTGTAGTTAATTATTTTTCTTATTCTTTACGGGGCGGGTTCAGGGCATTTTGGGGCGGGGCACCCCTTCCCGCCCAACCACACCAACCCGTCGGGGCGGAGCGAGTTTTTTTTGCTATCACTAATTATTCTTAATAAAGTATTGGAAATTTGGAATATGTTTCAAAAAAGGGAATTACGTTAATTGAAAATTAAATACTTTGCAAATAAAGATAATTTTATTTATATTCTCCTTTCAATATACTTTTACGTACGGATCAAATTTATTGTTCATGATAAGTTCGATAAGCAAAATTTCCTAAATGATTAGTACTGAGAATTAAACACGATGTTTTATAGAACTCTAAATTTATTTATTTAAAGATATGTTTGATATATATTACTGGCTAGTATTGTTTGGAATGATATTTAATTTAGTTTTTCTCATTTGTCTTGTCCAATGTGAGGTTGATGAGATTGTAGTTGTTCACTTGCATTAATAATGAAAAAAAAAAAAATGTAAAAGGAAGAATCAGATCACAAGCTTGTGGAAGAGTTAAAAGGTGATTATTCCTCTTTTTAGATTATAATCTAGAAAGTTTAAGCAAATATGATTCCAAAAAATCTTACATGTACCTCTTCTATTGATTCTCTTGTTCTAAAGGAGGGTTTCTTGGAATAAAAATATAGAAAATTTGCACCTTTGGATCCCAATCTTTAGCATCTTTGGCGTAGTTAGTCCTTTCAAATAGGAAACCATCAATGAAAGACATAAAAAGATAAGGAAAAAGAAATAAAAAGGGCAAAAGACAACACATCATCTTCTCAAATCTCAACCCAACCCCACTCACCCCAATTTTGCCCCTAATTTCTTCACAATTCTTTTTTTTTTTTTTTTAACGTACTCATTTTCAACCACACATCACACAATAAAATATTATATACATAAACTCAAATTTTTTCCATACTTTTTAACCAATTATTTTCCTAAAAATCACTATTCAAAATTTTATTTTCTCCAAAAAATAGTTGTCACACAGGGTCTTAATGATTAAACAAATAATTCATATTATCAAAGACCAATTTATAACACAAAATGTGAAAAATGATAGGAATGCATAAACACAATTTGAAGTGGTTCACCTTCAACGCAAAATTTTCGTCCATATAATAATTCTATAGAATATTACTGCATCGAACATGGTTACAATGTGTTTTTGAATTTACGCATCTCTATTTTGTCTCTACTGTAGCACCTAGAAATAATGCTTACCATAGTACCCTTTATATAGAAGGTGAATCTTAGTACAATCTAAGACGTGTGAGCTTTTCAAATTACCCCTTGGTACGTAGGGAAAAAAATCTCATTGACTGTATCAGAAAAAACGAAACGATAAATTACCAAAATCATAGGAGAATAAGACTGTTATTTGAGAAAACCTCACAAAACTCTCACAACTTCTCCCTACAAAAAAATTGAATAGTCAACCTACAACACACATGATCAGTTTGTATAGTTATTTTTCGATAATTAGCACAAAACATCCATAACTTGTCTCTATTGTGAAATACACTCGTATCCTTTTATTTTAGGTGAAAACCTTCCTATATGACATTTTATTTGCGAAATACAACATTTTCTTCAATTTTCTCAATAAGACATTATAAAATGATGAATATACCCTCATCTTTAAATAAAATAAAAAGAAATGAAGGAAAAAATTAAAGAATTAATTGCAATTATAGTATCAAAATTTTTTTTCCTAATAAAAAAATACAAACAAGTCCCAAATAAATAATTACAGATTAAATAGACGTATAAGTTAGTTTTTATATTTTATTTAAAAATTAAATTAAAAAAATATTTCACTATATTTTATTTCTTTCATTTATAATATTCTCGACTTATAAATTAGTTTCTATCTTTTATATCATCTTCAAGGAACTTATTTAATATATATATATATATATATATATATATATAGTGCTTTGGTTGCTAATGGTCTATGAAGAAATAATTGATGTTACTGATCCAAGCTTCTTTCTTTTTATTGAAAAACTATTGATAATCGTCGATAATATTATTGATGCTATTATCATCGTTCATTTGATATACATATATATAATATATACCAAGTACTATAAATTAATTAAAAATGAAATAGAAAATAAAAATTAACTCATATGATAAAATAAATAAAAGTGAAATTATTTATTTACTTTTCAAATATAAAAATTGACTTATACTTCCATTTAATTTTTTAATTATTAATTTGGGATTCTTTTTTTTTTTTTTTTTTTTTGGAAAATCTTGGGACTACTTAGTGGTGGCAATGAGCAGAGCCAAACCGGCTTGACCTATCTACCCATGCGCTCGGCTCATCAAAGTGACGAGCTGAGCTCAGGCTCGTTCAAGCACGAGCCGAGCTCGTGCTCAAGGGTCGAGCTCGGCTCGGCTCGGCTCGGCTCACGAGCCAGGTCGAGCCCATGAGTTTTTTTTTTCTTTCTACTTTTTGCTTCACATTTTTTACGAGTCCACGAGGAACTTTAGGTGCCCATGAGCGGTTCACGAGCTAAAGCTGGGCTCGTCGAGCGAACCTCCGTCTCAACTCGGGCTCATGTTTGTCCCAAAACGAGCTCAAGCCGTCCATAGATCGAGTTTTGACGAGTCGAACCGACGAGCTATTCGACCATTTTGCCACCCCCTAGGACTACTGTTACCAATAATCCTTTTTTTTTCTTCTTCTTTTCTTTTTGTTTTGTTTAAAGGGGGTGTGTTCGTCATTCTACAAGACTTTATTGAGAAAATGGAAGAAGATTGTGTATTCCGCAATAGATACAAATGTTAGGGGTGTTTTGTGTCGATTACCCTTATTTTCCTAGTTTCTCTCTACACTCATAATTTTGGATGCACGTAATTCTTTACACGAAGTCACTTCACCTTGAAGGCTAAGTACTAAATAGAAAGGGACTTTACAGGTTGGGGACTATACGTGCAATTTCTCCAAAAGTATTTATAATAAGGAAGAATCACCATCAGCAGGCATTTTCATACTTGTCTGCATCAAATATTAATATGTAAAACTAGGGTTCTTTCCAGTTGGCTCCAAGCAGCTGTTTTTGATTAGTGAGTGTCCAAAAAATAGCAAATTTTGGAAGAAATGCCCATTGAGACTGAACAAATAAAATATTCTATTAAGGAAACTAGGGTTAAAAGCACGTAGTTATTATTAAATAAAAGGGAAAGGGAGAGACTCGCATAATCTTATTGGTTTGAGATGATCTTTCATTTCTTCTTTTCTTGAATCATACGTGAAAAGCAACATGGTCCATTTTTTACTATAATTTACACTTTTTTTTTTTATTTGGTCGAACCACATCGTCTAAATATTTAACGATTAGCGCCAAAAGCAGTTATTTCTTTTATAATTTTTATTTTCAACATGCTCTTTCGTGTGTAAGTTGATTAGAAATGTTAAAACAGGTTGGACTAGCCCGATCTGGACCACCAATAAGCCTAATATGTCTACAAAATGTTATGCCAGCATGGTCCACGAACACGTTCTGTTCCGTGGGTAAGCTAAATTAGAGGTGACATTCACGTCAAAATAACTCGATTGGGATTGCCTATTGGCCCTATTGAGGCCCACAAACATGTCTTCTACGTACCATCTCGGGATGTCGAGATCTTAATGTTTTTTAATTTATTCATTTTTGGCTATTTTTTAAAAAAACAAGAAAAAAACAAGTGACCAGGAGAATTAATCTGAGGATCTTTAATTATAAACCAAAACAAACACATTTGGCCCATTGTTGGATGCCTCCTCAAATATGAAAATTGCAAACACACAAACACGTATTCTAGTGTGTGCATGATACCTACTACTTAGGGTCCCCCCCATCTTTCCAACCCTAAAGTTAAGTTAATAAATGCTCTTACAAATTATATATCGAAACTCTCACTCAATAATCACTATTACTAACCTGCGTGCAGTCTGCGAAAATGGAGCTTGTGGCGTGACAAATATTCAATTTGAATCCAACCGGTGAGGTGAGGTGAGGACCACTCACCCTTACATTTTTTGTTTCTATTATATGCTTATCCTATGCTTTTCCTTCACCAATTTTCTATCTTTTATCCACAAAAGCTATTTAATTAAATCCCCGTAATGTTTCATACCTCTATTTATAGCCCCATATGCCCCTATCGTATAGGTAAATTCTTTTCACAAAAAACCCTTTGTAGCTAAGTTCAACACTCTAATTTTGAATTAGGTTTTCTTTTCCTTTGCCTTTAGCTAAATACCCTAATGGGAATTCGGCAACGAAAGCTTCCGTTTTATGATCATCATCATCATGAACTTGTATGAGTTGAAGCTGCCAGCGTGATCTAAACGTTTCTTCTTCGTTGAGGAATGATAAGATCACATGGTTGCTTCATCTGATGCCGGTGCCATGGAAAACCCTATTTTATAATTCAATCGTTTCTCTTTGTTGCACAAATGGTGTGCGATTACCTAATTATTGTTTATATGTTTTTGGGTTCACCTGAATTTTGAATGCTTTTAGACAGCCATAGCACGTTTATGTGTTCATACATATAGGTTTATGGTTTTGTTCCTTTTTGGCGTAACATTTGTTTTATTTAATGGATTCTTAGTATTTTTTGACAGAAATTTCGTGGATGTCGTGATCCCTAGACATGCTTTGGGAGGTGAGCCTTGATGTATATTACTTACACCTATATTTCCTGCACAATTTCTGCAAAATTTTTGTGTGTACTCTCTTATTTTATATATATGTAAAACAACGAACCGATTTCATTATATCGTTGACATATCATTTTCAAGAAACCATTTTGTTTCTGATAAAACATATGGTATGGGGAATTTACTTTTAGGGTTGGATTGTTATTCCTTTTTCTTTTACATTAAATTGTTAAGAGAAAATTTCTGCTCATTTTTGTCTTATTTTCTTGTTAATCCTATGAACTGAGAGTCTTATGATAGTCAAGCCTTGTTAATTTAAAGTTCAATGTTCTATTGTTCATTGGTTTTCTTGAAGCTCAGAATTTTTATGAAGGTCTGTGATTTTTTGGAATTTCATCTTTTAACATTTAATCTTCAGGGTTTTATGAAGGGTGCTTTGATTGATGTAGATCTGATTGATTTACCCTCTCTTGAAGAATCCTATCAGTTAATTAGTTTTCGAGACAGATTATTATTATTATTAATTTTTTTTTTTTTTTTTTTTGGCATTTTTGTATTAAAATGTGAATCAAATCAGAACTATATGTACATTTATCATGTGCAAATCTGAGTGCTATAAGGATGAAGCAGGAAAAATTCTCAATAAATAGTTGAACTCTGCCTAAATGAAACCTGGATCGATGACAAAAAATGTTGCAGAACACAAAAGGTCATATCAGGAAGGACACACTAGGAAAATGTGCACCTTAAAATGCATTAGCAGATCCGATGCTCAATCATATGCATATTGCTCTGTTCATGCATTTAAAATTAAGACTCGATCCTGGTTTTATTTAGGCAGGGTTGGAATAAGGTTTAGTTTGTTGCTGTTGATATCGTATTGTTTATGACCACAATTTAATTGTGATTTTTTGGGCATTCTCGAAATTTTTTCTTCCATTTGGTATCTTTTGTTGAATGCCATGAAAATATGTGATTAACCTGTGATTGATTCAAATTCATGAATTATTGGCAGCAGAATAATGGACAACTCATTTGTTTTGGTATAGAGTTCCTAGGAGACTTGGTTTTGAAGCCCTTCAATATTTTCTGAATGTAGAAGCAGAATGGACAGCTCTTAGCTTATGAACAGTGACATGCATAACATTTATGACTGCACATTACTCGATGGTATCACGAAAGATAGTCCTGACCAATAAATGCTTTTAGTTTCTTTCTTATGATATTTAATTTATTAAGAATGAGATTTAGTTTCTTATGATAGTCCAGACCTGTAGTTGGAGTTTTAACAATTTATTAAGAATGAGATTTAGTTTGCTCAACTTAATTACAAAAGCATGTTGACTGACATGATCAAGATCAGTACAATATATCTCTATTTTGAAAATTATTCCTAAAAAAATTAATTATAGTAGAATAAAACATGATATAATGAACCGGTGGTTGATTCATATTAATAAATAGCTCATAGATTTGGTACACAGGTCTGCTTTTGGAGCCCTTCAAGGTTTTCTGAATGTAGAAGCTAGAATGGACAACTCTATAAGTAGTTTTCTAGCCTATGAACATTTTTTTTATATAATATTTGTGCTATCACGCACCCATATACATACACACACTTAACTTAGATGGTTGTATCATGCATGCACACTTTTCTGTTAGAAAGCTTCAGTTTTAGGCAAGATTCCACATATCTTCCACAGTCTCTGGTGCCCAATGCATGTGAAATGCCAATTAATTTTCTGACCTTTCTGTGAGTCTTTTTTTGTCACTCTCATGAGAATGGAAATGAGAAGAAATGATGAGCTTACTTGAATTTGTTACAATTCCATTTAAGGAATTGGTCCCCAGAAGTGACATCCATCTAGCCCTCCACCAACACTGCTGAAAGAGCTGTGTGACAATATGTTCAAGATTTAAAATAATTTTGCTACTATTTCTTCTTATTTTGGTCCGAATTCGTATTCATTAAGCAACAGAGACAACAAAAAAGTTTTGTTCTCAACAAATACGGATCTTTTTGGTTACTCCATTATTTAACTGATCCAAGATATATGATATGCAGTGTGTGGGCATGCGATTGTTTCAATAGATATATATGCTAAGAACAGGCAAACTACAGAAATTTACATGTTTATATATGCACACAAAATATACTCAAGAAGCTTATTAACTAGGGTTTGGATTCAAGGGGGATTAGTAGCTTGTGTTCCGTTAATATTATATGGAACCTAAAAGTTACTTCTAATGCTCATTCAATGTTAAGAGAGTGTTTGGTAGATATTAAAATTAAATTTTTAGTAGATTGTGATAGAAGTTTTTAAAATGTATGGTTGAAAAGTCGTGAAACCCATGAAAGATGTGATTAATATTGATTGTTTAATTTTGACTTGGATTAAAATCTGATTTTAATTTGTACCAAATAATGCCTAAATTTTAATTTGAGCTGCACATTCAAAATTACTACTCATTGTTATCTATACATTTCGTCATCGCCACTATTCCTTCTAAAAAGTTATTAATAATCAATCCCACACAACATGGATTGGAACTGTTCATAATAGGGATAAGGTCATATTTGATCCACATTCTTCTTAAAATTCATTCTTTCAAAACTCATTTTCAACCACACATTTTTCAATAAAATAATATTATACACAAATTCAAAAAATTTCCTTATTTTTTAACCCATATTTTTCATCACATCTAATCATAAAATGTATTTTTTTTCCTCAAAAATGTGCGTCAAACACCCCCTAAATAGGAACTTTGGTCATAGATTTTGACAGATGTGAAAGGGTCACTAGGAAGATAACTTACTTTTAAGTTATTTTTAAAAAGTAACTTCTAATTGTAACCAAGGGGTAAATTTCATTCGTGGTAACTACACTTTCACTCTATTTTAATTAGATAAGTGCACATCAATTATGTTCAATATTCAACTACACTTTTGTGATTTCAATATCGTATTTCCATCTAATTCTTGGATCACATAAAAAGATGATGTATGAATAAACATATGATGCCCCCGATTATTTCAATGAAGTTGTACTTATTTCACATCATTAACTAATGATTACGTGCAATAATCATCGTTTATTGACTAACATGTTATCGATTATCATTAATGGAATTTGACAAAGTTACACTTGGTTGAAATCAAATTAAAGTGTGGTTATCCAATTGAAAGCATATCAAAGTATAGTTTACCTAATTGAACAAAATTGAAGAATAATTACCTGATTGAATTATATTGAAAGTATAATTACCACTAATATAATTTATCCCGTAACCAAAAATGCTGAGCTTTAATCAAGATTCTGGCTAAGTTCAAACACAATCTTGACTTGCTTAGCAGTTTAATTTGAGAATGAAAAAAGTCAAGTTCGAACCCATTTCCAAAGTTATCAATTTCTTGAAACAAAATAATAAAAACTGTTTGAACTTGATTTTCATGTCAATTCTTAAGAAGCTCTTTCAATCTCTAAGTTCAAATTGTTACTAATTAAATTTGAATATTCTTTTGAACATTGTATAATAAAGTTGAGATCGATCAAATTAAAAATCGAATAGCGAGTATGACATTAAGGGCCTGTTCGGTAGAGATTAAAATAATTTTAAAATTGAAAAATTAGTCATTATTGTTGACTTTTATTATACGAGTGAGACCCAATAACGACTATATTTTCAATTTTAATTGGATTTTAATCTCTACCGAACGGGGCCTAACTACATATTGAAAATTTTGCTCCCATCCTATTCCATGAAAATCCTTTCACTTCTTTCAGGTTAAGTTGTGAAGGTTAAATGTTCTGCCTGATTATTCTTGTAGATTAAAAAAAAAAAAAAAATTGAGTTATGCCATGAAATATGAAGAATTTGCCATTTTTCCAAAAATACTTGAAGAAAGAGGGATGGTAAAATTTGACTTAAATTAAAATCTGGATTTTAATTTAAACCAAACATGAGCTAAATATGTTGATGATAAAAAATAAAGTGACACTTCTAGATCACCTCAGAGAAATTTTAACAGAATTACTACGTTATGTTTTTTGAAATTTGAATATAATAAGAACGCAACTTGCCGGAATTTTAGATAAAGAGAATTTCAACGGTTCAATATTTCTTGTTGGGTATTCACCTCTTCATATAGACTGGAGCTTACCGCCCAAGTCATATTTCTAACATAAGTTTGTGTCACCGTCCTTTTTGGAGAGATTTGATTAGATGAAGAGTTCGATTGTGACCAAATCATCATATGATGTCTAGATATTGGCCCAAAACTTTAGGTCATTATGACTTTCTTTTGATTGGTTATTGTGAGTGGTGTTATCATTATGAGGTAATACCTTTTCAATCATGTCATGATTATGTTTCCACATGATGTCTTCCAGGAGTTGACATGTATGAGTGGAGCCCTTAGATCAACCTTTTAATGCTATCTTGATTGGTTTCAACGAAAAAGGATGACCAGGTCAAGGTGGACCCTGATCCAATGTGAATATTCATATCGACACCAACAATTGTTCTCCAAGATCTGAATTCTATCTTTGGAGACGTCAAACCTTATTTTCTGGGTACATTAAAAGATTGCTCTCTATTCGATTTTTAATGTCCATAGAAGACAACACGTCATTTTATGTTAAACTTTACTATACATTGGGTATAATAAAAAGAAAGCTGAACTTTATGTCCATAGACTCCTATTCCTTTCTTGGTTGGACCAACTCAACAGAAAATTTCTCATAAATCTTTATTTATATTTAGAGCCAGAAGCAATAGGAGCAAAAATCATCTCAATTTTATGACAAATTCTACATTATGGCTATTCTCCGCTAACCATAAAGAAATAGGGACAATATTTCATGTTCAGTTCCATTGCTGGACCTGGCGATCAAACTCTTGGTGAGGTTACATTAATCAACATGAATCCAAAATTTGGTTCAGATGCAAGTCTGTCTTGAATCGAATCTCCTTTTCATACAATACAGATAAACTTGAATCCAAACAACAATTGAGATCAAGTTAAACTGAAATCTAATTTCCTTGTACAATGTAATAACAAGAACTATGATCCCCGAGGGCAAGCATATTTAGCAGAATAATGCTACTGCTATCTTTACATCATTTGATCAAAGTTCAAAACCATGCAAAGTTGCATGTATTTTCATACATGTACAAACAAGGCTCTGCTATATTCGATTCTCCTACATTAGCTGTAGCTGCTATTCTACTTCTACTACTACTACTACTACTACTACTACTACTACTACTACTATCTCTCTAACAATAAAACATTACTCTTTTTACATTTTCTTTGAGGGCAGGCAATGGGCGTACGGACTCTCCCACTGCTCGTGCACCCTTGCAACCTTGACCAGTACTGCAGCCATTTTCCTGAACATCCGGTTCCATGTAGAATCTTGCCCGAAATGCAGCCAGATGTGCATAATAAGCAGGAGGAACTGTGGAAAACCAACAAATCATGAGTCATTTGAATTCAAACTTGAAACAAAGAACTGAAATTCTCCTGAAGGAGATGAGAATAGAACCTATGTCATATGCATTGCAAACCCGACTTAGTATATAATTATGTATGTTCATAGACGGTCAGGTCTTATTCAGAAAAAAATTGTCAGGTTGGGTTGGCTCTCTCTCGACCTCAGTGTAAGAATAGGCTATATAAGCGAGGAAATGCCAGTTAAGGAACAAGTGAATGTGTTGATCATTTGGTATTTAAATAACACATTGATGAATTTCTCAGATGATGGAAATAAATACTGAATTCACTTCAAGAAAAAAAGATTTTCTTGAAAGAGCACACTTTCAAGTTTAAAATTATTATGGTCTCTACCACTGGCTCTCACCGGGTAGGCAGCAGTACAGACAAGTACTTTAAAAGAGATGGTGCCAGGAAAATGTCTTCACTTACCCACGGAGACAGAACGCGTGCATCTTGCATATGTATAGCAGAGATTATTTGTCAACAACTGAATTCCATCAGCAGTAAAATTATTTTCATCCCAAAGGACATGGTAATGTGCTGGCCGACTAGTTCCCTGAATGTCAAAGAAGAGTTACAAAGTCGTGAACTTCCAAAATCCTAGATGAATTGGTGAGCAAAAATATTGACTAGAACTAGTGAGATGAGATTGGCATAAATGGTGACACCAGTGATCTGTGTGTTTAAAAATGTAAATGCACCAGTTGGTTAGAGACTTGTGAAAATGAAATTGACCTTGTGAATGAGTTCAATTGAAGGTTTATATGATAATGAATTGAACAAGCTAATTGGGTGACAAAAGTTACGTTTTGACAAGTACTAGAATATGACTTTCTAGCAGTACATGGATCGAGATCAGAACATAGATTACCGAATTAGATTTTCTTTTATGCTTGAAAAGTTGTCTTACATTTATATTGTCAGATACAAAGCAACAGCCCTTTCTATTGCTATTCTGCATTACACATAATAGAAGTACTGGTGTTTTACCTGAATACCAGCATGGCTACAGAGATAAAAGTCAAACTCCGTTGGATGACAGATTTTAGAATCAACCACCGTGCCTGCAAAAAAGGGAAAATGATATTATTAGACTCAGTTACAAAAAACATTAGATAAGTGCACATTTCTTGGCAAGTTTATGAAGAAAGTTATATTTTGTACAATGTTATTAGGTACCAGGTAATATGTTTCCACTCTTGTCAGTGCTGATTTTGTCCCGATGGTTGTTTGCAAACAACCTGGTGTGATGTCGTTTTTGTACCACTACAAACGTCACAGGGGGTTGGTAGTTTGGTTCCAAAGAGGCACAAGCCTGCATAAAATTTGTCATTGATCAGGACAAGCTACGCAGCAAAACAAACTGATCTGGGCCTATTTTAGGCAGTAACAAATCTGAAAGAGATAAATTAAGTACCAGAAACATTGTAACTAACCTTCCGAATTGCATCCAACTCGAATAATAAGACTTGATAGAACTGCCCTTCACTCACGCCATCCCTGCTTATTTTACTCCTCAAAATCAGATACATTTAAAAATACATTTGTGTGTGTTGAGTTTAAACTGAATTAGGTTGAATATAAAAACCACGTTGGCATGAACTTAAGAGTGATTTATGTGGATTTGTATCATTCAAGACTGATGTATAACAAAATATTGCTTAAATAAAATCGTACCAAAGCCAATCAATAGACAATTCCAAAGATACAAAAGAATTGATATGCATGTTTGAAGACAATCCCTCTAGTCCTTGAATGCAAACAGACAGTGGAAGAAAGAGAATTATGGCAATCTTAAACAACTTCACCTCTTTAAGAAGAATAATTTCATTACAGAACAATTGAACATAAAATGGAATTGCATTTTGATAAACAGAAAATATTAAGAAAATAAGCTGGATGTAGTAAGATCCTATCAAATCAAAGATCAATTTCAGGTTCTGCCTTAGGTGATGGACGCAGTGATATTGTTAGCATTTCCAAGAATCTAAGTGATGAGATTAATGGATGGCTATGATCTGCATTCGGCATTAATTGTGTGCTATGACAATAAAGTGAACAAGGTGTAAAATGCAGCAATATTGCTTTCAAAAATACACGGCCAACAAAAAGAGTCATATGGACCTGTAAAATATTATCCTCTGTGGTTTCTGCCCAGTGGCCTTTCTGAAGGAGACCAAAAGATCCCTGCGCAAGAGGAAAAATACATAAAACAAGAATAGGCATATTTCACTACACCAGCCCCAAAGATAAATTAATAAATAAAACACGCAAAATGCTAGGGATAGGAAAAAGGAAAACCACCATACCTGATCATGCCGCCACTAACTGTTCCACAAACAGGATCATGCCAGGTTTTATATAAATCTTGTATCAGTTCTTGTCTATGAGCTTGAGCGCAAACCAATCCTGCATACTTTGTGACTTCTGGCCAATCTTGAGAAGCCACGACCTACATTTAAAAGACACCTACTTCAGCAATCTGGCATTTTATCACTAAGAATGGTTTGAGTTGAAGAGATTTACAGCAGCTATTGATGGACTCGTTTCCTCCCCATTCTCAGGGTGTGTCACATCTGCTCCAAATATGATCGTTGGTATGTCACTAACCAATGGTATTCTACAGCTTATAGCATCTAAGAGAACTGTGTTTCTGCCACCCATCTGTTTGACATCATATAAAATGAGCTCAAGAAAAGGAATTATGCTGTGTGAATTTAAATGAGAGAGATAACATATGCATGAACCGCTGGAAAATTTATGGAGCCCCATTTGATGTAATCCATAAGTTTTGGATAGTCAAATATGTACAAATCACGTGTCTCTGTACATTTGGTCAGAGGCAAGAAAATGGAGAAATGGGAAAGCGGCTGTGAGGTTTTTCCTAGGTGTTTGTTTGCACAAAAAATGGAGACACTTCATTTTGTGAAGGAGAGGGAAAAAGGGAAATGTGTCCATCACCGTCTTGGAACCATTTTCTCGTGTTGCAGTTATTTCTACAAGCATCTGTAATCTTATTCTTTACCAAGAATTGAAGGTATGCTTCGAATACTATTGGGTTTTTATAAGTTGAGTTGGCACTCATTTTTCTTGTTAATGATGTAATAAACCTAGCAAAATGAAGTGTGACATCAGAACAATCAATCACACCTTAACATTTATTTTCAAGGACACATTAGCCAAATATTGCTTGTTGATCTTGAAGACATGTTTCGTAAGACAGCATTGGGAAATCAAACCCAGATCAGTTTCACATATTCGCTTCAGATCACCTATCATCAAAGAGTAAAAAGCAACCTTGTTATTAATTCATAGAAACTTTTAACATTTTGAACCAACAAATCAAATTTCTTTTCATGGCATTACCATATAGGGACCCATTGTTGTCAGGCAAAATGGCTAATAGAAGCTCTAGTTCTTTTCCTTTTAATTTATTCATACAAGCGTGATAAACATGCTTCAAAGCTTTCTCTACTTGATCGGGCCTTGCCGTGTAGATTGGAATGACCGGTTCAGGATTAAATTCCTGTACAAAGACAGCATAATCATTTTATATTTCTTTTTGAAATAAAGTTTAGTGTCATGTACATAACACACACACTTGCCTAGAAGAAAAGTATAAAATGAAAAGAAAGAAAATCTACCATTCCAGATACTTGACACATTTGTGCCAAATCGTTGCAAAAACCACGAGCAACACTCTCTTGGACGCCGCGTGAAAAGTTAATACATGCCCATCGGCTGACAGTCATCCCATTGATCATTTTCTGGATTCATCATATCACAAGTAGGGAGATGCAAAAAGTGTTATTTTGAAAGAGTTGCTAGCAATTTCTTAATAAAAATTAAGGAGAAACTAAATTTTGACATATTTCATCCAAAATATTGAAATAAAACCTTGTTCATCATATTCCATTGACCAACTTGGGGCAAACAATTCTTTTCTTTACCAGTGTCATGATATTTCAGCTGCATGTAAGAGTGGAATGCAAGTGAAAGAGTGTACATTAACCACATTTCAAGAAACAAATTAAAGTTTCAAATAGAAGGTACTTGTTTTACCCAGGGAGCAGGAAGCACTCTAGCCTCCACAGTAGCTAGTTTTTCGCTGATTTTTATCCCAAACTCCTTCGCATATTCATCTTGTTCATATGCATTATTTTGGACAGTCTGCACTCACAGGAAATAGAACATAAGAGATCATTCTTCCTATCTTGGTCAACTCCAAGAAAAAATTAACAAACTTCATTTACCACAAGATGACCTTCATGTTATACATCATACTAATTTTCAAATAAATTAAAACTAAATATATGGATCTATTATATTATTTACCAAAGTAATGCTTTGCCATTTGGTTTTCTGAATTAGTTGGCTCAAAAGATTTTACTTTTATCTCAATTCTCCTTTTTTGCCCATGGAGCATAAAAACAATATATTATTATTCTTCATGTTGTTGTGATAGGTTGTAGACAGCTAAACAAAATATTTGAAATTTATTGGGCTATAAGAAAGGAAAGGTGAAGATATATATTAGTATCACGGGGTACCTGCAGAATGTCATTTTCTCGATCGCGTGGTCTCTGGCATGTCACCTTCAGAAGAGCAGTAATTTGTTTCTCGCTCAACCTTTTTGTATATCGTTGCCCCTCAACAATTTTACAGGCCTAAGGAATGGATACCATTAGACCACAAACAGAAGTTTGAAAGAAAGAAAGATGAATCTCAGCCAGAACCTAATGTTGCTAAGTACTTCTCACCTCCATTGGTAAATAGTTGGCCTTCTTCTGGTTTCCCACTTGAAGGCAAGGCAGATGAGTATACTGAATTGTAAAACCATACATTTCTTGAAAATATTCAACAACTGACTTCATGTTTGAGTTGTCATCAACAGGAAATCTGAAGCAACATAAGATAACTAGGTTAACACAAAATAAGTATATAGATCTACATTAAGCATTAATGTACACCAGGCTTACACTAGTTCTCTGGTGGGCTGAGTTGTAATGCCAGAAACTCGATATTTCCTTCGTACATTTCCACGGTGAGTCACCTCGACTTTCACTCCTCTAAGGGCCTTCTTAACCTGAAATGCAATCAAGGAGCAATTTCACACACAAAAACAAACATAACAGAAAAACAGAACAGAAATCTATTCTAGTTCATTTTATGCCAGATGGTGATGACACGTACCTTAACACGGTCAGAATCAGATAAGGGCCTTGAAAGAACATCTTTTTCTAGAAGTTGGGCTACAAATTCTATAACTGGAAGAGCTTCAATAAAGGCAGCTGAAGCCATATCTGTAATGCAGGGAAAAAAAAAAAAAAGAATAGTATTAGGGAATAGATGACGGTAGTAGTGTCTAACAACACATTTTCAGCTGGAGTTTCGGATTTGATATTCAGTTACCAATATTAAGCGACAGGCCCATCTGGGTGGGTCTTATACTCTGGTAGAATCCATACCATGCCTCTAAGCCATCTCCAAGTCTTTGTGGTCTTCGTATTTCCGGAGAAAAGAAGGATCTCCCAACAGGGCAGTATCTTTTCAAAATGTGCATATTATTCAGCAATTTCCACATGTTATTATTGAATGGCAGGCAAGAGAACTGCAAGAAGAACTTCATACCTTTTAATTGAGAGCTCTCTCAACACAATGTCGAGAATTTGAAGTGCTTCCGTTGGACCATCCGCGCGCTTGCCAGCAAGAAATTGGCCTAAATGGTGCAAGTTTGCCTGTGCAACAAACCTGATCACAACTTTGTATTCCCTCTCTCTCCTGAAGTTTTCAAAAAGTACACTTGAGCAGTTTCATAAAGTTAACAATTAGTTGCACATTCAGAAAATATAAACAAACTGAAGCAATTCAAGCTTCAGCCGCATTACTAACAGTAGGCACTTAGAATGGTATATTTAACAAGAAAACAAGCAGTATTGTGAAAACTGAGAGTTCTTACTTGGGACCGTTTATTCCATCCTCTTCATCGATAAGCTTGACCGTGAACTCTTTCCAAGCAAAAGGAAGCTCGCCAGCTGTGTACAGACTCTTTCTACCGTCATATGCAGGCAATCTCATTCCTAAGTCAGATTCCTTATACAATTTCACAAGTTCTGCAATAATAGCCCTGTTGACCATTCTCGATGCCACTTCAGGGGTTATACTTACCTGTAAGGAACAGGATACAACAGAATAAAAAATAGTAGGCATTAGAATTGCAGGAAAAACAACAAGAACAATATTGATAACTTTTATTACTAATAAATGCTATACAAGAAAAGGCAAAGTAAATTAGAAGCCAGTTATGAGAAGAAAACAACTAGTGTAATTACAATGAATGTCAGTTTAAGGACCCCGATTGTTTATATATGTCACATACCATTTCACTTTAATATATATCCCTGAAATATGTCTAATTTAAATGCATCTTATAAGAAAAATAGCTTACATCGTACTGGTTCAAATCCTTGTCTGGTAACTCAGCAAAGAAATGGTTGGCCTTCACAATGCATTTTGTCCCAATTTGCCCATACCCAGGCCTACGTGCAAAACTCAAAGACTTGCTTGATGAAGGAAACCCCGTGTCCACTTCACATAAGTTGCTTTCTGTCCCAACCGACCCATTATTTACGGCTGGTGTAATGGCTCTGACTGGTTCAGCAGTAACTGGCTTATTCGCCACAGTGCACGGCCTTGAACTAGGTCGCATAAAGGCCTCACCTTGATCAGATTTTCGCCCGCCTCTTCCCCTTCTTCCTCTAATTTTTGATGGAGGTGAGGACTGATTTTGAGGTTTGAGGTTATGGGGTTCCTGGGTAGGTCCACCTTTGCCATTTTGAGCAGTTTTGTGGTTCTTTTGAACTAAATTAATGGTGTTTTGCAAGTGGGGTTTCACAATAAAGTGCTGTTCTAAGTTTTCATTCATCTTCCTCAAAGGCATGATTATGGGATCAACACAGAATTTTCTTATTTAAACCGAAATTTCTTGGCGAGATAAAACAGTTTCTCCTTCTAATTCTTGCTTATAACCCTCCAAATATACAAGGCCATATGTACTGAAAATCCATAAACAGAGAAAAGAACAAATGTCAGCAAGATTGCCCAAAATTGCAAAATACATATAAAAGTAGAAACTTAAATTTCACACGCAAAATTAAAAAGGCACACATTAAAAAGCACATCATGAACGCAGAATACAGGCATTTCAACTATCTAATAAATTCTCAAACAAAAAAAAAATGAAAAAAATTTCGCAGCAGACCATAAGTGAAGAGAATTAAAATAAAATAAAATTCACAGACAAAAATGCTAGAAAATGGTTAAATAGAACAGTTTTTAACGATAACAAATTGCAAAAATCCATTATTTAAAGTACACACACGTGCACATATAGTGAGATTATACTACATAATATACACAAATATTATTTAGATTTGTATAAGAATGAAATCTAATCAAATAGTGGAAATACATAGAAGACATTAGAATCCTGCATCTTGTCCTTTTACCAAAACCAAGACTTGTAGCAGAAAAACTGAAAAAGTATGGAAAAATCCAAGATAGTAAAGACACAAAAAACATATACATATACGCGTATGTGTGTGTCTGTGTCTGTGATTTTATTTATTTATTTTATTTTATTTTTGTTCGGCTATCTAAGTGCATTTAACACAAGAAGAAAGAGAATAAAGACGCTAGGAAGAAAAAAACAAAAAAAAAAAGGCAACAAGTAACGCACCTAAATGCAGGATAAGAATTAAAAGGAATAAACATTAAAAGACTCACTTGGAACCCAAATTACTTCAGTACTCCTTGATAGAAAACGACAGTTCATGAATCAAATCCAAATAACTGATTACGCAATCAAGTAGCAGAGAGTTGGCTCAAAGATTTGAAGTTTTAAACTAAAACCCACAAACGAACAATGAACTGAAACCTTTTGAAGAGACGGAAATGAGCTTAAAAACAATTGAGGCAATCTTGAAAATAGAGATTAAACTTTAAAGAGTATAAAAAAGCTTGGAAGTGGCAAAAGAACGTGAAAAAGAGCTGTAAAGTGAGGATAAAAAGATGGGTTTTGTGAGGGGCTTCAGTTCGCATATATATAATGAGAGAGAAAAGATTCAAAGTAATGGTGCCAAGGGTTGGGTGAGGAAATAAAGAAGATGATGATGAATCTTTTATATATACACGCATGCAATTGCTTTTAATGTCCTCAAGTTTTGCTTTTTTCAAATTATATATACATATACTTACTTTAGTGCTCATCTTTGCAGCCTCGGGTCTGTACATGCCACCCACTGAAAAGCTTAAAAAAATTTTGTATTTAAGTATATTTGTGTATATATATAAGGGGACAGTAGGTGGGGGGCTAGGGTAGATGGTGTACTCAGTATATAAAACTTAAGCAATGAAAACACAGAAGAAGAATAATTCGAACTTGCAGTCCTCACTACTGCAGAGAGAGATTTTAATACATGTCCCTTCCTTTCTCTCTCTAGATTCTTTTTCCCTCACTTTCTACTGTAACAATTCACTTTCCTTTTTTTTTTTTGGGGTTTGTTTCTTTATGCCGAGCTAGTCTTTCACCCGTGCGATACACGGTGAAATGTACAAATTTATATTAAGTGATAAACAATTTTACTATGAGAAACATATACTAATTGATTTTCCAATCCAATTAAATACAAAACACTTCTATGAATGAGTAATTTTAAATAAAAATATATATATACCACATAACTAATTATATGCAAATCAGATAAATGAAAGAAAATACATGTGGGGTGGTGCAAAAGTAAACTATGAGTTTGGGGTGATTTTTTTTTTTTTTTTTAAATCCGTGTCTCTGTCTAGCAAGGAGACACAGGCCGTGTCTCCATCTAGCATGGTATCTGCGTCGTAGAAATTAAGAATTTCAGAGGTATTATAATAGATTACCTTTGCAGAATTGGATGCAGAATTCAACTTTCATCTGTGACTTGTAGTTGATTTTTGAAAAACAATTTTTGATGCGCCAAAAAAGCAAAGATGAAATTTATCATTGTAACTCTTATTATTCCAAGAGTTATTGAAAGAGGTATGTATATCTACTATAATATCTTTGCCAAATTCAAGCACATCGATATATCATATATGCAAAAAAAAAAAAAAAAATCAATAAAATTTGAGAAAATGTGAATTAAGCACAATAGCACTATTTCCAGTTTAGTAGTTTAGTACATTTCTACAAATCCTGAAATGAATTATCTACCAACAACTTTTCAGTAAAAGAGTTTCAAAATTTATATGTAAAATTGAAACTTTTGGTACCAATAACAAAACATATCGTTCATTGCAAAATTGATCAAATTAACAAACTTTCGGTACCAATAACTGAAGAGAACTTGTAAATGTTAATATGCAAGCAGGGCATACATAGAAACATAAGTCGTTGAATCGTTTAATCATTAAAAAGCAAAACGACAATTCAATACTGATTTCGACTTACAAAATTTGCCACTGACCACCAGTACAAATATAGTCCAAATTCAACTGGAAAAGGGTCAAAAAGATGGGAAAAATTCAGCATTTCAAATTTCACTTCACATGGCATGTATAAAAATCATAACCAAACTTTTCCTGAAAATAATCAGCAACTTTATCACATGAACTCCCCAATAATTATGGCAAAAATGCACCGTTCTGACTTCTGCGAATTAAAATCAAGAAACCAATAGGTAAAAACTTTACTAATAACAATCATAAAAAATGGGGAAAAATGATGTAAGTAAACATTTATTTTTTTAACCTGGACTGGTGGGTTCTGATTCTATGGTGCAACGTCCATTTTAATAGAAGCCAGTGTTGAATAATATACTGAGAGTTCAATTAAAGCATCAAATTATTTGCAAAGTTTGAGAAGATTGAGAGTATGAATATATTCTTGTCTTGAACGTATATACAGAGAATATATTGTAGATTTCTTTCGGCTGACTCATACCTCTAGTCAATGAATCAATTCCTTGCGCGAACAACTGTAGTCCTGGTCGGAGATTAAAAAGATTGCAAATAAAAGTCAAATCATAACTACAAAATTGGGCAAAAAGCACAGATCTTGCAAACTAAGTCAAAATTTTATAATAAATAAGATACAAAAAAAGCTCTACACACAGACGGAGAGAAAAGATGTGAGGTTTTGAAAATGAAATAACATTGCGCCACAAAGTTTGGTCAGAAATTTTATTGTGTCATTTTTTGGAGACAACCAATAAATGCATAATTTGAATTTTGAATTTGAAAAAAAAAAAAAACAAAAGAGGGAACACTGTTGCAGCATATTGGGAACTATCCTTCTTTAATATAGTATAAGATATTTGGTCGAGAAATTTGAGACTTTTTTTTTTTTTAATTCATGCAAAACCTTTAATAGCACTACCCATGCTTCTAATTTTAAGTTTATCACTATTTGGTACGAAAAAGCAAGAATATATAATTGAAAAATAAGAACAAAAAACATCAAAAAAAATACAGATTTACTTGAAAATTCTAGACAGAACAAACAACGGAGAGAGAAGAAGAAAATTTACCATATCAAATATAAGTACAAAAGATGAGCATTTTGGACAACTATTCCAAAATCATGACGAACCCCTACACCCCATCAGGATCAGTGGTAGGCTAATGGATCGATCCGCTACCACCACAGATCACATAAAATTCTCATAATTGTAGTTTTACCACATATTTAGCACCGTGAGTTTTTCGAGCCGAACCAAACAAAATTTAAATCACCGTACTCTAACATTGTCCAACAAAGAGCACTTACCTTTATGCACACTCAAGCAAACCATAAGCTTAAAAAGTTTAGACAAGAAAATATATAATACTTAAATAATTATTTTTACTCAGTAAATTACGTAATTAATTTAAATTTATTCCTTAGATTTCTAGGCCAACTCTTCACTAAAGCACTGGAGCTTTATTAAGATGTAAAGGTTTGAAAATGGGACCTACAAGATGTTTGTCTTATTGTTTTATAGAATGATTAGGGTTTGTTTGGACTAATTAGGAACTGCAACTAATAAGCTTGTCCTGCCTGCCTTAACAAAACCAGGGTACTCAACTAAAAAGCTGACCTACTTGTTGGGATAATCTATTGTCAAGATTATCAGTATAAATGTCATACAGCACAATCGGTACGTTATTTTATGTGATGGCAGATGATTAATCCAATCGAATAGATTTCATAACACTTATCATTTACTGTCACATGAGACGGTGGTGTAACACCAATATTAATATTACATAGCATTATCAACATAAATTTCAATAAAATTGTTACATCTTTATTAACACGATGCGATATCATAACATGTCGAGTTGGACATATAAAATGAATTGTGATAGATTGATACGATTCGATTTTGAGACAATTTGACGCTCTAGTACATTTTCTTATATATATAAATTTACATGCATTGGCTCATATGGGCTCCTATATATAGTCCTAGCTTTAGGGGGAGGACAATTTATAACAATAGGCTATGTCAAGCTGTGTTTGGATTGGATCGTCGTAACACCTTAAATTAATAGTATAGTTAAAAAAAAAAAAAAAAAAAAAAAAGTCATATATTTATAAACGAGTAATGTAAAATAATAATGGAAAATAGGGTTAAGAATCAATTATGAAAATCACATTTCTGGAGCTCAAAGATCATTAATATTAATTATCAACTGGAACAATGTTTGGTGTATAATAATTTTAACATCATTGTTGACAACATGTCATGTGGCACGTTGTCATTGAACATTTTAAAAAACAATTCATCATTTCAATCAATACTTTTTTCCCACAACCAACATCAACAATGTTGTACAAATAGCATCATTCTTATCAAGTGATAGCATTGTATTTCAATAGTCATATTGCAATCATAATTAGCTTGATGTCATTCCAATACAAGCTCAATCAAGAATCTTTCTCTTTGTGTTTTAGATTTTGTTCTTAATATTGTTTAACGCTATACAATCTACTTTACAAAACAAATTAGAATCGTAACTAATTCGTACTAAAATAGAATTGAACCAAATAATAAGTAAAAAGTTATCAAACAAAGTACAAGCATAGGGGTAAGTAAGATTTCAATTAAAGTTGAAAGTAAGAACATATTGGTTTGGTAGAGTGCAAAGTATATGAATGGTCCCTTTAGTTTTTGGTGTTTGAAGTTTAGGTGGGAAAATTAGGGACAGAATCAAAGTAGATATTCTACATGATAACTTATTGGACTTGGAACTGTGCATAATTATTGGGTGTGCACTCATTCCATTTTGGTTCTTTGTGAATGTTCATAGCATTGTGTTGTCATCATTATTTCTTGACTCTATTGAGATATTATTTACAAACTTTGTGCTTTTCTTATGATAACCTTTGTCTTCTATTGCAGTTATTAAAGAAAGAAAATAATAAAGTTTACTCTTTGCATCATTGTGTCATGTTAAGTTTAATCATGAGTAACATTATGTACTTATAGTGGGCCTGATTAAAATCTAATTTTAATTTTAGTCAAAGTCAAACAATCAATATCTTTTATGGATCCTACATCTTTTGAACTATACATTTCAAAAACTCCTATCACAATCCATTAAAAATCTGATTTTAATCCACACCAAACACCGTCAGTATATTTGGCAATTCTTAATGAAGTCTCCATTGATTAATAGATTTATAGAGTAACACGATCCATAATATCATCCTTATGACTAATATTCGAGGATGACTATTCAACATACTAACATTAGGTATTTCTTGAAATCTAGTTTTTACTCTTTTTATATGTATATGTCAATCTCGTTTAGGCCATTACTGGCTAAAGAACAAAATTGTAGGATGTAGGTAACCAACCTTGACTACAGCAATGTAAACCAATGTTTTTATGTTACATAGCATATCCTTAGTAACATCAATTCTACCTAGTTTTGACTGATTTTCTTATCAAATCAAATATAAATTATCTCTACTATCATATCACATGCATTATTTGTGATTATATCCATAATAATCCAATTCTACCTAGTTTTGACTGATTTTCTAATTAATCAAATCAATATAAGATATCTCTACTATCATATCACATGCATTATTTGTGATTATTTCCATAATAATTCAATCATGTAAACCTAAGTAATTAACTATTTTTCGGCAATGTGTTAAGCAAAACATGCTCTCAATACATGTTTGGCTAAGCTTAAATTTCTTGCGTAAAAGAAATTATTTTGATCTCGGTAAAAATTAGAAAGATGCAAGTTTTTTTTTTTTTTTTTTTTTTTTCTTGAGGTACCTTATAGTTAAAATAAAACTAACTTGTAAAAGATAGTAACATATCTGAATATGTTGAAAATAAAATTTTATCCAAATGTATATTTAACTATCCATTGCAGTTAATGCTTTAAAATTAATGGTTTTCAGATTTTAGCCTGTAAAATGTTAACCTTTCTCAAGTAGAATACAGATAAAAAAAAATAAAAAATTTAACCTTTCTCAAAAGAAGATACACAACCAGCCATCGAAAAGAGGGGGAAAAATAAAAAGTTTATGGGCTATTTTTGTTTTCATGCATGGAGAGTTTTGGAATTGAATATTTTCTTACCAAAATGGAGAGAAATGGGCTTTGTTTGTTTTCTTGTGAGTTTAGGTTATAAAACTTAGAAGTGGGAATATTGTGGAGTTTCCTATGTTTCCCCAAGTGACGATAAGGACCAGCTAGGGAGAGTGAGTGCATGTCGGGGTGGTTGTGGTTGTGGCAGTGGGGATGGACAACACAAATATCATCCTCGATTTTGAGACATAGAAATATAAAAAGAAAGTAAAAATGAAACATGTTAAACAAATTAGTTGATTTTATTAGTTGCAAAGTTAATAAATAAATAAAAAAAATAATTGTTATAGTCCGCTAGTATCACTTCGAGGCTCAAATTTCATCAACACTGGGATTTTTTTGGAGAAATGGAGACGAATGCTTGGGTTTTGATCGATGAACAAAACATAGTTTGTTTGGTTTTAGCATAGATTGGAGGAGATTTGGTGTTATCTAGACAAATTATGCTTCTTTTTCTGAATCTTCCTTTCTCTGGATACGAAACAAAAATTTTAGTATGCGACATAAACTATTTAATAGAATGGTGAATTTATAATATTTACGTGCAAAGGACGTATTTCTCAACGGCAGTCAAGATTTCACTCAAATAAATTTTGCTTGTAAGACATATTATTGACCTTCAAGCTTATTTATGGCTAACCAAAAGGAAAATACTTGAAAAGAGAAGAATCGGTGTACTCTTTTTAATGAACCATCATCCCACATACAACCAAAAATGCAAGTAGGATTTGTTAAGGGCTTTTGTTTATTTAACTACAATAACAAGAAATTATCTATTCATTTCCGGTTCGCATTCTATTTTTAACATAGGCTCCACGTCAATCACTAAAAGGCCACATTAGATACCCACATGTCAAAAAAAATGAATATTTGCACCTCAACCTCCAAAGCATGTTAGAAAAAGAAATAATAAATAAACCCCAGACTTTCCTCAACCAGGGAACGCAGACTTCCAATCACTTAACTAAAATATATATTAAAAAAAAAAAAAATAGAAGCCTCGTCCAAATAGCAGCATTAAAGGCCTCAACTCGACATCGAACATAGACGTAAATAACTACGAACGAGTGCAATCCCATCAATATAGAAATAAAATCATGCGTTCAAAGAAGGAATTACATGACAAATATCGTAAACTCACAAACCTCAATGAGAATTTTAAAAGTTGGACTTAATTTTTACTTCAATAAAATGATGAGAGAATGCCAAATTAAAACAAAAACAAAAACCCTAAAACGTCTATAAAAAAGCCATTTTTGCAACTAAAAAGAAGGATTGAAAACTAAGATCCAAACTTCCACTCTATAAAATGATACTTCGGGTCAGGGAAAGTCAAAGATGCATCCCTCGCAAATTCAAACAAACTCCAATCGATAAGCAATTTTATGCCAAACAAACGTCGAAGACTTCATTTTTCTTCCTTCGACAAACCATTCAATATTCTTTTCTACAAAAAAGTTAATCCAAAAATACACTCTAAACCTTACCAAAATTATACCAGGAAACTTAACAGTTGGGTTTAAAAATATTACACAGTTTTGAGGTCAACATTTTGACGTCGTCACGAGAGGAACACAAAAAGGTTGGAAGTAAGAGTGAAAGTAGATCAAGCTACAAGGAAAATCAAAAGAAGGGTGAAAAGAAAAAAAAAAAAAATCATCCCAACGAAAAGGAATACCCAGAGAAGGCAAATTGGAGGTCATCATGAAGGATGATCTCATTAACTTAAACAGTAGCCAGTATAGCTAGCAACATTCATATGTTGATGATAGAAATCTCATCATGAGGTAGCTATTGATGCAACAGAGTCATGCATTTCTACCTATACAAATAGGGTGAGGGAACAGATAATGAGTGCGATATCAGAGCCGGACCTGGGCCTCCCCCTCAGGCCTGAAAATCTTGAGGGCCCATTTTTTTGGTTTTTTTTTTAATTAACCTAAAACGACAACTCCAGACTCTCTTCAAACTCTTCACTTCCCTGCGCCTGAGTTTCATCCACTGCTTCGCCTCTACGCCTCTGGCCCTCCACCCTCAGTTCAGCCCTTCCCTACGAGGCTGCGCCTAAGTTTCCTCCCTGTGCGATGCACCTACCCATGAGGGAGAAATAGAAAATTTGACAGCTTGACTCAACAAAACTAATCAACCTCTCGTCCTCTCCGTCAAGCGTCCATCGTCCTCCGGCGTCCAGCGTCCTCTCCGTCTCCGGGCCCGTGTTTATTGAGTAAGTATTAATATTTATTGTATTTTTGTTTACACAGAGACTGAGTCACTTAGAGTCGAGAGACATAGTCACAGACTCGTGGTGTTTTCTTGAGTTTTTCTCCTCAAATCTCGATTATTTAACCATTGAATTTGATCGAATCATTTGAATCTTTGATTTACAAAAGGTGGAGCTATAAACAGTAAAGTTTAAGGAGTAAGGAGTAATCAATTTTCTTGGGGGGTATCCGGTTATGTTTCTTGATTCCATGAGATATTCTTATTTCCAGCTTTACTAGTTTACTATTTTGACGGAGTGAATCCCGTTCTGGAACATGGGTTTGGATTTTATTTTTTGCAATTTGGTATGGATCCGATTCTTCTAAAATAGGGTCGGTCGTTCGGATTTGATTTGATGAAATTGTGTTTGAAATTGGGAACAATCAATTGATTATTGATGCATTATGCATAGTAGATATGTATGTCTAAAATTGAAGAATTGAAAATATTGGATGAAAATATTAACTTATCTGGTATGGAACTGATTTTTCTGAATACAGTGTGCATATGTTCAACTGAATTAATTTTGATATCAATTTCTGATTTTGTCATGTCTTCTTTTTTGGAACGCGGTGATTTTGAATTAGTGAGATCTGATGCTTACTTGCTCAACTACAAAAGACGAAACTAAGGTAAGTGCCTTTTTCCTTTTCGAAGTCTTTCTCTACGAAAAAGTTTGCATCTATTCTCACTCAACACAATTTATATGGGTATGGCAGTTGAAAACTGAGTGTGGCAGCCAATTTACAAATAAACTAGAAGGAATGTTCAATGTGTGTATTATTTATTCTAGCTGAGCATGGGAAGCATGTAATTTGTTTTGTATTTAGTTATTTACTCTACCAACAAATGTCCCTATTGCTTCAAATCACACCAAGCTTCAGGTGTACCTCTTGCTCATTGTCATGAGATTATATCTATTACAGTGATTTATCATACTCTCTAGTGTAGGAGGCTTCTTGGCCATGAGATTTGATTGTTTTACCTTACTCCAACTTTTTTAAATTTGGACATAATTATTGTGGGAGAACAATGTTTCACTTGCAGCAGGCTTTCATTCTCATATCATTCTGCTAGTAAAAGTGTGTAGTCGTTTGCTTAATGATGTTGGAAAACACAATACTTTAGGACATCGAATTGTTAAAAGAGATTAATGAATCATTGAAGCAAGCATTCCAAGCTCGGACAAAACTACCATCAGGAATGAACGTCCATATCTTAACGACATGGCCATCTTTCATTACTTTGTAGTGCTTTCAAGCTTCGATATTTTCCTTCTCATCATAGGATTCTCTGATGAATAAAATGTGTGTATGATTAATTGGCTGCAGATATTGGCCAACATATCCACCTATGGATGTCGGTTGCCACACGAACTCAATGTATATCAGGATTGTTTGATATAACTTAGGGGCCCAAATTTTAAAGTTCTCATCAGGCCCCGCGAAACACAGGTACGGCCCTGTGCAGTATCATCCCCATTAGTCGACTAACTCACCTTATTACCTACCACAAAGGACAAGTTGTTGACCTATGGTTGATTTCATCCTTAATATTTTGATTATAATAAACAAGATTAATATTGTTTCTAATAATTAATTTTGAGTGATGATAGTTCAATATTAAAATCAATCAAATATTGCCAAAATCAACACATCATAAATCGTACTCGAAATAAAGATCAAAGTGAAAGCTAAGCATTCAAATCAAATCATTCGAGACGAAAGCTTAAAAAATCAAAATCAAGACTATCAAGTTGAACTCATGAAGAAGGTCCAGGTCAAAATCAAGCATTAAAGTCAAACGTCAAGAAAGATCAAGATCAATATCAAGAATTTAAGAGCCGACAGGAAAGAAACTTCGAAGCAAGATCAAAGACTAGACTAGACTTTCGACACCATGTGTAAAAGTATAACACTTTGATCTTTAGTAATGAATGACAATAGCTCAAAAATCATTTTGTGCACGAAGAGTTAATTTCATAATACTTGCATAAAATATTTTTTTTTTATCAAGAGTAGGATTGATATTTCAAAGTGATACTTGAACTTAGATCATATCTCCAAAAAAAAAAAGGTTACGATCAACCGGAAGTCCGATTTGACAAAAATACTTCTGTCAATCTGGACGTCAGGATGGATTAACCGGACGTCCAATTCATCCCCAACGTCATTTTTTACCATTATGACCGCAACACTAGTTGGTCATCTAAATGAGTGGCGGACGTCCGGATGGTCGTCCGATTGGGTAGAATTTATTGAGTTTTGATTGTTATAAATATAACTTCACTTTGCATTCATTATAAAAATTATAAGAATGCTTTCTTGATAAATATATTTGAAAAATCATGTTTGAACTTACATTTTTACATTCATTTCATTTATTAACAAAAACTTTGATTGTTGAATCAAATTTCTTGAATCATTTCTCTCATCAAAGTTTTTCATCTCTCTTTTGTGTTTAATTTACTTATATCAATTTAAAAAGAGATATATATTCTTTAAGAAGATCTTTACACTTATTTTGCATAAATATTTCTACTTCTTTATATTTAAAACTTTAATTGATTTAATCAAACTTGAAAAGTCATCATATTCATCGAAGTTTTTAATTTCTCTCTTAGTACTTAACTTCTCACAAATTATTCATTAAAAGAGATATATTTTTGAAGAAATTTTTTGTACTTACATTGTATTTTTACTCTTCTTTATTTTGAAACATTAATTGATTAAATTAAACTTGTGAAATCATCATATTCATCAAAGTTTGTCATTTCTCTCTTAGTGATTAATTTATTACAATCATCCATTAAAAGATAGATATTTCTTGATAAGTTTTTTGAACCTCTACTATATTTATTTTTTCATCTTCTAATTGAAACACTTTGATTAATTGAATCTGACTTTTGACTATCATATTCATCAAAAAATTTCATCTAATACTTGAACTATCATTATTACTATTCATTGAAGTGTTAACCTCTCTTCAAACTTAATTTGTTTGTATTATTTATCAAGAAAGGAATTTCATTATAAAATCACTTTGATAAAGAGTAGGTTGTGTTGAATTTCCTTAAAGATCAACATTATATAAGGATCAGTGCTCCTTGTTGTAAGTCACCATGTAAATCATATTGAGGTCTCATAAAGTTCAATAGCGTGGGTCGTATTGAGGTCTCGTAAAACTCAACATTGTATAAGGATCGGTACTCCTTGTTTATAAGTCACCAAAAGCGTTGTAAATGATTGAATTTCACCATAAGTCAATCAGCATAGTGAAAAGACATTGCTCGTGCTGAAGAGCTTGGTAACTGAGGACATAGATCATTGCTTTAGATCGAACCTCCACAATTATATCATTTGCATCATCTATCCCTTTTATTTATCACTTATATATTTTTGCTTATTATTTGAATTAATTTATTTAGTTTTTACTTGCTTGAATTTAAATTAATTTTTCGAAAAAGCTCTAAAAATCAATTCACCCCACTCTTTATTAGTTATTATTGGGCTATCAGAAGCCAGCTATAACGTCGTTAGCAGAGACAACGACCTCTTAGTGTGCCGATGTTTTTTATAGGCTGGGCATAAGAGAGGGAAACACTAGACACAAGAGGCGTATAACTGAGATATAGCCACACAGACGAGGAAAAAGCCTCAATGTAAAGTTGAAGGGCCTTGAGATCCTACTAACAATTGACATACAGTAACTTTAAGGGAATTGCATGGCGAATGCCCAAATTGATATCTATATAAAACGACACTTTGTTGTAGATTATTGTAGATACCACCAGGCATACGACCATGATGCCAATTAATACAAGAGCGTAAAAGAATCTATGAAGATTTTTATATCTGAATGGGAATGATTAAATGATAAGAGGCTAGAGGGTCGCATAGACCCCGATTAAGATGCTCTTCATAGCTTCGAAAATAGAGAATGAGCACATATTTATCCCCTTCAAGAGATTTAGCCAGAGCCTCATATTAAGCATAAATAGTTTTATCATTCTTTTTTTTTCATTTTAAAAGTATACATGTTAACTCAACAATTTATTATTATATTTTGGTTTTTATAATTTGGTTAATATCTGGTGTACTTTTTCAATTTCGGTAATTTCCATTTTAAAATGCCAATAAAGAAAATTAACTCAATAAATGCTTGGATTGCGTTATTTTCCATTTGACAATTACATTATTAGTTGCAACATGAGCTCAAGTTCAGCCAAACATCCTAACTTGGTGATTATAGTTAGCATTAATATGTTTTGACTTTTGTGTTGGTATGGCAGATAATAATTCATCAGATAACATCATACAACTTACAATATTGTGGGTTATCAAGACTGATGGCGGAAAGTTGAAATTTAAAATATTGGAAAGAAAATTCTTCATTCATTGGAATTAAACAAAAAAAAAACGCGAGTATTAGTCACCTCAAAGGATCTTTGTGAACACAGTTCTAATTGGTAATACACCATCTTCTTGCTTATGTTCCATATATAGCTCCATTGGTTTGGAGACAGCTAAAGCTAGTTGGTTTCAGTGGCCGATCCATGAATGAACCTTAGCTAGGGCAGCCGTTGACTATTGATCATCAATAGTCAACGGTCAACGATCACAATATCAATGTCGTTTATTAATATTTAATTAAATAATATTAAAGATTCTTTAATATATATGTAAATATACTAAAAGCACAAATCACAAATTCCCTAATTTATCATTTATCACAAATCCCAATCCACAGATATCACTAATTCACAAATTTCTCAATTTTTATAAATCAAAAACCTCAGCAACAGACATCCTGCTCACAATCATAATTCGTAAAACATAAATCATTTTCCAATAAAGTGGCATCCAAAAAGTAAATTTTAAAAAAAAGAGAGGTTTAGTGGCTTACACAATGGCGACAAGTAGTAGCGTCGACGACTCGACGACAGTAGGTCACAAATGCACCACTATCCTTGAACCACCCTTCTAACTTCTAACATCAACTAGGAAAAAATTTAAAGTTAGATGGTGTACTATGTACAACTGTTAAAACTATCAAAAATTTAGACGAATCTTCATAAAATGACTGATTAAGAAAAATTTAATTATGTAGGGTTTGGTTTCGCCTTTCACATTTGATCTCGAATTAAAAGTATCTCTAATCGAAAATGTTACGATTATACAAGTGTTGGATTTCTTTTTTCACATATGCTGCTACATAGTACTTATGCATCTGAAATATCGTTACTGGCTTTGAGTTCTTTGTAGGGCAAATGTCTTAGTATCATTAGAAGTTTATTTATTGTGTTTTGACCTTTGTTAAACATAATGTTTTAGAAAATAGGCAAAGCCATGCAGTGATCTAAACAACAATCCAAAATTTTAGCAATAGCACCAGTGAAAACATTGTTGACCCCGTTTTTTGTAATGGTTACGTGGACAAAAAGACGTCGGATCCACTAGCATCCACACAAGAAAATTCCAATACGTTTTGATCGAAGATTTGAACATGAAAGAATTGTGTTTATGGACATGAGAGATGCTCGATGACATGAGACAAAAATTACTGGCAATATGATCAAAGATGATTGCATATAAACAAACAATCACATACAACTCAACTAAATAGGAATAATATTAACTCAAACACATAAATATAAAATAATCAAGAGAGAAGATTGAATGTGGTTTTTAGTATCAAGAGTTACATTAGCTTCAAATATCACAAGAGTTGCTTATTTATAGAGTTCTGACCGAAGTGTTAGTCGTTGCATAAGAACCACGTGGCCTCATCTCTAAGGTCTAAACCTCACATCACTCAATCTACTATGCATTTAATACGTTGACAACAGTTCAACCATCATATACCCTAGGTTGAAAATCTTGACATTATTACAAATGTTACATCAAGCATTCATAAAATCGCGTGCAAGTCCTCTAAAACACAGCAAAGGCTTCAGCTAAAGGGAGCCTCATATTGGAGATCATCGATTTGAAAAGCTTCAGGACAAGGAGCTTCGAATTCTTCTTTGACTTTTTATATAGTGCTTCAGCTTCAGGGCTTCAACCACTTGCCTACGCTTCGACTTCAGAGCTTTAGCCACTATATAATATTTCGGATGAAGGCGTAGATCACCTCTTTATTGTTGTTTTGCAATAGGTGGAACCTCTCTTTGGCCATGGAGACTTCGCTTAAACATGGCACTTTAGGTGAGGTGTTGATTCGTCATTTTTACCTATCACTGCGATTTTTTATGACACGGAGCGTGGGCCTCTTGTTTGGGCTTCTTCTTGAGCCTCAGTTTTGAAGTGTAACAATAATCCCCCAAGTCTATGTATGATTATTTATTTCATGCGTAGACTTTTTATTTTGAGAAGTATTCTAATATGGAATGTCCTTTGCTTGACTTGGTGGTTCCGCCTGCTATTACACTTGGAAGCCTTTGATTTTTGTAAAAGCATTCATTTGTATGTTAAGTTGTTCTGAAGAGATTGAAATGATGCTTTAGTTTGGCTGAAATTTGATGCAAAGATGAGGCACTGAAGTATTGAAGTTATGCTTTCGTTTGCTGAAATTTGATGTTTATGCTGAAGTAAAGATGAAACTTTTTTAATGGTCATCTTTAAATATTTGAATGTAAGCTTCTTTTTTATGCTTCCTTCATAAGCGCTCATGTTTCCCTGCATGGTGGATGGTTCATCCATATAGATACTTCACCCATGATGTTTAGTTTCATTCATGGGAAGTGTATGATGTCAACCTTGGAAAATTTGATGGTGATTCCTTTTTAGGATCCACTTCTTTTCCGAAACGCTCATACTTTCCTACATGGTGGATGGTTCATCCATGTAAAAACTTTTCCCGTAATGATCAGCTTCATCCATGGGAGGCTTATGATGTCAACCTTAGAGAATTTGGAGGGGTCCCTTTTGGGATCCACCTCTTCTCCGAGACGCTTATACTTCTCTATATGGTGGATGTTTCATCCATATAAAGGTTTCTCTCATGGTATTCAACTTCATATATGGAAGGCATATGATGTCAAACTTAGAGAATTTGGAGGTGGTTCCTTTTAGGATCCACTCCTTCTTCAAGGTGTTCATGCTTCCTTATATGATGGAGTTCTTCCCTACATAGTAGATGGTTCATCCAGCGGAGGTTTTTCCCATAGTGTTCAACTTTATCCATGGGAGGTTTACGATATCAACCTTAGAGAATTTGGAGGTGTTCTCTTTTGAGATCTACCTCTTCTCCGAGATGCTCATGCTTCCCTACATGATGAATGGTTCATATATGCAAAGGCTTTTCCCATGATGTTGAGATTCGTCTATGAGAGGCATATAATGTCAACCTTGGAGAATTTGGATTTGGTCCATTTTGGGAACCACCTCTTCTCCTAGGCTTTCATTCTTCCTTACATGGTGAATGGTTCATTCATACAGAGACTTCTCCCATGATGTTCAGCTTCATCTATAGGAAATATATGATGTCAACTTTGGAGAATTTGGAGGTGGTCCATTTTTGGAACTACCTCTTCTTCGAGGTGTTCATTCTTTCCTACATGGTGGATGATTCATTCATGCAAAGATTTTTCCCATGGTGTTCAGCTTCATCCATGGGGGCTTCATCTTTATAGGTATCTGAGACGAGCCTCCATTGGGGTGCTTCTCACATCTTATTTCGAAGTATATTACTTCTTTGAAGTGGCTTATCCATGTCAAGAGTTCCCCCATAGTGGTTGGTTTATCCATGGGGCCTGACACATAGGCGAAGATGAGGCCTTGCATGGTGATTATGTGGACGGTCATGCTTGTGCATAGGCAAAATACGAAAATTTCCTTCAAGTCTTTCAGTAATTTCATGGCTGGGCCTCTCAAATTTTGACCTTATACATTTTGATCATCATATTTTGACTTTTATTTCAATCATACCTATGATAAATTACATTCAAAATCCTTCAACTTTTGAAACATCTACACTTGAAACCCTAAGTTCACATTTTTGTACGTCTTTAGTCCTTTTTTCTTCTTTTGCATTGTTTCCCTTCAATTTAAAATCTTTTGCTTATTACTTGATAGAGGTGCCCTTCTTTAGTGGCTCCATTTATGGCCTCTTCTTCAAAGGCCTTTCCTTTGTAAAAAGGTCTTCCAACTTAACCAAAGACATCCCATTTAGGGGATCTTTTTATTATTCATGGCCTCTTCTTTGGAGACCTCCCCCTTTCAAGGGGTCTATTTATTTAAGACTACTTCTTCAGTGGCCTTCACTTTTTTAAGGGGTCTTCTTATTAATTACCTCTTCATTGGAGACCTTCCTCTTTCAGGGGTCTACTTATATAAGGTCACTTCTTCAACTGTCTTCCCATTTTCAGGGGGTTTTCTTATTCATAACCTCTTTTTCGGAAATTTCTCCTTTTCAGGAGGTCTACTTATTTAAACCCACTTCTTCAGCGGCCTCCCCATTTCAGGGGGTCCTCTTATTCATGTCTCTTCATTGGAGACATCCCCCTTTCAAGGGTCTACTTCAAGACCACTTCTTCAGCGACCTCTCCATTTTTCAGGGGATCTTCTTATTCATGACCTCTTCATTAGAGACATCCCCCTTTCAAGGGGTCTACTTATTCAACACCACTTTTCAGCAGCCTCCCCTTTTACAGGGGGTTTTCTTATTCATATCCTCTTCTTCGAAGACCTCCCATTTTCAGGGGGTCTATTTATTCAAAACCACTTCTCCAGTGGTCTTTCCCATTTCAGGAGGTCCTCTTATTTATGGCCTCTTCATTGGAGATCTCTCTCTTTCAAGGGGTCTACTTATTCAAGGCCACTTCTTCAGCGATCATTCCCCTTTAAGGGAGTTTTTTTTTATTCATGACCTTTTTCTTCAGAGACCTTCTCTTTTCAGGTGGTATACTTATTCAAAGACACTTCTTCAGCGGCCTCCCCCATTTCAGGAGGTCCTCTTATTCATGGCCTCTTCATTGGAGATCTCCCCCTTTTGGAGGATCTACTTATTCAAGGTCAATTCTTGAGCGGCCTCTCCCTTTTCAAAGGGTCTTCTTATTCATGGTCTCTTCATTGGAGACCTTTCAAGGGGTCTACGTATTTAAGGCCACTTCTTTAGTGACCTCTCCCTTCAGAGGGTCTACTTATTCAAAGCCACTTCTTCAGCGACCTCCGCCATTTTAGGGAGTCCTATCATTCATGGCCTCATCTTTGGAGACCCCTACTTTCAGGATGACAACTTATTCAAAGTCACTTCTTCAGCGGTCTCCCTCTTTTCAAGTGGTCTTCTTCACCGTTTGAACTCATTGTTTCCATACATATCATTTTAAAAGAAAAAAGAAAGAAAGAAAGAAAAAGAAGAAAGAAATGTAGGATCTTACAAATGGATTTCTATCATAATATATTCATTTTTTTCAACTGTCAGCAATCCAAGTACTTATGTCAACTCCAAATCTCTTTCTTGAGGCTTCCACTTGTTTTTTCTTCAAGAACATCATTTTTCAAAGGAAAAGCTGAATAAGTATTTCAATAAGCTTTCCATGGGAATATTCCTGATTGTAGTGGTATTTCCCAAAGATGATGTCAATCTATTGATCCCGTTTTTTGTAATGGTTACGTGGACAATAGATGTCGGGCTAACTCGCGTCCACACAAGCAAATTTCAACAAGTTTTGACCGGAGATTTGGACGAAAAAAGATGGTGTTTAATGATGTGGGAGATGCTCTATGACACAAGACAAAAATATTCAAGCACCGACAACTTGATCAAAAATGATTGCACATAAACAAAGAATCACGTAGAACTCAACTAAAATATGAATAATCTTAACTCAACCACATAAATATAAAATAAGCAAGAGAGAATATTGAATGTGATTTTTAGTATCAAGAGTTGCATTAGCTTCAAATGTTACAAAAGTTGCTTATTTATAGAGTTTTGGCTGAAGTGATAGCCATTGGATGAGAATCACTTGACCTCATCTCCTAGGTCAAAGCCTCACATCACTAAGTCTTCTATGCCTTTAATGCATTGACAATGGGTTATCTACCCTATACCCTAGGCTGACATCTTGACATTCATTATTACAAACTTTACATCAAATCATTCTTAAAGATTGCTTACAGATCATCTAAAAGACAGCAATGGCTTCAACCAAAGGGAGCTTCGGATTAAAGATAGGGCCTCGACAAAAGGAAATTTCATATTGGAGGTCTTTGGTGTAAAGAGATTCGAGATAGGGAGCTTCGATTTCTTCTTTCACTTCTTATATAGTGCTTCGACTTCAGAGCTTCGGCCACTCGGCTTCAGCCACTTATATAGTGCTTCCGATGAAACGTTAGATCACCTCTCTATTGTTGTTTTATAGCGGTGGCGCCTCGCTTCGGTCATGGACCTTCTGCTTACACATGGGCTTTTGGGTGAGGTATCGATTCATCATCGTTACCTATGACTTTAGATTTTTATGATGCGGAGTGTGGGCCATTTGTTTGGGCTTCTTCTTGAGCCTCGATTTTAAGGCGTAACAAACATCAAAATCCTTCACTTCACATAACTATGAACCTCGGACTTAGAGAATTAATGTTATGTGTTGAAGTAATTATTTTTCAATTGGACTCCCACATTGATCACAAAAGGAACCCATTACATTTCAATGTGTCACAAAACGAATAATTGCACATCAACCCTTGAAGCTTGTCAAACTAAAAATGTACCTCGACCACTAAAGCTCCTTATTAAAGGGACTCATACCCTCAATCACTTGGCTAAGAAAAGTTGGAAGCCTCGTTCAAACAATAACAATAAAGGTCTCATCTTGATCTCAAACATAGACGTCATTTAAGTGTGAACTCTGACACAATCACATCAATATAAATCTCAGTGCAATAAAATCATTTATGTAAATAGTGAATTGCATGACAAATATCATAGAAGCACAAACCTCAACAAGAATCTTGAAAATTGGAGTTATAATAACTTATAACATAATGATGAGAGAGTGTCAACTTATGAAAATAATCAAAAAGTTCCTAAAAAGGTCTATAAAAAAGGTCATTTGGACAACTAAAAAAATGAAGAGTTGAAAACTTAATCTTCAAACTTTCACCTCTAAATACCACCTTAGATCAAGTCAGAGTCCAAAATAGAGTCATCCTTCGGGGGTGACCAAGTTGGTGGAGCAGGTGAACGCGGACACGGAAGGTCATGAGTTCGAATCTCCTGCCAACACTTCTTTTGTGGAGCCCGTCGCACCAGGCTTGCTAAGTGTGGTTTACCTCTCCTACGTGGTTTGCGGGCTACTACACATAGAACGAAGTTTTCCTTGTTTGCACTTACAGTGGTCAGGCCTCCGCCCCTTCGGGATGGCTGAGGCTCCATGTCGGATAGCAAATGCGGGTTCCTATGTCAACAAAAAAAGATCCAAAACAGAGTCCGCTTGGGAATTCAAATAATCTGTGAGTAACGAGCAATTTCTAACCACAACAAATGCTCGAGACTTCATCTTTCTTCCTTGTACAATCACTTCTCTATTCTTTTTTGCAAAAAAACCAACCCAAAAATACATTTAAAAAAAAACCAGAACGAGGCCAAATCTTGCCGAAATTCCGAAGCTAAACTTGACAGTTGGCTTTAAAAATATCAAATAACGTAAAATATATGTATAGAAATTTATATTTTTTTCGATGTCATTCCATTATTTACAATAAATTTGATCTAGGGTTTGAGTAAATAAAAAAGCGAGTTGAGAATCTATTTCATAATTATCAAGCTAATTAAACACTAGAGGAATGTAATAATTACATACTTATTTTTCATTAAATCAATTAATATTCTTTTACACACATTATGATTTACTACATGAGATTAGTAATTAAATTAACACTAAGTAAACAGATATTAAGAAAATAATTAGGTCAGAGAGCGAATTTCCCCTTCAGGGTGCATTTAATGACGCTTCCCTTTGATATTATCTTATGTAATAATATTTACTTTCAAAATTTTGGTGGAATTCTAAACATATATTCTAGCACAGAATTTTACAAGCTCGAAAGTTGCATAGCACTTCTCTCTTCAAATAGCATAAAACTGGATACGTATAATAGAATTTACTTTTTATCAAATGCGGGAGTGAATTTTTTTTTTCATTGTATTGCATATGATGTTTTCACTATTACCAAAATCCTTTTTTGCAGATATAAGTTCTTATTTAGTATTACTTTAACTTCCATCTATCTCGATGACTGTAAGCAAGTGTAACTAAAATAGAGAGGGAAAACTACTCTTTATTGGTCCAAAGAAACTAAAAATCAAAATTTGTAATTGAGTAGAAGTGGGTGCACAAACTCTGCCATGCTAGGTTTCACTACAACTGTTATTTGTTTAATAATTTATGATCTCTACTGGACATTTCAGTAGAATTCGAATCCAGATAAAGTTCTAACCATTATCAGATAAAAAAGAACGAACGGATCTTGTAGGATTTCCAAGAATTTTTTTTTTTTTTTTTTTTCTTTCGGGTAGCAGATGAGCTTCTCACGTTCCGTGAATAGCCGGGACATTTAGAAATATTCAAAAAAGCATTTTGGGAATTAGATCGTGCAAATTTTAGTTGACATGAATAGATTTGATGTTGTAAGAGAAGGATCCAAATGAAAAAAACAAGTGGGTGTATGGTTAAAGTATTTATTTAAGATTTTTGTGGAGCACCCACCAACCCAAATCCCCTTCACAAAACACCGTGTTATTATCATAGTGGCACCCATTATATACCTACCATAATGAGTTTCGATGCAATTGAGGTTTGTAAAATAGTTTATCTTGGTATTTTTCAAGTAATGTGTGAAAATGCACGCGTGCGCACATTATTTTAACTTTTTTTAGTTATATTTTTTATGTTAATCTTGAAAGCCTATAATTGTTGACGACCAATTTACAAGTTCCTAGGAATAAAATTTATTTCGAGTTTGATCGTTTCAATGGTTAGTTACAACGATACAATATTTTATATAAGCAAACAATGTTTTATATTCCACGTCCACGTGCCTTGCATTTGAATAAATTGTATATATAGGAGGGGGTAATTGAGAATACAATTGTAAATTGATACATTTATTCCATATGTGAGATCAAATTTTTAGATGAGATATTTGTTGACCTATGATTAACTTTATACTTATAATTTTGATAATTGAATTTACGTAATTATAGTCTTCAAAGCATTTAATGTTAAAATTGATCGATTGTTGCCAAAATATCTTTATCAAGTCGATCACATTAAGATTGAAGTCAAACATTCAAGTCAAATCCCTCAAAACAGATAGCTTAAAAGTTCAAAGTCAAAGAATGATCATAGACTAGACGTTCATATTCATTTGTAAAGGTATTAATACTTCAATCTTTAGCAATGAATGATTAAAACTCTAAAAACTATTTTATGCACAAAAAATATTTTGGTAATCATTTGAATAAAATGTTTTGATCAAAAGTAAGATTTTTTTTTAAAGTGATACTCGAACTTAGCCCATATTTTAAGATATCACTTACCTTGAAAAATGAGTCGAAAAAGCTTTTTAAAAGTCTATATTTTTCAAAACATTCAAGTCGGATTAAACGAAGCAAAATCGAAGAAATTCTGTGAAGGCGGACGTCCAACACAAATTGGTAGATGTCCGGAAAGTCTAAAAGTCAATTTTTTTTAACCCTTCTGATGCTTGACATCCAACAGCTAGTTTGCTACGTTTGAACATGTGGCACACGTCTGGACCACCCATCAGATCTCACAAAAACTTTTGCTTTTTGAACTCTATAAATAACATCTCTTTTTTCATTCATTGCAAGAGCTTTTAAGTGCATTAAAGAGAGAGATTCTTGAGCAAAATCATTTGTGCTTACGTCTTATTTATTTTATCAATACTTATTCAAATTGAAACAAATTGAAAAACTTTGATTAATTGAATAATATTTTGAATTCATCATACTCATTCAAAATTTTCTCATCTAACATTTGAGCTATCATTTGTTACTATTCATTAAAGTGTTAGTATCTCTTTGTAATTAATTCATTTGTATTATTTATTAAGAGATAATCTTCATTGTAAAATCATTCTTCAAACTTGTGGATCATATTGAGATCTCTTAAAAGCTCAATACTATATAAGAATCGGTACTTTTTATTTGTAAGTCGTCGAAAGAGTTGTAAGGATTTAGATTGCACTATAAGTCAATCAATATCGTGAAAATGCCTTATTAGTGATGGAAAGTTCGGTAACGAATGACGTAGATCATTAGTTTAGATCGAACATCCACAATTATTTCATTTGCACTCTCTCTTTCCTTTCACTTGAAAGTACTTCACCTAATACACTAATTATTTGATTGATTTATTTGATTAATTTTCGAAAAAAATTTAAAAACCAATTCACCCCCTCTTTGTTAGTCATTCCTGAGCTTTTAATCAGTATCAAAATAAGGTGCTTATTTTTTGAAGACTTTACAATCTTGAATAATGGCTAGCACTAATTTTCAAAATATTGAAGGGTATTCTATAAATCGCCATCCTTTCTTTGATGGTACGCATTATAACTATTGAAAAGTTGGAATGATCGTATACATTCAATCAATAAATTATAATATTTGGGAGGTTGTCGACTTTGGTCCTTATAGCCCACGAATGTTATTAAGATTGATAGTAGTTTGGATGAAACTATTTCAAAACTTAAAGAAGAGTATGATCAAAAGGATAAAAGAAAATTATCATTATAAATGCTAGAGCCAAAACTTTCTCTATTGTGATTTAGATAAAAATAAATTTAATCGTATTAGCACATGTGATGGAACTATATGATATTTAGTAGGGTTGGACAAAACTCTCAAATTGAATCAGATCGGACCTGAACCGAACTAAACTGAAACAAACAATTCCTCTTAAGTTAAATACCCGAACGAGTATCTAAATCGTGAACTAACGGGTTTGGTTCGATTCTCGACTCTAGACCAAGAACCGAATAGGAACTGAATATCCCTAATTTTTTTTTTGTATTAAATAAGTCAAGTTATTTTATTTTTTTTAAAATAAATTTGCTAACTAATTAATTTAGTCCAAGCCCAAAATATGATTTTACTATTCCTAATTTCCAACCAAGCCCAACTTAATCAAAATGACTTAACTTTTATTCAAATCTCTTATTCTACCGTAGTGTTGTGTCTACCATTCTATTATTATGAACTTGTCATCTTCCTCTTCCTGTTATTTTAACGGTCAAATTTATAAAGAACTCAACAAAGAGATGTGGAAAAGATATCACAAGATTTGACAATGTTATTTTGTAAGAGTTAAGATTGAATATGTCATAGTCAAATTAATGTAGAGTTATTGTAATATAAACAAATTAATTATTGTACGAAACCCAGAAATCAAATAGAACCGAACAGAATTGAACCACATAGAATTGAACCCAAACGGTTCAATAATTAAATTTGTAACCGACGGTTCCATTTACTAAATATCCGAAAATTCGAGTTCGGTTCAATTCTCTTTAGAACTGAACCGAACGGACTATGCACAGCCCTAATATTTAGCATGCATTAGAAGTCGTTCATGTTGGTACAAGCAAAATAAATGAAACTAAGATAAATCAAAAGGTTAAAAACTTTGAAAATTTCTTCATGAAGCAAAATGAACCGATTGTTGACATGATCACTTCTTAAAAGGATTTGATCAAAAATTTACTAACGGTGAACTTGTGAGCAAAATGTTTAGCTCCCTTTCGAAAAAATGAAGCTCATTGAGGATATTAAATGAAAACGCAAAAGACATCAACATATATCATTTAGAGGAACTCTATGGAACTTTAATGACCTATGAGCTTAATCACGCTGAGATAAGGAGAAAACAAGAAAGAGCAAAGAAGATGAACGAATGAGCCTCCAAAATGTCAAATTGCTTTAAAATCATCAATTGATGAAGGCATACCAAGTCGAAACATAAGTAAAGAAAAATTTGATGATCTTGTCCTTCTTGTTAAGAAATGGAAAGACTTTCTGAACAATATGAGGTTCCAAAAGAAAGAAGAAAGTAGTGGAAAAAAAAAAGAGCAAAAATATTGTTTGTTATGATTGTTACAAAATCGATCACAAAAGGACTGAATGTCCCAATAAGAGGAGACTCCCAAAAAAGAGATCTCTCCAAACAACTTGGGCTGAAAGTGACAATAAAGACTATGAAGAAAATAAAAATCAAGATGAAATTGTCAGCATGTGCTTCATGGCCATTGATAAATAGATAAATTTAAATCATAATTGTTCTTAAATGATTTATCTACTTCTTATGATGAAATATTTGAAGAATTCAAAAAATTCGATTTGAGTCTTCTATTTTTAAGAAGAAGCATTCTTTGTTGAAAGATAAAGTAAAGAAAATTTTAGAAACACAAAAAGATCTTGAAAAAGAGCAAGTTAATTACAAATCTTTGATTAAAGAAATATTTTCCTTAAAAAGAAAATATTGAAGATTTAACTAAAGTTGTTTACAAGTTCACTCAAGGTAAGAAAAAAATTTAACTTAATAGTTGGTGAAAAAATATGTATTTTTGATAAAGGAAAAATTGGATACAAACGTTTTTAAAACAAAAATATCTCCAAAATATATTTGTCAAATCATTAAAGCCATCGCTTCCAAATATTACACGTAGTTTTCGTAATAAAGATGGACGCATTGCTTTTAATTGTTTAACCAAAAGGAGGTTGCACTTTGAAAGCAGATGTAAATGGATTCAAGAGTCCACTAGAACTAACTACAAACGACCAAAAGTTGTATGAGTACCAAAGATAAGAAATTAAAATATTTATTGTAAGTACCAAAGAAAATAAAGAGCAAGTAGTTCTTTGATAATGAATGTTAAAAACACATGATCGGAAATCAAGTTCTATATCAAACCTCAAAAAGAAGGATAGAGTTCATGTCACATTTGAAGATAATGTGAAAGGAAAGATCATTGGCATTGAAAATATTGATAATCACTCGTCTCTTTCTATTGAAAATGTTTTATTTGTATATAACCTCAAACATAACTTGCTTAGTATTAGTCAATTATGTGATAAATGTTATCATACTAAATTTGATTCTTCCAAATGTCTTATTAAGAATACTATATCAAAAGAGATGATATTTATAGGAAGTCAAAGTAAAGATATCTATATAATAAATATTGAATTTGAAAGTGAAAAAGAAATATTTATCAAGTCCAAAATTTGATACTTGGTTGTGGTACAGAAGATTAGGTCATGTTAGTTGGACCTACTTTCAAAAATTTCAAAAAATTATTTTTTTAAAGGATTACAAAATTTGAAATTTGAAAAAGATAAAACTGTGATACATGTCAATTTGGAAAACATGTAAGAAGTTCTTTCAAAATCAGGCAATATGCTTCAACTACAAAAGATTTGCAACTTCTCCACAAGGATCCTTTGAACCATCTAGAATCAAAAGTTTAAGTTGTAAATATTATGCATTCGTCAGTGTCGATGACTTTTCTAGATTTACTTGAATTCTATATTTGAATACAAAGTATGAAGCTTTGAATGTATTTAATCACTTTTGTAAAAAAAAAAAAAAAAAAAAGAAATTCAAAATTCAAAATGATATACTATTACAATTATTAGCAGTGATCGTGGTGAAAATTTTAACATTGCATTTGACAAGTTTTGTAATGATAATAGATATGAACATAATTTTCGGCTTCTAGAATTCATTAATAAAATGGTGTAGTAGGAAGGAAGAATCGCACATTGCAAAAAATGGCTGAGACTATGTTGAATGAAAATGGTTTACCAAAATACTTTTGAGTCGAAATTGTTAACACCACTTACAAGTGAGTCAAAAGAAAATCGAGTTTAGGTGAGTCCAAAGAAGATGAAAATTATATATGAACTCTGAAAAAAAATAGAATCCTCAAAATCGGTTATTTCAAAGTATTTCGTTATAAATATTTTATTTTAAATACAAAAGAAAATTTGGAAAAGTTTGATTCAAAATTCGATGTTAAAATCTTTCTTGGATATTTATCAGCTAACAAAGCTTATAGAGTTTTTAATAAAAGAACTTTAGCTGTTGAAAAATATATGCATGTAACATTTCATGGACCTATTACGAAAATCGTCGAGAAATCTTGATTCCGGACTCAGAAAAATCATCAGCTGAACACAACAATATCAAGGCTCGACCCACACCCTTCCTTCACTTTGGTTGCTCGAAGTTTCACCTCACGAAAGATTTGCAATATCACAAAGAGAGAAATGAAAAAAGAAGACACCAAAAATGCCACCGCAAAGCTCTCAATTGCAATGAAAAGGTTGCCTCGTTTCTTTTCGATATTGCCTCGCACACACATGCACCTAATGGCTATTGGAATGAGAATATATAATGGATCAATTAGGTCACCAATTTGGACCCAAATACTTCACTTTAAAAGAGCCAATACATCACCACATGGGCTACTAAAAGGCAAACCTAATAACAATTGAGACAAAACTCACATATACATCAACAACAAATCCAACTCCAACTTTGGCCATCTATAAGTGTTGGTTGTTTTCGGGTTAAGCTAAGTCTTTGGTGTCGATAAAGTATCCAGCATATCTTATAATCATCGTCCGGATTTATTGGGTATCAAAACACAACAAGACCTAATCATCTTAATCAAGAGAAATGTATTAATAATGATGTAGGTTTGGAAATTCCTTTCGAGCAAATTAACATTCAAAATTAGAACAAGAAAGATACCAAAAATCTTGGAGATCAACATGAGGAGAAAGTAAATGTACAACAAGATGAAGAAAAATCTCCCAAAGTACAAAATGATTCATCTCTATGTAAGGAATGGAGATTTGTCCCTTTTTCATCCAGAAGAACTCATTATTAGCGATCATTCCAAAAGTGTAAGTACTAGGGCTTCTACTAGTAATCATTTTAATAACTGTTCTTTTATTTCATAAATTGAACCAAATAATTTCAAATAAATCGAGTTTGATGAATTTTGGGTTTTAGTTATGCAAGAAGAACTAAATCAATTTGAAGGAAATCATGTTTGGAATTTAGTTGCTAGACCAAGTTATTAAACTGCCATTGGTACTAAATGGGATTTTAGAAATAAATGAGATGAAAATGGGATAATTGTGCATAACAAGACTAAATTAGTGACTCAAAATTACAATCAAGAAACATTTGCACCAATTAGAATATATTCGGATGTTTCTTGCTTTTGCTTGTCATAACAGATTTACTCTTTATCAAATGGATATCAAAAGTGTATTTCTAAATGATTTTATTCAAGAAAAAGTATGTGTAGAGTAACCCCCCAATTTCAAAATTACATGTATCCGAAAAATGTTTTTCAGCTTAAAAAAGCTTTTTATTGTTTAAAGCAAACTCCTAGAACATGGTATGAAAATTGAGAAATTTTCTTCTTTCAAATGATTTTTTAATGGGAAAAGTGGATACCACACTTTTTATCAAACAAAAAAGAATAATATGATTATTACTTAAATTTATGTTAATGATATTATTTCTGATGCAACTAACGTTTCTCCTTGTGAGAGAATTTATAATTTTATGAGCAAAGAGGTTGAAATGAGCATGATGAGGAACTCAAGTTTTTTCTTGGACTCCAAATCAAACAAACTAATGATGGAATATTCATTAATCAAACTAAGAATCTGTCTGGTTCTGCTTTAAATCAGCCAGAAATAGCTTTTTGGACCATTTTTTTTTCAAACTTGTTACTGTGCCATGAGATAAAAAGGTCAAACACTGCTACTGAATAGTGCCTACAACGGTGCAAATTCTACTTTTTAGCAAAAACATACAGGCATTAAGTACATCATAGATATGCTCAAGAAGTTTGAAATAAAAGGGTTGAAACCAATGAATACTCCATTGAGTTCATCAATCAAGTTAGACGAAGATGATCAAAGTACATCCGTAGACATAACAAAATATCGATATATGATCGAATCTCTTCTTTAGTTAACCATTAGTAGACCCGATATTATGTTTTGTAAGTGTTTATGTGCTAGATTTCAATAATCTTAAAGAATCACACCATAGTGTAGTAAAACAAATTTATAGATATTTTAGTAGTACTAGAACATTAGGTTTTTGGTATCCTAAGGACACTCATATTGATTTACTTAGCTATTAGAATATTGATTGGGAAGATTGCACAATTGATCGTAAGAGCATTAGCGGAGCTTATCATTTCATAAGCTTTGTACTTGTATCATGGTTTCGAAAGCAAAAAAATGTGTTACATTGTCTACCGTCGAAGTCGAATATAACTTGGCTGTTAGTTTTTATGCACAAGTTTTATGGATGAAAAAAACATTGAGTGACTATCACTTATCTTTCGATCATATACATATCATATGTGATAACACAAGTGTCATAAACTTATCTAAAAATCCCCATCTTACATTCTCGAACTAGGAACATTGAGATTAAACACCACTTTTGAGAGATCATGCACACAAGATGATATTTTATTTGAGTTTGTGCATACAGAAAACCAATTGGCCGACATTCTTTTTAAACCTCTTGCACTTGATAGAATTGCATATATCCGAAGAGGTTTGGACATTATTGATGAATTTGAACTATGTGGATAATTTGCTTATGCGTTAATTGTTTATTAATATTATGTGCATCTTTGGTCAAAACTATCACACACTTTGAACTTATTATTTTCTATCAAAAAAAGAGGGCGAACGAGGGACCGGAGTCCAAACAGACGCATCAAAAAAGATAGAATTTTTAGAACTTTAAGGATGGACATCCGGAGTTGCAGAAGCAAAAGAACTATAAGTGTTGTTTATATCTAGCTAAGTCTTGATCATTGATTGAAACTTGGAGAATGGTTGAGTTGAAGATGAAAATAAGATCAATATCGCTTGTTGAAAAGAAATTGAAAAACCAAGCGAGCAATATGAGTGATGGGAAATTATATTGACATATTTGGGAATTGGTTTTGTTTGGAAAATGAGACTTTGAAAGTTGAAATAAACGACTTATTCAAGTATCAAAGGTGAAAATGAGAACGTTCAACACATACGCACACACTCAAAAGTTGAATATAAGATATGAGGAATATATTAAATAACTTTTAATTCATGTGTTTCATTAACTTGTTTAAATTTTGTGATGTAGATATGCATTTTGAAAAAATAATATTAAATTATATATATCAATTTGAGTGTATTTTTTAGAGTCTAGTTAAGTTTCTATTCTCCTTTATTCAAGGACAAGCTAAGGTTTAAGTGTATGGGCGTTTTATAAGTGTAAATATCACACTCATCTTTGTCTTCAAAACATGATTTTTGGGAATAATTTTATGAATTAGATACTTAATTTTGTGTGTTTTTATTATTTAGGAGAAAACTCAAGATTGGATGAGAACGGATGAAAATGAGCAATAATTTATCAAAAATGAGTAAAATTGAACATAATTTAGAAGTTGGAGACCAATGAGTCGCATTTGGAAGTTAAAGGACCTCAATGGCAATATCTAATGACTTAATCCAAACAAGAAAGAAGAAATATGGATCAAATTGCAAAGTCAAAGTAAAAAATTTTGCCATTTGAGTAATCTTAATTGAACTGAAGTTATGGTTCCCAATTCTTTTGGGACTCTATTTTAGACCTAATTCAGGTTTGTAAATAATAATTTCATTCCAAAATTAAGAGAAGCTAGAGATACAGTCTTGAAGCGTAATTATATATACAAATACACTGAATCCTCAAAATTTGTATCTTAATTTGGAATTTGAAGATTGAAGAACATAATTGGCTGGGAGATGTACAACCAATCAAGGAAGACTTGAAGTTATTGTTGGAATTTGGGTGCCAAAGGACAACAATTGCTTAGATTAAATTCTTTATTCATTATATTGAATTCAGAGATGCTTTTCATCCCTTTGTTATTTAATTTTAATATTATGATTGGCTAAATTCCAAGTTGTTAGGATGAACGATGTAGATTATGTTTAATATTTATTTAATTAAATTGATTTTTTGCATCTTGATTATGTGTAAATTACTTATTGTGTGTTTGTTCCTTCAGTTGCTTGATACTAATTGTTTTAATCTAAGGAAGATATTGAAATCGATAGGAGATATATTTCTCTAATTCGTACAATAAGTGACATACTTATCATAAGAGATTGATAGATACATTTGTTGGATATGCAATCATGATTGAATTTCTAAAATTGAATGCTTTTATGGGGTATATAAATTTATATAAAGATACAGTGAATTCAGGCTTATGAACAGGGTTGGTTTTTCTCGAGAGATTAACACCTAAAATTAATTAATTTGATTTTTAATAGAAGGGGTTGGATGAATTTGGATTTATTGAATGTTAAATGTTAAATGTTAAATAAATCAAGTGAAATCGAAATTCTATCTACTTAATCATAATTAATCTCCACAAATTAGATTAATTTTAGATAAGCTAAGTATAATTTAATTAGAAAATAAAATTTTGATTTATTATGTAATCATACATTAACTTGAATCGAAGTTAGAATAGAATAAAAATTAATAGTAAATATTAGTCTCTATAGAACGATACTTGGACTTAAACATCACTTTATTACTTGTGATGATCTATACACTTACTAAATCATACGGACAAGTAACACGATACTTTTATCTCCCATGTTTTCTCTATATTTTATAGATAACCCAAAGTCGAGCCCAACAAGTATCGATATTGTGTATAACCTACATTTTTGTTAGGCAATACATTAACTAGTTTTTTAGAGCTATACATGCACCATGATCACCATTATTATTTTTGTCCACTCTTTCGTATTCGTGAATAACATTTAAAAAAAAAAAAAAAAATATTAGGATAGCTTCTTATCTTAGAGTATAGTATTTATGAACACTTACTAAAAGTTAAATCTCTTTTATCCGGGGACAGAGTCAGGAAAACAAAAAAAATTATGCTAGACAGATACAAAAGGAAAAAAAAAAATACTTCATAAAAATATGTTTTTTAACTAACAAATTAAGTGGGCTTTGGGACAGGCCTTGTCCTCCTCCCTCCTCTCCTATTTTTAGTCATATATTTGGTGAGATCCACATATCCTATTAATTTATTTATTTATCATTCATTTCTATTTGTAATAAATACTTGTCAAACATGTGGCTTCTTTTGTTTTTTATACGTTAATTACACATATTTGTATTGCTGATGTGACCAAAATTTGAATATCTCATGCAGATGTCAAACCTTACTATGAGTGTGACTTGATAATAAGGATAACTTCTTTTCTAAATAATACTTTTAACATTGTTGTGGTGTTTAATCTAAAAAACTAAAACGATCAAGTTAGCTATGAACTCGATGGTTAATTGGGATGAATAAATAGTTTGCATGGCTGTTGAATCTTTGTCTCATAAAATGTTATGTATATATCTTGTATATATGGCCAATGTACCACTACTTATAGGGATTGGGATTTCATGATGTGAGAGTTCTTCTTTTACCAAAGTACTGTAAGTATTATGCCTTATGTCCAATCAACTTTGGACATAAACACTTTTATTGTATATAATCGATGTATATTTATGGCAATATCTATTATTTAATTGAATTAATATTCTAATTAAATAAATAATAGAATCCGTAGATTCAAGTCTTGGTGATTTGTTAATCACAATGAATTGTGATTGTGAAATACAAATTACATATAATTGAATCTTAAATTGTCTGTGGTCGTATGTAATAATAAGATACGAATATCATTATTGTGGATAGACCATCACGTGTGGCATTTCTTACTTGTGAAGTAAATAGTTGATCTCACGAGCTAAAGTGTAGTGACACTTGAATGAATACATTCATGTTTTGTTATAGAACAAAACATTGGAGACCCGCTAGGAGATTCTACATGGATAACTATCTGAGTGTCAGTGGTTAATCTCTAACGTTCGATAGTGGAATTAGTCCTTTGACTTGAAGTCATTATAGTACCTTATATGAGGATAGTCATACTTTGGCGATGTTGGATGTTGCTCTGCCAATGGTCGCTAATACGGTATCATTCGGGTATGTCAAGAACTATGAAGGTTGTGAATGATCAATAGAGGATTCGTCATTCTTAGATAGTAAGAGATTATGATCTATATTTTATCCAGTTAAGTTGATAATAAAATCATTGGCTAATGTGAACTAATAAGTCGAAAAAAACGTTTTCGACTTACATTGACTTAATAGTGGGATAAAAGATATGATCGATAATTGAGATTGACACATATCCATTTTTCATAATTGATCGGATCGTATTGACGAAAAGATTATTTTTACGGTAAACGAACAAATTTGGTTTTGTCATACCACGTGACAATTTCCGTCATATGTATTGCTCTTACACATTGCTAGATGCAATCTGAGACGGCGGATGTGAATTGATGATAAATTAAAATGTGTATTTTAATTTATCGATTTTGATTAGAAAATAATAATTCACGTCATTAGACATTGATATCGGGAATCTAATGTGTCACACACAAAAGAGAATCAGAAGAATGAGATTTACAAATTAATTAATTGACAAGTGTTGGATAAGTAATTAATTGGGTTGCTTATTAATAGGTCCGAATTAATTAATTCATGAACTGGATTTAATTAATTTGATTAATTAAATATTGGACGGGTTAAGTTTAGGAGACGGGCCAAGCCCGTTTGAACTTATATTAATAGGCTATTAGGGTTTGAAAATGGTGATGAAAAGTTCATTATTCTTGCTAGCACGAGAAAAGAAAATCATAGCCGTCATTCTTGTTCTTTGTGTGGATCACCATTGGAGACTGAACAATTGGACAGCTTGGATTGCAGATCGTGATCATTCAAGTTCGAGAATCAGTAAAAGATTTTGCACAATTCATCAAATGTACAATTTTATCACAGTTTCTATCTAAATACAAAGCAGATCCTTATTTGGGAATCGAAATTTGCTTTTACTTTTTGCTGCGCATGATTAAGTAGATTCTCAATAGTGTTATCATAGCCTACTTTGTGTTTGTTTGAAATTGTTTCGCATCATATAACAATCAAAAGTTGATTGTTGTTATTTTTCTTGTTTCTAGCTTTTAAAGAAAATTGATTTGGAAAAGAAAATTAATTTTGATCAAATACTAGAATCTGGAAAAAAAAAAGGATCGGGTCAAAGGCCTCACCGATGGTAACACCGCCACCGGACCCCGCTGCAGTCAACAACAATGTGAACGTTGCTGTAAGCGACGGATGTCGCCTCTGTATGACAGCGGCGACAATCCGCCGCATGGAGTTATTGCGGCGCTATCATCGACGCCGCTAATTAAAAAGAAATATGGTGAATTTTTAGGGTTTTCAAGAACGGGTGAGATATGGGGACGAGGGTCTCCCCTGCAATTTCCAAAATTCTGGGGACCCGTCCGCAATAATGGAATAAGGGGTCAATTTGCAATTTTTAATTAAAGGACATGTCATGCAATTAAGTTAATTGAAGGGCTTGCCTTTTAATTTTTAAATTGTGGTCAAGTTGCAATTTTCAAAAGTATTTTGAATTTAATATTAAAATGATTTTAAATTTTGATTTCAAATGGTTTGACTTATAAATTTCAATCTTGACCCATTTAAAATTGACGACTTTTATATTTTTTGTTAAATTTTGATTTTAACTTAAATATTAAATTTTGACCATAAATTGAATTTTATTTTATTTTGGAGTTTTATCCTAAATTAATATGTTAATTCAATTAAATTAGAGGTTGACTCTAATCTAATATTTAATTAAAATCTGATTTTAATTATCTCACCCTAATATATTCTTGAAATTAGAGTTGGACTCTAATTTGACATCTAATTGAAATTTGATTTTAATTAAATTATCTCACCCTAAAAATTTTCTTAGAATTAGAGTTGGACTCTAATTTTGTATTTATTTAAAATTTGATTTTAATTAAATTAGTTCGGCTTAATATCTTGGAATTAGAGTGTGACTCCAATTCTTGTATTTAATTAAAATTTGATTTTAATTAAAATTCAACCACCCTAAGTCTTAAAATTAGAGTTGGACTCTAATTTGATATTTAATTAGAATTTGATTTTAATTAAATTGTCTCGCCTGAAACTTTGAAATTAGAGTTGGACTCTAGTTTGATATTTAATTAAAATTTGGTTTTAATTAAATAGTTTCGCTCTATAATAGTGGAATTAGAATGAGATTCTAATTTGGTATACAAAATTAAAATTTGATTTTAATTATATATACCCGCTAATAAAATTAATCAATTAATTTGATTAATTAATTATTTAATTATCTCGGTCCATTTTTCTAAATTATTTTAAACGACCTTAATTGCTAGAAACTCGAAATATGTTTGCATATAATATTAGATATTATATAAGAATTCAATTATTTGATGAACGTTTCATCAGTGAATGATTATGGACTCGACCATATGGATGTGTTGATTGGTTAATTTCATTCTTGTTGTTTTATGGGTCTGCGAGCTCTTAATTCATTCTAGACCTACGAGTCCTTTATTGTTGTTATTATTATGGACATGGGCGTCCAATGTTATTCAGGTCTGCGTGTCAACTAGTATATGATACAGGTTATGGATAGATTGATTGAAAATGCAAGAATATGAGGAAACCATGGTGATGGTGCATTGATACTGATTCAATGCAATAATCCTCAAGATTTGATCAACTAATCTTCTTTATGGCTCAGGAAGACTAGATAGAATTAGTCCATAATCATCCACTCTTGTATGTATATTTATTTGCATGTTTGATGAAATATATACATGATTGAATCGACGAGACATTTGCATGCAAAACCCCTCGTTAAAAAAATATTAAGCCAATTTGTTATTCGCCTTCCATCATTATAGTAAAAAACGAGAGTCCTAAATCGATCTTAGCTTGTTGAGTACTCTCAAGGATGGTCTATCATGGATATGTTTGACACTATGAAATATTAAATATTTCTGAATGATGTGTTTGACTTAATTAAAATTTATCTTTTATTGAGTACACTCAAAGAGATAAATTTTAGAGGCATGTTAAAATATTAAAGCATATTTATATTCGCTTTCCATCATTATAGTGAAAAAGAAAGTCCTAAATCGATCTCAACTTGTTGAGTACACTCAAGGTTGGTCTATTAGGGATATGTTTGACACTTTGAAATATTAGATATTTCTGAATGATGGATTTGAATTAATTAAAATTTATCTTTTGTTGAGTACACTCAATGAGATAAGTTTTAGAGACGTGTTAAGTCAACACATAAGATGTGTGAAGACAAAGAGTTGCTAGCTTTATGATCTGGGAGTTGTATGGAGATACAATTGATAATAATATCTACTCAAATGTTTTATTAAGGCTTGTTGGGTACACTCAAGGTTTTAATATAACAAATGGGATCCCGACCCACTGGGAATCAAGTATGAATTCCATAAATTTTGAGTTAAACAGTAGGAGCGAAATTAATTTAATAAAAGACCATGTTAAATTAATTGATGCATTATATATATATTATTCTTTTACTTTTCGCTATTTACATTTGTTGAATCTTGAGTAACCATATGTATTTGAGAGGCATACTGTATGTCAACAACCAAACCAAATTTTCTTGATTGACATCGCAATCTGAGAATTGTTCTCTGGCATGAAAAATTGGTTATGTCCTTGAGTAATCCTTTCTAAAGATACTTGTTGATTACTTAATAAAGGAAGATGTGGCTGTTATAATAAACATAGTGATGAGGATAGCACTGCAACATGTGTGATGTCTACAACTATGTCACCTGAGTTACAAAAGCAATATAACAGTATAGATGCTAACACATGATTTTCATCTCAAGGTGTTGAATGATAAACAATCAAATATGGAAAGATATGATATTTCCTAGCAGTGCATAATGGTAGAAGAGTCTTCAGCCAGTACTGGTGTGCTGAAGACGTTGACTACTTTGAGAAATTGTCTCAATCGAGCTCAGTCATGAACAAAAAACTAAGTATGACTTGGTTCTGCAATCTCTGCCGGAGATTTATTCATAACTAATTATGAATTTAACTTGAATAAACTCGAATGCACACATATTGAGTTGCTAAACATGCTTAAAACTGTTAAACCCAATATTTATGTTTGTAATGGGCAAATCTTAGTCATAGATTCCTCTAGGGAAGTTTAAATGATGTTTTAGGAAAGTAACAAAGATGACTAAGACAGTTAAAGCGAATAAGGACAATATCAAATATAATGACCCTTATTATCATTTTAGAATGATATGTCATTGGAAAAGAAATTGCAAGGCTTATATCTACTTCATTAGTTTCATGGGTATTGTATACCAGATATGGATCTCATATTTGTATAAATATGTAGAAACTAAACAGAAGTTGATCTGCACGTTGAAAATGAGCAAATGTTGTTGCATTGTCTGTAGGAGCTACTTCTTGTCTTTGCCTTTAGGCTTAATATTAGAATTAGAGAAATGTTGTTTTGTTCTTACGACCAAGAGCATTAAATAAATTTCATGTTTGGACATGAATTATTTTAATGTTAAAGACAATTGTTGTTCCCTTTTATCTTGATAAGATCTTAATGATTATGGTAAATTACAAAATGACATTTTTATTCTAAATATTGATTATTCTATAATAAAGTATAGATATTGGAAGACATAAAAATGATAATCTGAATAACAGTTATACTGACTTCGTAGATTTGGTCACATTAATGAAAATGTAATTCCAAACTTACATATAGATGTATATTTTGATCAAATAATTTTGATTCATTTGACAAATGCAAATCGTACCCGTTAGACACAGTGACCAAATCTCCTTTTACTTGAAAATGAGAAAGATCTGTATAATTACTGAGTCTAATACATAGTGATGTATGTGGACTCATGTCAATTAATGCTAGGTACAATTTTTCTTATCTCATCACATTTACTAGACGGCTATTTTAGAAATGGTCATGTATATTTGATGGGATTCAAGTATGAAACTCTTGAAATGTTCAAGGGATTCAAACTAGAAATTGACAAACAAATAGGTAAATAAATTCTCACATTAAGATTTGATCGATGTGGAGAATACCTAAAATGTAAAATTTTAGATTATCTAAAAGAGAATGAGATTCTCACGCAGTTGATTACTCTACATACACTCCAACATAATAGTGTATATGAATGATGAATCGTACCCTATTAGATATAGTGCAACTAAGAACAAGCCATGCAAACACTTCAAAAGTGTTTTGAGGTCATGCACTGATTACCACGTGCTACACACTAAGTCGTGTCCCATCTAAATCGGTTGACAAAACTCTATACGAGTTATGGAAATGCAGAAGGCCCAACTTATCTCATATGAAATTTTGGGTCGTGACGCTTATGTGAAGCGCACTGAATTGGATAAATTTGAGACTAAATTTGATAAATATATTTTTGTGGGATATCCAAGAAACAATTTGATATTAATTCTATAATCCCGTTGAGAAGAATGTGTTCATCTCAAGACATGCCAACCTCCTAGAGAAAGTGTTTATTCTAGGAAATGACAGTGGGAACAGAATAAATCTTAAAAGAGTTCAAGATTTCACAAATATAGTAGACCAAGTAGATGAACCCAGTCTAATCCCAAACTTGTTGAGGGACATACTTTTGATCAGGAAGTGGAGACTATTGAGGACACGACAGCTCCATGTAAATCTTGTAGGATCATTCGACATTTTGTAAGGTAAGAATCCATGATTGTTAATCAAGCATTACTAATCTAGGATGATGAACCTACTAATCATGTGTAAACAAAGTCATGTCTTGACTCGTTGAGATGGCACAAGGCTGTAAAATCCAATGTAAACTTAAGGTATATAACCAAGGTTTGGACCTTAGTCGACCTGCCTAATGGATTAAAACTCATAGATTGTAAATGAGTTTATAAGAAAAAAGTTAATATGGATTGAAACAAGCCTCTTGGAGCTGAAATCTTCAAATTTATGTGATAGTCAAAATGTTTAATTTTATCAAAATGAATGTGTGTTTACAAGAAAATAGTGGTAGCATTATCGCATTCCTAATATTATATGTATGAGACATATTATATAAAACAACACCATTGTATTTTAATTGTTAAAATTATGATTGTCAAATAATTTCTTCATAATAGATATGTGAAAAGTAGCTTGATCTATAGATATAGATCTATAAGATTGCTTAACTCATCCAGATCTATATAGATATAGTCTTGAAAAGATTTTATATAGAGAAAATGAACTGAGAGTTCATAGATACATTGATGCTAACTTCTAGTCAGACTAGAATGATAGCATATTTCAATTATGATATTGGTTTACTCTTAAGCGGTATGTTGGAAAGGTTCCAAATCGAAAATAAGTTTTGATTCAATAATAGAAGCCTTATACATCATTGCTTAAGAAAGCAACAAAAGTTGTGGTTTGGATCAAGAAGTTCATTAATGAACTTGGAGTAGTTCCTAACATTGTTGATCACATGCTTTTGTATTGTGATAACAATGGAGCCATCATGCAAGAGAAGGAACTAAGGTCTCATCAATGATCCAAATATGTGTTAAGGCGATATTATCTCATTGAAAAGATAATGCAATGAAACGACGTAAAGAAAGAACGAATTCTCATAAGTTATTAAACTGCAGATCCATTGACAAAGAGTTGTCGCAGCATAAACATGATCGTCACGTAGACTAGTATAAGATACATAAGTGATTGGATCTAGTGCAAGTGGAAGTTTGTAAGTATTATGTCCTACGCCGAATCAACTTTGGACATAAACACTTTTATTGTATATAATCGATGTATATTTATGGCAATATCTATTATTTAATTGAATTAATATTCTAATTAATTAAATAATAGAATATGTAGATTCAAGTTTTTGTGATTTGTTAATCACAAAGAGTTGTGATTGTGAGATACAAATTACATATGACTGAATCTTAAATCGTCTGTGGTCGTATGTAATAACAAGATGCAGATATCGTTATTATGGATAGACCATCACATGTGGCATTTCTTACTTATGAAGTAAGTAGCTGATCTCATAAGCTAAAATATGGTAACACTTGAATGAACACGTGGATGTTTTGTTATAGAACAAAAAATTGGAGACCCACTAGAATATTTCACATGGATAACTATTTGAGTGTCAGTGGTAAATCTCTAACGTTCAGTAGTGGAATTGGTCATTTGACTTGAGGTCATCATAGTATCTTATATGAGGACAGTCATACTTTGGTGATGTTGGATGTTGCTCTGCCAAGGGTCGCTAATACAGCATCGTTCGGGTATGTCAAGAATCATATGAAGGTTGTGTATGATCAATAGAGGATTTGCCACTCTTAGATAATAAGATATTTTGATCTGCATTGTATCCAGTTAAATTGATAATGAAATCTTTGGCCAATGTGAACTAATAAGTCGAAAATAAGTTTTCGACTTACATTGACTTAATAGTGGGATAAAATATATGATCGATAATTGAGATTGAAATTGACACATATCCATATCTCATAATTGATCGGATTGTATTGACGAAAGGATTATAGTTTCACGGTAAATGAACAAGTTTGGTTTTGTCATACCACGTGACAATTCTCGTCACATGTATTGTCATGACACATTGCTAGATGTCAATTTGGGATGACGGATGTGAATTGATGATAAATTAAAAAGGGTATTTTAATTTATCGATTTTGATTAGATCAAAATAATAATTCACCTCGTTGACATCGTGATCGAGAACATAATAGGTCACACACAAAAGAGAACCAGAAGATTGAGATTTACAAATTAATTAATTGACAAGTGTTGGATAATTTAACTAATTGGGTTGCTTATTAATAGGCCCGAATTAATTAATCAGATTAATTAATTCATGGACCGGATTTAATTAATTTAATTAATTAAATATTGGACTGAGTTAAGTTTAGGAGATGGGCCAAACCCGTTTGAACTTATATTAATAGGCTACTAGGGTCTGAAAACAGTGATGATAAATTCATTATTCTTGCTAGCACGAGAAAAGAAAACTCTAGCCATCATTCTTGTTCTCTATGTGGATCACCATTGGAGGCTGGACAATTGAACAACTTGGATTGCAGATCGTGATCATTCGAGTTCGAGAATCAGTAAAAGAGTTTGCAGAATTCATCAAATGTACAATTTTATCACAGTTTCTATCTAAATACAAAGCAAATCTTTGTTTGAGAATCGAAATTTGCTTTACTTTCCGCTGCACGTGATTAAGTAGATTCCCAACTAGTACGCTCTCTCTAGGTGGAGTTCTATGTAAATAGGCTATTGACCCGTGGCAATACTTGCTAGTTTTTTGTATTTTGCATATTAGTTGAAAGGTTTTTTCCTTGGAAGAAGTTCTTTCTTCTGAAGAATTTGTTGAGTGTGTTAAATTGGTTAGAGGAGCTTGTCTTGGAGTCATTAAAAGAAATTTCACGATCAAGTTTTTTATCTTGAAAAGTCTTTTGACTTTCGACCAAACTACTTAACAATTATTTTTTATGATAAAACTATTTCATTTGATTGAATCATCATTGTGGTGGCGTTGGTCCCCCTTGTCCTTATCCAGTGATTTTTTTTTTCCTAAAAGGGGACAATTACCTTTTTATCCCATAGGAATATGATATATTGAAGTCGATAAAAATCGATCAAGTCAAAGTTGTTCAATATTCAACTATTGAACTAATTGGTCTCAACATGGTTGATCCATAGTTGGATCCATAACTACTCGTACTTTTATCATTCATATCATTAATGACTTATATATTTGTTGGAAAAAAAATTAATTAAATTGTGAATGAAGAATTGTAACAACAAGCTTTTTATTTCAAGTTTCGATTCTCTAGTTAATTTTGTATTGAGTTGGTGGTTACAATGCCTTGATGGCTATTGTAACATATTCAAAGCATTGTAATATATTGCTCTAATGGTTATTGTAATATCTTTTACGCCTCTAATAATGAAGCTTCAAATCGCTGAGACTCTAATAATGAGGATTCAGGTCGCAGACACGTGGCGTCACATGGAGGCCTATCAAACCAATGCCAACATACTGCATCACCCTCATGAGATGAAGCGTCACCTTAAGTTACTCTGTACCCTTTGCCGAAGTGCCGATGTGTTGAGGTGTAAGTCGTCGAAGTGGCATGAGAGATTACTCATTGTTGAAGAAGGCATAGAGTCGTCACTCCATCTCTTCTAATCTAAAGATCTTTGGCACAATCTTTAGATGATTGATTGACGTGACATCTTTGTAGCAGACGTCAAAATGTCGAGTCATTAACTCTCTTAGCAGAAAACATTAAATGCAGCTTTAAATACCCATCAAACTAGGACTGACAGATTGATACCTAGGAAGGGACATGAGCTACTCTTGCCATCAGATGGGGTCACGTGTCTCCTTATCGCATGGTCAATATTTCATCTCGAATGCTATATAAGCCCATGCACTCGACTATATGAAAGTAAGACAATTCAACAATCCTTAAGAACATACATTACACTTTATATCATTCTCTCCAACATTCAACTACTAACTTGACTGTCGAAGTGCTCGCGGTTGCCTCCACCGCCACCAAAAAGGGCCACGAGTGACTGTGTGTTCCAATGTGTAAAAAATGCTTACGTGGAGCTGCAAGCTGTTGGCCAGTGGAGTTACATTTTTCGAAGTCAACAATGGCTATTGTAACATTTTTGTATTAATACAAAAATTGAAAAATCCCCTCTTATCCCAGTACTATATAAAGAGTTGTTTTTCTCCTTATTCCTCACACCAAAAACTTTAAGAGCTCTCTCTTCTCTCTAATTTTCTCTCTTTTCTCTCTTTGCTTTCAAAAGTTTTGTTCTTTGTAGTTTAGATAATTATTTTCTAGCTCGGTGATAGAATTGTTAACATTCTCGATTCGTCTAAACTTGTGATGAGTTTATGGCCGTAAATGGATCAGATATGTCAATATTCGATCCTATCCGATAAAAATAATCCATGGATCCAATTCGATAATCCAATGAATATTTAATTGTTAAATTCATATCCGATTTGCTATATTATTGGACATTATATCCGATAATCCGATCCGAAATATTTTAGAAAGAGGTGATTCTAAATCTCAATAAATATATATTTTATACTGAAATTTGATTTGTTTGAGATTTTTCATTAAAAGTTATAAAGTATAATACATGTTCAAAAAGAAAAAAATTATGTGTATTAAATTTTGTAGTAATATATAAAATATATTATAATACTATAACAAATCGAATCAAGTTGTTATTGGACCGGATTGCACTATATCCATATTTACTCCATTTAGTTAATGGGTTATCGAATTCGGATCTTGATCGGTATATCGGACCGAGACCTTAAATCTACCTCCATTAATTTCATCGAATTTGGATCAAATTCAATCCAATGAGTGCCATAGACAAGGTGTTAGGCAACTACTTTAAATCAGTGTATTATGGGAGACAAACGCCAATAGACCTCTTACACCATGGTAGGGTTTGTTTTAAGAAAACTGTATGCAACACAGGTTTTAGTCCCTTCCAATACCGCTACTAAATCAACAACCATCTATGACCCCTCCAACCAATCTAGGAACTGAGAATTTTCGAAGGAGGCTAGACTTATTGAGGTTGGGCATAGACCTTTCTAGATTTCTTTGAAAATTATCTAGAGAGTGCTATTCGATTATTGGAAAAGTAGTTTAATTCTTATCGTGTTTGAAAATAAGAAAATTTTTCATTTGAAAAATTAGCATAATTTCATTATTGAGGAAATAGCATAATTTTCAAATGATTTTGGGAAATTACATATTTTCAATTGAAAAATTAGCGTATTTTCGTAATTGTGAAAATAGCATAATTTCCTATTCTAAAATTAAATGTTTTTTTATTTATTAAAGAAAATGGCAAGTGAAACTATCGTTGCTAACAAAATCACTGTTGTAGCCCATGGGCTTATTCCTTTTGTGAACCCTTTAAAGATACCGACATCTATTACTCATGGAGAGAAATCAGAGATATTCAATTGGATGAATTTCAAGAGGTTGCAGCAAAAGATATTATTTTATCTAACCACCATCAGGCTTGCAAAGTTCTTGACAGAGAATCCTCCAAAGCTAAAGAAGGATAAGACTGATAGCTAAGTCATCATTGTATTAAATGCTTGGAAATATTCTAAATACTTGTGTCAAAATTATGTCATGAATGGGCTCATTGATTCTTGATACAATGCCTATATTGCAAAGAAGTCAGCAAAGGAACTCTAGGAGTCTCTCGATCGAAAGTACAAAACTGAGAATGTTGATGCCAAGAAATTTGTGGCAGGCCATTTCCTTGATTTCAAGATGGTCAACTCCAAAAATGTGATCATTGAAGTTCAAGAACTTCAAGTGATCTTACATGAGATCCATGCCGAGGTGATGTCGCTGAGTGAATTTTTTCAAGTGATTGCTATTATTGAGGCATATCCCCAAAAAATGAAGACGAGACTCCATATAATTTTTTACGAATGTGGGGATGTTTTACTAAAGTGATTGTACCGATACCTAAGAAGGTGAAAATCAGTCCAAATATAATTGACTGCAATTTCATGGGCTATGCACGTAGCAGTAGTACTTATTGGTTCTTTTGTATGAATCTAAAATTTTAGACATACACAAGAACACAATAGTGGAACTAAGAAATGTATCGTTTTTTGAACAAGTCACATTACGTTGAAAATATTCTTGAAAAATTTAGTAAAGATGACATTGGTATTACCAAAAACCAATAGACATAAGTGTACATCTATACAAGAATAAATGAGAGTGTATTTCTCAAATAGAGTACTTTAGAATGATTGAAAGTCTAATGTACTTAATGAGTTGTCCAAGATAGACATAGCCTATGCAATAAGTAAGTTAGATAGATATACGAGTAATCCTAGAGCTGACCATTGGTAGGCAATTGTAAGAGTGTTGAGGTACCTAAGATATACTAGTAACTATGGACTGTACTATACAAGATATCCAGTTATCCTAGAAGGATACATTGATTCACACTAGATATGTGACAATAATGACTTAAGGTCTACTAGTAGATATGTGTTCACACTATGATATGCAACCGTGTCTTGAAAATCCTCGCAATAGACTGTTATAGCCAAATCCACAATGAAATTTGAATTTATCGCACTGGATAAAAATGTGGAGAAGAAGTAGAATGGCTACACCATTCCTTAGAGGATATTCCAAGGTGGTCAAAGCATGTACAACGGTTGTACTACATGTATATAATAGGTTTACATAATGATTTATATACACATGATGTAATAAGATATGATTGAGTAAGAATTTCTTCAACCAAATAAAAAAAACATTGTCACTCTTTTTTGACACCTCATTTGTAGGTAAATCATTATGTGATTGTTTATGTACAAGTAACATCATTCGTATCTACAAAATGCATACATTGTGATAGTCAATTTGCAATTGACAGGGTAAATAACAACATGTATAATGATAAGTCAAGACATATTCATCGAAAACATAATAGCTTTAGATAACTAATCTCTATTGGAATTATCTCTATTGACTATGTAAGGTCAAATGATAATATTACGGATCCACTAAATAGAGGGTTGGTTAAGAAATCGAGGGTAATGAGACTAAATCTCATGAAAGAATAGATCAATACAATGGAAACCCAACCTAATGGCTGGAGACTATAAGATCTAGGTTTAATGGGACAACCTAATTGTAAAGATCACGTTGGATTACTGTGCGAATTCATCCCATTCCATTTTTATGATAAAAATAGTGATACACGTAAGGAATAAAGGATAAACTAAGTTTTTAATGATCCCTATGTGTCAAAATATCCGATCGGAGCAATGCAGATCACTCTTAATTTAAGAGATCGTTTATTTGAGAACGAAGTGGGGCCGTTTCAAAGGAAATTACACGGGCTTAATTCCCTATAAACTCTTACATAACTAGGGAAATGTTTATGGCTAAAATGAACATAACTATGATAACTGAGTTATGTTAGGAAGAAGCCTGTGTAGAGTGTGACATCGTTTACACAAATGGCAAAATAGTTCAAAAACATCATGTTTGCTAATCAACTAGTAAGGTAAACATACTTACACAATGGAAGGTTCAAAAGATAATACCTACCTATCCTATGTCGGTTTTGATCGTTGAATTCTATGACCATGTCTATTTGTCATTGTTGTTAATTTCATTCATGTGGGAATTTGTTGGAAAAAAAAGTAATTAAATTGTAAATGAATAATTGTAACAAGTTTTTTATTTCAAATTTTAATTCTCTAGTTAATTTTGTATAGAATTGGTGGTTACAATGCATTGATGGCTATTGTAACATATTGTTGTAATGACTATTGTAACATTTTGGTATTAATACAAAATTAATGAGAATTGAAACCTCCATTCTTATCGTAATACTATATAAGGAGGTGTTCTTCTCCTTATTCCTTGTACCAAAAATTTTGAGAGCTCTCTCCTCTCTTTGCTTTCAAGAATTTTGTTCTTTGTAACTTAAATAATTATTTTGTAATTTGGCGATAGAATTATAAGCATTCTCAATTCGCCTAAAATAGTAACGAGGTGCTAGTCAACTATTTTCTAATGTTGTATCTTGGGAGACGGATGTCATCGGGCCTCTTACATCATAGTGAAGGGTGAATTTGTTTTAAAAAACTGTGTGCATCACAAACTTCGATTCCTTCCAATATCGCTACTACATTAACACCACATTTCCTCTCTTTTATTGTGACTTTGTTTATTATAACATTTTTTTTTCATTATTTTATAATTCCAACATTATTTCTAATTTTATTTTGTATTTTCCTAACAATATTTGCCATTGTAAAATTCATATCACGCTGTACTCAAGTAAAAGCAACCCAATTATGGTTTTATCCAGTTGGAACGCAACCAATTGTCTATCCTTTTAAAGGGGAATGCCAATAAATAGTAGCTCGTTCAATTAAAAAGGCACCAGCTTTACGTTTTAATGTCTATGGACCAAAATATGTGTAAGATCTTTACTGAATATTGATCAAAGTTTGCTCTAACGTCTACCATATATAAAAATCAAAGAAGTTGGTGTCGCCAAATATTGGAACTCGTGACTTTTCAAGAATGTGCCGATAGATATAGCAATATCTTGACGTATTAGAATGTGTAGATACTATTCTTCGTCACGGTGCTTCTCTTCGTAACTGCTGATCTTTTATTTCCCTGGGCATTTTCTGCTGCATCGATAAACTTAATAGTGTTATGTCATTTTTATTAATTTTAGGAGGTTCGGGTCAATTGCATTATCTCAGGATTTTATTATTTCGTTTAATATTTAAGTATTTTGCAAGCTCTTTTACTTTTGTATTTTGATAAATTTATAAGTCAGAAAATTTGTTCTTCAAAATGCCAAGATAAAAAGACGTTACTTGTGTGCTAATACATGTTTGACGTAGGTGTTTATTTTTACTTATTTTTATTAAAGACTTGGGATTCTATTTTAAAAAGTCAACCTTATTAAGATGAATAACACAAGTTCTTATAAATTAGTGTATGTTTTCAACTTTAATTGATGTGGAATTTTATCCTTTCACATGTTCCAACAAGATGATGGTTCATTTGAAGAATCAATCATTAAATCAGCGTGCTCATATTTTTTAATCTTAGTCAGATCGAACTATTCGTTGAAGTTTAATGAACTCGCTATCATACTAAAGATTTATAGTTTCATATTAAGGGCGTGTTCGGTAGGGATTAAAATTGAAAAATTAGCCGTTATTGTTGACTTTTATTAGACGAGTGAGACCCAATAACGACCATATTTTCAATTTTAATTGGATTTTAAACAGTAGCGAACAAGCCCTAAATGATCAATCTTATTAAAATGAGTAGTGAAAACCCTCATAAATTTGTCCATATTTTCAACTTTAATAATATAGAATTTTATCCATTAACAATTCTTTCGTTGTACATCATTATCCGCTAGTACCAGCAGAATATAGATCTCATTGTCTGGTGGTGGCATGAACCCTGTAATGATTAGTACTGTTTGTTTGAGAATCACTAATCTTCATTGGAGAACTTGTTCGATTTAGCAGCATCAGTCCACATAATTATGCTACAAAATACTGATCACATTTTGAGTTATTATTCTAAAAAGTGTTGTTTTTTGGTCTTTTGATGCATCCCTTTCCAATCTTGAACCATTGGAACAATAATTATAATGTCGGCATGAAAAGACAGAAAAGTCCTCATTATTCAAGAAAATGGTCAAACTCCCACAAAATACAACCAAGTACTTTCACGCCTGCTGTTTTGATCATAATGGTAGATCTTTTCACTTCAAGTGCATGACGTGGGTTTTTTGTGGGGGGGCCCTTTTAAAAAAGATTCAAGTTAAAACCACGTATTAGTTTCTAACTTTGTGGGGGCCCTGTTAAAAAGATTCAAGTTAAAACCATATATTAGTATCTAATTATTCTTCAATTAGTAATGCACCAAACTAGGTGATGGCAACATTTGATTACAATTATTAGTGGTATTGATCTATCCTCAACCATCTTGGTATGTTACTCGTGTGAACAAATTCAAACCATTAGTGTTTGTTAAGTATAGAACTTCCTTTACTTGTAGAAGTGCATCTTGGATCTGTCAATTATGTTGTGGTCAAACCGAATGACTCTATAAAATTACCCCGATACTTCTACATATTATGGGTAATGTAAGAGACATCTCTATTTTCCCCCCAAAAAAGCTTAAGAATTCTCACTGCTTAGCTTTCAATTCGCCTCTTACCATCAAATGAAGTGTGAGTTAAGAGTTCCCCTTATGTGAGGAGTAACGAGTGAGGAAAGCAATGAATCAAGATAACCATTTGTTCCGGTATAAATAGTTAGGATAATTCTTCTTGTACATCAAGGGAGCCATAATGGTGTCCACAATGGACACATGGCTCCCCCCTATTTGAGGGTGTGCTGGCCCACCAGCACACCCTCCAATAGGAGGGAGCCATGTGTCCATTAGGGATACCATTATGGCTCCCTTGATGTACCACTAGCACCGCTCAATTAGTTATTATCTGTTCTTCTACCGTGAGAGGAGCCGCTTGGGATTGTTTAAGCAATTCACGTAATCGTTGACCTCTTGCCAATTGATTCTGAGTAGCTTTATCGAGATCCGAAGCAAATTGTGCAAAGGCTTCTAATTCTGCGAATTGCGCCAGTTCCAATTTTAATTTACCAGCTACTTGTTTCATGGCTTTAATTTGAGATATAGACCATACTCTGACGTTATATTTGAGGATGCTTCTTAATTGAATTAAATTGGAATGAGTGTGACGTGGGAGGATGTCGAGCTCAAGTTTACAATAACTTATCACGAACATCTAATTCATGACATGATCTAATAAAAACTCTTACAAGGATTTGTATATATTACGTCTTGATACACACTCTCTTGCACAAACTTGAATATGCATTGCATCAACATATTTTTATTATTCTGGTTTAGTTGTCTAAAGAATTTGATTTTAGACGACGTTTATCGTCAATTCCATCCTATCTAAAGATATCAAATACATTGAACGTCTTAATACAACATATTCCATATTTCCAATGTATAATTAACTCTCTCACAAGTTTTAAATCCTTGTGAATCTCCCATACGTGCGATGTCATTGATTATAAATATCTTATATAATGATAACATTGGATAATGTTGTGAAAATGTTTCACTTTTATTCTGCTGTGGAATTGAAAAATGTAATTCATTTTGGTTTAAAGCTCAAAAGGGCTTCTCAATGAGTCCACTTTATGTATTGGAGATGAGAAAAGCCTAAAGGTGTTCCTTTGTTGGGACCCAATGCCAATGCCCTTATTTTTTTGACTGTTAAAAGACTTTTTTCAGCCGGACATTGTATCTTTTTTCTCATAACTCCTTTATTTATGCTTACTTTTTGCAGTTAAAGTTTTGCGTATATGCTGAAGATATTGAAGAATTGACAAGACTAATTAATCAAAGACCTTTATTAAAGATTGTGATACATAGGATTTTTTTCATTTTTTTTTCATTTTTCGAGTCCGTTAAAATGAATTGATTAAACGGAAAGTAAAGATAAAAATGATTTTACCTGATCTAAATTGGATGGTTTTTTTTCATAACGTAGATCAATGCACATTTTTAAACTTCATCGATTTCAATTTGATTTTCATCTATTTATAGTTCTATAATTTTTCAAAAAGACTTTAATCGTAAAAGGAGGAAAAGTGTCACATTCATTATAGGTAATTATTCAAAAGTATCAAGGATTCAAAAGAAATTTTGGCATATTCTTTGTTACAAATTATAAAGAGGGACAAATCATGTGATCATCATGAATTTTCTTAATCATTGTACTTGTCTTAGGTTGTGTCCTTATAGTAAAGCTAATTTTTAAAGATTTTGATTAGACATTAATTGTCTATGGTAAAAAAGATGTTGATTAAACCTATGGTTATAATTATTTGACATGATGATTTCCATCATAAAAGGGATGCACCATTTTCTACTCTCCAATTGATTAGGGTTTGCTTTTTGGGCACCATTGAGATGGTGGGGGTGCCATTGTCAAGTGGAGAAGTTAAATCATGAATGTGGTGTGCAATAATAATGGTAGAAATGATTTGTTTGATTTTATTTTTATGGATGATGAGAAAGGTAGTGTAGAAGTGACTCCCTCTTAAATCCACATGTGTAGACCGTGAATCATTAGTCTTAGCTCGTTTTGTTTAGCTGAAGATCATATTTTTAGTAGATTTTGATTAAAGTCGATAATATGTGTGATTGAAAAATTGATAAGAATTATGGATACATGAAATGTATGATTAAAATTAATTTTAGAAAAAGAAAAATATAAAATGAGGCTCAAATAGATGCTCAATATCATAAACTATTGAACAATGGATAATAACAATAATAATAATTTTGTTTTGTAGTGTCCTCGCCTTTGTTCTACTTGCTCTACTCACTTAATAAGCCAATGTTTGATTTTCATTATTTCAAAATTTATTTTTTTTCAAACTCATTTTCAATCATACATTCTCAAAATAAAATATTTTGTAAGTAAACTATAAAAAAAAAAAAAAAGATCTTACTTTTTAACAACACATTTTCTAAAAATTCACTATTATAAAAATCATTTTGATGAAATAATAGGCATCAAACATGAGCGAAACCTTTTGATTGCCGAAGGTTCAATAAAAAATTTGATTGATATTTTACTTTTAATAAACTCAGGTCAACTTTTTATTCTCAATTGTCCTACAATCATGCTATTTGTACAGGGCCACCAGCAACCCCCCACCTGGCCCCCTATAAGTACAGGGCCACGTGGGCCCTGTACAACCATTATTATCCATTGTCCTATATTTTTAATATATCACAAAGTACATTTTAAGATAAGATTAATAATGTTATTCAATGAAAACTCTTTTTGGCAGTGGGACAACTTATGTGGGCTGCGAATTAGTGTAAATCCTAACATGGCCCACGATCTTTTTGGACTACCCCTTGATGCGACCCATCTCAAGCTACTAAATTGGTCCGGTACAACCTAACTCACTTTACATTTCATTATCTATATATTGCAAGATTGTTAAGTAAAAGTTGCAACTGTACGATGTCAATAAATAAATAATATTCGATGAGTAAAGTATCATTTTCAAGTGGATTATTCTATTTAATTATCGATTTAAATATGCCTAGCCCCTATTTGAAAAGAAAAAAAAAAGTGAAAACAATGTTTATTAAGTCTATGTTTGGTACACATTAAAGTTTTCATTCTCATTCTTTTACTCATTTTCATCTACACATTCTTCAATAAAGTAATATTTTCCATTACATCAATAATTTTTCCTTGTTTTTCAACCGCATATTCTCCATCAATCTACTATCCAAAATAATGTGGCTCAAATACACCCTAAAACTAAAATTGACTAATAAAACAACTAAAAGATTAACAAATTAACAATTTAAATTTTTACTTATGGGTGAAAAGTGCTAGGATTTATCAATCCACCTTAATTCTCTTTGTTAATTCCTATCATCGAGTTCTCATTCGTGTTTGGTCGAATTCATCTAAATTAATTTATTTATATTTCTCAAGTTGAAATCAATCCCAATTATTTAAGTCAATTCATTATAAATCATACCTTAATTACGTGCATAAATCACAAATGAATTTAATAAAGGATTGCAAACATAATAAAAAACGTATCTTTTATTAATACCAAGCTCAACTTCTAAAGGATCAGCAAGAAGAAGATCACACTTTGGAGAATGAAGGCGTGAATGATGACAGATGATAGAATTCTGTTAATAGAGCAAAAGGGGACCACTTTTTGTTAGCACATTTACGGTTACGTAGTCTATTTGTATAGCCAATTATTTTATTTTTTTGTATAGACTATAGCATAGAATTTCCTCTTCTAGATCCTTCTCACTAATGATGTACAAGTAACATAGAGAATTATTCTAATGAAATCATCTTTTTCTTCACCTCTATTGAGTACTATTTTATTGGTTCTTTCATTTTAGTTTGATATTTTGCATGGTATCGGAGCTTGGCTATGGCTAATGTTCATAGTGCTACAATAGACTCGACAAATCCAAATTCAAATTCAAATCAAAATGTCAACACAAATCCAACAACGAACAACCATCCTAATCAAAATCCTAATGATCTCTGCAACCCTCATTACATTGGTGGAAATGATAGTTCTAGGGCGATTCTGGTTACTCACATACTTGACAACACAATCTATTATGCTTGGGCAAGATCTATGAAGAGAGCGCCTCAAATCAAAAATAAACTAGGCTTCATTGATGGGAGTTTATCTGAGCCAGTAGATCCCAACAGCCCCTTGATGGAATATTGGCTTAGGTGCAATGATATAGTGATTGCTTGGTTACAAAACAGCATGTCCAACTCGACAACTTTGGTTGGATTTAGAGCATCAGCTGGCTCTTCTTGTGGATGACTGAATTGTTGAAAATCAGTAAAGGGACTGGGTAATGAAGTTTTTAATGGGTTTAAATGATTCACACAAAGCATTCAAGGCTCAAATCCTATTAATCAAGTCTTTTCACACTCTCAATGAGGTGTATTCCTTAATCCAACAAGAAGAGAATAGACGACAGATTTCAGCAGACATTTCCACACCTGATTCAATGGCACTAATCACCGAGAGACCCTCAGTGATCGAGTGAAACAGATTGGACTGGCACAAATGAAATACTATTGTACATTTTGCAAGGTCCCTGGACATTCAACTGAAAGATACTTTAAGGCTAACCCCAACAAACCAGTTTGCACTCACTGCTATATGCAGGCCATTCTGTGAACAAGTGTTTCAAAATACATGGATATCCTCCAAGCCATAAGCTGTATATAAAGGGAAACTTCTTAGCAAATCAGGCATCCTTGCAAGAACATGAAAGTACTGGAAGTAACAGTCAAGTGACATTCACTCAAGAGCAGCATGCACAGCTTCTAGCTTTGCTCAAATCCTAGAATATTCAATGTCTCATCGCATCAACCCCTGCAGACACATAAATTCCAAAACATTATGGTGTATCTCCTTACCTATGTGCATGTGGGAACATAATTGACAAGAATTCTCATGTGCCATGGATAATTGACACGGGATCAACATACCACATGGTTTGTTGCACTTCTTTCCTCAGTTTCATTCAAGCTAAAGTGAATTATTCAGTCATTCTTCCAAATGGTGATTTAGTTAAGGTCACTCTCATAGGGACTGTACAAATCACAGAACACTTGATCTTGCATAATGTTCTTTATGTTATGTCATTTTTCCTTTAACTTGATATTTGCTAGGAAATTAGCACAAACATCTAAATACTGTCTTATATTCTTCTTTGAGAATTGCTTTGTGTAGGACCTTTTGACTTGGAAAAAGACTGGAATAGGTGAAGTGAGGCAAGGTTTAGACCATTTGTTGCAATGACAGTCTCTCCTTCAGCTTTAACCGAAGCTCTTTCCCTTATTCCAAATAAATCCTCCATGTTTGTTGCCATTTCTACCAAGACTGAGAAGCTTGATCTCTAGCATTACAGACTGGGTCATCCTTCCTATTCTAGATTAGATTTAATAGGTATTAATAATGTTTCTAAGTCTGCAAAATAACCATATTTTGTATGTCCTATGGCCAAAATGCATAAATTACATTTTCCTGTTAGTCATCACAAATCCAAAAACAAATTTGACCTCATACATTGTGATATCTAGGGTCCTTGTAGTGGAATTAGCTATGATGGATCCAGATATTTTCTATCTATAGTAGACGATTTTACAAGATGCACATGAGTTTATATGTTGAAAAATAAGTCAGATGCCACTGCTGCTTTACAAGGCTTTTATGCTTTAATAAATACTCAATTCCAATCACAAATAAAAATAATTAGGACTGATAATGGGGTAGAATTTGAAATGAAAGATTACTATCATAAAAGGGGGGACCATTCACCAGAAAAGATGTGTTGAAACACCACAGCAAAATGCAATAGTTGAAAGGAAACACCAATACATCCTTAATGTTGCAAGAGCTTTGAAGATTCAAAGTGCCATGCCAACGAAATACTGGAGTGATTGCATCCTTACTGCAGTTTATCTTATAAACAAGACTCCTTCACCATTGTTAAACAACAAAACACCTTTTGAAAGCCTTTTCAAACACAGGCCAGATTATGCACACCTTAAGATTTTTGGATGTCTTGTCTTTGCCTCAACCTTAACTAATCATAGAGAGAAGTTTGAACCAAGAGCCAAAATGTGCATATTCTTGGGCTATCCCTTTGGAATAAAAGGATATAAACTCCTCGACTTTGAAACCAAGAAAGTGTTTATTTCAAGGATGTTGTGTTCCATGAAGAAATATTTTCTTACAAAAGTAGAAGTGCATATGAGGGAATGAAACTAGTGCAATCTGATCCTATCAACACATAACTTCATGCCTACATCCATCCTACAACTATTTTTAACAAAATGGAGGCAATGAATTCAAAAACCAACCCTGCTAACACCACTTCAATTCATAAGACAGATAACCATTCCACAAGATCACCTTTCCCAAAACCTCAAGAGCAAGAATAAGAATTATCTCACAACATCATAAACAACTATCCTTTAGCTTGTAGATCATGAAAAACTAGGAAAACTCCTGCTTATCTGGAAGACTGTATCTGTCAGCAAACCTCACTTCTCTCATCACAGAAGTTGGATGAGCAAAAGGGCCTCATCACCCTAGGTAGTCCTTTTCCTTTTAATGCTACTCTCTCATATCACAAGCTTTCTAACAAGCATAAAACTTTTGTTGCAACTATATCCTCACACACTGAACCTAGCATATACCAAGAAGCCCTCTTCTCACCTAACTGGTGTGAAGCTATGAATGCTGAAATTGTTGTTCTTGAAATGAATAACACCTGGGCTATAACAGATCTTCCACCTGGTAAGAAGCCTATTGAATGTAAGTGGTATATAAAGTAAAATATAGGGCTGATAGCAATGTGGAAAGGTATAAAGGCAGGCTCATAGCAAATGGGTATATACAGCAAAAAGGCCTAGATTATCATGCAACGTTTTTCCCTATAGCTAAGATGGTAAATGTTAGAACATTGCTTGCAATAGCACTGGTAAAAGGATGGTATTTACATCAATTTGATGTGAATAATCCATTTCTACATGATGATTTAAATGAAGAAGTGTATACGGAGATGCCTCCTGGACATCCCAATGTAGGTAATTCAAAGGTATGTAGGCTGATCAAAAGTCTATATGGTCTTAAACAAGCATCCAAGCAGTGGTACTCCAAGCTATTGACCTTTATCATTCAACGGGGATTCACTCAGTCAAAGGCTGATTACAACATATGCACAAAATCTACATAGAATTATTTTATTGGGATTCTTGTGTATGTGGATGATATGATTGTAACAAGTGACAGCTTGGACAATATTAATTCCCTCAAAGAGTTGCTTGACAAAAGGTTTAAGATCAAAGACCTAGGATCATTGAAATATTTCTTGGGAATAGTAGTAGCAAGATCTGATATTGGGATATATATTTGCCAACAAAAGTATGCTTTAGACATTATCTGATTCATGAACAATAGTATGTACACAAGCCAGAGTGCCTTTGGATCAGAACGTGAAGATCTCTAGAGATGATGGAGAGGCTCGACCTAATCCTGTAATTTACAGAAGGCTTGTTGGAAGATTTCCATACTTAACTATCACCGAACCTTACCTCTCATATTCAGCTCAATTATTAAGTCAATTTATGAGCACTCCTTACATTTCTCACTTGAAAGCTGCACACAAGGTGTTGAGATATATAAAAAGAGCTCCAAGGTAGGGACTGTTGTTTTTTGTGATTCAAAGCTTCAACTTAATGCTTATAGTAACTCAGATTGGGGAGCGTGTCCAAATACGTGAAGAAGTATAACGGAATATTGTGTTCTCATTGGGTCTTTACTAGTATCGTAGAAATCCAAGAAGGATGGTACTATATCTAGGTCCTCAGCTGACGCAAAATACAAGGCGATAACAAATGTGTGTTGTGAATTGACCTAGCTGAGGTATCTTTTCCAATACCTAAGAGTTGATCATCCATAGGTAGCCATTTTTTTTGCGACAACAAATCAGCTTTATACATAGCAGCAAACCCATATTCCATGAAAGAATGAAACACATAGAGCTGGATTACCACCTAGTACGCGATAAGATTCAAGAAAGGAAGTGTGATTGCCAAGCATCTTAATAGTAAATCTCAAATTGCTGACATTTTAACTAAAGCCTTAAGTTCGTTTCAGTTTTATCAACATATGGATAAGATGGGAGTATATGACATCCACTCTCCATTTTGCAGGGGGGTGTTAAAACACCAAGCTCAACTTCTGAAGGATTAGCAGGAAGAAAATCTCACTTTGGAGAATGAAGGCGTGAATGATGACAGATGATAGAATTTCGTTAATAGAGCAAAAGGGGAACCACTTTCTGTTAGCACATTTACTATTATGTAGTCTATTTGTATAGACAATTATTTTATAGAATATAGCATATGTTTGAAACCCATTTTAATGGGATTTTGGCCAATCTCATTTTCTGCACATGTGGGGTCATTGTCGGTTATTCTGCGAAAAACACAATCAATGTTGACTTTAAGGAAGATGTTGAAGGTCTGAAGATGAACATTCCCAATTCACCCTTCAACTAAATGGTGAGAGGTTATTTTAAAGTTAAGGAATGAGAGGGTTACTTTTGGAAATTGATTTTAAAAAATAAAGATGGTATGGACATTTTAGGTTTCAGTGTTTCTGTAAGAATTGATTGTTGACAAATATTCTTTGCACTTTGCACTTTGCACTTTGCACTTTGTAATTTATTTAATGTACCATTAAAAAAAATGAGAAATCTGATTTTAATGGGGGCCAAACGATGGCTAAACAAGTAACTCACATCTCAACTTGTTACCATTCATGAATTAATAGAATATAAGCTAATTATTCCAAGCTTTCAGAACTATATCAAAACAATACCGAAAAGATGAGAGAGATTAAAGAATTTAATAAAAGAAGGGAAATTTTGCAATGGAGATTACAAACCTTTCAAAACAATGCAAATAGGTCTCAAACTTTTGAATCTTAGCATATACATCCCAAAACCTTACATCTAGGCTATTCTCGTCTAAAAAATCGTTAATTCGCCAAAAGTTAAGCATTTGATCATAATTTGACCAAATTTAAAAGGACGTGATCGTCTTTGAACCTTTAATTGCTAGAAATTCGTATCAAAGGTTCCAAACCTTTCCAAACATTTATGAAAGGTTTGGGACCGCGCTACACATTTTGGAAAAGTTTGAGACCTTTGATACAATTTCCCCTTAATTTATTTAATTAAAGGCTAAATGACCATTTTTGTCCTTTTAGAAATGGAAAAATTATGCTCAAACACTTGTGTTTTTTTCAACAACGGATTTTTGAATGAAAACCGTCCAGGGGCCTTTCTACAATACATTTTTTAAAAAGTTAGTATGGATCTGCTAAGATTTAAAGGTTTAAGCGTATATGCACTATTTTAAAAGGTCGGAACATCCACTATAAATTTTCTTTGAAGAAAATAAGGATTTCAACTAGGTCACATCATTCATTCTAACTAGAGAGTTAGTTACACATATCAAACGATGATAATCAACTATTATATTGAGAATACATCACCAAATTAAGAAAAAACTGGTAGTCCAAGAATAGCTAAACAAGAGGGGGTGAATTTTTTTTTTTTTTTTTTCAAAAAATTAATCTAAAGTCAAGCAAGTAATAATTAGATAGATTAATTCAAATAATAAGTACGAATATGAAAGCAATAAGTAAAGAGAGATAGAAAATACAAACGATATAATTATGGAGGTTTGATCTAACGTAATGATTTACGTCATCTCTTACCAACCTCTCCGGCACGAGCAAAGCCAATTTCACTATGTTAATTGACTAGTGGTGTAATCCAACCATTTACAAAGCTTTCGATGGCTTACAAACAAAGAGTACAGATCCTTATACAACGTTGAGTTTTTCGGGACCTTAACACGATCTACAAGTTTAAAGAAAATTGGTTTTACAAATTGAAACTTCTTTCTTAAAAAATAATATACTCACAATTAAGTACCAAAAGAAAAATAGGTTAACACTTTAATAAATAGCAATGAATGAAAGTGTTAGATGAGATTAATGGAAAAAATGATTTTCAAAAGTTGATTCAATCAATCTAAAGTTCTCAAAGTAAATATTTGAAGAATTAAAAAGATGTAAGCTCAAAGAGCTTTGCTCAAGTAATTCTCGATTTTATACTTTCCAAGAATACCTTTTGAAAGTAAGAAGTAGAGGTATTTATATAGTTCAAACGGTCAAAAAAATTTGAGAGTTCGGATGACCGCATCCGATCGACCGCCTCTTGTTCAGTTGAGCAACATCGTCGTTTGTACAGAAAAATCAGAGGTCAGAACGGTTAAATCTTGGATCATTGGGAATTCTCAATTGACCGCCAATTTTGGTTGCCGGGCAGTTTGGGTTTTTCCATATTTTGTCTCCACTTGTTCCGATTTGAAGGTTTTGAAAAACATGGACTTTTGGAGAGTATTTTTAACTAATTTTTCAAGATAAAAAGTGTTTTACAAGTCCAAATATCATTTTTTTGAAAATCATTTTTACATTTGATCAAATAATTGTGTACGGATGACTTTTAATAGACAAAGTTATTTTTAATGCATGTAGGGCTTTTGAGTTTGTGCATTTATTGCCATATATCAAAATGTTAGTATATTTACATTTTAGCTTAGAGATCAAGTATTTGATCTTGCTCCGAAATTTGTCTCTTAAACTTCTCGTCTTGATCTTTCTTTGATGATGTCTCTCATGCTCTTGATCTTATATTTTCTTGATGTTTGTCTTTTAAGCTCTCTTCTCAAATGATTAGACTTGAATGCTTAACTTTCACTTTGATCTTTATTTCGAGTCTAATTAATATGTTGATTTTGGCAATGCTTGATTGATTTTAATATTAAACTATCATTACTCAAAATCAATTGTTAGGAACAATATTAATCTTGTTCGTTATAATCAAAACATTAAGAATGAAATCTACCATATGTCAATAATTTCCCCATTTTTTATTGTGACAAACAAGATAATTTGCAAGGTAATATTGAACAATTGATATCATATTGATAAAGGAGTATACATTATAAATTTTGCATATAATCTATATATCCCCCTATCTTTTACAAATCAATAACCATATTATCATATTTTCGATCATCATATTTTCATCAAGCATATCATCTTATACATTTCCCCATTTTGTCATAAGTAAAAAGATATAGCATTTAGAAGTAAAACACAACTATAGGAAATAATATAAATGTTCCCCTTTAAGTAAGCACATAAAGTCGAAAAAATGTAAAATATAGGATACCGCATAGACAGGTCAAAACATAAGTTTACGAAAGGTAAGAATACAAAGAAGTTAGATCAACATAAGGATGAAAATACATATGCATAAAGTCACATCTAAGACTTCGAAAGAGACGGTAGTAGAAAGAGTTCATCGAACGAGCATAAAAGGCATTTTGTTGAGCCTGCATTGTCACCTGTTGAGCATTGTAGTAACCATAAAAGGCATCGTGCTGAGCCTGCATTATATCTTGTTTCATTTGCATACGGTGAAGCATCCCGCTAAGCCCGTCGACAGAGGATGTAAGTGAATCGATGCACCCGTTGAGAAGATTGTAGTGATCCTTGGTAAAAGTAAAATTGCTAGAGGGTGGAGGAGCACTCGATCTCGGGATGTCATGAGAAGGACTAGGAACTTGTGGTAAGTCATCCTCACAATCATTTCTGATGTTGTCTTTATCTCCTTCGAAAGGTGAAGTCGAAGGTCCCAAGTCCGGATCAAATCCCTTAGTACGGGTCACCTATTGCCCATTCTCCTTAATAATTTTCATGTGTTTAAGAGTATGAGTATTGATAATGTCGGTGGGACGGAGTGAAACAAAGACCTCATCATTTAGAGGGATTTCAAAATGTTTAAAATTTTTAGTAAGAAGCATGTTGAAGGGTAAAGCCTTGATGCGAGTAGCGAAGTGAACGATTTTCATATGACCAATGACAATTGTTGGAAAATCCAATTTTTGCCCAACTAAAAAGGAATCGAGAAGGGATAGTAAGAAATGAGTAACTTTATCAAGATGACCTTTCCTAGGAAGGATAACGTGGGCAATGATAATGTGTAAAACTTTTCAAGGTAAATTAAGTTGGTTTGAACTAATTTTTATTGAATGTTCAAAAAATTTTTAGGTCACTCTACGACATGTAGTGATAGGATTATAATCGTCACAGGTTGGATGAGCTATATGACAAAACACTTGATTCACACATTCTTCTAGCTTAAGGAGAGAACGTACAAGGATTTTGGTAATTGTAATATTTTTTTCTTTTAGAAAACAAGAAATGTTACCCGTACGAGAACCATATTTTGTAAAAATCTTTCATAAGCTTAGGATATGCATATTCTTCCATAGATGCAATTGAGACCCAACTCATGCTTAAGAAGAATTCTTCCACATGAAATACAGGTGCTTGAAGAGTAAAATCCACAAAATCTATGTTCTTACCTATAAAGATGGATGATTTATCAAAATGAATTTTTGGTACCTCGCGTTTGTCCTTCGACAAAGAAGTTGGCAACCTTTTCCTCCTTGATTTATTTCCCGATATTTTGACCCTAGGCATGATAAAAAAAAAAAAAAAAAAAAAAAACTGAAGAAAGAAAATTAAAAAGGCGGTCGACCGTCAATGTAAGAGAAACTAAATTTGTAGTAGAAGATGAGGATGAGGATGAATGTGGCGTGATAATCTGTGGAGTGGCTTCGAACAAGGTGAAGGATATTGGCGGTGGAATGGATGACCGATGGTGGTTTGTGTTAAGATATGAGGTGGTGGTCTTGGCCGTTGCGATGAAGTCGCGTGCAGTGACGATGATGCAGCGGCAACATCGTTGTTGGTGCGTAGTTCTAATTTTGGATATTTTTTTTGGTGGTGTTCGGGGTGGTGGTGGTGGTGGTGGTGGTGGTGGTGCGATGGTTGTGGCTAGTGGTGGTGGTGATGATGTTGGCTACGGTATTTGAGATGATGATTTTGTTGCTAGGGGTGGTGGTGGTTCTAGCGATGATGGTTTTTACTACGATGCTATTAGTTGTAGTGATGAGGTGGTGGTCATAAACGTTGGCAGTGCTCACAAATGATTTAGCTGATTGTGACCAATAAATTGGTTGGTGTGTAACCAATAGATAATATGTGATCAATGAAATAGATAAATTGTGATCAATAAATAAAGGATGACCTAAAATTTTGTTAATTTGTGACCAATAACTTGATAAATTGTGACCTAAATATAATTTGTGGTTAATTAATTTGATGCTTTGTGACCATGAAATAAGTAGTGGCTTATAAAATTTGTGATTTATGATCAATAAATAATATGTGATTATTAATTTGTTAAATTTGTGATTGTGAAATACTTTGTGATCAATAAAATTTTTAATTGTGATCGAGAATTTATTTGTAACTAATTGATTTGATAATTTGTGATCAAATTGTATAAAATTGTGATCTTATATTTAATTTATAAAATATATATTTAATTAATTATTTTAGAAATAAAATTTAATAAATATCTGATTTTTGAAATTTTAAATCTTTCATCTTAATTTTAAAATGAGTTATACTTAAATTCTTATTTATGAGTTTTTCCCTTTTTTAAATTTAATTGGCCCAAATTCGAGGCCCAGATCCACTTTCTTCATTCTGGCCCAATTACACTTATAAACATTTCTTATTTTACAAACCAAAATTATGTAGCGGTCCCTGAACTTTATACATTCTTCAATTTCAACACTCCAACTTTATACCTTGTCAATTTTTGTCCTCCAATTTTTTAACATGTTCAAGTTGATCTTCACTTTTGTATTCATCCATTTTAATCCTTTAACTTCCAAAAAATTATAAATTGATTTCCTATCCAAGTTTCTATACACTTTTAGTTCATTAGCTTCATATTTTGTAGTCCCTCGTCTTTCAATTGCTTCCAACATTTCCATGCTTTCAGTTGCTCCTCAATTTCACTCATATTGCTCAATCATCAATTGGCTTCTTCTTAATTCACCTCAAAGTTGGGGTTTTTACGTACAAACAGAATATATACACAAATTTTATAGATATCCGCCAATTAATTCAATATTGTTTAATTTTAGAAGACTAGATAAACGTGTAAAACACTCTTGTCATTAAACAATTCCAAATCAACAAACTTAGAGAAATAACAAATCATATATCCTAATAGATAAATTTATACATTATTCAAATTCTCTATTTTCTTTGGCCATCAAGACCTGAGTTAGGTTAGTGTTCAACAATTTTTTTCTGGGCCAAGGCCTATTGTTGACATTTTCCTTTTAGGCCTAGGCGTAGGCCTAGTCTATCTAGTCCTTTAACGGACTAGTTTTGATGGGTTGTGCCATCCTAAATTAGCTTTCGTTTTAATCGTGTTTAAGGCTACACTCTAAAACATAACGGTAAGTTTACGCCATATACATATATTTTAATAAAATTTCCAATATTATTTTTTACCATACATACTGTAATTTTATAGTAAAATAAGAAAAATGAAAAAAAAATACTTAACTCCCAAACCTATAATCAATTAGGTATCTAATTTTACTCCAGCAAACAAGCCCCTTAATCAAGTTCAAAACCCCTAAATTGAAGTCTCTTCATATTCCATTGAAATAATCTCCTCCGAGAATGCTTTTCCGAGACTCTGGGAAGAATCAGGAACCAAGACGAGTTCGAGCATTTGGCGAATCTTCAACACCCCAATCTTGTTGCTTTTCAAGGTTATTGTTGACCATCTTGTATGCAGTTAATTTTATCTGAATGTCTCGAATGGAAACCTGTATGAGTTAGTTTTCCTGGGACCAGCAATGGTGTCGGTAATTCGAAACTGCATTGGTCAACGCTCAGCGAAAAATGTGAAATTTACAGTCTTGTGCTTATTCTGCTGGAGTTGGTTTCAGGGAGGAAGCCGGTGGAAAGTCCATCGACAAATGAGATGGTGATTTTGTGTGAATATGTTAGAAGTTTTGGTCGAGAGGGGTTTTGTATTGAATTGTTTCAACAGAAGGTTGAGAGGATTTGCCGAAAATAGAGATTATTCAGGTCATGAAGTTGGGTTTGATGTGTACCTCTGAAGTTCCTTCAATAAGACCAAGAAAAGAATGGCTGAGGTTGTTCATGTTACATCCAAAAATTTGTTATGGCACCTTTTCATAATTTTAAAAAGTTGTGGGACTAAAGTGAAATATATTTAAATTCTTTAATTTTTTTAGGATCAAATAATTAGATTTCGATAAAACGAGTTTTAATATATCAATATTAGACCATTTTTGTAGTTTGTAATTAATTAAAAGTATTTTACTCCAAAAAAAAGTTATTTCGAATAAGACCACATTAAGGCCCTGTTTGGTATATATTAAAATCAAATTTTAATCTAAGTCAAAGTCAAACAATCAATATTAATAACATCTTTCATGAGTCCTACAACTTTTCAATCACACATTTCAAGATTTTCTATCATAATCTACTAAAAATTTAATTTTAATCCTCACCAAACAACCTCTAAGTTAGACTGGCAAATAAGAATAATTAGAATTTTTAGTAGTTTAGAATACTAACTTGGTAACATGACAACCAAGTGTTTTGATTATTTTGAATTAAGGGTGTGTTTAAACCACATTATTTTGAAAGAATGTATTCTGGAATAGTAGATTGATGGAGAATGTGTTGTTGGAAAAGAAAGAAAAATTATTGATGTTATTTTATTGAAGAATGTGTTGTTGAAAATGAGTAAAAAAATGAAAATGAAATTTTAAGGTGTATCAAACATGAACTACAATGAAGCTAATTCTATTATTTGAAGCTAATTCTTATCCAAAATCCTTGTATTACACATGTTTTCAATTCTAATTGTATACAAACTCAATTGTGAAATTCAACAATAAATACTATAAGAATTTTACTTATTTCACCACAAAAAATAAAGAGAGTCGCGGCAGAGAGAGGAGAGAAGAAAGTATAAAAAAATAATACGAGAATTTTTACGTACAAGATCTTATTATTTTCAACATTTTAAAAATGAGGTAAGATACTTTAATGCAAGTGGATCGTTTCTGTATACTTTTATATTCAGTAATTTATGTATGAATTGACAGTGGATTTTCGGGTTCGACCTAAAAAAATGTGAACTCTATTGGATTCCTTATAACGAAATATGAAATCTTTCGGGAATTCAAAATACTACTAATGGGTGTCTAGCTTTGTCATCGATATACTACATAAGAAATGTGGTATGGAGTATTTGTTTTATTGTTATATAATTGTCTATGAAAACTGCACGTATCTTACTGGAAATTTTTCAATTCTCACTCTTCTAATAATTTTACAGGTTAGTTCGGATCAATTGGATCTGTGTCAGGATGATGGTATATGATGCCAAAAAGGATGCCAAAAACAAAAAGCATTAAATTTTCTATCTTTCAATTGATTAATTAAACTCCATGATTTAATTTAAATTATGAACGTTCCAATTATTTTTTATTAAAAATTTTTATTTTATCGTTCCACCTTTAATACGAAGAAAAGTAAATTTTTGGTAATGCTTCAAGATTTATGAAATTTTGGAATGTTACAGTTTAGATTCTTTTTTTTTTTTTTTTTGATACCCAAGTATCCCAGCTAACACTAGATTCTTTTGGAATGTTACAGTTTAGATTCTTGAATCCATAAGAAATGGTTATAACTATTGATCGCAAGATTTTAGGTTTTCTGGTACTAAGTAACATAATATTCTTTCATATTTGAAAAGGCACAACACACGATATTAAAACAAGATTCTTCAAAATATCAATAGATCATAAATTGAACTCACAGAAAATTAAAAATTGAACACAAGAAATTATTTCGACCTAAGCCCCGGAGGTTCAGCGACTGGATCTAACATCTACATCCCCCGTTGATCATTCAAATATGGATATTTGCTTGGTTGCACTAATTGCCAAAAATATGGCAGCCAAAAATTACCGTCAGTTCAAGAATACAAGATTGAAGCCACAAAGACTTATCTTTACAAGCGGCTTTGGATCGAACACACTTTCTAGGCACAAATCAAGATAAATCACTCAATTTTGTCACCAACCTCACAGATAACTCGAATCACATAGATTCTGAAAAACGCTAGTTTGACCCTAACAATATTTAGAGGGGGTGAATAAGTATTTAATGCGAAATTAAAAATAAATATGAATTAAACATCAACAAGTTACTTTTAATTCTTATCTAGATGGTTAATCAATTGAGAAAAACTTTGAGCACTTTGTCGTCAATCCACTATAAACGATTCAACACTTATAGTCTACCAGACTAGACGACACGAACTATCTAATCTCCTGACTACACTTTCAATAGCTCTCTTGGATTTTGTGCTCCCCTACACCAATTCCAGCTGCAATAATCAACGCTCTCCTGGAACTCTACTATCCTGCAGCAACCTCTAGCTTGGTAGAATCGTCTCTCCTGTGGATCACGAAGAACAACCTATTCTAGTCTCCCGTATAAAGCGTCGCTCGAGCGAGAGGCCAGCGATAGGGTGTCGCTCGAGCGAATGAGGGTGCAACGGTCCAGCGACAGTGTTTTGCTTTTGCAGCTCGAATCATAACTTGGCAACAGTCCAGCGAAAATTCGCGCCGTTTTCTTCTTTATTCCAAACTCAAAACTGTAGACCTATTCAACTAACTTTTGACATATCTGCACATTACTCCTTGAACTTTTATCAACAATCAATTGAAGTCATTTTGTCTACAGAATAAGCCTATTACAAAATCAACTAAAACCTAACAGATTCAGTACATAAATCACTCGGAAAAGTATCACTACTTCACAATCAGAAGTAATTCTAAGAGATTCTAACATTTACACACTCTAAGCACTCAAGAATGGAAAACCCTAATCGAAGAATTGTTCTCTCTAAAAGATAGAAGAACAGACGAAAAAGCCCAAAAGCCACGGTGAATGAGCCAAACAAAACGTAACTGAGAAGATATAAATCAGAAGCCTCTAGAAACTTGACTCAACGGTAATCAAAATGTCAAGTGTCAACAATCCAACCAAAGACTTCAATTAAGAGAAATGTTATTTCAAAAAACACGCCTTTCATCACAAAATTGTTAGAAGCACACTTCTGATAAGTAAGTCACAACAATATTTATTCCGGATTAGAATTGTCAATTTGTTCTTATGATTGCAAGCGGCGTGCAATCCAACTCCGAATGTCCAGGGAAGAAGCTCAACATGAAGGACAGTGGCAAGAGGATCATTGAAGGTTCAATCGCCAAACCTAGCACCAAAAAGAAAAAAAGATTGTGCTCTCTCATAAACCACGGGCGAGTTACATTTTCAGATTACAAAAAATGGGGAAAATTATGGCTTTACATTACACGATGTTACCCATTCGTATGTGATACTTGAACAAAGTATAGAGTTTTGCATATGTTCGAAAGTAATGTCAATTTTAGAATCATGGCCTTTTAAAAAAATTGAAATATAATCCCAAAATCATGTCTGATGCACTGCTCTATATAAGCGACACGCTCTGGTGCATTTTGCCTAAACTTTTTAACTGAATGCATAATCCTCTACCAAAGTCATGAATTTCTCTTCGAATGAATAAAAAAATGTGAACAAAAAATCAGCGACGCTGTGTACATTCTCTTATTAGTTCAAATGATTTGGATTTTGGAAAGATTCATTTATCTAGGGTTATAAATTTCTTTTCGATTCATTTGAGCCCTTATTTGGTTTTTCATTATTTTCAAAATACAATTTTCTTTTTTATTTTCAATCACACATTTTTCAATGAAATAATATTACATACAAATTCATAATTTTTTCCTATTTTCTAACTACACATTCTCCATTAAAATAATATTCCAAAATATATTTTTAGAAAAAAACTGGGACTCAAACAAGCTATGAAATTTTTATTAAATCAATTAAAGAATATTAAATAAAGATTATTAAAACACTCTTAAATTAAGATATTTTGAGCTTGTTTGAGCCCATTTTTAGAGAAAAATATATTTTTGAATAGCTATTTTTTTAAAAATGTGTGGTTAAAAATAAAAATAAAAAGTTTTCGATTTACATGTAAAATTATTATATTGGTGTATTTATCGATGAAAATGAGTTTTGAAAAAAAAAAATCTTGAAAAATGAAAACCAAGCATAGACTTTATAATTTAGACATTTAAATAAGAATTTTTTTTTTTAACTATTTTAATAACGGGTTCCACTACGATTCAACCCTCTGACCCTTGAAAATCTTCATTTTCTGTTTAATTTTAAAAAAATAAAAAATATATATATATAGAATCTTTTGAAACTTATTTTTAAACGTCGACTCTCTAAAATACAAAGTATTTTGTATTTAGAAAGTTTATTGAAAATACTCTTACTATTAGAGTGTTATTTAGCATCAATAATATATAACATTAATTTAAGTGACAATATTTGTGAATTGCAATCAATTCCTAGTAGGACTGGACATGGTCCAATTCGATTCGATTCGATTCTAAAGAGAACCGAACCGAATCGAATCGAATCGAATCCTAATTTTCGAGTATTTAATAAGTGGAACTGTCATGTCCAAATTTAATTATGGGACCGTTCAATTTTGGTTCCCCAATTTTCGTACAATAATTAATTTTTTTAATATTACAACAATGCTACATTAATTCAAAGGATAAAACTGAATGTACAACTTTAGTTCACAATTTTTTTCATAACCCCTGCACATGAGGGTAGGTCTCGCGATTTTTGGGCACCAACCCTATGTGAGGGGGTTGTAAAAAAAATGTGAACCAAAACTGTAACTCTAACATGGTTGTAATTCAATTAATTACATGTTAAATTTTAGCTCTAACAAAATAACGTAGTTCAATCATGTGATATCTTTTCCGCCTCCATTTGTTAAGTTCTTCATAGATTTGGTTATTAAAATCACAAGAAGAGGAAGATGACGAGCTCACGATAATGAAGAGAGGCACAGTTAAGCTTTCAATTTGATTTCCCTAGAATAGCACTACGGTAGAGTAAGATATTTGGGTAAAACTCAAGTTAATTTGATTAAATTGGAATTGAGCTTTAAATTAGAAATAACAAATTTATTTAGGAAAAAATAAAATAATTTAGCTTATTTAAGATAAAAAAAAATTAGGGAGATTAGGTTTTTCCGTTCTTGGTCTAAAACCAAGAGTCGAACCAATCCTATCGGTTCTCGATTCAGACACTCGTTCAGATATTTAATTTAAGAAGAACTATTTGGTTCGATTGATTTGGTTCGATAGTTTTGCCCAACCCTAATTATTAGACCCAATTTTGTGTTGGTCGATAACTGGTCTATCGCCTTTTGTGAAGTGGTGTGATGTGTATTGCGAATATTGTTGGAGAATTTAAATAAAATTGTTTCAGTAAATGATATTTCCAGAATCGACTTGCTAAAGTAAGAACATGATGTATTAATTAAACGAGTAAAACAAGAATCATTAAACGATAAAAACAGTATAGAAATCATTAAAATAATTGCAGAATTCGGTATGAGGATAATCGAGGCGAGAACTAGGCTCTCTATCCTTAAGACATTTTTACCCCGTCATACGGTGCTTACGGTATGGTATATGGTAAATCGTCTCCCAAGATACAACGATCAAAACTTGCAGAAGCAGCACTTCGACTGCAAGACAGCGAACCAGAAATGGAGTACTCTCTCAGACAAATGCAGAAAAGAAAGATGCGACAAAGACTATGTATGCAGTGTGAATTCGAGTGTTTTTGGTGTGTCGAAAATGAAAGCCTAAGAACTCTTTAAATAGAGGAGGGAGTTTGACGGTTGAGCCTCGTACAACTCCCCACTTTGAGCAGTTTCACCACTCACGCCCACTTAACTCACAGTTAAGACATCCACTTAATCAATTGACGGTTCAAAGAAAAACCGTGAAAGGGAGGGAATTAATTAATTGAATTCAGATAAAAATTTAAATAAATTTTATCCAAAAAATTAATATTGACCCGGGCCTGCCCAGGCCTAGGCCCAAGCCCACGATCGACCCGACCCGACTCGAGCTCGAGCTCGTGCTCGTGCCGTGCCGAGCCTAGCCGGCCGGTCGGACGGAACTGTCCAAAGACTTGATATTAATGATGTGCTAGGTATGAGATGTGATTTACCATGATTTGAATTTATTGATTATTGAATCTTCATATTGATGTGAGCAAAATTCTTCCATTTTCTCTCTACAACTAATTCATCTGCTACTACCATATCTGCTAATATCAACTCTATTTCCAAGCTCAATGGGACAAACTTCAAGGATTGAAAATAGAGTGTATTAATTGTTCTCGACTGCATGGATCTAGACCTTGCGCTCCGGATTGAGCAACCCACTCCTCTGACGAACAAAAGTTCACCTGATGAAAAGAGGAACTTTGAGAAGTGGGAACGCTCTAATCGCATGAGTCTGATGATCATTAAGCGCGGCATTCCGGAAGCCTTTCGAGGCGCAGTATCTGAAGAAGTGACTAATGCTAAGGATTTCCTTACCGAAATTGAGAAACGTTTTGCGACAAACGATAAGGCTGAAACAAGCACGCTTTTGCAAATCTCGATTTCAATAAAGTATAAAGGCAAAGGAAGCATAAGGGAGTACATCATGGAGATGTCTCACATTGCTTCAAAGCTAAAGACACTAAAGCTCGAGCTGTCTGATGACTTGCTCGTACATCTGATATTGATATCGCTTCCTGCACAGTTCAGTCAATTTAAGGTCAGTTATAACTGCCAAAAGGAGAAATGGTCTCTAAATGAGCTCATTTCATATTGTGTGCAAGAGGAAGAAAGGCTGAAACAAGATAGAACTGAAAATGTTCACTTGGCAATCACTTCTAAAGATAAGGGCAAGAAAAGAAAGAAGGGATTTCAAGCTGCTCCTAAGGGTCCAGCACAAAAGAAACAGCAAGAGGACAACAAAAATGCAAGTTTCTTTTGCAAAATTACTGGACATGTGAAGAAGAATTGTACCAAATATCTCGCATGGCGTGCAAAGAAAGGTATAAACTTACTTTGGTCTGTTCTGAGGTTAATGTAGCTTCAGTACCTAGAAATACTTGGTGGTTAGATTCTGGTGCTACTACTCATATTAGTATTTCTATGCAGAGATGCTTGAGCTACTGAAAGCCAAATGATGGTGAAAGATACATCTATGTTGGTGATGACAAGTCGGTGGAAGTTGATGTAATATGCATTTTTAGGTTATTGTTGGGAACTGGTCATTATTTGGATTTGAAAGACACTAAAGTTGTACCGTCTTTTAGACGAAATTTGGTTTCTGTTTCTTTGTTGGACAAATTTGGTTATTGTTCATTTGGAAACAATCAGTTTAGTCTTTCTTTAAATTCTAATATTATTGGTACTGGTTTATTATCTACATTTGATAACCTCTACTTGCTTGATACTGTTACATCATATAATGAAAACCTGCATGTGGAAACACGTGGTACTAAACGTAAATTAAATAAAGAAAATTCAGCAAAATTATGGCACAAGCGCTTAGGTCATATCTCTAAATCTAGAGTTGAACGACTTGTGTCAGATGGTATTTTGGACTCCCTTGACTTCACATATTTTGATGTATGTATTGAATGTATCAAGGGAAAACAGACCAAAACAAAAGGATTAGGTGCTAACATAACTTCGGATGTCTTAGAATTGATACACACAGATATTTGTGGTCCATTCCCTACGGCTTCTTGGAATGGTCAACAATATTTTATATCATTCATAGACGATTACTCACGTTATGAGTACCTATATCTTATTCATGAAAAGTCTGAGTTGCTGGACATGTTCAAAGTGTTTAAAACTGAGGTTGAGAACCAACTCAACAAAAGGATAAAAAGCTTTAGGTCTGACCGTGGTGGTGTGTACTATGGCAGAAATGACGGTTCAGGTGAACAATGTCCAGGACCATTTGCTAAATACCTAGAAGAATGTGGAATTGTCCCACAATACACCATGCCGGGACGCCTAGCATGAATAGTGTAGCTGAAAGACGAAACAGAACTCTTAAGGATATGGTAAGGAGTATGATTAGTCATTCTACTTTACCAAAATCACTCTGGGGAGAAGCATTAAAGACTGCAGCTTATATTTTGAATAGAGTACCAACTAAGGCTGCTGTTAAAACTCCTTATGAACTTTGGATAGGAAAAAAGCATAGTCTAAATCATTTTCATATTTGGGGATGTCCAGCCGAGGCTAGGCCTTATAGGCCATATGAAAAGAAATTGGACTCCAAAACAGTAAGCAGCTACTTTATTGGTTATTCTGAGCGATCAAGGGGCTATAAATTTTATGATCCCACGACTAAGTCAATTTTTGAAACGGGAACTGCAATATTTTTTGAAGATGTTGAGTTTGGGGGAAGAAATAAGGTTAGAGACATTGTCTTTGAAGAAGAAGTTGAGGATACTATTACTTTTGACAATGTACAAGTTCCTATACCTGTCATTGATCAAGAAGTATATCCAGAACCTCAACAAGACAATATTGAAGAACCTCCCATCCAAAATGAGGTAATTATTCTAGAACTCAACAACTTCAAGAACCAATACTTTTAAGGAGATCCACGAGAGAAAGGAAAAATACTATTTCGGATGATTTTATAGTATTTCTCCATGAACATGAGGAAAATAATGGATTGATGGAAGATGATCCAATCAACTTCCGTCAGGCCATGTAGGGTTCAAAATCTCAAAAGTGGATTGATGCCATGAATGATGATTATAAGTCTATACAAGACAATAAAGTTTGGGATCTTGTCCTATTACCAGAAGGTGCAAAACCCATTGGTTGCAAATGGATATTTAAAACCAAAAGGGATTCAAATGGTAATGTGAAAAGATATAAGACTCGTCTTGTAGCTAAAGGCTTTACTCGAAAGGAAGGTATTGACTACAAAGAGACTTTCTCTCTAGTTTCAACGAAAGACTCTTTCAGGACAATCATGACACTTGTTGCGCATTTTGATCTTGAGCTACATCAGATGGATGTTAAGACGGCGTTCCTCAATGGTGACATTGATGAAACGATTTATATGGTGCAACTAGAAAACTATGCGTCAGGAGACCCAAAGAATATGGTTTGCAAATTAAAGAAATCAATTTATGGGCTCAAGCAAGCTTCCCGTCAATGATACCACAAATTTCATCAAGTAATTATCTCATTTGGTTTCGAGATGAATGCTGTTGATGATTGTGTGTATCACAAGTTCAGTGGGAGTAAGCATATTTTCCTAATTTTGTATGTTGATGACATACTGCTTGCCACTAATAATATAGGCATGTTGCAAGAAACCAAGAGATTTCTATCAAGGAATTTTGAGATGAAAGATCTTGGTGACGCCTCTTTTGTATTATGGATTCAGATATATCGGAATCGCTCTCGAGGTATTCTTGGATTGTCACAAAAGGGTTATATTGATAAAGTACTTAAGAGGTTTGGCATGCAGGACAGTAAATCAGGTGACACCCCTGTCGCTAAGGGAAATAAATTTAGTCTCAAATAATGCCCGCAAAATGACCTTGAAGTTAAAGAAATGCAGAAGATTCCCTATGCATCAGTTGTTAGGAGTCTTATGTATGCTCAAGTTTGCACACGTCCAGATATAGCATTCATTGTTGGAATGCTAGGCAGATATTTAAGCAACCCTGGAATGGATCATTGGATAGCAGCCAAAAGGGTTATGAGATATTTGAAGAGAGCAAAGGATTACATGCTCACCTATATCAGATCGGATCAGTTAGAGATCATAGGATACTCCGATTCTGATTTTGCTGGATGCCAAGACAGTAGGAGATCCACATCAGGCTATATTTATCTGTTAGCTGGAGGAGCTATTTCCTGTAGGAGTGCTAAGCAGACACTCATAGCTTCTTCTACCATGGCAGTAGAATTTGTAGCATGCTTTGAGGCATCTAATCATAGAACATGGCTGCGAAATTTTGTCACTGGGCTGCGTATTCTGAATGGCGTAGAAAGGCCACTAAAGTTATATTGTGATAATAACTCAGCAGTTCTATATTCTAATAACAACAGGAGTTCATCTAAGTCAAAACACATTGACATCAAGTTCCTGATTGTGAAGGAAAGAGTACAGAGTGGACAGATTTCCATAGAGCATATTGGGACAAACTCCATGATTGCAGATCCGCTTACTAAGGGATTGACACATAAGGTCTTTCATGAGCACATTGCTCATATGGGTGTTGTATATTATGAGGATATCAAGTTTTAGTGGGAGTTTGTATTTTCATTGCTTTATGTTTTGGACATATTTGTGTATTTGGATATTGTTCTGTACAGAAATAAAGTATTCAGTTCATTACACTCTGTTATTATGTTCAGTACCGATCTCACTTAAGAAATAAGGTTGGACCAGTTGGAAATAGACATGTTTGGGTCACATAACATGTAATTTTCATGCTACACTCCCATGATTGATCTATGTCATTTGGTTATATGGGTGTACGTGACCATTGATGGATTTAGTCACGTTAAATGTGATGAAAATCGCTTTGATCCTATATGAGTATGACTGATGGACGAGATTGTTTGAAATACCCGAAATAATAATAATAGCAAAATTTTAAGCTCATAAGGTTGTGCACATTTGAAAGGTTACACATATGGTCCAGTGGGAGATTGTTGGAATATTTTAACAATTTGGGGCCACATGTAACATATTGGAATGTGTGTGCTATTATCTAAAGTAAATTAGTCAATTAAAGTGATTCATTAAAGATGAATTTTGACTAATGGGTATTGAATTTCGTGAAATTAAAGTGTAGAGACCGAAAGTTTGTTTTAAATTGTTGAGGGGTCGATTTAAAATAAATGAAAGATAATGATTGATCATTATCTTATGAATATATGAGTTATGGTCCCCATTTGAGTGTGTTCTTCAAGATTTCTACATCCCCATCCATAGAAATCAAGATTGAAGTGAAGTTCATAAATCAAATTGGAAGATCGTGATCCTTTCAGACTAACAATCTAATTATCATGGATTCAGGAATGTTTTATGTTTATGTTCATTTTCAGATTTCAATATGGAGATGGATCTAAGGTTTTTTTTTATGTGAAAATGATTTGAATAAAGTATATAGATCGATTATTCCTTTTCAATTTTCTATCAATTCATTCTTGTATGTGAAGTTCCATTTAACAGAGCTTGGCTAAGAAATAAGTAAAAGCAACTTATATGTAATTTAGATCAAGAAAAGAACATTTATTTTTTTAACCAACTTAACTTAAACATACGTCTAAGTGAACTTTTAAGAATAGCCAAACATATGCTCTATTTCAATGTTGATTTTCATTAGTATCTATATATTGTACAGGATGTGCCTTTATAGAATTTTTTCATTTAAATCAACAACGAATGGCAAAATTATAGGATGACTTGGGATGAAAATTTGTTGTATGAACTAGTACAATAGAATATGTTTCATTTCTATACTAATTATTCATATTTTAGCTATTCTTTTAGGTGCTTGAGGGTGGCGTTCTTGATCCAGAGACTACAGTAGTTTCTATATTCCCATCTCCCATGCACTATGCGAGCCCAACTGAGGTACAGTGGCACGCTAAGGCTCGGATTAACGCAGGTGCAAACTTCTACATAGTAGGCCGGGACCCTGCTGGCATGAGCCACCTACTTGAGAAAAGAGATATTTATGATGTAGATCATGGTAAGAAGGTGCTGAGTATGGCTCCCGGATTAGAGCGGCTCAACATTCTTCCATTAAAGGTGAAAAAATGATGCTAAGATGTATTTATTATGGGTTCAATTGGTCACAAAAAATCTGAAGTATTCTCTTCGTATGCTTCTTTTGCTAAAACTTGAGCAGTTTCTTGAAAACTCACTTCAGATATGAAACTTTGAGTATTGAGAGATGCTCTTGTTATTCCCAATAAGACGGTGGGCTCGGTAACAGACCGCTTCCAAAGCGCTCTCCGTTCATTAATGAAAAAATTTACTGCCATGTAGAAAAAAGAAATCTTGAATAATAATTGGTTATTACGGATGAACTTCAGGTGGCTACTTATGACAAGACTCAGGGTAAAATGGCATTCTTTGATCCATCAAGGCCTCAAGACTTTCTGTTCATATCTGGTACCAAGGTAATTCTATTATTAACATATTTGATCAAAGAAAGAGTAGAAGAAATTTTGATGTTTTGACGCAAGGACAATCCAAATATAAGATAAAATTAAGTTTTTCACTTTCATTCTGTTCCACGATTTTGTTTTATCTATTTTCTGAATGATTGCCTTTTTCCAGATGCGAACGCTTGCAAAGAAAGGGGAGAATCCTCCCAATGGATTCATGTCCCCAGGTGGCTGGAAAGTTTTGGTCGATTATTACGACAATTTGGCTCCCTCTGGGGATGGCAGAGTACCTGTCCCTGTCCCTGCTTAAATTTATTACTTATGCTTGGGAGAAATATTAAACCTATTTATCCAATGTATCATTGCATAAAACTTGGTTAAAACTCACTTCAGCTGAATAAGATCATACGAGGCATGGGTACATAATTGCAAGAATTGGCCTCAACATGTAATATAGTGCCAAAAATGGCTCGTGTATTCGTGCACCCGTCTCGTGCATGCTGTATTATATCGTGTTTGTGCTGTGTGAAGAAAATGGCTTGTGGGTTGCTGTTGAAACTTGGAACACTTAAAAAGTGATTTTGTCTGTCAATTGCCATCTTGTTTTCACGCTTAGAAGTTAATGAAATCGTGAAAAGAACATAAAAGAATTGTACTTATAATTCCATTTTTTATGTTCCTAATCTTTTATTGATATTAACGTTCCCCAACCATATTCTTAATATATGGGGAATTTTTTAAGGATTAAATTAGGGTCCATTTGATTGTAAATGAAGAAAATGGGTGAAAAGAAAATGTTTTATAGGGAATTAAATTATCTAGAAATTATTTTACTGAAAATTATAATTAATTGTGTTTTATTGGTACAATTTTCTATCTGAAAAATGTTGAAAGTTTAGTTCCGTTTGACTTCGTTTTTTTATGGAATTGTCCATGAAAGTGATAATTTTTTCTACCAGTTGGTCTAGAATTTGTTTCAATTGCCAAAAAAAAGTTTAAAAAAAAATCACCATATCGAATACCATTCGTTTGGTTTTGTTTTGCATGGAAATTGTCCATTAAAGAATTTTTTTTTTTTTATCATTGTTGATAGAATTTTTTTCAATTGCAAAAAAAAAAAAAAACTCATAAGAACCTGAAAAATCAATTCCAACCAAAACAACAAGAAAATGTTTTCTTCCAAAAGTTGGAAAATGTAGTAAGGTGGAAAAAAAATTCGGGGAAAATTTTGCTATCAAACAATTGCAAAAGTTGGAAAATGGATGGAAAATCATGATTATCAAACGAGTCCTTAGTGTAGAAAATGAAAACTACTCTTAAAATTTATTTATGTGAGGATTCTTTTTATTTTTCAGTCTTTCTTAATACGTAGTTATATTTATAATGATTAACTTTCTCCTCCATTGAGTTTTCTGTTTAAAACATATGTTTGTTACTGGATATGCAAGTATTTTGGATGAGAGTGAACATAAGAATTGATTTTGGAGTTCAACTAGTGTTTGTGTGGGTATATATATATATAGAGAGAGAGAGAGAGAGAGAGAGAGAGAGAGAGAGACACACACACACACACACACACGAAGAATTCATGCATATTTGAGTAGAACAGTTGAAAGAGATTATAAATCAGTTGGAAAAGAGGAGAAATAAGAAGAGCCTACAAAAACACGCTTAACAATCAGCTTGGTTGTTAGATTACGTGAGCAAGTACAATACGAAAGCGTTTTTAAGTTCTCTAAAGTTTTGCTGAGTGACGTCAAACTTTTGGTGGTTAAATTTTATCGTTTATAGGTCCGCTTTAGTGTTTTTCTATTTTGAGTCAATTTAGGGATTTTTTCGTCATTTTTTGTAGTTTCCTAGTTCTATTTGAATTCATCTACCAAATAAGGATTTTATATTGATGCTTTAAATATGTTTTAAGGATTTGAAAATCCTATAGCCGTTTTTCGAATAATAATATTTCAATTTTCAATTATATGGTAGATTTTAATATTTTTTACATTTGGTAGACCGAAATTCGAGCAACACCTACTCGTATGTTACGAATAAGACACTTTTTATTATTATTCACATTTTCGTATTGCGTCATAGAGGCTAAGTCGAGGACTGTCTTGGTTGAATAGGAGGTTCAAGCCGATCTAGATAAGAACGAAAAAACTATGTCTCGTTGAGGACTGAGTTGATTGAATTAAGAACATAAAAACTATGTTTTGACTAGAATGTTATTTTCAACAAGGGTAAATAAACATTTTGTATATTCTTAAGCAATTAGAATCCTACAATGACAAGAAGGAAACAAAGTGAGTAATTTTTTCCCCATGTTTGGGGTGAATTAAAAGTTGATAAAAAATTTAAATTAAAGTTAATTAGTTTTAAGCTCACATTTCATGGGATTCACAACTTTTCAACTACACATTTAATCAACTTTTATCAGCTTTTATTAAAAAAAAAAAAAACAGATTTTAATTTACACCGAACATGAGTGACGTCTAGTGCTTCAAAATTCCTCTTTGTATATTATGGTGCACAAGGGCAGAGCTAAAAGAAAATATTTGTGGGGGGCAAATTACCAAAAAAAAAATAAAATAATAATAATATATATATATAATCGTGGGGGCAAAAATTGAAAATTACAAGCATTTTTTTTAGAAAAATTTGAAAAATTATTGGACAAAATTTGAAATTCTAAATTTAGCGTAAGGACAGCTAAGCCCACTGCCATCCAGCCCTGGTGGTACACCTCAAAAAGCAAAACAATCGCGTAATGCACTACCATATTTTCCCTTTGTTTGAGGCACCAGTCATTCAATTTCAATGGAGTAACAAATACGATCATACTAAGATTTAGCACACAAAAAGTAAGAACGACAAATGAGAGAGTTTTAAGAGAAATCTCTTTGTTAGAGATTCCTTTTATATAGAACATATACACGTTGATTTACAACTCTTAAAATAGGAAAATTATCACATACAAAGCTATATATAACTTATCCTATAGTTAGTATATCCTAAACTAAGGAAAAAAAATAAATAAATCAAAGATTATAAGTATAGAATAGTTGGGAATTTGTTGTAGAAATTGCTCGAAATCTGCTATAGAAACTGCTGGGAATCTTCTATCGAATCCTGAGAATCCGTTTGGTGATTTTAGGTGTAGTATGTCGGGAATAGAATTTGCTAGTGACTTTCCTTTGACATCCCTCTTAAATTGATGTAGATAGATTCACAAGCATCAATTTACTAACTAGGAAATGAAGGCGTTGATGGTCATGTATTTGGTAAAGATATCTGCAAGCTATAGAGTAGTTAAAATGTGTGGAAGGGTTATAACCTTAAGGTCAAAGACATCTCAGATGAAGTGGTAGTCAACCTCTATGCATTTTGTGCATTCATGGTAGACTATATGTTTGTGGCAATTTGGACGTCACTAGTGTTGACATCATGTAGTGGAGTAGGTCGAATTGAGGAGAAACCAAGTTTTGTGTTGAGACCACACATCCAAATGTTCTCGAAGCACGTAGCAGACATGATGTGATACTCGGCCTAGCGGACGACTTAGGGATACAGTCCTACTTTTTGCATTTCCAAGAGATAAGAATATCACTAAGTAACATACACCATCTAGTAGTAAAGTTCTTGGTGTTCGGGCAACCTGCCCACTCAGCATAATAGTAGGCTTGTAGCTGAAGTGAAGTACCAGTAGGGAAGAAAAAATCACGACTAGTTATGCCTAGGACGTAGCGCATGATGCAACAAACAACATTTAAATAGAGATACCGAGTTGTTTACAATGAACTCACTGATGATGTGGAAAGCATAAAAGATGTTCGGTTGAGTGATGTGAAATAGATAAGACTACCAACCAACTTCCGATATAGAGTGAGATCCTCAAGGAGTTTCCTTTAGTCACATATATATTTCACATTAATTTTCATTGAGGTTTTCCCCAAAATAGTGTCTATGAGTATTGGTAACTGAACCAGATCTTGAAAATACTTCATTTGATCTAAGAAGATACCTTAAGGTTGACGAAGCACCTTTAAACCCAAAAAATAGGTGAACTGGCCAATGTCCTTCTTGTGAAAACTAGAATGCAATAATTTCTAAATTGCAGAGAAGGTTGCAATATCTAAACTAGTGATAATGATGTTGTCCACATAAATAAGGATAACCCTTTTGTAGGAAAAGAGAAGAGTAATACTGACTTTGAGTGAACGAAAAGCCAATGAGAGTAGGTATACCAGAGGAAAATTTATCAATGTGTAAAAATACGCTCTTAACATCCATTTGATGAAGGGGCCACGATTGAGAGGATGTAAGGGCCATTGTTGTTTGTATGGTAGTTATCTTGGCCACTGGTGCGAATGTCTCATCATAGTCTAGGCCATACTCTTACACTTTGCCAAAGACCACCAATCAAACTTTGTACCGATCTAAAAACTCTTCAATGAAGCTTGATGGAGAATACCCATTTACTCCCAATTGGTTTCGTGGATGGGGGACATGGAATAATATCCCAGGTCTGGTTTTCTTCAAGTGGGTGAAGTTCTATTTCAATAGCTATCCGCCAGACTAATGCTAGAAGACAAATTGATCGTCAAGGATGAAGGACGAGTGAAGCCAAACCTATTAGGCGGTCTACGAACCCGAGCACCTTATCTGAGATAGACAAGTTTTGATGTGATCCAGACAAGGCTTCAAATGATCAAAGAATCCAAATGCATTGAAAAGGAGTCAAGGTCGAGCTCGGGAAGGAGTTGGGGTTCGAATCAAGCCAAAGAAGCCATTCAATTGTGTAATCGAGCTATGGAGTCCAAAATGTTGGAGATAACAAGCCATGGACAAGTTTCGTGAAGGAACCGATGGCCGAGAAGCATTGGAAAGCGGTCGAAACAAGAAGCCAAAATAGAGGCAAAGTTGAAGAACCATTCGGCCGCATGGCTAGCAACCGAAAGTTGCATGGGCAAATTGGTTTTGCCCATGCGGCCGCATGGACCAATTTACTGGAGAGAATTTTCAATTTTTATTTAGTTTCCTAGTTTGATTCATTTACCTTCTTTTAGTATCTTTCAGCATATTTTGGGCCCTCCCAATTTCGTAGCAAATAGGATTTCCTTAGTTTTCATATAAATATTTTGCATTATTTCATTGTAAAATATACTTTTATTATTATTGAGAATTAATACAACCTTGTGAGTGTTTTCCTCCAATGTTCTTGGTAGCTTAAAGACTTATATCTTGAACTTATCAAAAGGTGTTGCGGTCATTTTGTGGCGTTTTCACTTCACAGTTCTTGTTTCGGGTAATCAACGGGTCGAATTTCTTATGCGTAATCTTGGTTTTTGGTACGGGTCGAACAACGGGTCGGGTTGCTCTTTAGGAGAAGTGATTTCTAGCTTTCTTGGGTTGGTTTTAACTTGTTCGTGGGTTCCCAAAATCCATTCTTGGCTGGGTTCACATTAGTTAGTCTCAGAGTTTGACTCTATATTTCAGGTCATCTATCATTTACTTTCCAGCAATTTATTTTATTGTTTGAGTAAAAAAAAAAAGAATCAGTTTTATTGTTCTTGTGTGAGTAAAAAAAAATATCAGTCTTTATTGTCTTGTTTTGCCTCTAGATTATATTTAGTTGTTTATTGAGTTAGTAAAAAAATTAATATTCATCAGTACAGTCTAAAAAAGGAGACAAAAAAAAAAGAGAAACAAAAAAAAGAAGAAATCTCTTAATTCTTCATGAACGTTTAGAGGCAAAACATGACAAAAGCAAATATCGATTTTGAGTCATTTTGTTTCTTTTCTTGAGCTTGAGTCAATTACCTCAGCCTGTACATATTCTGTTGATTATCCGAACTTGTGCTTGTAGTGGTGTTCGTTGTGGGATTGTGTCCTCTTTGATTGAGATCAGTTATTTCTCGAGCCATTGAGAAAGGATGACGAGCGGTAAAAAGTAGAGTGGTGAGCTCATTATCGGATACAAGCTAATCTTGAGTGATACACGAGTGCAAACATGTGAAGTAAATTGTTTCGTTCTTTTTATTATTTCTTTTTATTTAAATTCTTGTTGTTTACTTAATTGCAAACGGGAAGCATGAGTAAATGCGAGGATGAAGATGTACCTAAGGGGATTTATGCGGAGATTATAGGTAGTTTGCAAGTTATACATCATAGGTTTGATCAATTGAGTTTGGTGGTTGAGCGTGTTAGCCCAATAATAACTAACCGGGGGGCGGGGGGAGAGTGAATTGGTGTTTGAAACTTTTTTGACAATTAGTCTCAAAACTATTCAATACACAAGAAAAAGATTCAAAGTGTAATAAGAGAGATAAATATGCAAACTAGATAACTTAATTCAAATATGAATATAACACAATATAAATGACAATGTAAAGTAAAGTGCAATAATATAAAGATAACAAACCAATTTAATGGGGTTCGATACACAATGTGTTCTACGTCCCCGTTACCAAGTTCTTCGTCACGAGCAAGGCTAAATGCACTATAATGGTAACTTACAACAAGGAGTACCAATCCTTAAGTGACTTACAACAAGTAGCACCTACCCTTAAGTGACTTACAACAAGGAGCACCTACCTTTAAGTGACTTACAACAAGGAGCACTTATCCTTAGGTGACTTACAACAAGAAGCAATTATCCTTACAATCGAGCTTTCACAAGGCTCTTGAAACTGTCAAAATGTAAGCGATAATTTTACAATTGAAGAAACTCTCTTAACCAATGATATAATCAAGTTAAGTATTAGAAAGTTAGGTAAACACTTCAATAGATAGCAAATAATAAAGCTCAAGTGTTTGTGTTGTAAACTTTGATGAATAATGAAATAGTTTATATCTTTGTATCAAAGTTTTCAACCTATGATCTCTCTTAACAAATAATACAAGTTAAGTATGAAGAGAGATTTTACACTTTAATAAAAGTGTTGGCAAAGAAAACCTTTATCAAGAATTGAAAGAGATGAGATTGAGAAGTTTCTTTGTAAAATAAAATTCTTGATAAAATTAATTTTGATCAATCAATGAATTCTTTGTATTAAAGTTTTCAACCTATGATATCTCTTAACAAATAATACAAGTTAAGTATGAAGAGAGATTTATACTTAAATCAAAGTGTTGACAAAGAAAACTTTTATCAAGAATTAAGAATATATGAATGAAATTATGAAAACGTTTTTTTACAAAATGGAATTCTTGATAAGATGGATGAAATAGGTTGAAACAATCAAGAATTTCTTTGTAATAAATGAAAAAGAATTTATAATCAAGTAAACTCAATAATTTTCAATAAATAAGCTCTCTAAATATCTCTTGCAAGTTGTTGGAATTGAATGCAAAAGATATTGCAATTTATAGATGAAAAGATTGAACCATAGGAACTTCCGATTGATCAATTTCGGTGGACCGAAGTGTGAATATATCCATTGTAAATTCAAACCGTTGGAGTTTCGGTCGGTACTTCGGTCGATTGGTTCGGTTGATCGAAGTCAACCGGATTTTTTTTTGAAAATGTTTTGAATGATGTTAAAAATATGATATAAGTTTAAACATCATTTTGGAAATCAATTCTACCTTTGATCAAAACATTTTATGCAAATGATGATAACTTTTCGTGCACAAAATTATTTTTGAGCTATTATCATTCATTACTAAAGATCAAAGTGTTATACCTTTACATATGATCTAGAAAGCCTAATCTTTGATATTCCTTCAAAATTTATTTCATGTTTGACTCTTCAACTCTTTAATCTTGATCTTTTCGACGTTTATCTTCAAAGCTCTTGTCTTGAATGATTTGGCTTGAACCTTCTTCATGAGCCCGAATTGATATTTTTGATTTTGGTCTTTTTAATCGATTTACGCTGGATGCTTTGATGACTAAATCACTCAAAATCAATTTTTAGAAATAATATTGTCTTGTTTGTTATAATCAAAACATTAAGGTTATAATCAACTATAGGTCAACAGAGCGTATTTTTGCTGATGTAGGTAGGTATGAAACTTTGATTGGGAGTCAGCAGTGAGGGACGTCCCAAAAGGTTTCTCGTGGGGATAGGGGCGACAAGCTTGAACGAAAGAGTAGTCATTTTGTTGGAGTTGGTGTTGATATGGGAAATGTGCGTAAATAAGAGATTAGAGAGCATTATAGAGAATGTAATAGAGTCGCGAAACCTGTAGTGGAGGAAGCTTGTGTGTTGATGCGTGATTTTCATAAACCCATCAACGTGGATGATGTTGAGCAGCTACGGGAAACGATATTTCAAATTAGATGTCATGTTATTAGCAAGGTGTGTAGTTTGATTATTGAAGGAAGTAGTTGGGTAAATATTGTTAGTGCTATGCTTGTCAAGAAACTTGGGTTGACTACAGTCAAACATTCCAAACCTTATAAACTGCGATGGTTAGATGAATGTGAAGAGGTTAGGGTATGTGAGCACGTGTTGATAAGTTTCTCAATTGAGAGATACCACGATGAGGTGTTGTATGATGTCATTCCTACGTATGTCGGGCATATACTATTGGGTAGGAAATGACAGCATGATAGGAAGGTGAAACGTGATGAACGCAAAAAATAGGTACAACTTTACTAAGGATGGGAAGCTTATTAGTTTTGCATCGTTGACATCACAACATGTTTATGAAGATCGACTCAAATTAAAAAGTGAGTGAGAGAAAGAAAATAAAGAGCAAAAAAATGAGAGCGAGAGAGAAGAAAGTAAGATGGCTGAGAGTGAAGAAAAAAGAGTAGAACCACAAAAGAGTGAAGAAGAAAATAGAAAGGTGGCTAAAACAATAGTAGAGCCACAAGAGGGAAATATAGAGAGAATAAAAATGAGAGTGGAGAGGTGGAAAAAAAATGAGCCACAAGAGGTAAAAGAAAGTGAGTTGCCAGAGAGAAGAAAAATCATAAGTGAGCTTACATGAAAAAAAAAAGAATGAGTGTGAGGGGGCTTTAGTGAGAACTAACAATCCTTCCCCCAATTTCGATTATTCTCTTTTACAGGAATTCAAGGAATTAGTCCGTGTAGGAATAATTCGTGGTGAGCCATACATTGAGAATCCAACTGGAGCGATGCAGATGGAGGCTTTGAAGAGTAAGGATGAGAGGTGCCGATTGGAGTTATGGTAACATGTCAAAACTTTACACCTAGGATAGAGAATGGGCAGGCGTATAGGAATAGTTTTCAATATAGGACATGTACTTTTGCAAATGCTGATGCATCCAATCATTCTGTGAGTATAATAAGTACACTGTCCAATACATTTATGGAAAATGCCTTGCTTGTTCATGATTTACACTTACTATATCATCATATTCTAGCATGTCACACGGAGTTAATCATATATGCTAGGCAATTGTTGCATTATCAGGAATTGTAGGCAAGTGTGTTTGAGTTTATATCATAATTTTCTTACCTATCTTAGATTGGATTTATGGAATGTGTTAGGATTAGATGTAATGCCTACTAATTCCATTCCATACGTTAATTTAACGAGGGGTTTTAATCTACTAATGATGTTCAATTTAATATCTTCATCTCTTGGTGTTAGTATTGGGTTTTGTGAGAAACATGAGATCCTTCTTGACACATATCAATGTAGCCGAGGGATCCGCTGAGATGTGTTTTGTTTAATCGAGACACTGATGTTTGGAAGAGCCTACGTATAAGGCGAAAACGAATTCAAATGAGGTCCAGGCTACATCCTAAAGGAGATGGACCTTCCATATCATTGTTATGAGCGAGATCGGTGGACACAACTTGGTCCTTGGGGTAAGTTGGTGATTGTCGATATTTTTGAGGTTGCTAATGTTGATTCGTTTGATGCAGGTTCGAACTTGAGGTCGAATCTTTTCGAAGAGAGAGGGGAGCTGTGATCCAGACAAGGCTTCAAATGAGCAAAGAATCGAAGTGCATTGAGGAGGAGTTAAGGTCGAACCCAGGAAGGAGTCGGGGTTCGAATAAAGCCAAAGAAGCCACACAAACATGTAATCGAGCTATGGAGTCCAAAATGTTGGAGTTGACAAGCAATTGGACAAGTCTCGTGAAGGAGCTAAGGGCAAAAAAGGATTGGAAAGCGATCGAAACAAGAAGCCAAAAAGGAGGCAAAGTTGAAGAACCATGCGACCGCAAGGCTAGCAACCAAAAGTTGTATGGGCAAATTGGTTTTGCCCATGCGGTCGCATGGGCCAATTTCCTGGCAAGAATTTTCAATTTTTATTTAATTTCATAGTTTGATTCATTTACCTTTTTTTAGTATCGTTCAGCATATTTTGAGCCAAATTTCGTGGCAAATATGGTTTCCTTAGTTTTCATATAAATACTTTGTATTATTTCATTGTAAAATAGATTTTTATCATTATTTAAAATTAATTCAAAATATATATCTTGAACTTATCAAAAGGTGTCGTAGTTCTTTTATGGCGTTCCCACTTCACAATTCTTGTTTCAGGTAATCAACGGGTTGGATTTCTTACGCGTAATCTCTATTTTTGGTATGGGTCGAACAATGGGTCAGGTTGCTCTTTGCGAGACGTGATTTCTAGCTTTTTTGGGTTGGTTTCAACTTGTTTGTGAGTTTCCAAGATCCATTCTTGGCTGGGTTCACATCAAGTGTAGTTGTTGAAACATGATTAGCTGCTAGAGGATAACCTGGAGGGGGCTCATGAGGTGCTAGAGATTGATTTAACGTGGAACAGTATCGTCTTTGGTACACAAGGAGAGGCTCAGGAGATTTCGAACCTACAAGAGGGTTAGTAAAAAAAGGCAAAATAAAAAATGAAGGGAAAGGAGGATCTTGGTGAATGGTAAAAAAATATTAATTTCTAGAAACTCGAATATGACGTAGATTTGAATCATAGCAAATATAATATTTTTGGTGTACAGAATAAGCAAACTGCATCGACTTTGCAGTGAGTTTTGTGCGTTCATGTGCATAAAGATGAATGTTGCGTTTTTTATATCGCAAGTGTACGATATCGAACAAGTAATATAGAGGACCTAAGAGTCCGGATTATTGTTCCCACGAAGACTATACTTTAGTATTGGATATATTTCTCCTACTACTATTTGATGAAATTAAACAAACTCTAAATTCAGATTATGATGAATATGGATGTTTTTGAAAAACTAAATTCCTAGAACGAATGACAATTGATGAAAGTAGGGGTGGGCGCGGGTCGGTTCGGTTCGGTTCGATTTTTTCGGTTCCAGAAATTTTCGGGTATTTAGTAAATGGAACCGTCGGTTCCAGATATAATTCTGGAACCGTTCGGGTTTGGGTTCGGTTCGGTTTGGTTCCATTCGGTTCTGTTCGGTTCCTACTATAATTAATTTTTTTTAACATTTATAATAACACTATATAACTATATTTAGAAAACTTTGTCAGTGCGTCTTGAATAATTAATCCATAATATATTAGAAAGTTTTCACAAAATGCTAACACTTTAGTACTAGACAATATAGATCACAATTTTTTTTTTGTTGCTTCCCTCAAACAGTTACTACTCCACTGCTTACCTACCAAAAGGTAACATATAAAAACATCTAACTATGTTCTCCATTTTGAGAAGTGGTACCAAAATCATTCCTATTTTCTGAAAATATTGTGAGAAATGAGGCAATTCCAACGTGCTCAGTACTTTCACCGAGTGAATCTGCGTGTGAATATTGACCAGGTTCAATCTTAGCTTTTACAAATGAACGTAATATTTTAAAGTATTAAAAATACTTACCAACTATGTAATGTAATCATCGATTGCTTGACTTGCCATGTACCATTAAAATGTTAACAATTTCTTGAGTACCATGTAAAGAAAAAGAATCCAGTAACTAGAGCTGGAAATCTCTGTGCAAAGCTCTTGGAAGGCTTAAAAAATTTGTCATTGTAAACACGATAAAAGAACGAAAGCACTGTTAGCGTTAAGAGGGTAAAATCTCACGTCTCTTAAATATGAAAAGAATAATTACGAGAGTACTCCAGCTTAGTGTGGGAACTAGAAGGAGGAGGACTTCTTCAAGTTGAGAGAAAATGACTAATGACTGGACGAGAAACATGTTGTGCGGCAGGAATGGACTGGAGAGAGAAGAAGAAGAGAGGATCGAAAATTCTAGGGCTCTTTCCCTTTTATATTTAGTGGCTTTTTTTTGCAATTTTTTTTTATGTTGGTTGGTTTGGGTTATATTCAATATACTTAAAGTCCAAATGCTCAATTGTAATAAAAAAAAAAAAAATTCGGTTCTTATTCGGTTCTTCGGTTCTTGGTTTAGAACCGAGAACCGAACCAAACCCGTCGGTTCTCGATTCGGATACCCATTCGGGTTTTTAATTTAAGAAAACCCGTTCGGTTCGGTTCGGTTCAGTTCGGTTCCGGTTTGGTTCGAACATTTTGCCCAGCCCTAGATGAAAGAATATTGGAGACACACAAATCAAAGATTCAAATATGCGAAAAGTATTAGGGCAGAACAATTTCACCTAATGATCACCTTAGTTATCAATTCAAGATTCTAGCCTAATATCGTGTTCGGTCGAATTCTCATATGGTATTCAATTTACTCCTCTTAAATTCTCATTGAGCCTATTTAATTAAATCAATTCCATATCTCTATGCAAATTCTCCTTAGTTAAACGAATTAAGACACTAGGAATTCATATAACGACCGCAGCACTTAGTATATGTATCTCTACACGTTATACCTCGTTACCGAATTTTATTACACGTTCTAAGTTTCGAACTCACCTCTCGACTCGTAAGAAACTCAATGGATCATCAAATTATTGGCCAGATAATTTAAAGCATTGTACTCATAATAAAATCAACACATGGAAAAATAAAACTCAGAAATTCATGAATTTAATAACTAAGAGTTTCAAAAAATTACATTGTTCGCCCTAATAAATAAATTAGCTACTCATAATTAAAACAATGAAATAAATAACAAAAGTTGAATACATCACCGGATTTAAATGATACAAAAGTTGGAAAAGAATTATTTCTTGCACCGAGATCTTCTTCCGCTTCCAATTCTTGATTTTGATTCGAATCCTTGATGTAAGTCTTCTCGCAAATTCCACGTTTATTTTGTGTTTTTTTTCTCTATTTTGCAAGGTGTGGAACCCCTATTTCGTGCCTCTCTTAGCATATTTATACTTCTCATACATCCTTGGTCAATTTAGAGTCCTTTTTGTGGGCTTTTTAGTAGCCCAAAAATACCCTAATTTTCTTCGCGGCGCGGCGCTTGAGCACCACGAAACTGACCAGAGTAGTGCTTGAGCGCTACACTTCTATTGAAATTTGTTCAGTTTTGTTTTCCGGCGCTTGGGCGCTATTTCCGGGCGCTTGAGCGCCAAATTCCTGCTCCCTTTCTTTGTTTATTTTGCTTCAAAAACTCTTTTTCATCCTTTCATCATTCTTTCAACCAAAATACTAGCAAACATATTAAATTCGTTCGATAATCAACATATTAATCAAGCAAATGAGGCTCCAATAGTACAAAATTCATGTGCAAAACACACTCATCAATGAACATAACACATACAACCAAATGTATTAAGGTTAGAATATTTCGGAAGACCACCAAACAACCTAGTGTATGGAGATACTTTGTTCAAATGAAGAAAGCAATCGGTTAATAGGGTGGACAGTAGTGGGAAGAGCCTCATACTAGAACTGAGAAGGGATGGATGACTCTAATAAAATGGCGCGTACAACATCAACTAGATGACGGTTCTTCCTTTCAGCCATCCCATTTTGTTGAGGGGTTGAAGGATGAGACCATTGCGAGATGATTCTACGAGTTTTTAAATAATTCCAAACAAATTAGACAAGTCCTCACCCCCTATTGTCAAAATGTAGAGTTTGATATTTGTAGAAAGTTGGTTTTGAATAAGTGCATGAAAAAGCTTAAGAATGGAAAATACTTTTACTTTAGAATGCACGAAGTAAATCTATGTGAATCGACTATAGTCGTTTATGAAATAGACGAAATACTTGTAATTAGCATGAGAAGGGTTTACACGAGAGTCTTAAAACAAAAAAAATGTAGAAATGATCATATGTTGGATTATCTTAAGAGTCATGGATATAATAGGAGCATGAGCACTTTGTGTGTCAAACGTGTTGTATCCACGGAACTAGCATCACTAGAAGAGCCAACTGTGATATTATAAGTTATTTCAGATTTCTTCGAAGGACTGGCAGGACATTCTTTGATAATGTGGCCATCCTTTTTGCAGTAGTTGAAGAATTTTTAATAGTTAGAAACCAAATGAACATATTTTTTGCAACTAAAGTACTAGATAGTGCTCATGTCCTGACCTTTTGTCTTGCCTTATACTGCAAAAGTCACGGGAACATCTTAAAATTGCAACAATTATATATTAAAAATGTGTTTATGTTCAAAGTTGATTGGACGTAGAGTATAACACTTACATCTCAAATGGAAACATAACTCAGAAATTGTTGAAATCCGGGCACCAATTAATTGGAGCGAATATATATTGGTATTCTTGTTTTTCTATTGATTTTACATTTTGCAATTTACGTTTTTGCTGCGACAAACTTAAGAATAGAGAATTATAAAAGATAGTGAAATTTAACGAATCCATGTTCCACTTCAACATTGGCCACATAAGGTTCCATTGAGCAAAGAGTGAAAACAGAAAACAACGAACAGATTCCGAAACAATCTACAGATTCTGTATTCTGACTAGAGAATAATGAAAGATAGAGCGTTTGACTAATCGATCTTAGGCTTCAACATTGACAACTTAAAGTTTCCCAGAGGAGGCATGCACCTTACAAACCAAGTGACCATAGAAGGTGCAGCAGAAAAGGCTATACACAAGCTCCATTGGCCAAATCCTAGCCTAGCTGTCCCTGAAAACCCATTCAGAAGTTCCACCATTATAAACTGAACGGAAATAATTAGTCCGATGATGCTCAAGAAAAGTTTTTTCTTTTGCATCTCCTCAAAAATGTTCTTCTCCGAAAGCCTGGTAGTGAATATGTTGAAGGCTTGACAGAGAATGTATGTACTAAGGACCAAAGTGTCCTTTTCCTCATCATTTACATTGAATAGTGATTTGCCTTTGAAATGTATAACCAGAAAGATGGCTATCTGATGTAAAGCTTGAGCCCCAATTTTGTTACGCATTTTGGCTGTCATTAGTGGCTCTTTCAAGTTTCTCGGTGGCCTCTGCATAACATCTTGAGACGGTTTCTCTATCATGAGTGCAAGAACTGCTAAAGTACCTCCGATCAGTTTCATCCACAAAAGTTGAAACACTGGAAATGGAATTTTTCCTGTTGAAACAGCTACCACAGCATCCAAACCAGGGGGTTTGCTAGATGAAACTGACATCACAAAGTCAATTACCAGAGCAACAACAGTTGCACTTAGCAAAAACTGAGTATAAATCTGGACACAGTCATATATTCCCCTACCCCATCTCAAAATATCAATGATCAAAGGAAAATCTTTGTATGACATGACAATGGCTGAGCATGCTTTAACAATTTCCGCCCCTTGGGTTCCAAAACAAAGTCCTACATTTGCTTCTCTAAGGGCCTGTGCATCTCCAATGCCACGTCCAATGAATGCAACCACATGGCCCTTCTGCTTCAAAGATTGGACCATAAGTAACTTGTCATCAGGGGTGGCTCTTGCCAGAACGCAGATATTTTCAATTTTTGCCATTCGCTCTTCTGAGCTAAACTTCCGGAATTCCTCACCATCTATTACTTCACCAGGATGGTAATCAGGCTCAATTATTCCACATTTAGTGGCCATGATTCTGGCAGTTACTTTGTTATCTCCAGTGATCAATTTGACGTTGATTCCAGCTCTACGACAATCTTCAACTGTTCCTCTTGTCCCACTTCGACGAGAATTTGTCAATCCAACAAAGCCTAATAGAATCAGTTGTTGTCGAGAGAAAGTGAAATAATCTCTTATTGATGTTTTCCTGTGTGCGAAAGCTATACATCTGAGGCCATTTTCTGCCATGCCTTCAAGAATTTGCTGAAATAAAGCTTTGGAACCTTTGTTCATCACTTTCACAGTTCCAGTACTCTCATAATAATGAGAACACATTGGAATTATCACTTCTGGAGCTCCCTTTCTATGTACGTGAATTGTATTGTCTCCATTTTTACTGATCAAAACCCCGCTTTGCCTATTCTTCGAATTGAATGGTTTGATTTCAAGAATTGTGCAGCTTTTTTTCAGACTTTCCGCATCCATCCCTAACTGCTTAACAGCCCACTCAAAAATTGCCTTCTCAGTTGAATTTGTAGGAGATGATAATGAAGACCTTGAAGGGGGTTGAGTAGTGTTTAAACCAATTCCTTGGTGCAGCAATTCAAGCACACTTGGAGCAATCAAATTATGCTGAACTTCTTCAATGGAGTTTAGACCTTGCCAGAACTTGGTCACCTACAGACAGAACAAATTAATCTTTTATTGCCATTTACATCAATCACATAAGCAGCCAGTTGAACACATGTACTATTGAAACTTAACTTTGAAATCTGTATAATGAACTTCCTCCACACAGTTACCATTATACTGCCCTTAGCACTTTCCCTTTAGTATTTATATATTACCTAATCTTCTTTGACAATTTTCATTTATAATATCCTGGCATGCATATAAAAAAAGTTGAAATCTCTTATACCAAAATAATAATAATAAAATGATAAAAGCTCACGGCTGCCAGGCTACCTCAAAATGGCCAGCCCGGTATGGCAGGAGGGGATTATCTATTCACAAACAACTTTACAGCAGTAGTTAATTGACCATGAAGAGTAGATTAAGTGGGCTGGGAAAGACAAAGTAGTACCTCCATGGAATCCATAGTTAAGGTTCCAGTTTTATTCATGCAGACAGTGGTTACAGATGCAACTGCATGGCAGATTGAGGGTTCTCTCACAAGAATTTTACTCTTCATCAGTCTCTTCATTGAATAAGCAAGACAGGTTCTGACAGCCGAAACCAAATCTTCTGGCCTAGATGTCGAAGCAATCATTGTTGGAGTAGCCAGAATCCCAACAATGACACCAAGAACATCACCAAAAAACACCCTTTTTCCGTTATCATAGTATAGTTTCCCTGTCAAGAAACGCAACAAAAACACCATAAATGTCAGAAGAGCAACTGTCTTACCACATTTGCCTACTATAGAGGTGATTATTTTGAGCTCGTCAATTAATGACCCCCTCAAAGAAATCCCATGGTGCTTTACGTTCTTGCCAACTGCTGTTACTAACATTCTGGCATAACCATCCCTAACTGTACTGCCAAAGTACAAGAATGGATTCTCGTGTGGGTCCAATTCGATTCGATCAATTTGCCCATCTGTCTTCGTCATATCTGTATGCAGTAAACAGCCATCTATGAACAATCCATCAGCTGGAACTTGATCACCAGGCTTTAGAAAAACTATGTCTCCCACAACAACACGACATATTGGAATTCGCTGCCATTTACTGCTTCTCACAACATCAGTTTCAGGAATATAGCTGCTGATATCTGAAAATTCAAGGCATTGACTGATTGGCCAGAATTTTCCGCTGGAGGAAACAATTACCACTACAAGAATAGCAAGTATTTTTGTCACCCCTTCTTGCCATCCATGTCGTAGGCCATGTTTTTGAATGCCAAAACATAGAGAAAGCACAGCACATATAAACAAAACAACAATCATGGGATCTCTAATTACTTCCAACACGAGACGGCGAGATATTTTTGGCAGATTATACTCGGGAAGAAGATTAGAACCGAAGGCTTTTCTTCTGCTGTCAATGTCAGTTCGATCACCTCTGATGCCATTCTCCATATCTGTTTCCAGGACTAACACCATGCCTTCTATACCTCCATGATCTCGAAGCCATTTTTTTATCTTTTGTTCTTACAAGCTTAGTAATGTGTGCAGGATCAAACGTGGAGAAACGTGACGGCTCAATGTCGACCATTGTAGTTGAATCTGTTGCCTGGTGGATACGGCCGGAGACACTGTCGGATGCCTGAAAACTATTGCTTGGCATGGTTCTCAGTATGTTCAAGACGATTCAAGAAGACAACCTAAATCAAATATGGAATAAGATAGAATTTCAGAATATAGGCATCCAAGTTTATCAGGAGGTTTAAGGGTGATGATATATAAAAGAGTCCATTGAAAATACTGTTTCAAGAAAAAGGTTCTATGGATAATCGCATCTATATCTTTATCTTTTATACGGTGATTACTTGTCACGAATCATTTAATAAAAAACTAAAAAGTTAAGCGTACATCAAGCCTTCTATGAATCTTGCATACAAAGCTACATTTACATAAATAAATGTGTCATTTTAACAAGTCAAAGTTTTAGACAAGACGAAACAACAAATACAAGGAACCTTCGTCTTCTCCTTCCATTTTCTTTTTCCTTGTTTTTAAATTTCTAACTACCAAGAAAGTATGATAAGGTGGTAGTGAAATGATACATTTATCATTGATTTTAGGTCTTGGTCTATGTATTATTATAGTTTAACGCGGCAGGAGAATAGCGATGTAATTTCTTTAAGCTTGCTGAAGCCATTGTGAAAGGCTACATAGGAAAGTGCCACGTTTTTTCTTCATATTTAAAGGGAAATTTACACGAACTGGGAAGAAAAAGATTGATTGCAATCTTTTGCCATCTAATGTTGACTTTTGATTAATTTTACATTCAATAGATTTTAAAACTTTCTTGATGGGCCTCATTTGGTTGCTTTCTAGAAGAGAGCTGCCTCATTTTTCAAGATATTGTAAAATAAATTTTTTTCTGCAAATTAATTTGTATGGACAATATGGAGTGAACCGGTAGGTGATGGGAAATTTCTAAAGAAATTATGTTTACAGTCCATATCGTTCTTGGAATTAGAAGTTTAAAGTAGACTTGTAAAGTAAACCTTCCCTGACCCTACATACAAAATAACGGGAAATACCATCAAATCACTACTGCCAAATATCCTTATAGAAAATGATAAAAGGGTAAATATATTTCCGCTATAATTTTGTTTATCCTAGCATTTTATAATATATACTAATTAAAAAAAATTAATAAATACACTATAATCATTTTACTAAGGCTAAATATATTCACACCACAATTTTTAATAATTAAACTTCATTTTAATTGCATGAAATGTTCATAACTTTTACATATTTCACATTTACGTATTCTTACTTTCAAATTAGTATAAATTGTTCATGATTATGATTTCTCTCCAATTTTTTTAAGATAAAGTAAAAAGTCTTATTTGTCCATTGTATTTTTAAATAAAAAAAATTAATTATAATAATAATAATACTACAACAATGAGATTAAATTTTTGACACATTGTAAAGCATGTCAACAATATTTTTTGGTAAAAATCATGATTAAGGACAAAATTTTTGATTAATAAAATCTTAAAATAAGAATGTGAGAAAAAAATTAAAGATATAAGTGCAATAATAAATAAGGGTCATGACCTTCAATACAATTAAAATATGATATATTTATTTAAAAAAATGTGATGGGAATATAACCAACTTTTTATTGATACAGACTTATATCCTAATCTACGAAAAACAAAATAAATGAGAAACTAAACCCTTTTACATCATCTTCTGAATTTTATTTTTATGCATTTATTGGGTATTTTAGTGATATCCAAATAACTCCTAGGTGATGATGAAATACATCGGCTCGTTTAACCTCATAGGCTATAAGCCCGAGATTGAAGAATATTGAAATCCACAGCACAAACGTTTGTAGTCCAAATCTTATTGGGTATTTAGAGGAAATCAACTCATTGAGCTAGATGCTCAATACCCAATTAATTAGAGATGAAGTGATAAGGTCGTTACGCCTCCCTTCCTCTTTCAAATTCGTAGTACTCTATCATTATCCTTTTGGTAACCAATTCTTGTTCTCGTGATGCCTATCCTTAGAGAGAATTCTAGGAAATTAGTTCTACTCCTTGCCTATAAATTGAAACCTCTTGACCTCAGTCTCTACCCACCAAAATCATTCTTGCTTTGTGCTTGATAAGAAGCAATACCGGTTATATGCTCTGTGCTTAAAACCTCTCCCGCTTTGTGCAAATATGCTTTTGTCCTTTGTGCCTGGTGTGACCTTCGTGCTTCTCCAAAGTTTGGTGTTGCTTTTGTGGTGGTGGATCAGATTTTCTGAGCCTAAGAAAAGGGGAAATTATCGTTCTTATTATTCTTTAAATTTTGTTTTCTTAATTTGATTTCTTTTATTTGTTAATTCCATAACCTAATTGTTTGATTTGTTCAATTGTAGGTGGAATTAGAATCACAACATTATTATCAGAATGTTTCATGCAATTCTTTTTTCTTTTACAGTTTCGCAAAAATCGATTTTTTTTTCTAATTTCTGCGAAAAAAGAAAAAAAAAATTGTCGGAGATACGGAGCCAGTCATTGGCGTCACCTACTCAAGGTCCACAAACTGTTTTCAAAGCCATAAAAATGACAGACGAGAATTATTTATAGGCACCTTCCAGGAGTTGTCAACCCTTTTTTGTGTGTTTTGCCAAGGGCCAATGAAAAATGGCCAAGTGGTATCCTGTAAAGAATAGAAACTTTACAGAAACTTTACTTGTACACATAACATCACTCAAAAAATGGGTAGTTTTTGAGTGGCAAATTTTCATTTCTGATTGGTTGTACCGTGGTGTGTTGTTTTCCTTGGGGTTGTGGAGGTAGAGTGGTGTGCTTGGGTGTTTGTTTGGGAATCTTGGGATTGTTGTTTTTGCATGATTGCGCTATAATTACATCACAACTCACAAATTTGTTTATTAACAAATGACGTGATGAGATTTGATTAAATCAAAATCACACCAATCATTAAAAAAAAAAATCCAATTTATCTTTTCCATTAACCCACTTTACATAAGCACAACAATTTAAGTGGTAAAAAGATTTTTTTTACAGTTTTAATTCAATTTATCATCTCATCAATCTATTAAAGAATCTGTAAATGATAATATACAACAAGTATTTTCATTTTTTTAATCTATTCTCCTTAATCAACGCGATAAACTAAAATAAAAAATTAATAAGATTCCGTTTGGTGAAGATTAAAATCAATTTTTTTTTTTTTTTTGATTGATTTTGACTAAAGTTGATGAAATGTGGTTAAAAAATTGTAGGTATGGTGAAAATGTGGTTAAGTTAATTATATACTTTGATTTTGATAAAAAAAAATTAGATTTTAACTTCTATCAACATGGCCTAAATATTATTAAATGCGAGAGAAAGCAACAAAAATAAGTGAAGATAGTGAAGAAAAGGAAGATAACTAGTGAGGGGTGATGAGGTGATGAGGAATGAATGAATCATGCTACATCTACATTTAGCTTAATATTTAGTTTGACACCCATGTGAGTTAACAGAATTCTATACATTTATTTTAAAAACATTTATTTTTTTCAAATAATGACCAATTTTTTGACACGTAAGCATGAATCAAACAAGGTGTACACAATGGGTGTACACCTAGCTTATATCAGGTAGGAATTGAAGAAAGAAACTTAAATGATTATTTATATTATTTTATATATGTCTAATTTAATTAATAAAAATATATTTAAAATTATGGTGCAACAAAAAAATAAATAAATTAGTGGCAATATAGCCATATATAATGAAAATGACCACATTTATATGAAATTATCAAAAATACCCCTAACAATAAATTAGGGGCTAATTTTAAAAGTCTTATTTTTATTGATGGTTATATACATGCATCATATTTTAACTGCATTAGAAGTCCTTAATCTTTATTAATTAATATATTTTTATTTTTAAATTTTTATCGCATTTTTATCTTTAACATGTGTAACATATATTCTGTCACAATTTTGTATTTTCTTTTACTTATTTAGAAATATGAGGGAAAATAAATCTTTTTATACCCTGTTAACAGAAATTTTGGACTGGTACAATCATTAAAGACAAGACGTGTTAAAAATCCATAATTAGGTAGAATAGACCGGTTCACCTCTGGGTTCATTACTAAATATGTCGATTCTAGAACAATGCATCAATTTTGAAAATTGAGAGTGGATTAAATTATTCTGAATTTTTCTTTTTGTTGGTGCATTGCACAAAGATTCACCAAATATTTTAGTATTAGATTTGAAAAGTATCTAATGTCAAGTTCTTCTCCTTGAGATTACTCATGAAGATAATGAGGTTATACATTGAAAAAAAGAAGAATAATATTGCTTAATTTTTTATTATTATCATCGAATCACAAGATGCATATTTATACAAGTATTTTCCTATAACGGTGCTAATATATTCTAGGAAAGCAAAGTATAATAGGAATCTAAAATATGTAACAATCCTACAGTTAATATATCATATATTGGTCCCATGAATATTGGGATATTAATGACTTTCCTAACATTTCCCTCAAGTTGGAGTGTGAATATGAAGAAATCCCAACTTGTGTATCATTGTTGAGAGGCTTCCTTTCCCAATGGCTTAGTAAAAACATCTGCAAGCTGATTAGCTGAAAAAAATATATTTGGTTACGACTGAACCATCTTGTATTTTGTCACGGATAAAATGACAATCAATCTCTATACGTTTGGTTCTTTCATGGAAAAGGGGATTGGCTGCATGTGCAAAGCTGCTTTATTGTCACAATATAACAATGTTGACTTTTGATGTAATATTCACAAATCTTTCAACAACGAACACAACCAGGATAATTCACAACATGTACTAGTCATGGCTCTATATTCAGCTTCTGTTGAGGACACATGTACGCTTTTTCTGTCTCTTTGTTTACCAGGAAATAAGAGAAGATCCCAAAAAAGACAATAACCCATGGTGGATTTACGAGAAGTTGGGCAACCTGCTCAATCTGAATCACAAAAAGATCGTAAAGATAAATCATTCCGAGAAGAAAAAAAAACCTTATCCAGGATTATTTTTCAAATAAATGCAGCTTTCATACGTGTTCTGCGTGGTGCATGCATGAATCTGCTTAGCACATGTACCGAATAAGTGATATCCAACTGGGTATTGTTAAATAAATTAGGTGTCCAACAAGTCTCCTATATTGAGATGGATCTCTAAGCAATTCACCTTCATCTGAGAGCTTCATGTTCTGCTCCATTGGAAAATTCACGGGTTTTGCTCCCAAAAATCCACCATCCTTTAGAATTTCCAAAGTATATTTTCTTTGTGAGATGGAAAAATACCTTTCTTTGAACGAGAGACTTCAATGCCTAGAAAATATTTTAAATCATCTAAATCTTTAATCCAAAAGTGATTATGCAGAAATTGCTTAAGAACATATATGACAGTGACATCATTACTCGTAATAAGAATGTCATCAACATATTTTAATAAAGTTGTAAAGGATTTGGCCTTTCGACACGTGAACAATGAATAATCTGCTTTGGATTGAACAAATCCAACAGCTTGGATAGATGTAGAGAACTTGGTAAACCATTGATGTGAGGCTTACTTTAAGCCATATAACGATTTGTTGAGGTAACACACTAAGTTCTCCCCCCTTCTCTAAAGACCAAGAGGTGGAAACATATAAATTTCTTCATGAAGATCACCATGAAGAAAAACATTATGGACATCAAGTTGGTGAAGAGACCAATTTTGGTCAGCTGCCAAAGCCAATAAACAACGAACAGTAACCATCTTAGCAGTGGGAGAAAAAGTGTCATGATAATCGATACCTTCAAGTTGCGTGTAACCCTTTGCAACCGAACAAGTCTTGTAATGTTCAAGAGTACCATCTGAGTTGCGTTTGATTTTATAAACCCAAAGACAATCAATAAGATTCTTGCCAAGAGGAAGAGAAGAGACCAAGTATGGTTGGCTTCTAAAGCATCTAATTCAGATTGCATTGCTTCTTGCTAGTGGGGATGAGAAGATACTTCGGCATAAGATGTAGGCTCAATATCCTGACTAACACTAGCAATAAAATAGTGATCATGTGGTAAGTAACAGTGATAAGAGAGAAAATTACAAAGAGGATACAGTGTACCTTGTGGTGGACCAAATGACAAAAGTGATAATGATTTGGGATGCGTCACTTGATTGAAAAACAAAGTCCCGCAAAGCTACGGGAGGAGTGTGTGGGGTCTTTGGGAATGGCACAAGGTTGGTGAGGAATAGAGTCCAAAGTCGAGATTGATAGTGGTAATAGTGATGTTGGTTGAACAAGTAAAATGGGATATGTAGAGGAATGATCAAAGGCGACAATAGGAATGATGAATGCTTGATTTTGGGAAGTGGATGGAATGGACTCATAGGGAAAAATATTCTCATGAAAGACAATGTCACGACTAGTGAACACATGATGAGTATCAAGGTTATAAAGCTTGTAAGATTTTTGCCCAATAGGATAACTAAGAAAAAAACATCTTTTTTGCACGATGAGTGAATTTATGAGGAACATGTTGCTGTCATAGGCACCCAAAAATAGTCCTTAAAGCTCTAAAACTAATGTAGTAGTGGAAGTAAGGGTCGATCCCACGAAGAGTGTGTAATTCAATATTTTATACTCCGTACAATGATAGAGAGTTTTTGTATGCAAATAATTATAAATAACGCAATTAATGACAATGAAATTAAATTTACTAAAACAATCAAAAGACTAACATTGGTCTAAGTCCACATCCACTGTTGGAGATTCCCAATTGATCATAGATGCAATGGTAATTCAATTCACATTTTGAATATTCACCGTTGGAATTATTTCCCATCTTTCCTTATTTTTAGTTACTTAGAAATCAACGTTCTAATTAACCCTAATTATTAAATAACCCCAGACCAGCGCTCAAGACTCAATTTAATAACGGCTTTACACAATAGAGAAATCGATGAACTAGATAACACAAACACCAGCGGTCGCATTCAATCTATTTAAAAATCTTTCTTAAGATTCAATAACCTCTATCACAGAACATCATCAAATCTTAGTGCTTCACAAGTTAAAGGGATCAAATAATTACGGATTTGATGTTTAAATTAGCGGTAGATTGTTACATTCAATGAACTAGCGGGTCCTCTAGCAATCAAACGCAACAAATCATAGAAATAAATGCAGAAGAATACTCAATACTCAAAATATAAATCAAACAATAAGAAAAACTATTTAGATCTCACAATATGTGGTTCCGAGGCTTTCGTTTCCTTTGACCAAGTATAAAGAGTTAGTTACACATGATAGATCTAAGAAAAATAGAGAGAAAATATTTTGGAGGCATTCTGGTGTATTTTTCATGTGTTCTAGGGTTGATAAATATCAACTTGTTTCCATAAGTAGTGGAACGGAATTAGAAAACCAAAAACTCGTGTCACTAGAATGTACTATGCGACCACATAGTAGAAAGTGTTGTAGTTGCATAGAAGAGTTGAAATAGGCCATGAAGTTCTCTGAAGCAATAGATGCGACCGCATAGCTTTAAAATCTTTCAACAGATAGCTTTCAGTATTTTTATCATATCTTTCTGTCTCAATATCCAATTGAGGTGATTCAAGATGCGTTAGAATGCTAACCCAAAGGGCTACAACTTTAATTTAGATATTATCACCCAATTCGATCATTTTCCATATAAAAAATGGGTCTCAATATGAGACTGAAAATCGATGCAAAACTTTTCAATTTGAAAGTTGATATGTGATAATGTCTTGGAAATTTCTTCCATCTGACTCCTTTTTTCATCCAATTGACCTCTAACACTCTCAAGTCTTCATCATGAGGTTCGATACAACTTTTGCATTTTTACACTTTAGTTCCCGAACTTTTGCTTTATTTCATTTTGGTCATTTTTTCCCTTATTTCTTCCAAATTACGACATATCCATTGAATTACCACCTAAAACAAAATATGAGAATACTAAGTATATTTTGGCATAAAATAGTCATATGAGTACATTAAATAAAGATGTAAAATGTTTATTTTGCATTCCTATCAAATTCCCCTACACTTAGTTTTTGCTCGTCCTCGAGCAAAACTCAAATTTGATTCCCCAAAAATACCAGGTTAAAATGCCAAGAACATAGAACCATCAAACTTTTCAAAACACATAAAATATTATGAATATCAATTAACAAGCATTTTCATATGAAGATGGAGTAAACTAAACATGTAGACTCTCACAGATATAAGCACTCAATTCTCATGTATTTAAAAGGGTAAGTGATTCACTCAAATTCATTCCAATGGAGATGTTCTACCATATGCTTGCATATCTTCTCATTCGCCACCACTTAGATCACATGCTTTACAAGAATCATAATGATTTTTCAAAAGTTGTAGTGTGGCTTATGGTCAATGTGGCAAATATTTGGGTATGTGACTCAAGAGCCATCGAAACTAGTGGAGTAAAGATAAATAGACTAGTTCAAACATATACATAAGACATGTAAACCAACCACTCCACATGATAGCTTCATCATTTTTGCATATATCCTACACAAATCGAACTCTTTCTTAAGATTATGAAGAGTTATGAATATAAATCTTTTTTACATTAAAATCACTCCCCTTCATCACTTATTTTATTTTATTTTTATTTTTTTTTCTTTTTCTTCAATCATTCATTTTTTCCTTCTTCTGCTTCTATTTTTCTTGCACAATGTAAACTCCAAATTATACACTAATAATGGAGCTCCCTAAATGGACATAGAAAATTTGTTCCAATTACCAATAATAGCACTACCATGAATCTTGATACTCTCACACTTATTTTCTTGCATACCCACACTTCTCATGACATTCAACAATACTCCACTAGCTCTAAGGCTTGGATAAAGACATTCTTTTTCCAGTTTAAAACTTGTAATGTGAGTTTATACAATGAAAAGACAACAAGGCTCAAAGGGGTTCAACAATAGAAAATTCAATTGTATGGTCGGATATTTGGCTAATAAAGCTCATTTATGTAACAAAGATGACCTTAATCATGTTCGTGCATGCATGTGTCAATGCGATCTTGAAGAGAATTAAGGCAAGTTCTAGAGAAACAAAATCATGGAAGAATATCACACATGAAAAAGAAAAATAAAACTGTTATGGATGTATCAGTCTAAAGACTCAAAAATCTCACTGACTTTTGTCTACAGAATTTAGTTACTACCATCCTCAGAGAAAATAACTCCACTAATCAATTCTAAGTTGGAGGATTATTCATTCAATCATATTATGAGTTCTTAAAAAACCTAATTAATTCTAGCAAATAGCATACACAATCAAAAACAATCATTTAACTCTCAACTCATTTTCCTGAAAAATCATGTAAAAAGTATTGAAATTAAACTCACCCAAAAAATGTCATAAGTCTAAATCCCCTTCCCCACACTTAAAACTTACATTATCCCCAATGTAAGGTCCAATGCAAAGAAAATGACACATATAACTAAAATAAGAAAAATGGAATGCGAAAAATAAAAATAAAAAGGAAAGAACTCCTATTGGGTTGCCTTCCAAGCAGCGCCTTTATTTATTGTCTTTGGCTCGACTTAATATTTCCTTATTTAGCTCGGGTCTATCATGGCTAGCTTCGATCTTCCTTGCGGTGTACCAAGTCCAATGAGAATGATAACTATCAATGTTCTTCCACCTCCATGGAATACATACTTGTGGTGATTGTGGTGATGCTTCAAATCTGGAATGTAAGTTTATAAAACAAAAAGTAGAGGCCTCTCATTAGAGACTGATAATATAAAACAAGAACTGTTACCTGACTTTGGAAGAGCATTTAATGTTGTCACCATTCTTTGCAACTCGATGTTTAAGGCCAGCTCCTCTTTTTCCTGCCCAAAATGCTCACTAATGATAGCTTTTCATTCATTTTTAGCATCAAATTCAAAAACATCATGTGCTAATTGATCAATCACATGATTATTATTACACAGATATTGCATGAAATCATAGATATTAAGTTTAATGATCTTATCATCAAATTTTATGGTCAGTGTGCCATTATTAAAATCCATTTTAGTTTTGGATGTCCTTAAAAATTGTCTTCCTAACAAGATAGGGGTAGTATAATTACTATTACCCATGTCAAGCACATAAAAATGAACAGGAAAAACTAACTCATTAACTTTCATGAGAACATCCTCAACTATTCCTTTAGGATAGACATTAGATTTATTGGCTAGTTGAATTATCACACCAGTTTTATTTAAATGTCCAAATTTCAAGGAAGTGTATACAGAATATGACATAACATTAATAGATGCTCTTGAATCTATCATGGCCTTCTCAAGATTAGTGTCGCCTATCATGTAAGTGATAGTGAACATACTTGGATCCGTGTACTTTGCATAAAGTTTCTTTTAAATTATTGCAGACACCTGTTCTCCAACTATTACCCTTTCAATCCCTTTTAATGATGTTTTCTTTTACTTGTGCACAATTGTTTCAAAACTTTAGCGTAACGGGCACTTGTTTAAAAATATCTAAAAGTAAAATATTTACCTCACATTTATTAAAAATTTCATGCAACTCATTATGATCTCGTTTATATTTTCTGGATCCTACAAAAGCTTGAGGAAAATGGGGGTATTGCTTTATAATCAATGAAGGGTAAAAACTTACGTTCAGTTACCTCAGTATCATTAGTGATAGTCTTATTTGCAACCTCCTTTTCTTCCCCTTCTTGCTCCAACGGCCTAGGGGATGCCTTTACCGGAATCTCAACCTCTTTACCACTTCTCAGGATGATTACGCTCATATTTTCTTTTGGATTTACCATTATTTGAGAGGGTAGTTTTCCCGAACTTTGCACCTCTAGCCAATTGACCGCATTAGTTACTGACCCATTTGATTCTCTAAACATTGAATGCTAACCCTGGTCTCCTGTTGAAATTGCAAAGTGTTAGTGACAAGAGATTTAATAATATCTTCTAAAGATACACCAGAGTTAGAAGTTTGGCCATGTTGTTTTCTAGGAGGGTATAGCTGATTATATTGCTGGAAATTCTGTCGATTCTAATTCATAGGTTGATTCACTTGTCGATTCCAATAGCTAAGATTTGGATGATTCCTCCATCCTTGGTTGTACGTATTTGAATAGGGATCATAATTCTTCTGTGGTTGTCCAGGAAAACTATCAGCTGCATTTACATGTTCAACGGATTCTTCTTGAGGTGTTGGACACATATCAGTTGGATGGCCTACCAATGAACAAACTCCACATGACTTCGCCATTTGCATAGTACCTGCAGTTATTTGACGAACAAGAGTGGTTAGACTCGCTATTTATTGTTCAATGGATGAGACATTTACCTCGTTAACTTGCCTAGAAGGGGATCAAATCTAGTGCGAAATTGTTGAGAGTTGGCTGCCATGTTTGCAATTAAATTTCTTGCTCCTTTGAGAGTTTTATCAACCAAAGCTCTTCCACTTGCAGCGTCAATCATGCTCCTTTTTTGTGGGTTGAAGACCTTCATAGAAGTATTGGATGAGAAGTTGCTCACTGATATGATGATGGGGACAACTTGTACATAATTTTTTGAACCGCTCATAATACTCGTGAAGAGATTCCATGTGATATTGTCTGACACCACAAATTTCTTTCATAATATTTGTTGCCCTTGAAATTGGAAAATACTTATCCAGAAATAATCTTTTCATTCCATCTCATGTGGTCAATGCTTCCTAATGGTAGATAGTAGAGCCAATCCTTCAGAGAAAATGGAAATGCTCTCAGTTTAATTTGTTCTTCGGTGACTCGTGCAAACCGCATGGAATTTCTTTAGATGTTTGTGTGAATCCTCACTTGCAAAACCATGAAAAGTGGGCAGAAGATGAATTAGCCCAAATTTTAATTCGAAAGTAGTAGCAGCATCTAAATTAGGAAAAGTAATGCATAGAGATTGTTGATTCAAGTTAGGGGGAAGCTCTTTCAATGTCAGATTCTCCTCAGCCATGACTTCCTCTTCCTTTGATTAAAAATACCAAGGAATAGGGTATCGGGATCAAAATTGTTCACTATAAAATTCTACCAATTGCCACTCCTTAACCTACACAAGGTTCTTTCTAATTCCGGAACGTACTGCAATTCACATTGATTAGAAGCTCGAGTTGCGGGCATCAACAAATAAAATAAATTAAAAAGAAGATAGAGTAAGAAACACAAATAAAATACTATGCTAAAATTTCTAAAAATAATAAAATACCTAAAAACCTAGAAAATTAGGATTTTTTTCTTTTTCAAAAATAAAATAAACTAAGAAGCACAAAAATAAATTAACACCACTCCCCGGCTACAACGCCAAAATTTGGTGTGCTGTCCTAGGCACCCAAAAATAGTCATTAAATCTCTAAAACTAATGTAGAAGTGGAAGTAAGGGTCGATCCCACAAAGAGTGTGTATTTCAATATTTTATACTCCGTACAATGATTGGGGGTTTTGTATGCAAATAATGGTAAATAACACAATTAATAACAATGAAAATTAAATTAATGAAAACAATTAAAAGACTAACCTTGGTCTAAGTCCACATCCACTGTCGGAGATCCACAATTGATCATATATGCAATGATAATTCAATTCACATTTTAAATATTCACCGTTGGAATTATTTCCTATCTCTCCTTATTTTTAGTTACTTAGAAACCAACGTTCTAATTAACCACAATTATTAAATAACCCCAGACCGGTGCTCAAGACTCAATTTAAGAACAACTTTACACAATAGAGAAATCGATTAACTAGATAACATAAACACCAGCGGTCGCATTCAATCTATTTAAACATCCTTCTTAAGATTCAATAACCTCTATCGCAGAACATCATCAAATCCTAGTGTTTCACAAATTAAAGGGATCAAATAATTACGAATTTGATGTTTAACTTAGCGGTAGATTGTTACAATCAATGAACTAGCGGGCCCTCTAGCAATCAAAAGCAACAAGTCATAGAAATAAATGTAGACGAACATTCAATACTCAAAATATAAATCAAACAATAAGAAAAATTATTTAGATCTCACAGTATATAGTTATGAGGCTTCTGTTTCCTTCGACCAAGTATAAAGAGTTAGTTACACATGATAGATCCAAGAAAAATAGAGAAAAAATAGGTTGTAGGCGTTCTGGTGTATTTTTCGTGTGTTCTAGGGTTGATGAATATCAAAGGAACTTGTTTTCATAAGTAGTGGAACAGAATTAGGAAACCAAAAAATCGTGTCACCAGAATGTACTATGCGACCGCATAGTAGAAAGTGTTGTGGTCGCATGGAAGAGTTGAAATAGGCCCTGAAGTTCTTTGAAGCAATGGATGCGACCGCATAGCTTTAAAATCTTCCACCAAACAGCCTTTAATATGTTTATCATATCTTTTTCTTTCGATATTCAATTGAGGTGATTAGAGATGCATTGGAAAGATAACTTAATGGGCTACAACTTTAATTTAGACATCATCACCCAATTTGATCGTTTTTCATGTCAAAAATGGGTCTCAATATGAGACTGAAAATCGATGCAAAACTTTTCAGCTTGAAAGTTGATATGTGATAATGTCTTGGCTATATTTCATCCCTTTGACTCATTTCTTCATCCAATTGACCTCTAATACTCTCAAGTCTTCATCATGAGGTTCGATACAACTTTTGAATATTTGTACTTTAGTTCTCGAACTTTCGCTTTATTTCATTTTGGTCATTTTCCCCTTATTTCTTCTAAATTACCCCATATCCATCGAATTGCCACCTAAACTAAAAAGGAGAATACTAAGTACATTTAGGCATAAAATAATCATATGAGCATATTAAATAAAGATGTAAAATGTGTATTTTACATTCCTATCACATGTACATCGGTAGCATATGTAAGGCACCTGAAAACCTTAAGATGAGAGTAACAAGGAACCTTGCCATAAAGGTCGAAAGGAGTTTGATGAGAAAAAATTGATGAGGGTAAACGATTAATGATATGGACAGTAGTGAATATACATTATGTCCAAAAATGTAAAATAAGATGGGCTTGAAATCAAAGGGCTCGTGTTGACTCAAGAATATGTCTATGTTTGCGCTCAACAACCCCATTTTGTCGAGAGGTATAGATGTAAGAATGTTGATAATTGGTGCCTTTCTGTTTAAAAAATTCTCATATAGAAAAAAATTCCCCTCCGTTGTCAACTCGAATGTTGGCTATGGAAGGACTGAATTGTGTTTAGACAAAAGAGAAAATTTTGACAAGTAAATGTTGTGTTTCGATTTTATGATGCATAAAAAACCCATGTAAGTCGCGAATAATCGTCCACAATTGTCAAAAAGTATTTAGCACCAGAGAGATGGAGACTTTTGTAAGGACCCCAAATATCACGATGGATAAATTAAAAAGGTTTAATTGACGAAATTGAATTAGTAGAAAAAGGAAGTCGAGCCGGTTTTGCGAGTGCACAAACGTTATAAGTATTATCAAAATGGAAGGGAGAATTTAACAAATTTGTTGCCATAAAGTCTAATCTAGATAAAGATAGACTCCCCAATTGACAGTGCCATAAAAGTGTGGAAGATGTGACTGGAGAACATGATGAATGGGTAGTAATAGCTGCTGCAGATTGTAGTTTATGTTTTGGTTTCTTTGTTTCCATTGCATCCAAGTAATAGAGCTCGTCTCGTTGTTTACCCATACCAATCATCGTCTTCATAATCAAGTCCTGCAAAATATACCAATAAGGGAAGAAGGTTACTCAACAATTGAGATCTCTTGTAATTCGACGCACGGACATCAGATCTACCTTACAGGATGGCACACCAAGCGCATTTGTTTAAAGAAATAACTGAATTCGAAGGTAAATTTCTAGTAGATATATTTGGAGTATGTTCACCACTTGGCATAAAAACTGATGACAAAGAAGTATTATTCCTAATGTTGACAAATAGAGTTGGAGATAAAGTAATGTGGTATGTTGTACCACTATCGAAGATCAACTTAGATTGTGACAAACCTGGGGAAGTATTAGTAGCATTTGCATTAGGAGTGATAGATTATGATGTCCATTTACCGTGTACAATAGATAACATCTGTTGAATTTGTAAATCGGAGAGTCTACTCATCATTGGACCATCTTTAACATTGTTAACCGAAAATCGATGGTTGTTGTTGTGCTTAGAGTAAGTGCTCCCTTGATTGAACCTGGTTGGTACATGTTTTGGGTGTCCTGGTAGATATCTATTCAACTTCCAACATTTGTCTCGTTCATGATTGTCTTGATTACAATAAAGCAATGTAAATGTTTGTGATTAGATGAGTAGGACTGAAAAGAACCTTTTTTATCTTGAACAACTAGAGCTACTGGTTCATCCCTTCGAACAACTATAGCAAAGGTCTATGTTATCTCACGTGCAGCACCTAAGTTGTGATGTTTCCCTTCCTCTATAATGGAAGTGTAAGCTTGTACAACATTAGGCAACAGATTCATCAAAAGGATCTGTCATCGAATAACGCAATAAGACTCATTGAGTCCCATGAAGAATTACATCAATTTGAGTCATTTATTATCTGCACTACAAGACCATGTAGTGTTATTATAGAATCACAAGACTCGAATGAAAAGTACAAGTTAGGGCAACCACTTAAGTCCCTATTATACACATTATCACCATCGTTGATATCAATAAGTGATCAAAGGTCGAGAGCAGTATACATGTCATCTTATTTTGGGCTCGGGGTTATGGGCTACTTCATTTTGAGTTATCAGTCAATGGCAAAGCACCAATTTGGGTCAATTCCAAGTTTCATCATCGCCCTACAATTGGACTATTTAACATTGGTATCACCGTCTAATAAATCTCTACTTTCATGCCAGTGGTAACAAGACCATGTTAGTGTTAGCTTTATAGCACTTCATCTGTACCAAGTGGAAAGTACCTACAATGATATACAAAATTACCCAATATCCATGTTCAAGATTTGTAAACAAGATTTAAACTTATTTAAAGGCAGTACATTGGTTCCCATAAAAGCATGATTGAACTAGGTGGAGATTTTTTTCAAGTGTCATAGATTCTTTAACAATTACATCTCTAATGAAATGCATTTTAACATCTATGTGTTTAGTTTTTTAATGAAAAGCTAGGTTTTTACACAAATGAATTGCACACTGACTGTCTAAATAAACACATGATTAGATAATTTATTTATCTTAGAAAACAAACCTTTTAGCCACATTGCTTCTTTAATGACTTCAGCTGCAGCTACATACTTAGCTTCTATGGTTGATAGAACTACAATAAATTGCAACTGAGACTTCCAACTAATGCAAGTACCACACAAAGTAAATATATATACATTATTTGATTTTTATTGTCCTTATCCAAGCATAGTGAAAATCAACAAAATCCTGCAACACAATTCCCCCATTGCAATATTTAAAACACGACCCAATTTAGAAGACCTGTTTAAATACCTCAATAGCCATTTCAAGACAGTCCAATGTTTAGGGCCAGAATTAGCCATGTACATACTAAGGATACTAATGACATGGGCTACATTAGGTTTGGTACAAACAATTGTATCCAACATATTGGCATATAGGACTTGACCCATGTGTTTAGTGTCAGATTCATCCATTGGAAATTGGTCTTTACTTAATTTGAAATGTAAAGCAAGTGGTAAAGTTACAAACTTAGATTCATGCATGGAGAATTTTGACAAAAACCTTTTCCACATAAGAAGTTTGGTTAAGTATTAGCAAATGTATAGGCCTATCTCTTATGATATCCATACCAAGAATTCTTTTAGCATGCCCAAGATCTTTCATTTCAAATTCAAAATTTAAAGACTTCTTAATGTCATATATATTAGGACCAATTAATAGCATATCATCCACATAAATGAGCAAGTAAACGATCACATAGTCAGATTTATTTTTCTTAAAGTACATGTAATGATCAAAGACACTTCTTATAAGACCAACAGATGTAGCAAAGTTATCAAACCTTTTATACCATTGTTTAGGCATTTGTTTGAAGCCATATAATAACCTTTATAACAAGCACACATGATCAAAATTTCTTTTATCAATAAAACCTTGTGACTGAGACATATGAGTGGTTTCATCGAAATCAGCACGTAGAAAAGTCGTTTTAACATCCATTTGTTTAAGCTCTAATCTACAATGAGCAACAAATGCAAGCATTATTCTAATGGTAGTATTATTATAATCTATACTAGGTTTTGTGTAAATCCTTTTGCTACAAGTCTAGCCTTAAACCTGATATGCCGCTTCACAAAGCTTCCCTTATTAATTGTATAAATCCACTTACAATCAATATGGACTTACCTGCAGGCTTGGAAACCTATTTCTAGATTTCATTCTTAAGAAGGAAAGACATCTCTTTGTTCATGGCAACAAGCCAATGTTGTGATAATTGACAACTAATCCTGATAGACAAAACATCTAGATAAAGGTAATCATTAAACCTAGCAGGATCTCTAGTCTCTCTTCTAGTCCTATCCATAGTCAACTTATAATAATCTAAAGTAGCACCATGATCCCCATCATTCACTTGAACCTCACTTTCTACAATGTCTCCTGCCTCACCAGTCTTTTGAACTTCACTTTAATTCTAAATTTCATTAATGAAATCAGAGGAAGTACCAAGCTACACCTGCAGCTTGGTACAATTCTCTTCTACATTGCTGGGAAAAATCTCATCACTCTTAGTACTCAAGTATGGTATATTGGACTCATTGAAAGTTACATCCATACTGGTTATCATTTAAAAAACCTTAAGACTCTCTAGGCCAAGGTCTATATCATTTTACTTCAATAGGATACCCTATAAAAACACATATTAGAGATCTTGGCTCAAGCTTACCAAATTTTTGATGAGGATAAACAGCACAACCAAAAGTTTTCAAATGAGAATAGTCAAGAATTTTTCCATACCATATCTCCTCATGTGTTTTACCTTCCAAGGAATTGGAAGGTGTTTAGTTAACAATATAAGCTGCCGTCATCACAGCTTCACCCCACGAAACCTTCGGAACTCTAGAACTAATAATCATACACCTGGCCTTATCTAAAAGTGTTTTATTCGTCATTTTAGCTACTCCATTTTTATGTGGAGTATATGGAACAATTTTATGCCTTAAAATTCCATTTTCTTTATAGAAGATATCAAATTTTGTATTATAGAACTCCAAGCCATTATCAGTTCTAAGGACTTTTATTTTCTTTCCAATTTGATTTTCAATCATAGTTTTCCAGGTCTTAAAATTTTCTAAAGTTTCAAATTTTTGTTTTAAGAGGAAAATCCACACTTTTCTAGAAAAGTCATCAATCAAGAACAGAAATCTCTTCTAGGAAAATCCACACTTTTCTAGTAAATTTATTGCCTAAAGACTATAACAAAAATAAACATGTATAAAGTACAATGGATTTAAGCATAAATAGTCACATAAAAACAATGAAAATAGAAAAGTAAAAACGTACGAGTAAACTAAAAAAATAACAGAAAATCAACCCAAAAATAACCACAATAGATGCTTTAAATATTCAGTATAAGTATCAAGCATATTTATATAAATCAAAATAGGTATAAATTCTAAAAGAGAGAGTTTACCATTTGCAAATAAATTTAGAGACGGATAGGGGCAAAAACTTGCAATAGAAAACTTGCTAGCTTTCTACAATTCAGCTAAGGCCTATTGTTACTATGGCTTTCAGGTTTGTGTTGTGGTCGTGGGTCATCGATAGCCGCTAGGAGTGAGATTTACGGTTAATGGATTTGATTTTATTTTTTTAGGTTTGGGTAATTAGCACAAAATGTCCTTACTTTTCAGTATTATTGTGCAAAACGTTCATTTCATTTTTCAACATGTTCACCTTATTTCCACCTTTTATTGCTAAAAATGTCATTTCATCCACTTATCGTCAGTTGCTCCATTAATTCAATATGAAAAGAAAATTTTCTTTTCAAACACCAAGGGTAAGATAGTCTTAGCCCATTTATTCCCTCCATCTCCTCTTACGCATGAATGTTTCGTTGCGATTTTTTCTTCAAAAAATCCCAGTTTTCTTCCTTTTGTACAAGCTTTCCTCTCTTCTCCTCTCATCTGCTCTTGTCTCATCTCATGGACGCATAGGGGAAGCATGCATTGAGATTTCTTAGCGAGCAAAGGTAAGGAAAATTACGAGTTGGGTATTTTTATTTTCCATTTCATATTTTGGTACTTTGCATGATTGAGAGTCTGTGTCGAGTTTTGAAGTTGTTTATTGTTGTTATGCAGGCCTTCCATGAGCAACATATTTCCTCCAATTTTGAGAGATCCTGATGACGATCCACTATTTATGGTATAGCGTTTGTTCCATAAATTTTTGTGTACATTCATCTAATTCCATTGTGCATTCCCCTAATTTATGTCCATTTTAGTGTGGTGCATTCATTGTTTTTTTGTTGCTATGCATATTTCACTTTGATGTGAATTCAGTGTCCATTTCAATGTTGATGTGAATTCTGTTACTGTCCATTTTAGCGTGCATTTAGTGTTTATCGATTTACTCGACATTTTGAATTGAAGCCTGAAACATTCCAATTTATTGCTTGGTTTGATGTGAACTATTATGATTGTATGCATGTGTTAATTTTCAATATTTCATTGTTGAAGTAGATTAAGGAGGTCAATTTTATAATAAGCCAGACAATGCGGTGTACAAAGGGGGATTTGTGCTTTTCGTCGATTTCTTTCATGTTGCATGGTTCACCAAAGAGAATTTGAGTAAATTTTGAAGACGAGATGAAGGGGATAAATGGGTTGAGACTATTTCACCATTGGTGTTTAAAAAGAAAATTCGCTCTTTGTATTGAATTAACAAAGTAACTATTAGTAAGTAAATGGAAGAACGTTTTTTACAATGAAATGTGAAAATAAGGGTAAAAATGTAAAAAATAAAATAAAATAAAGGTAGCGATGTTTTACACAATAATATTGAAAGATATGGACGTTTGGTGCTAATTACCATTTCTGGTTTCTTTACGTTTTGGCTGACTTTGTTTTAGATGGGTTTTAATGTTGGGGCAATTGGGCTAAGATTTAATCACAGAAAAATATTGGTTTAGGAATTGAAGTTAAGGGAAAATTAGATCCACTACTCTAAACAAATAGCAAATTAGGTTTAAACATTACTGTGCTTTTCATCGATTTATACTGTCGTAATGTTTACGCCCTAAAACCCCCAAAAGCTTCAAAACCAATTGGGAGAAATATTAAACCTCCCCAATACCCATAATTCATCGACGTGATGAGGCAACGGTTTCACCCACACGGAGAGCAAGCCGGTTCATGGCGGATGAGGAAGAAGAGAGGGTTCTGGAAGAACAGTTGGACCTTCAGCTAAACGTATAGAAGGATTCTCTGAATGTCATCGACGATGCTCTATCCATCGATCCCTCCAACCCTGAACTCCGATCGGTGGGTGCCTCTACCTATGTGTAGATTATGTATGTATATGGCCTATGGGTATGCATACAGGTTTATTTATCTACTAGATTCTTTAATGTATTTCATGAAAAACATTTCTTTTGAGTATTTGTGATAAATGTTACCTACACTATTACTATTTTAGTGAGTCTAATTGAAGTTTTTGCTCTTCAATTTGGGTTTTTATATTTTTTACTAAAAATTGGGATAAAATTTTTACTTGCTGATAGATTCTTATTTACTTCTTACTGCGATGTAATTTGTAATTTAAATTAGCCCCTGTTTGAGCCCTTTTTTCTGGGATAATAGATTTTGTAATAGTGATCTTTTGGTGAATGTGTGGTTAACGGTAGGGAAAAAATTTAGGTTTACACCAAAATTATTTTATTAGATAATGTGCTGTTGAAAGTGAGCTTTAAAAAATGCTGAGATTTTATTTTTTAAATAAGGCTCAAACGAGGCTTAGTAAACTTAATAAAAAATATAGAATTTTGGGTTTAGAGTATATTGCAGTAACATTTTCTCTCAGTTTTAGTGCAATGATTATTATGTACCTGTTTATTCTAATTGAGTGTCTATTTTGCAATATTTGCACAAAGTAGGATATGGCATGGCATACAGTTGGAATGAAGTATAAAGGGTTGAAAAGTAAAAGAATGGTGCAGTCCGTGATGTGTTGCTTGTGTGTAACATGTTCTCTTGTGAATCATTGACACTAATTGATGCTATATGTTCTGTTAGGTTTATGATGAGCTTGTTCAGGCCATCAAAGATGCTAAGGAAGGGCTTCTTCCTTAGCATATATCCTATTATGTGTTTGTCACTTTTTTAATCTTTGTCAATGTTTGTTACTGTTTTTGAATTTTTCTCACTTTTTTTTTAAATGTATCTCTTTTTTCCTATTACTTTCTTAAAATTTATCACCTTTTTGAATGACAAACTCCATTTTTAATAAAAGTTGTATATTACATTTTAATAAAAAGTGACATGTCCCTTTTTTTTTTTGTTTCTTTAGTGACAAATACAATGCCAATTTGGTGGGGGTCACTTGTTTTAGTGTTTATAACTTTTTTTAGTAACTTTCTTGATTTCTACTACTTTTTTAGTGATAAACATCAATTTTTAATAAAAGTGACATTGTATATCATTTTTTTAATAAAAAAAAAGTAATACTTAACTTTAAAAGTGACAGTAGATCACTTTTTCATCGTCACTTTTTTCTTTACATAATCAACATGTGAATTGGCCTGAACGTGGTGATTATTTTAAAAACATGATTATTGTTGTTGCACAAGTGGATGATGCTATTTTAGTATTTGTTACTTTTTTGTAAGTTTGTGTCACTTTTTTAAAAAAAAGTAAAAAAGTGACAATTTTTATAAAAAAAAAGTGGCATTATGTCACTGTTTTTATTTTACACAGTATTTTTTACTTCCTAAAAACTTTTCATATGATTTTTCCAAAACACCCATAATTTTAAGGGTATTTTTGTAAGTACCCCTTGAAGTTAATGGGTTTCCTTTTTGGGTTGAAAAAGTGAACAAAGTGTTTTAGTGATTGGGTTGGTGAGTTATGGATATTTGGGCTGAAAAATTGTGGTAAACAAATTGTTTTAGAGTTGGGTTGTTGGGCTATGGGCCAAATATTTGGTATGTTAGTGGGCTATGGGCTAATTTTTTTTATCTTTTTAAAACTTTTGGGTATTGAATTTGGATATGAGCTTGGCAACACTCAGCTACACCCAGTGTTGCCTCCCCAAAATCCGTCACTCAGAATATTCCAGTCTCTCACGCCGGTGATTGTGAATTTTAGGGTAATTTGTATTAACATTTTAATTTAGGATAAAACTCCTAAACAAAATAAATTTCAATTTAAGGTCAAAGTTCTAAATTTAAGTTAAAATCCAATTTTAATGAAATTTTTTAATTTGAGTCAAATTGAATTTAATGTCAAAACTCTTTTGAAGTTCAAATTCAAATGCCTTTACAAAAATTTCTATTCAAAACCATTTTTAAAATTACATTCTGGCTCCTGATTTAAAATTATAAAAAGAACCTTTCAATTTCTCAAATTGAAGAAAAAAACGCCTTTTAAAATTTTGCAACTTGACCACTTGAATCAAAATTGCAAATAGGAAATGCCCCATACTTAATTAAAATGTTAATACAAATTACCCTAAAATTGAAATTGATTATCCTAAATATTAAAAGTCCAAGTAAATAATGAAAACTTGCGCAACTAGAACTTATGTGTGAAAAGTGCTAGGACTTGCAATTTAACTACACTCATCCCCTTTAATCTTGTCTCTCAAGTTCGATTCCTAAAGTTGTATTTGACTAAATTCATTAATCTAAAGTTGTATTCGACCAAAGTCATTAGTTTAATCAATTTATCTCTTTCAAGTTCAATTCAATCAATCTAGTCGAGTTAACTCACTATAACTCTTCGTGAATTAGAATAAGCCTCAATTAATATTACATCACCTTGAAATTCAATTTATGACCGTCATAATAATAAAAGTGTATATCAACCTTTTATCTAATTAAACGATTTTATTTACGTAGTCTAAATCTATAAATGACCTTTCAGTTCGGTATAAATTCACAATTCATTGAAATTGTCGCCAATTACTTTTAAAACAATAAAAAATTGAAGTAAAACATAAAAGAATTTAAATAAAGAATATTGATAATTGAAATTAAGCCCTGTCTGGTTTGGATAAAATTTATTTTTTAGTAAATTTTGATAAAAGTTGATGAAATGTATGATCGAAAAGTAGATCAAAGTTGTGGGTCCCATGAAATTTGTAATTAAAAATGAGTTTGAGAAAAAAAAAACCAATATTAATAAATTGGGGGAGGGGGAAGAACAGGTGCCTAGGCAATAAGATTAGTTACACGTGTTGGGGAAAGAAATACTCAAGAAAAGATTAGAGTAGACTTGATTTTAAGTAACAACGAAGAAAAGTGAATGATGTTGCATCAAGAATCACTTTCTCGATGCCAATAACTTGTAAATCTTAGTTCTTGATTTATTTTTCTTGATTATTTCCCTTTTTTCTCTAATTTTTTAACAAATTTTCGATGGTGTAATCCATTTCTCTGACCTAAATGAGGTCTATGTATAGGGCCGGACGAATTTTAATGGTTGTGCTTCAAAAATGAGAGAAAACGGATCAAGAAAAATGGAAAAGAAAAAAAGTTCATTGGGCCGGACCGGGTTGGGCCACGGTGAATAGCAGCAAGAAGCACTTGAGTCCATGACTCGATTTTTTGCAGTTCCCTAAACTATCCAGTTGCTTTACTTTGGTCCCCAAATCCAGTTATTTGTACGGTCTTGGTCATTTCTTCAAGTTTCTACTCAATTTTGGTCATTTTCCATCCCAATCTTCAATTTTGATGCTAAAACTTTCAAAAGCTTCCATAATGGTCCCCAAAATTCATATTCATATGAGTTGGTTAGACTCAAGTTCCAAAAGTGTACAATTTAGTCCTCAAACTTTCAAAAAGTTGAATTTCACCCCCTAAGACTTGCTATTTTCTTTCGATTACTCTTTTAATACTTCTTATCACTCCAGTGCAATTCAATTAGCCTTTAATTGCTCCAATTCAACTCCAAATTAGCTCAAGATTGTCTCGTTTTCACGCCAATTCTATTTAGATCCGAGTTTTTCCTACAATTATAGAATTAAAATAAATTAGTTAGAAATTCATTCAATTAGAAATAATTTATCAACTCTAATAGCACGGATCAATATGTGAAGACGAGAGAGACAGAAGAATAGATATATGTAAAGCTCACATCAACTCAACTTACTCAGCTTGGAGTTGAATGGGGGGGTCGAGTTAGTAGAATCGATCAAACTAAGAATAGAAAACATTTATTTGAGTTGAAAGACATTTTTAACAATTTGAGTAGCTATAGTGCTATTTTGACAATATGGTCATTTTCCCATCTTGTTTCAAAAAGTCCTTTCTGAAAAGTATTAAAATAATATTTTCATCACATTAATAACCTTTCCTTATTTTTCAACCACACATTATTCATAAATCTACTATTCCAGAATACATTCTTCCAAAATAATATGGTTTTAATCTTCTTATGTTAGGGTAAACCTAAAAAAAATAGATCAAACTACACAGTCACATTTTCCCATTGTTTAAGATCTAACAAACAATGCATATCAAATACTAAAATTAATAGTTGCTCTTCCAATGATCTTTCATTCCACTATGATAGCACTGGTCATCGAATTTGGTTTTTCATTATTTGATTTGACTAGTTTTTCATGTTGAGATTTATGAAATGTGAATAGCTATCTGGACTCTCGTTTTACATTATAATGATATAAAATGAATAATAATTCTAACTTAATATTTTAACAAGGGATTTCATCATGTAAATGTCTCATTATAATAATAATTATATATGTTTTGTCGAACTTCAACATGCAAATAAACATACATATATTGTGTGGACAATTATGAATTTATAGTATCTAGCATTTTCAAGCCAAAGGGAACACTAGTTGGTCAGTTCTTGGGGGTATAACATTGACTCATATAAAACTCCATATTTATGGTCTCCTCATCTTCTAGAAATTTAATTAGTGAGTTTATTTAATTAAAATCAAATTTTAATTAAATATCAAATTAGAGTACAATTCTAATTCCACAATTTTAGGTTAATTTGTATCAGCATTTTAATTTAGGACAAAACTCCTAAACAAAATAAATTTCAATTTAAGCTCAAAGTTCTAAATTTAAGTTAAAATCCAATTTTAATGAAAAAAATTTAATTTGAGTCAAAATTGGATTTAATGTCAAACTCTTTTGAAGTTCAGATTCAAATGTCTTTACAAAAATCTCTATTCAAAACCCTTTTTAAAAATTACATTCTGGCTCCTGACTTAAGATTATATAACCTTTCAATTTCTCAAATTGAAGAAAAAAAACCCCTTTTAAATTTTTGCAACTTGACCACTTGAATCAAAATTGCAAATAGGAAATGCCCCATACTTAATTAGGAGGCAACGCTCCTCGACACCAACCCTCGACAATTGGCGACTACACGTCGTCTTGCGCACCAACACTTACCTCTACTTATTGCAATAGTGATATATATAGTTACTGTAGCGGCACTTGCTACAACAAATGTCGTTGTTATATGCAACAACACTAGTCGTCGTTGTGCATAGCAATTCTGGTTATCACATATGGTATTATAGTACACACTACACATGCTTGCGATAGTGCTTTCATACAGTCGACAATGACTGGTGTCTCTGATGCTACCTTCTGACGATTTCAACTAATTTTTTTTTTTTCAAAAACAAATTTTAGAAGTTGAAAATCAAATTTATTAAAAGCTAAAAACAATATATAGGCCACAATCATCCATTGATTGTTCCGTGATTCAAAAACAATTTCTAACAATTACGAAGTCCGCTCTAATACCACTGTTGGGAATTTAGGATATTTTTTTGTATTTAGATAGAAACTTTGATAAGAACTATATATTTAGTTAATTTTACGAAGTTCTTTGACAGTTTTGGAACACGTACAATCATGGTATGTACACAAGAAATATCCAATTTTCTTGCTTCCAATGGTAATTCACACAAGGGAATAAGAAAGAGAGAATTATGGTTTTTCTTTTGGGGGTTTCATTTAAATGACCTAGTCAAACCAATTATTTTTTAGTTAGAAGGCCTAAATATACATAAAATGAAATATATAATTTGTAAATGAATAAAATATCCTCGTATACAAAAATACATTATTACCCTAATTCCTCTTTCAATCTCCATTTAGCCCTAATTCAATTTTGGCTTCCATTTCTTCTTCACGTGAAATCGGCTCTACAGCTATGTCACTCCTTTTCATTTTATTATCATCATTTTCTCTATATAATGAAACAATAAGCTCTACCTTCTCATTCTCATGAACACTCATTTGGTTGAAGTGAGTAATAAAGTCTTACAATATTCTTGTTGGACATTTGGAGAAGAAGAGATGATATTATAAATTTTCAATATTTGGGTTATTTTCTTCCACCATATTTTTGAATCATTTCTTCATGTTGTTGTATATATGTTTATGGTGTTCATTTGATAACAATTATTTTGAATTCATTTTATCATTGGATTAGAGATTTGATGTGGGTTACTTCCCATCTTTTTTCTCACTACCCCTTATTTGTATTTATTGGAGTGATGTAAGTTGATAAAGACATGTTTGGCTATTCTTTTCATTATTTTACTATAAACCACACATTTGATTTTCTTTTGTACATAATGACTTAAATACCGTTTTCTGCAATCCATAACGATATACATATCGTTATCAGTACTGTAAAATATTTGAAATTTGATGAAATTTTTATGTTGAGTTACATTTATGGACATCGTGGATATGGTATAGATATTAGTTTGTTATCCACTTGAATATGACCAATTCGTTGAAGGTGTATGTAAATGGAAATATGCAGACAATGACAAAGGGAAAACAACGCATATTCTCGTTACGAAAAAAGTTTCTTATGTGGAGTTGTACGATAAATTCAAAGAGGTGTTGAATGTCGATACAAGGCTTTACAAAATAGAAATTTCAGCTCTCATCCCTATAACCTCTATAGCTCTAGCTGCTCCGACCATTATTGATTGTGACAACAATATGAGGTGATTTGTATCTGTCTGTAGAGATACTTTTCTTAGTGTAATCCTTTTGAATGAAGTTGTTGCAAATCAAGAAGAGTTTGATGATGAAGGACATTTATTACTAATAAAGTGTGAGGAACAAATTGCAAATATGAACAACAAAAAAAACGTGTTCGAATAGACAACGATGGTAACAATGACAACGGTGATGCAATATTTGTAGATTGTAATGGTTTTGACGAAAATGAAGATGGTCCCTGAAGAGTAGATGGTGAAGATAATTCTCCTGCACTAGACGATAATGATGTGGAGTTACATATGGATGAACCATGTAATCAGATTGTATCTGCAAGTGTAAGTTCTCTCTGTAGTGGAACATCAGTCAGAATTCCAAAAAATGAAGATGTGCAAGTCAACCAATTGTTTCCATCAAAATATGATCGAATATCCAAATTATAGTTGCTGGCTATGAAGTGTCATTTTGAATACAAAGTTAAGAAGTCAAATAAGAGCACTTATACAATTATTTGTATTGATAAAAATTGCAAATGGCGCTTGCGAGCAACCAAGATCGTAGAAAGTCCTATTTTCGAAGTTCGAAAGTACAATAGTCATCACTCTTGATCCATGAGCATTCGTTGCAGAGACCATAGGCATGCTTCATATATGATTATTGGAAACCACATTGCCCAGTATCAAGATGCCAACCGAGTTTACAGACCAAAAGACATCATTAAAGAAATTCGTCGGGAGTTCGACAAACCATAAGCTATACCAAAGTGTATATGGCTAAACATTTTGCTTGCGGACTGATCCTTGGAAAACTAACAAAATCCTAGTACGCTGACATTCATTTATACTATAGATGATCGGTGCTTCAAATACTTTTTATAGCTTTGGGACCAAGTATACATGGATTCATCAACTCAATGCGAAGGGTAATTTCTGTAGATGGTACATTCTTGACATCGAGAATTAAAGGTACTCTACTCGTAGCAACTTGTCAGGATGTAAGTTTTCAAATATTTCCACTCGCATGGGGAGTAGTCGATTTAGAGAATGATGAATCCTAGACTTGATTCTTTCAAAAATTTACGGTTAATAAAGGTGATACAGACGAGCTTGTGATAATATCTGACCGTGCAACATGTATTAAAAATGGAGTTAGAAATTTTTTCAGTTTCCTCATCATGGTAATTGTACATATCATTTGCAAAAGAACTTGAAGACAAAGTTTCCACGTAGTGACCTTGCAACTTTATTTAGGGCAGCATCAGAGGCTATACTATAATAGAATTTGAGTCCAACATGGTAGCTCTATGCAGTGAAAAGAAGAGCATCGAAGAGTACCTATTAGAAGAAGATTTCCATTATTGGGCTAGAGCACATTTTACTTGGATACGTTACAATATCATGACTACGAATAATGCGGAATCTCTATATAGCTTGTTGAAGAGTGCTAGAGAATTTTTCATAGTTGGTTTGATTAAATATATTCGAGAGACACTGTAAAGGTGGTTTTATGAAAGACATGTTGAAGTTGAAAAATGTGTGACCCACCTTACGCCACCTTTAGAGAAAAAGATGTGCATGAAATATAATGAGTCAAATAGGTTGGAGGTCATTCAAGTGTCTTTGAACATTTATCAAGTTGGCGACAATCTAAAACACCACTTTGTGGACTTTGATGACAAGACATGTACGGGTAGGAAATTTGATTTGGATAAGTTCCCATGTGCGCGTGCAATTGCTACCGTAAGGTTTAAAAGAAGTGATGGGTATAACCTATGTAGCCCTTTTTATAATACTAGTTGTTGGAAGCAAGCATATTCTACATTCGTATACCCTTTGACAAATGAGGTCGAATGGAGGATTCCCAAACATGTGATGGCTTGAGAAGATAGGGTAGGCAACCAGCAAAAAAGAAGAAAAATTAGGTAGAGAGATGCGTATGCCTCGTAAGTGCAGTAGGTGCAAGAAAACTGATCATGTCTGATCCACTTGTAGGGGCCAAGCAGATGGTGTTGAAGCTTAAGTTTGGAACTACGAGCTTTAGATTGTGTTTTGATATATGTATTGATATTTTAGAAGTATTTTGTGGCTAGACCTTGTTCTTTTTGCTCGAGTAGTTACTATTCCTATAAATGTCGATATTTCTAGGATGTTGCCTAACTATTAGTTAGTGCATTTTGATAACTGTAATTATTTTGAATATTGAATATAATTGAAATTTACATATCTTTCAAGTTTACATATTGTACATGTCCAAGGTAACATATACTGCATATTCACGTAACGACATAACCTTTGTTCTTGTGGCACAGAGTATTTCATGTCGTTCAAGTACAAAAATGTATTCATTTGAAAAATAATATTGAAATCGTTCCTGAAACATAAAATGATTTAGACATCGTTTCTGCATCAAATGTACACTACTTTCCTGAAAAAACTACAACGACGTTGATATTATTCCTATGTTACAAAACAATGTCAGGTCATTTCGATACAAAAACTGCACTAATTAGCATAACGATATTGACATCGTTCCTAAAACACAAACCAATTTATATATCATTTCAGTGTGAAATACACACCGCTTCCTTGATTTTCATAACGACGTTGATATCGTTCATGTGTCACAAAACGATGTATATATCGTTTTAATACCAAAACTTCACTAATTAACATAATGGTATTGAAATCGTTCTTGAGAAAAAAATGATTTACATATCATTTCAATATTAAATATACACTACTTCACTGACATTTTCTTTGTAATGTCAAAGTCACGAAATAACGTAACGACATACATACCGTTTCAATGCAAACTTGACGATTTCAGGATCATTACAGTTCAAATTATAACTACAACGAATTTGGTATCGTTTCCTTTCATTAAATATGATATCCATATCATTTCATCTAAAATCATAAATAAAACGACTCTTATATCATTTCCTTTCATATCAAACGATAATGATATCTTTGTAGTGTTAACCCCAAGAAATAACGTAACGACATTCATTACAAATTTGATGATTTCGAGATCGTTACAGCTCGAATAACAACTATAATGAATTTGATATTGTTTATTTTCATTCCAAATGACATCCATATCGTTTCATCTAAAATCAGAACTAAAACGACTGTTATATTGTTTCATGTCATATCAAACGATAATGATATCATTGTAGTGTTAAACCAAAGAAATAATATAATGACATCTATGTTGTTTCAAAACAAATTTGATGAGTTTGAAGTCGTTTCATATGAAATTGTAAATAAAATGCCTTCGATGTCATTTCTTTACACTAAAACGACAATGATATCATTGTAGTATTCAACCAAAGAAATAACGTAACGACATTCATGTCATTTCGGAACAAACTTGACGAGTTTGAACTCGTTTCAGATGAGATCGTAACTAAAACGCCTTCGATGTCGTTTCTTTGTACTAAAATGACAATGATATCGTTGTAGTGTAAAACATATGAAATAACATAATGACATCAACATCGTTTTTGTGAAAATTTGACGAGTTCGAAATTGTTACAGTTCAAATAATGACAAAAACGACATTGCTATCGTAAACATGATACGTACTCGTTTCAATTAAAATCGTAACTAAAATGACACTGACGTCGTTTTTTTTCCATACCAAACAATTCAACCATCCACGATCGTTCGACATACCTCCGACATATGTTTGATGATCGAAAGAGGATATCAAGTGGTTTGATAGCACTCAAATAGTTCAAAAAGTGCGAAAGGAGACACTTTTTTTCTATTGAAACAACTCAAAAGTGATAGACAACTATAGAACACAAATGCTCCAATTAATTCTGTTAAGTGAGATCGAATTCGCTTAATGACCTATTTTTATTGTCTTACATACGATGGATGTATTTCGGGTGGCTGTGGACGATTGAATCGTCATTTCTAATCAAAAGATATAGTTGTCATTTTAAATGGAAAGAAACGATAATAAATTCATTGTAGTTTTTATTTGAATTGTAACAATGTTGAACTCGTCAAATTTGCACTAAAATGATATGGATGTTGTTATCTTATTTCGTGTGTTTTACACTACAACGATAGAATTGTCATTTCAATGCAAAGAAACAATATCTAAGTCGTTTTAGTTATAATTTCAGTTGAAACGAGTTCAAACTTAACAATGTGTAGTTAAGCATTTTTTTCTAGGAACAATATATATATATATATATCGTTTTGTAACACAAAAACGATATTAATTTCGTTATGAAAATTAGGAAAGTAGTGTGAATTTCATGCTGAAACGATATGTATATCGTTTTGTGTTTTTAGGAACGATTTCAATATCATTATGCTAATCAGTGTAATTTTTGCATCGAAATGACATCGATATCGTTTTGTAACATAGGAACGATATCAATGTCATTGTAGTTTTCAGGGAAGCAGTGTGTAGTTGATGCTCAAACGATAACTAAATCATTTTTTTGTTTCGGGAACGATTTCAATATCGTTTTCCGAATGAATACATTTTTGTACTTGAACGACATGAAATACTATGTGCCACAAATGAAGGTCATGTTGTTATATAAATATGCAGTATATCAACACCCTGGATGTGTACGATATGTAAACTTGAAAGATATGTAAATTTTAATTATATTCAATATCCATAATCATTACAGTTATCAAAATGCACTAACTAGTAGCTAGGCAATATCCCAGAAATATTGACATTTATAGGAATAGCAACTACTCCAGCAAAAAGAACAAGGTCCAGCCACAAAATGTTTTCAAAATATCAATACATATATCAAAACACAATCTAAGGCTCAAAATTCCAAGCCAATAACTCTGCAACCAATTTCTTCCGCCATATTGGTACACAATCCACTCGAATTGCATTTACGTCCATATTCGCTTGCAGAAATTCTATGTATTTCAGTGTAAATATCCCGTAGTCAGATATACAAAATAGTTGTACAGTTATTGTATCTATTTTAAACAGTTAAAATAATATAGTACGATAAATTATGAAATAAGTCAATCTTACCCATTCAATTGTTGGGGAACATCTCTCACTTTCATAAATTCGAACTTTTCCATGCTATAATTGTCATCACTTGTGACATGAAATTTGATCGGTAATGGAATAACCTCCCATAGAGGCAGAATGCAAGATTCCAACGTTACCCTATGAATGTGACCATTTAGACTATTGAAAATAAAAATTATTCGTTCCTCCAAGTCGATTTGAACTGCAAACCAATGGTTGCCGGTAAATCAATGAATATACAAATATATGCAGTCCTTCCAAAGTTTACTAAGCTCCGGAGTAGTCCCTCTCACGTAATTGATCAGACTCTTACTAAAATTGAGCTCTTTACTCGGTTGCAACTGGCCATGTGCATTAACAACAAATTGACAGAAGAAAGTATCCAATATGCAACAATCTTGTTGGAGTAAGTTAGGAAATTTGAAAGCCCTTTCTCGTATATGGTATAAGGCCTCGTTCATAATCTGCACAAAGGAACTAGTTAATACAAACTGAAATCTTGTGTAACATTATCGTAAAATCATTAAAGTTGTATTACTTACATTGTCAGTAATCCAACCATCCTTATTCAAAAGGTCGATCAAATATTTAGCTTGAACATCGTAAAAGCGCAAAAGATACAATTTGATTGCACATACAACAACATCCATACAAAGTTATATTTATATAATCATATCATTGCTTCCACATGTCATTCCAAATATGTAATAATTTACCTAGAAGGTGTTGTTTCCAACCATTTGTGAAGAGCCTCGACCTTCACAGGATCTACTTCTTGATAAGGATCATATACATCAACATTCGACAACTTTATCCTCTTTGTCGAGTCTGTGAAGGGAGAACACAATAAGCGTGCTTTTCTCTTTGGACGATACCCTCATCCTTTTGGTGATTTACATTTTACCTTCTCGATTTGTACAATGTCACCTATATGTTAGAAGTGCCAACAATTAGGAATCTAGAATTTGTTTAATTTGGAGGTAATAATATGAAGTTGAACATCAATTTGTTTTTTACAACCTTGAGTGGATTCATTCACATCCACCTCATGTTTTTCAGGCGTCACAAAATCAGCGAGGCCTTTCTCTACATTGGGATGCTCATCATCTACCATTGTTTCTTTTTCAACACCTTCTTTAACCATTTTTCCTTTTCTTGCTCCTCCATATCATCCCTAGATCCAACCTCAGCTTCCTTCCTTTCTACATTCTTTCTTCTGACCTTATCTTCTGATTTTGGGTCCTTTTCAAACTCTTCCACATTTCTTTCACCTACAGGTACATTCGTCACATCATCAAATCCAGCCTCATTTTCCAACACACCCTTTTGTTCATATTCTAGTACATAAGCTGTGCTACTAGTGGTACCATCAAATCCACTTATCGCCGAATGGAATCAACCCACCACAATTAATTCAAGCAACCTGTCAACCTTTTTCTCTACCCGATCAAGTCGAGTTGATATGACTTCTTGTAGCCTTCCCTCAAGTTTCTCCATTTCCATTCTCAATAAATCTGCTATGTTGATGTCATGAGATACCGGTGGTGGTTGAGATGCTCTGGAAGAGTATTGGTGGAACGCATGATGTGGCTCGTCATCATGCTCAGCCTCATCTCTTTCGGAATGGTGTGAAACACTCTCATCTACTCCCACGATAGGTGTCAACTCTTTTCAATAGACCGCCTCGAGTTTGAGTTCAATGGAAATCAATTTAGAATGAACTTCCAACTGTAAATATTAAATCGTGCAAATCATTAGTCATTCGCTAAGTTAATTCCCCAATTTATTCTATTAAACTTTAAAAAATGGCAATTTACCTCTTTCGATTTAAACACATTATCAATGGCGGCAGACGCTAACCTCTTCGACATTTCCCAAGTGACGATTCTTGGAATTGCATTTGGATATTTCATAGTAAACTTCTTTCCCAATGTTGGAATTGCCTCGAATGCCCAAATCTATTGTAAAACAAACATTATTATCTCACGACACAAATTTATATATAAGAAATAATACAAGTCAAGTGTATTGTTTGTTCATACCATTATAGCGAGTGGAAAGCCGTGCAACGAATACCTAAAATGTGACTCTCATTCGACATCCGAATTTAATTTACCTCCCATTTCATGTTTGAATATATTTAAATGAAAACTTTCCCCATGGATACTTCTCGAACCTGTCCAGATCATCTACCAAGTCCAACCACCATAAATCAATGCAAGTGTTTTCCTCCCTGGCCCACAAGACGTACGATAAGATTACGATTAATCCCAACTTATACTTATCGGTCTTTCTTTTCTTGCAACATACAAATGCATTGTAAGAATCTCCCTTCTAATCTTTCCCACACTTTTCTTAAAATATTCTTTCACAATCCGACATTCAGCCCCCAAAGTCTTATCTACATAGTCATCATTACCCGCATTGAAGCCCGTCACCAAAACAAATTCTTCCAATCCAAATCTTCCTCGTTTATCTCCTATCTTAAACCATACTTCTTCTTTTTTGCTGGTCTTCATCTTTCGCAATAATAATTGATGTATAACATGTGAAGTGAACCTTATATCCCTCAATCTAAGAAGAGATCCAAAGCAGATTTTGCGGAGCTTTTTTTGGTAATTTGTATCTAGTTTTTCATAAATATCTTGTACACTTGCAGTCTCATCTTGTTGTAATTGTAGCATCAACTTGAATCTTCTCCATTGCACTGCAAATTATAAAAAATATATAAATTATAAACGAATTTTCAACCTTACTGAATGAAATTTAGTTGATGCAAAATACAAATATAAACAATGGATCACGGAAAACTTTGAAATTGGCTACTATACAGGGGACAACTTCACATGTGATTTGCATACATAACTCATCCCCCCTTCCACAGACATGAGCACGCTCTTACATCTCATTGAATCAATATGCTAGGATAGCTGCTATCTGATTGGGGCAGAATTGTTCCCTAAGAGACTTCTAATTCAAGGTATGGCTAGGATAAAAATCCAACATGACGCTTCACATATCGAACCACGACTTTTAGTGCCTTCTGGATTGGCTGGATAGAGAATAATTTATTAAATGTAAATTATTACAAGCATAGTTATAGGTTACATTAATTCGGCACTACAACACCAATTAACTAAGTCTTATTCACATATTTTAGGGGTTGGTTGCACGAATCATTTTTCACCACAGCAGCTGAAAATTCTGAAGACAACAAAAGGCTAATTTGACAAGAAGCAACACGAATAGAGATCCAGAATGAATATGGGTGAATTAGCAACAATAACCTCATCAATTGCAGCATCAAAACCTACATCATGCATAACCTCAACAATCTCATCAATTAGCAACAATAACCTCAACAACCATATCAATTGTAGCATAAAAACCTACATTACACATAACCTCATTTGGAAGAATCAATTCGGACGTATGTGTGTTAATTGGAACAACTAGATACTTGCCCATTGTGTTACTAACCTCAATTGATGTTTTCCTAATCGAATTAAACATTTTCAGTAGCATAGATTCATCAATTTGGTCAATCTTGAATTTTTTGCACAAAGCTCTCTCAATAACCACAAATTGATCGAACCCTGGGTACAATCGGCCATGACCCATGTCTAGGCAAGGTACGACAGGTGAGGGCGAAATAGGCCTAGGTGGTCTACGACATGGGTTCATTCGGACGGAGGATGAATAGCAATTTTTTGAAGCTATTTCGCGACAGTCGTGACTGGATAGTTTTATGGTGAAAATTCGTGCAACTGGATGGATGATTGGAACAAATTGTGGCTTTGGTTAAGGTCTTCTTGTTGACCTATGGTTGACATCTCGTTTTTATCGCAGACAAATTGTATTTATCTCTAACAAATTGATTTCAAGTGTCTATAGCGATATTGCATAAATTCAATGGCACGAAGTTCAATGTCAAGTAAATTTGCGTGTGGAGATCAACATGGAACCAAATTTGCAAAATTGAGGGTATGAAGAGCAATATTGAAAAACCAGCAAAAAGTAGCCTCAACAAGAATCAAGACAAAAGTCGATGAACAATCAAGCAATGCACGCCAAGATGTAAAAACATTATACTTAGATGTTTCACATACATGTAAAGGTAAAATGCTTCAACATTTGGCAAATGATCACTAAAAGCTCAAAGTAAATTTTTATGCATAAGATTTAAAAAAAAAAAAAACAAATGATTGCATAAAATCTTTATTGAGTCACTTACCTTGAAAATAATACATGAGAAAATACTTCAAGAAAATACATCAAATGAAAAATCATGTAAGAAGACATCTGGGGGCAAAATGCCCATCTGGACGTCCGGATGACCCCCAACTGTCATTTTTTTTACCGTTTTGACTTTTTGAAACGGCTAGTAAATTATATGATTTGGACGTCCAGATGGCTTGTATGAATAGATAGAATTTTGGCCGGTTTGAATGCTATAAATTCCTCTATTTCTCCACTTGTAAAAATGATTCTTAAGCATTAAAGTGAAGCTTTTATTGATCACAACTACCTTATTTCTCATCCTATATAGATCAAAAACATTTAAATCTTGAAAAACTCTTGACCGATTAATTTTGTGAAAATATTTAGTTCTTCAAGAAGTTTTTCAATCCAACACTTTGAGCTACACTCATTGCCATCTATTGACGTATTTGCTTCTTTTCTTCTTGTTATAAACTTTGAATATAATATTGTATTAGGAGAGAAGATTTCATTTGTAAATTCATTTTGAATTGAGGGTCATGTTGAGGTCCCGGAAAGCTAAACATTGTAAAAGGATTGGTGCTCCTTGTTTGTAAGTCACCGAAAGTAATGTAAAGGATTAGATTGCACCACAAGTCAATCAACATAATGAAAAAGGCCTTGCTCGTGACGGAGAGCTAGTAACAGGGGACGTATATCATTGCGTTGGATCGAACCTCCATATTATATCGTTTGCACTCTCTAACTCTCTTACTTAATGTTTTACTTTGTGCAAGCTTGTATCATTTCATCTATGTGCTTATTTGTGTTTAGTTTATTTCTTTATCACTTGTGTGATCATTGGATTAAAATATTGAATAGTTAACGAAAAAGTTTTAAAAACCAATTCACCCCTCTTGGTTAGTCAATCTTGGGCTTTCAATTTGTATCAGAGCTCAATACTCACTTCTTTAAGATTTCACAATCTTGAGTTATAGCTAATACCAGCTTTCAAAATCTCGAGGGACATTCTACCAACCGACCTCATTTCTTGATGGCACACATTATAATTATTGGAAGGCAAGAATGATGATATATGTTCAATCTATTGATTATAATATTTGGAAGATTATTGAATATGGTCTCTATGTGCCTACAAAGACCATTAAAATTGACGGTAAACCCGATCAAAGTATTCCCAAGCCAAGAGAGGAATACGATCAAGAAAATAGGAGAAATTGTCATTAAATGGTAAGGCCAAGAATTTGCTCTATTGTGCATTAAATAGAAATGAATTCAATAGAATTAGCATATGTGATTCGGCTTATGAAATTTGGCATTCTCTAGAAGTCACTTATGTTGGTACAAATAAAGTTAAGGAAACTAAAATAAAAATGTTGGTCAAAGAATTTGAAAACTTCTTTACGAAACAAGATGAGCCCATTGTTAATATGATTACTCGGTTTACCGACATTATAAATATCTTAAAAGGTTTGATTGAAAATATTCTAACGGTAAACTTGTGAGTAAAATGTTTAGGTCACTTCCGGAGGAATGGAGTCCCATACGGATACTTATAGAAAATACAAAGGATGTGAATACATATCCTTTGGAAAAATTATATGGAACCTTGATGACCTATGAGCTCAATAATACCGAGATCAAGGAAAAGACAAGAAAGAACAAAGAGGAATCAATAGAAGCTCCCAAATGACAAATTGCTCTAAAATCGGCAATTGATGAAGAGACATCAACAAGCAACTCATCGTCAAAAAATGGAGAGGTTTTCGAAACAATAAGAAGTTTCAAAGAAAAGACGACAAATGAGAAGAAAAGAGTAAGAAAATTATATGTTACGAATGTGACAAACCAGGTCACAAAAGAACCGAGTGCCCGAACAAAATGAAAAGTTTTAAGAAAAAGGCACTTCAAGCTACTTGGGATGATAGTGACGATGAATAACAAAATGAAAGCGATGATCAAGATAAAATTGCTAACATATGCTTTATGGCTGTCGAACATGAGGTAAGTACAAAAGATAAGTTTTCTTATGATGAATTACTTAATTCTTATGATGAATTGCTTGAAGATTTTGAGAAACTTGCCGTGAGTCATTCTATTCTTAAAAAGAAAAATTTCTATTGAAATATGAATTAAAGAAAACTTTGGAAAAATAAAAAGACAATCTTGATCATGATTTATTAGTTAAAGAAAATACTTCTCTAAAAGAAAAGGTTAATAATTTGACAAAAATTGTTTATAAATTCACCGAAGGTAAGAAAAATTTTGATTTGATGCTCAAAAATAAAAAATGTGTTTTTGACAAAGGGGGAATCGGATTTAAACCCTCTTTAAAACAAAAATATCTTAGAAACATGTTTGTTAAGGCCTCAAACACCACTTGCACTTTTTGTAATAAAGTCGGACTTGTTTCTTTTAATTGCTTAGCTAAAAAGAAACTATATTTTGAAAACAAAAATAAATGGATTAAGGAATCCTCAAAAACTAACTACCAATGACCCAAGTTTGTATGGGCACCAAAAATTAAAAATTAAATTATTTTTGTAGGTACTAAGGAAAATCAAAAGTAAATGGTTCTTGGATAGTGGATGTTTGGAGCACATGATCGGATATCGATCACTACTCTCAAACTTCAAAAGAAAGGATGAATGTCATGTAACTTTTGGGGACAATGCAGAACGGAAAATAATAGGAATCGGTAACATTGGTAATTACTTATCCCCCTCAATTGAAAATGTTTTATTAGTTGATAACCTCAAGTACAATTTACTAAGCATTAGTCAATTGTGTGATCAATGTTGCAATATTAAATTCGATTCTTCCAAATGCCTGATTAAGGATGCTATATCAAAAGAGGTAATTTTTGTAGGAAGCCGAAATAAAGATATTTATATCATAAATATTGAATATAAAAATAAGGAACATTGCTTACTTGGGTTAAATGATGAGATATGACTATGGCATAGAAGATTAGGCCATGTTAACATGTAACTTATTTCAAAAATCTCCAAAAATTGTTTTATGAAAGGATTGTCAAATTTGAAATTTGAAAAAGACAAAATTTGTTAAGCATTACAAAACCTTTGCAACTTCTTCACATGGGTCTTTTCCGACCTTCAAGAGTGGCTAGCTTAGGTGGTAAGCATTACACATTTGTTATCGTTGCTGACTTTCAAGATTTAGTTGGGTAATATTTCTAAGTGCAAAGGATAAAGTCTTGAAGGCATTCAAATATTTTTGTACGAAAGTTGAAAATGAAAAAGGTCTCACTATTACCACTATTAGAAGTGACCATGGTGGAGAATTTGACAATCTTGCATTTGATGATTTTTGTAACAATAATGGATATGAACATAATTTTTCGGCTCCTAGAACTCATCAACAAAATGGTATAGTGAAGAGGAAGAATCGTACATTACAAGAAATGGATTAGACCATGCTGAATGAAAATAATTTACCGAAATATTTTTGGGCCAAAGCCGTTAATACCGCATGCTATATGTAACGACCCGAGTCCCACTTAATGGGCTATTCCGACCGTTAGATCGACGACGTACTATCCCTACTGTACCAAAATAATTGCATTTGTTACAACAGATTATTCTTATTGAGTCCCATAAAACTTGGCACCACAACTGCACCTCATCGATCGCCAACCAACGACCCGTTCTAACCTGTGAGGAGTAGGGAAAATGGTGAGTACTGAGTATATGGGAATACTTAGTAGGAAAAAAAAGTATAGTGCAATCTCAAATAAAAAAGTTTTAGAACATACGTCAGAAAAATCATACCATCATCATATCTTTAGAAATCAGATAAGAGCTCATATTATATCGTATCATATCATTTGTATCGGAATGGCCATAACATCATATCATAAATCATCATATCATATCTTTAACTTTCATAAGTATAAAATTTATCAGCATGGACAAAAAGATTTAAACGAGATAATTCAACTGCACCCCTTTTCCTATCTTGTTAGATTAAAAAAATTCATGAACGATGAAAACCCAAAAATCACGTTTATTCTTCTGCCTCAGTTTGTGTACCATGCAAAAATATATCATTTGTGTGATTCTTCTATCAACTCAAGCATATAGGTACATAGGCAAACATGGTGGGAAACGTGTGGGAGTGGGATAGGGTAATGGATAGGGATATTGGAAACTAAATTTGACCAAGTCCTATCACTTTACTTCCCACACGTCAAATCAATCAAATTAAAAGATATAAAAATAAAATAAAAATCCAAACATATAATACATGTGCATATATCTACTTACATTCAAATTTATAATTAAATAAATAAAAGAATAAGTTAACTTTTAACAATTTCTTCAAACTGAAATATCTTGGAGCCGACTTATCCGGGTCAACTTTTTCTCGAGCCTAAATTATGTATCTAATTACGATCTATCCAATGAGATCAATATTGATATATTTATCATTAATCTATCAATATTTAAAATTTGACCCAAATAAAAGATAATTGCTATATATCATTTTAGTCACTAACCTTCAAAACATCAAGATATAGCACAAAAATTTAAATTCTATTCTATAAAAATTCTCGGGGCACTACAATCTCCATTCTTTAAAATATTTTCGTCCTCGAAAATTTACCTTGGTTAATCAAAGAGTTCTGGATACCTGATCTTAAGCTCCTTTTCCTTCTTCCAAGTCGACACATCAAGTCCATGATCTCGCCATTGGACCTTGACTAAGGGAACTTCTCTGCTTCTGAGTTAATGTACTTTTCTGTCCAAAATCATTGTCGGGATTTCTTGGTATAATAATTGTAATACCCAGACCAGGAAGCTTAAAAGGATTTGATAGGTACTATTCATATCAAAAAAGTGCACCTTCTTTTTCGGAAGCCCATCGTTAGAAACTCTACAGTTAAGCGTTCTTGACTTGGAGCAATTCCATGATGGGTGACCCCCTGTGAAGTTTTCTCGATGAGCATGCGAGTGAGGATAAAGTATGCTGAAAAGACTCATGTGGTACAGTGGGGACAGTACGTCGTCAATCTAACGGTTGTGACAGCCCGTTAAGTGGGACTCGGGTCGTTACAAATTTGGAACTAAGTGCTATGCGGGACAAAGTACTATGCCATAGGGTGGGAGCCACCTCTTGAACCCGTAGGAGCCATCTCTAGAATCCCAACGCCTGGCAACTGATCCTTAGATGGATCAAGCGCGACGAGGGCATCGCGAGTCTAACGAGGGGTAATTGTAATACCCAAACCAGGAAATCTTAAAAAGATTTGATAGGTACTACTCATACCAACAAGGTGCATCTTCTTTTTCGGAAGCCCATCGTTAGAAACTCCACAGTTAAGCATGCTTGACTTGAAGCAATTTCATGATGGGTGACCCCCTGGAAAGTTTTCTCGGGGAGCGTGTGAGTGAGGACAAAGTATGCTGAAAAGACCCATGTTGGTACAGTGGGGACATTACGTCGTCGATCTAACAGTCGGGAGAGCCCGTTAAGTGGGACCCGAGTTGTTATACTATATCTTAAATAGAGTTTTGGTAAGTCGTAAGAAAACTAAAACTCCTTACGAACTTTGATAAAATAGAATTCCCAACATTAGTTATTTCAAAGTTTTTCGTTGCAAATATTTTGTCTTGAATACAAAAGATAATTTGAGAAAATTTGATTCAAAATCCGGCATTGGAGTTTTTCTTGGTTATTCATCAACTAGCAAAGCATATAGAGTTTTTAACAAAAGAACACTAGTCGTTGAAGAATCTATGCATGTTACTTTTGATGAAACTAATCTACTTGATCGAGAGAAAGCTATTGATGATGATGTAGGTTTGGGGACTTCTTTTGAACAAATGACTATTCAACACAAAGGAACACCAATGAAGAACAATCAAAGGAACCCAACGATCAAGAAAGAAAAGAAACGCCAACTGAAGCTCAAGGCGACTCTATATTGCCAAAAGAATGGAAGTTTGTATCATCTCATCTGAAGGAATTAATAATCGACGATCTATCAAAATGTATCATTACTAGAACTTCTCTTACAAATCATCTTGGTAGTTGTGTATTCATTTCACAAATTGAACCATAAAATTTTAAAGAAGCAGAATTTGATGAATTTTGGACTCTAGCGATGCAAGAAGAACTTAATCAATTTGAAAGAAACCATGTTTGGGACTTAGTCTCTAGACCAACAAATGAAACTGTTATTGGTACCAAATGAGTTTTTCTAAACAAAAGAAATGAAAATGGAATCATTGTGTGTAACAAGGCTAGATTAGTGACCCAATGTTACAATCAAGAAGAAGGTATTGATTATGAAAATCTTTTTGCACTCGTAGCGCACTTAGAATCCATTCGCATGCTTCTTACATTTGCATATAACAAAAACTTTACTCTCTATCAAATGGATGTTAAAAATGCATTTTAAATGGATTTATTCAAGAAGAAGTTTATGTTCAACAACCACCCGACTTTATAAATCATAAATTTCCAAATCGTGTTTTCAAACTTCGTAAACCTCTTTACGGACTAAAGCAAGCTCCTAGGCTTGGTATAAACGATTGAGCGAATTTTTACTCTCAAATGGCTTTTCTATTGGTAAGGCGGGTACTACTCTTTTCATACAAAGAAGACATGCTCATTGTCCAAATTTATGTGGATAACATTATTTTTGAAGCAACAAATATCCATCTATGTGAAGAATTTTCAAAAAACATGAGTAAGGATTTTGAAATGAACATGATGGGAAAACTTAAATTCTTTCTCGGACTTCAAATTAAGCAATCATGTCATGGCATAATCATCAATCAAAGTAAGTATATATTAGACATGTTAAAAATGTTTGAAATGAATGATTTAAAAACTATGAGCACTCTTATGAGCTCATCTTCAAAGTTTGACAAAGGCGATCAAGGAATCTCCATTGACGTCACTAAATATCGAGGTATGATCGGATCCCTTCTTTACTTAACTGCAAATAGTCCTGACATTATGTTTAGTGTATGTTTATGTACTCATTTTCAATCAAATCCTAAGGAATTCTATCTTAAAGCCGTGAAAAGAAATTTCAGATATCTCTGTGGGACACGAACCTTATGACTTTGGTATCTAAAAAATATTTACATTGATTTACTTAGCTTTTCGGACGTCGATTGGGCTGGATGTCAAATTGATCGTAAAAGCACTAGCGTAGCGTGTCACTTTCTAGGCTTTGCTCTAGTGTCATGGTTCGGTAAACAAAATTCGGTAGTATTATCTATGGCTGAGGCCGAATATATCTCAGCGGCTAGTTGTTGTGCACGAGTGTTTTGGATAAAACAAATGTTGAATAATTACAACTTATCCTATGATCATGCTTTTATTATGTGTGATAACACTAGTTCCATTAACTTGTCCAAAAATCCCCGTTTTACACTCTCGAACTAAGCACATTGAAATACGACATCATTTCCTTTGGGATCATGTTCAAAAAGGGGAAATTTTGCTTGAATTCATTGATACGGAAAAAACAATTGGCCGATATCTTCACCAAGCCTCTCGCTCTAGACGAATTCTCACATATTAGAAGAGGACTAGCATTATTGATGAAATTAATGTGTAAACCTAAACAAAAACCCTCAAATTTTTCATTCCAATATTAGGCAATCCGGACGAAACCTCAGTTTGTCCGGATGACGATCTGGATATCCGAATAGTCGGACCTAAAAAGCTTTAAATCAACTTTCATTTTTTTCTCTCCACTTCTCCCTCTTCCTATAGCGATTTTTCTCACTACCCTCACTCGAAATCACCTAAAATTGACTTCAATTCATTCCAATCTTCTCTTCATCTCCAAAATCTCAAGATCTACACTTCAAAACTCCAAGTTTATCAAAACTCTTACTCCAAAATTGCCCATTTCCCTTTTTACTCGAAACCCTAATCAAATCTCAAATCCTCTCCACAAAATGCCTACACAAATTATTAGAATCTCATTCTTCCTACCACTAGATTCTCAAATCGTATATTTTATATTCTTTGATCATTTGGGCAATTTTATCAAGAATCCTTTTGTAGCATTCGGACATTCACTTCAAAATCCAACTATGTCCGAGGCAAATGAATGAAGAAGACCGAGAAACACCCTCCATCATCTTCTTCCGAGGAAGACATGGACTTAGAGCTGGAAGCACCGCCGAATCCTTTTGAAAAGTCACCCATTCTTATAGGTAAGAGCGTCTATTTTGCCGACTTTTCTATTGAAGCTCCCACATTTCATATTGAAGAATATTTAAAGCAAATGGAATGGGTACCCATGTGTACTTTGGAGTAAAATGAGTACACACGCCTTATAAAAGATTTTTACATGAACATGCAATTTGAACCACGTTCCAACACAATAACTTGTTTTCTTAAAAACACTCGCATCAAAATCACAAAAGCAATCATTCGTACGATTCTTGAACTTCAACCCTGTGACCTACAAATTTTTATTCACAAAGCATATCCTACTCACGACGGTTATAACCCCTCCAAGGCATGCTGTTGGATGACTTGGAAAACTTTCGAAAATATCACTAAAATTAGCACCAACCAATTAAGTCTACCATGTAAAATTTTACAAAACATTATTTCCAACATCATTCTTCATCGTAAAGGTCATCGAGACGAGGTAAGTAACTTTGATCTTTTGTTTTGGACTCTACGTTGGTTGGGTAAAAACTAGATTTCCCTATTATTGCTATCGGAGTTATGAATCTCGTGCATGCATCACGACACACAAAAGCACTACCTTACGAGATGCTTCTAACTAAAATTTCTCAACATTTCGACGTTCCACTTGAGGGTGAGACTTCTATTAAACCATGTCCTACCGATGTCATTAACGTCCAAACCTTCAAACGGATGAGAATAGTTAAAGATCATGGACAATGGGTGGCTAGAACTAAGGGATTTGACGCTACCTCCGTCCCCTCGACTCTACCTTTCGAGGACGAATCTGAGGGTGACCCTGAAGATGCTCATATTCCTTCTGCTGATATTCCTGTATCCAGTGCACCCCGTCCATCCACCGATTGCTCTTTCATCGAAGAATAATTCAACCTACTTCACGGGTGCATTGATTCTCTCACTGCCACGGTCGATAGCTTTGGGAGTCTGCTACTTCAACTTTCGATGCTCATTTTCCGCCGCCACCGCTAACTCAAACACTTAGCTTGCCTAGTCTTTTTCATATTGTTTTCTTTTATCTCTTCTTATGTATGTGAACTCCTATGATTTGACTACTATAATGTCATTTTGAAAATTGATTGCTTTGCTCTTTACATTACTTGCCTTGTATATTGCTTAGGTTTAGTTTAAATCTTTTTACTTATGCCAAAAGGGGGAAGATACAATGATAATTATGCATGATTATATACATCAAACTTACGACATATCGATAGGGGAAACACTTGACAGGGGGAAGAACAATCAATTTGTTTCGATACTTATATTGCAAATTATCTCTTGTTTGTTATAATCAAAAATGGGAAAATTGTTGAGCTATGGTTAACATCTCATTTTGATTATCACAAAAAAATTACATTTATCTCTAAAAAATTGATTTCAAGTGTCTATAGCTATTATTACATAAAATCAATGACACGAAGTTCAAGGTCAAGTAAATTTGCATATGGAGATCAACGTGGAAACAAAATTGCAAAATAGAGGGTATGAAGAACAATATTGAAAAACCTACAAAAAGTAGTCTAACAAGAATCAAGGCAAAAGTCGATGAACGATCAAGCAATGCACAACAAGATGTCAAAACATTGTACTTAGATGTTTCACATACATGTAAAGGTAAAATACTTCAACATTTGGCAAATGATCACTAAAAGCTCAAAGTAAATTTTTATGCATAAGAAAAATTATTTTCAAAAACAAATAATTGCATAAAATCTTTATTGAGTCACTTACCTTGAAAATAATACGTGAGAAAATACATCAAATGAAAAATCACGTAAGAAGACCTCCGGGGGCAAAATGCCTATTCGGATGTCCGAATGACCCCCAACGGTCATTTTTTTAACCGTTCTGACTTTTTCAATCGGCTAGTAAATTATATGATCCAGACGCTCAGATGGCTTGTCCGGATAAATAGAACTTTTGCTGGTTTGAGTGCTATAAATATCTCACTATTTCTCCACTTGTAAAAATGATTCTTAAGCATTAAAGTGAAACTTTTATTGATCACAACTACATTATTTCTCATCCTACATAGATCAAAAGCATTTAAATCTTGAAAAACTCTTGAGCGATTAATTTTGTGAAATTTTTTAGTTCTTCAAGAAGTTTTTCAATCCAACACTTTGAGCTATACTCATTGCCATATATTGAAGTATTTACATCTTCTCTTCTTGTTATAAAATTTGAATCTAATATTCGATAAGAAGAAAAGATTTCATTTGTAAATTCATTTTGAATTGAGGGTCGTGTTCAGAAAGCTCAATATTGTAAAATGATCGATGCTCCTTGTTTGTAAGTCATTGGAAGCATTGTAAAGGATTAGATTGCACAACATGTCAATTAACATAGTGAAAAAGGCTTTGCTCGTGACAGAAAGCCTAGTAACGGGGGACGTAGATCATTGTGTTGGATCGAACCTCCATATTATATCGTTTGCACTCTCTAACCCTCTTACTTAACGTTTTACTTTGTGCAAGCTTGTATCATTTCATCTACATGTTTATTTGTGTTTAGTTTATTTCTTTATTATTTGTGTAATCATTGGATTAAAATCTTGAATAGTTAACGAGAAAAAATTTTAAAAACCAATTCACCGCCTTTTGGTTAGCCAATCTTGGGCTTTCACTTCTGAGCATGGGCAATCGACTGATGTAGGTCTGACATCATGGGTGTGGACGGAAGTTGAGATTTCGGCAGAATGCAAATATCTCATTGATCTCATATTCTTTTCACCCTCATTATATTTTATTAGGGAAAATAATAACTCATTAACTCATTATACAGACAAAATTCAATCTTTAGAAGAAAATCACACAAGAATCAATAAAATAAGAGGCTTTTTGTAAGCTTTCGCAGGCTTACCTCAAAGAAATGGAGATAGAGATTGTGGTACAACTCTTGAAGGTGAGAAGTGTCGATGGAGATAGACTTTTTGGTACAACTCTTGAAGGTGAAATGGAGATGGAGATAGAGTGTGAGAAATGGAGACAAATAGAGTTTTAGATTACTGAAACTTTAAGGTAGGGGAAGAATTGGGCCGGTTCATTTGAATTTGAAGGAGAATTTTCATTTTACAAAATAAGGGTAAATGGGTCTTTTGACTGTTTTAAATAATTAAAATTACTTTTATTTTATTAATTTTATTCAAAGGCAAATTGGACAAAATGTTTGTGGGGAGTGGCCATTTGAACTCATTCCCCTTCTCTTTTCTTGTGCTAGTAAGATAATGAATTTGTGTTTTAATTTCCCAAACCCTAATTAATTAAATTAGACCACTAACAAGCAACCCATTTAATTAATTTTACAAACACCCTACACTTGTCGATTAATTAATTAGTAATATCATTCTTCTAGTTCTCTTTTTTTTGTGCATGGCCCATTAGTTTTTCGATCATGATGTCTAACGAGTTGAATTATTAGTTTGATATAATCAAAATAAGATAGATTAAAATACTCATTTAATTTATCATTAATTCATATAGATTAATTAATTCACATTTGTCATCTCATATTGAGATCTCATACATGTGACGGGAAGTGTCATGTAGTATGACAAAATCAAACTTGTTAGTTTATGGTGAAACTATAATCCCTTATTAATATGATCCATGGTAGAATATGACGAAGTGGTAAAAATTTGAAATTAAATTGAAGTTTATCAACCCATTTGAGACAAATTAAAGTTTTGTGAATCGATTGAATTTTTGTTAAAAGTTCAGCAAAATTGGCCGAAATTGTTGGTGATGATATTCTTCAAATGACTCAAACTCTAAATCCACAGTAAAATTCAAGGCATGCATGGTGCTTACCTAATAATAATATTTGCGTTTCATTGGATGAGCGCACATAAGATCTAAATATGCCTCCAAGATACAATGAAATGATATGAAATTTTTGTTGGCGTTTATACATTCATGACAACAAATAGAACGCCAAGATGTGTATGAATTTATATGTAGTTCTTTAAATCCAATTCTGCAATATACCAGATCACAGATCAAGAAATATAAAGTGAAAATCAATGAAAATAATGCTAGGTTAGTAGAGAAGAACAACGAAGAATTTGAAAAATACTTGAATTTGAAAGACACCTTTAATCTATTTATAGATTTGTGTTCCACCTTTGCGTAAAGTTGTTGCTCATCAAAATCACTTTTTAGACATCATATTACACTCATTACAATTGAATAATTTTGATATTTGAATAAGAAATTTGTTGGAGCTAGGTAGCTCGAACTTTCTTTTATTGTTATTGCGAAACACTTTTATCTTGAGATAATGTTTGTGTTTGAAATTACTCATCCAACTTAAGAACTTGATTATTCAAGTTGTAGGTCGAGTTTTCTGCATTAGGTATTATTTTTTTTGGCCAAAATTCCATTCCCTTTGATGTTTTCCAAGCTAAATCCATTGCAATGCCCTTTTTCAAAGAATTTGCCAAGTTTTGACTTGATGTATTATAAAGATATTTTACCATCTGAGACTAATTGTTCTATCGAGCTATGTCTTAATCTAATGTGCCTAGTCTTTTATATTTGGCTATAAGCTTTAGACAAGGTAGTTTCACGATCGCAATGAATTGAAATCGTTGGCATTGGTTTAGGCCAAATAAGAATTTTATTTAATAAATTCCTTAGCGTGCCACTTCCTCACTACAAGAAGCAAAGGCTATGAACTAAGCTTTTGTTAGGACCCTAATCGAGAAAATGACAATGGCATGAATGATATCTTGATCGATGCCATGTCATGGTCGAAGACGTGGGGGATATCCGGACAATGCGTAGATTTGGGAAGGAATAATCAAGACATCGGGTTAGTTTTGTGATGCGGCAGTACTTGAGATATGACAATGCTGGATTTACTTGATGGCACCATCACAGGACGGAATTTGGGACGAAGGTCAGATTTGGCATTGATCGATGGGTTGATGTGGACAAGTGTTTGCAACATTAAGACATTGCTGTCTAGCTTACTCTAGTCCATGAATTTACTATTTTTTTTAGACTTGAGGGAGGCATGTGATGATGGTTACGGGTAGTTTTCCTTTGTGTTTGAATGTTGGGACAATTTCAGACCATGTGGGGGTTGAAAAACTGCTAAATTGACCCTCGCAGTTTAGGATGTAAACTGCCATACGGATTGGTGTCTTTAAATTCTAAGTGTTAAGAACTTAGTTTAGTAGAAAGGCAGATTGATAAACTTGGTTTACCATGTAGGCTACGAATTTTATGTAAGAAACATTGAAGACACATTTCAGGGTTCAACTTTTTTTAATATTCCCTCGAGATTTGGAACATCTTCCCTAAGTGTGTTATATGATCCTCATCTTCTATACTCTTTATTAGCATGTCATTCCCCATACATAAAGGAGGTATGCCCCTCGTCTAGTTAGTAGATGAGAATGTGGTTGTAGTCCAAATATGCATCTGTGAAATTGATAAATTTTTGGTCTACCATTGTATCCAATAGTTGATCGATGACGACAATAGGAAGCTGTTGTACCTTTTCCCATTCAGGTAGAATTTAAGATACTTCTTCAAGATATGGTAGGACCAATCCCTACTATGATAGATTGTTTTCAAGTAAAGATGTTCAGGTTGACTTCTAGGACTAACTTCATTTTTTTTTTCATATCTTTTACCAGACCTATTACAATCTACATTATCTGTTGAGTATTGACTCCAATCAACCAAGAAATCGGGCTCAGTTTACCAACAGAATCGACACCTAATCAATCGACCCAAAACCTTCAAACTATTCCTCTCTTTGGTTAATCACAATTGCACCCACTTAGGACAAAAATGAGAAGGCGTTTTACAGCCACAAAGGCTAAAGAACAATGAGAAGATAACGAGACAAGCTACAATTCGGAAGCACAAAGCACACAAGGGGGGCAGCCGTGTCTCTCTCACAATTCAAGGGCAAATCACTCTTCCAATTGACCAAGCCATGAAAAGAGAAATAAATAGGATCACTTAGGGTATAGTCATGGGCCGGCTCAACAAGGAGATAATAAGTGGGCCAAATAAACCATCCACTAAGTGAGGAAACGGGTCATGAACAACTCTAATTAATTAGACTGCTCCCAATGGCCCCAAATAGTTTTAAGGTTGGGTCATCAATCTTAGCTGTCGATATAATACTTATCCAACATTGATTTTACATCATCGCCCAATTTATTGGGTATCAAAATATTCAACAAATCTCCACCTTGGTACCCAATCAATCTGTAAGCAAACAAAACACAAAGTTTATACTTGCATAATCAAGGTAACCAATAAAATTGGAATCACAGACCTTATCTCGTGTTTCAAACTCGAAACACATACCATATATGTTCAATGTACTCACAAGGGCTAAGATCAAGAACACCCAAGTAGAAGCAAATAATCACACCAATCAATCAAGATCAAATAAACATGCGATGAAGATATCATATAGGATAACACATAGATCTTTTCAAACATGTTCAGATAGAATGACATATTAACACCAAGTTAATCAACTGGCCAACACATATGCAACAAATGCATAAATGACTCCACAAAGAAGATATCACCACACTTATCCTATCCCATTCCGTGTTGCTCCCACCTTGAGAACACATATCTCACCTCATCGCCCACCATGCTCATTGGACTAATCCCCAACCCATGTTTAACTGGTAATAGATCCTAAGTTTTCGAGCTAATCCTCTATCACCACATCACTTTTCCCAACCTACATGAATAATAGGTCTCCACCTAACATAAGTGATAAAAGTGTCTCTCTCACATTCCACCTGATCAGGATCTCTTCTCAGATAAAGGATTCCAACATTTGATCACCTCTCACACTCGTGATCCAAATGCCACACTCCACATCCCCAGTACAAGCCACCAATGTACCCCTAAGTATCGATACTCCACCTTATTAAAATACATACAACACACTACTAATGCATTCCAACCCAATATGCATGCAAACAATTATACATAGTAATAAGATCACTCCAATTCATGCCAATGCATAGGTACGAATAATCCAGCCAAAGTAATAGGAATTAGACCTAACACGATTCCAAATAGAAAAACTTCAATCATTTCAATTTTTTGAAAATGAGAAAAAAAGAGGTAATATCTATTACATATATCAATTTGAGAAAAAATAAAAGGATTCGACATTTGATATTTTCACTGAGATAAAGACAAAAAAATCAGAAACAATATACGATTTTTTTAGCACTTAACCACCTTTATGTTATGGATTTCATTGTTCAAAAAATGATTCGCAGAGAAAATAGATATTTTGACTTTACTAATTTTTGAGTAGATATAGGATTTAAAACAAAATGCAGCCAAACGACGACCACAAGAAAAGTACAAACACAATTCACACAAAATGGTCAAATAAACTTTCCTAAGGTCACGTGCGATTATAATAATGAAAAATAAATTGACAACAAATTCACGAAAAATTTAAGACAAATAATTAACAAGTAATTTATAGGTCTAGCAACAGGCAATTGTTACTTCTTCACGATCACCCAAATTCTAATGTCACCCCCACACGATGACTTCTAATACGAAAAATAAATGATTATACTACACAATAGTCTTAACTATAATAACAAAAGTGAAAGAACATGATACCGAGCGGACCAATATGAGTTCGTAAATATCGACATATGCGAATTTTAGGACTGTTACTATTCGTCCTAAAGTCTTCGGCAATCATGGCAACACAAAATAGTAGCTGAACATCCAATGGAAACATCATCCACCTTTCACCATAATGCCTGAAACTGAAATTTGACAACACCATAGGGTCCGTATCACCACCAGCAACATTCTGTCTTTTGGAGTTATCGTTGAATAACCATCGGCGCGTCCTCATGCGCCGCCCAAGGTCTCTGCATGTGGACTTCTCGCACCGCTACTAGTGACATGTACTGGACCTTCAGGACTTCCTCCGCATGCACAGTCCACCGGTGGTCGTCGTTTCTCCAAAAGGTAAGCGGTTTCATTGGAAAACATAAAAATAGGTCCGGCAGAAAAAAAAAAAAAAAAAAACTGGGCAATTTCTGTCTCTGTTTTTCTGCCTTCGATTCTACCATTTTCAGCCGATTTTGGTTGATTTTTTCACAGATTTCTCAACTGCACAAGCTCTAATACCATTTGTTGAATATTTACTCCAATCAACCAAGAAATTGGTCTCAAGTTACCAACCAAATCGACACCCAATCAATCAACACAAAACTAAAAAAAAAAAACTACTCTCTTTGATTATTTACAATTGCACCCACTCAGGGCACAAAGGGAAACGTGTTTTCCAGCCACAATGGCGAAGCCACTAAAGCTAAAGAATAATGAGAAGATAACGAGACAAGCTACAATTCGGAAGCACAAAGCACACAAGGAGGCAGTCGTGTCTCTCTCACAACTCAAGGGCAAATCACTCTTCCAATTGACCAAGCCGTGAAAAGAGAGATATATAGGATCACTTAGGATATAGTAATGGGCCAACCCAACAAGGAGATAATAAGTGGGCCAAATAAGCCATATACTAAGTAAGGAACCGGGCCATGAGTAACTCTAATTAATTAGACTGCTCCCAATGGCCTCAAATAGTTTTAGGATCGGGTCATCAATCTTAGGTGTCGATATAATACTTATCCAACATCGATTTTACATCATAGCCTAGATTTATTGGGTATCAAAAAACCCAACATTATCTTAGCGTCGTCATTTAGATCATGGAAGAAGCTTTCTAGTTCTTTCCTAGATGAGGCCAGAAAATCCAACCTAGTGATATGAGCGTTGATTATCACATATAGGACCATATACTCTTCGCTTCATACTCTTTATGATATTTTTCCATAACCACATCAACCATAATGATTGTGTTATTTGCCTCCTTGTGCGAAATAGCATTCATCGGGGAATTCATGTAACAACCCTTTGCTTCCATCTTATTGTCCCTCACTTTTGCCACATCATTTAGGGTAGGAAACTTCATTGCTAAGTGATGTATAGATGTAATTGGTTAGAGTTATTTAAGCATAGGCTAATGATTTTGTGGTAGGTTAAACGAGTGTCAATCTATAAGAAATCTATGTATTTCTAGATTGTGTAAGATTATTTGTCCATCTCCACAGCCAAGGTGATATGGCCTCATAGGACGGGACTACCTTCTATAAATATAAACAATGGATGCAATATTGTAGCTATTTGATGGTCTACACCACGATGGTTAAAGATGCTTCCAAAGAACAGCTCCGATATCATAGCCAATGTCGTCATCTACTAGCATTTTGTCGAGGTCGTTGCGTGCAATGACAGTACATACCACCAAGATAACATAATGCGCTAAGTGTACTCCATGTTTATCCTATTTTATAAATAGGATAGGCTCTATCCTTGGCATGTGTCCATTTACCAACCAGCTCTCTGGAGATATTTCTTAAGCCACTTTCATCTATTTTTAGTAAGAATTCATTGTCTATCCATCTGCCAATTTGGCGGGTTCTATGGACAAAAATCATTATGTTAGGGATTTCTCCCCACTATTATCCCCCGGTCAATTTTCTTGTTGCGGTGGCTGTAGGTAATTGCGCTTGCCATGGACAGGTCCTCGCCTACCTCATGAAACATTGTTATTTGCATCCACACTACATCCCTATCCCATAGCCCGTTTCTATGATCCAATAGTTCATCAATAGACATTTTAATGTCCATACAGTCTTCTATATTGTGGTCCGTAGTCTTATGTACTCTGTCAAATTTTGATTCAGACTCTTGCGATGGGAAATTTTTATGTCTATGGCATTTTGATGTGGATCTATCTCGATTTGATTGAACCAATTGTAACAATCATAATGCAATCGAGGTGGTCGGTCACTATAATTAGTGTATTGCCTATTTTGATTCTCAATGTATTATTCGGTTTTCTATTAGTTCTCAGTTATTTCCTGAATGCACATGGTTGAATATCGACTCCAAATAACCAAGAAATTGGGCTCAGTTTACCAACCAAAATCAATACCAAATCGATCGACCCAAAACCTTCAAACTATTCCTCTCTTCAATTGCTTTCAATTGTACCAACTTAGGACACAAATGGAAGGTATTTTGCAGCCACAAAGGTTGAAGAACAATGAGAAGATGAACATGACAATCGCTAGTTGGAAGCACAAACCACAAAGGAAGTTGCCGCGTCTCTCTCTCAATAAAGGGGCAAAACACTCTTTCAATTAACCTAGTCGTGAAAATAAAAATATATATGGTCACTTAGGGTATCGTAATGGGCCGGCCCAACAAGGAGATAATAAGTGGGCCAAATAAGCCATCCACTAAGTGAGGAACCGGGCCATGGGTAACTCCAATTAATTAGACTACTTTCAATGACCTCAAATAGTTTTAAGGTTGGGTCATCAATCTTAGGTGTCGATATAATATTTATCTAACATCGATTTTACATCATCACCCATATTTGTTGGGTATCAAAAAACCCAACAAATTTCCACCTTGATACCCAATCAATCTGCAAGCAAACAAAACACAAAGTTTATACTTGCATAATCAAGGTAACCAATAAAATTGGTATCACAAACCTTACTTCGTGTTTCAGACCAGAAACACATACCATACCTACTCCATGTATTCATCAGGGCTAATATTAAGAACACCCAAGTAGAAGTAGATAATCACATCAATCAATCAAAAGCAAATAAACATGCGATGTAGATATCATATAGGATAACACATAAATCATTTCAAACATGTTCACATAGAACAACTGATTAGCACCACGTTAATCAACAGGTCAATGCATATGCATCAAATGTATAAATGACCCCATAGAGAAGATCTTACCACTCTTATCATATCCCATTCCGTGTCGCTCACAATCACTCAACATATGTCTAACTGGTAAATCTCTATAGATCATAAGTTCTCGTGATAATCCTCTATCACCACATCACTTCTCCTAACCTACGTGGATAATGTGTCTCCACCTAATAGAAGTGATAGAAGTGTCTCTCTCACACTCCACCCGATCAAGGTCTCTCCTCAAATAAAGGATTCCAACATTTGATCACTTCTCACACTCGTGATCCAAATGCCACACTCCACATCCCCGGTACCACTACAACAAAAACTGCCTACGGCAACGTTTGGACGTGTGTTGCAAATCAAGGTGTTGTCGTAGAGTGGAGAGATACGGCAACATTTTTTTAGCGTTGCCAAAAGTCTACGGCAACGTTTGGCAAACGTTGCCGTAGCTATCTACGGCAACGTTTGCCAAACGTTGCCATTTTTTTTATTTTTTTTTTCTCAACAACAACAATTTATGCAAATGGATTGACAAAATTGAAAATGAAACTTACGAACAAATTTTAGAATTGCATAAAAATTGATAATTTCAATACAAATTTTTGAATCCATACACTTGAACATTAGAATGTGATACAACACCACTTAAATAAAAATGAGCTTTAAAATGAAATAAAATGGTAAAGAAAAAACTCGATCATAAACGGAACACATAAACTACTCTATTTCTTCGGCAACTTCTCTTCCTTAAGCAAGAACATTAAAAATTGAGCCGGACTTATTCCCTCACAACCTTATCTTTGAGTTCATCCCAATACATGGATTTTCTCTCGCAGTTTCTGAGTCACTATTGGCTCCTCCAAAAAATCGTGAAAATTTTCTCATGTTCCCATATATAGATATACATTGCTAGCAGTGGGATAGCCACTTACCACTGTTTTTCATTAGCGCAGCAATATAAGTCGTTTTACCACCAGGAGCAGCCCTACAAATGCGCAAATTGTGTCAACATGGGGAAAATTTCAAACATTTCACATGAAATACAAATATAAATAAGTGAAACACTCAAACATTCAATCTTAAGAAAAAATTCATTTCATCCCTTATGCTGCAATTCCATAAGAAGTTACTCCGAATAATTAAATATGTATAGCAAAATAAGACCAGTTCAGATAGGAACATGTAAAAAAGAAAAGCATTAGATATTGTGTGAAAAAGAGGCTATAGAAAAAATGATACGATGGAAAAAATAGCTAACTAAGGAAAAAATAATAACATGAATCCCTTCAACTTCCAATAAAAAAAAAATTAAGAAAAAGAGGGTGCTCACACAACTTAAAGGGGTTAAAGAGATAGAAACAGAAGCAAGCAAAGATGGATGAAAATTGCAACTTGAGATAACTAACATATACTTACGCCACATCTACAATTCTTTCTTTCTCCTGAGGAGCAAGGGCCATTACAGGCAAAAAAGAGCTAGCACTTTGAAGCTGCCAACAAATTGACTGTCAGCTTTGCTTTAATACTAAAAATTAGGATTGTAAATTCTAGGATTAGAAGATACCATATAATACTCAGCCATATACTCTGGAGTTGCCCCAATTGGCACTTGTGAATCATAAACAACCAAGCCAACCTACAAAACACAAAAATATTGTCCCTTGAAAAAAGAACAGAATGGTACATGAAAACAGAAACTACTAGATAAAGAATAGAATAAACATATAGTAACTCTTACCTTTGACCACTTGCTTAATGGATCAAGGTTGACTCCCCTGTTCAAAAGCACACCAGCCAAGTCCCTCCTGCGAGACTGAATTCAAACCAAAGGAAAGTCTTATCAACACGGTGCGATTGATGAAGGACCATCAGCACAGGCAACAAACCAAAGCATTAAAGAAGAAATAAAATCTAATTCACCTTCAAAGTGTTTGTTCTAAGACAAATTGGATGAGGCTTCTCAAAAGCTTCAATGAGTTCCATAAGTTCAACAATTGGAAACATCTGAATAAAAATCAAATAATTCTATAGGTAAATACAACTTCAGTACCAAAAAGACAGAAAAAGAAACGAAATGAGTTGACTATTCACAAATTGGCAAATAACCTCAACCAAAACTTCAATTAGAAACTCATTGTATCCATAGTATGAACTTAAATCCAATTTAAGTTGATCAACATAATCCTTCCGTGTAGCTCCATCTTGGGTCACTACTGCAACTGAACTGAGGCGACAGCCATGGCTAAGCTGTTGTGGTTTAGTATTGACCGAAGATGTATGTAGGAAGGATAATGCAACTGAATTACAAGACATTTCTTCTTCAATTCGCTTGTGTGAAAATGCTTGAGCAAGAAAAGAAATAATTTTCAAGAAAGCCACAAAAATTTATAGAAGGTTACGAAGGCGAAGCAGCTGGTCTAGGGCTCGAAGTCACCGGCACAGAGACGAAGCACCGACACTTCCTTCTTGTTCCTCAATAGCTTCAGCTTTGAAGCTACTAGCTTCAACGCCGTCTTGCTGCATCCGGTTTCAATTTAACCTCAATTTGAACAGAGAATCGCCCATTTAGTTTATAGAGAGCAGGGGGAAGAAGAGAGAAGAGGCCGAGACGTGATGAGAAAAAGGAGGGCTGTTGTGAACCGGTGGAGAGAGAGATAGGGGCGAGAATGGAGAGAGAAGATAGAGATTTGAGAAGAATGACGAGGATATAGGGTTTGGGAATTAATTTTGGTGGGGTGGATGAAGGTAAGGTCTACCTTTCCTATTTTTAGCAACGTTTGGCAAACGTTGCGGAAAGGTAGACTTTTGGCAACGTTTGGAAAATGTTGCTAAAAGTCCTACTTTTGGCAACATTTGGCAAACGTTGCGAAAAGGTAGACTTTTGGCAATGTTTTCCAAACGTTGCCAAAAGTCTACCTTTTGGCAACGTTTGCCAAACGTTGCTAAAAGTTTAAATTTTAGCAACACTCAATAAACGTTGCTAAAAGTGATCTATCGCAACATTTTTCCCAAAAATGTTGCCAAAACTCATTTATGTTAATCAATGGCAACATTCACTTACTAAAATGTTGTCAAAAGATCCTTTTAGCAACATTTATCAATAAATGTTACCTTTTTAATGTTGCTAATGATTAATTTTGTTGTAGTGTACAAGCCACCAATATACCTCTAGGCATCTATACTCCACATTAGTAAAAGACATACAACACACTGCTAATGCATCTCAACCCACTATGCATGCAAACAATTACACAAAGTAATAAGATCACTCCAATTCATGCCAATGTACATATCAAACACATTGAAATGCAACATATAATCATGCAACTGAATTAAGCAATCACACACATGCAGAAATGATTGCACACGGATGCACATGTAGGAACTAGGTTTCCTCTCAATAAACCTCATTAGGGTCATCACTTGACCCTATAGCCAAATTCGCCTCGCCTCGCATCTTACTTTCATTTTATTATCATTCTTAGGACAACCTATTTCAGCATATCCAAATTTACCACAGTTAAAATACATCTTAATTTTCGCACTTACCTTAGACTTACATTTGCCATAAATACCAAATAATGACCACAAACAAAGTACAGACATAATTCACACAGAATAGTCAAACAAGATTTTCTAAGGTCACATGTAATTCTAACAATGTAGAAAAGATTGACAACAAATTCACAAAGAATTGAAGGCAAATAATTACCAAGTAATGCTTAGGTCTAGCAACAGGCAATGGTTACCCCTTCATGGTAACCTCAATCCTAATGTCACTCCACACGATGAGTTTAATGTGAGAAATAAATTATTAACCTATACAATAACCATACCTACAATAATAAAAGAGAAATAACACGATATCAAGTAGACCACATCTAAATGTTCATAAATATCGAGGGATGCGAATTTAGTGCTTTAGGGCTTTCATTATCCATTCCAAAGCTTCCGTGACCGCAACAACACAACATGACACCAAAAGTTGAAGGACAAAATCGTCCAACTTTTATCGTAATGCACAAAACTAAAATTCGACAAGACAGGGTCCGTATCACCTCCAGTAACATTCTATCTATTGGAGTCATCGCCAGATTTCGAACGACTTGCCCGCACACGCCTCCAATCTCTTTGCGCTTGGGCTCTACGCGCCGTGGTCAATAACACAGGCTTGACCTCCAGGATCTCCTCCACCTGAACGTTACGCTAGTGGTCGCAGTTTCTCCAAAAGATGAGCGGTTTGGCTGAAAAACACCAAAACAGTTCCAACCGAAATTGAAAAAATTTGGGTAGTTTTCTGTCTTTGTTTTCTGCCAATTTCTACCCCTTTTTAGTTAATTTCCAGCTCTATTTTCACCCAAAAAACATAGACTTCTCAACAACACAAGCTCTGATACCAAATGTTGAATATTGGGCTTCAATCAACCGAGAAATCGGGCTCAGTTTACCAACCAAAATCAACACCCAATCGATTGACCCAAAACCTTCAAATGGAAGGTGTTTTGCAGCCACAAAGGCTAAAGAACAATGAGAAAATGAACGAGACAAATCACTAGCTGGAAGCACAAACCACAAAGAAAGCACTCGTCTCTCTCTCTCTCTCTCACATACACACACACACACACACACACACACACTATAAAAGGGAAAACACTCTTTCAATTGTCCAAGCCATGAAAAGAGAAATATATAGGGTCGCTTAGGGTATAATAATAGGTCAAGCCCAATAAGGAGAAAATAAGTGGGACAAATAAGCCATCCACTAAGCAAGGAACCAGGTTAAGAGCAACTCTAATTAATTAAACTCTTCCAATGGCCCCAAATAGTTTTAAGGTCGGGTCATCAATGTTAGGTATCGATATAATACTTATTAAACATCAGTTTTACATTATCTTCCTGATTTATTGGGTATAAAAAACCTAGCACACATCTCATTCTGAATTACATCCACTAGTTAAGTGTAAATCTTAGGATATTTATTTAGTACATATCTCCAGAAGTAAGTCATTATATACTGCTTATTCACGACATATAGAGGGCTTCTCATGTGACATTCTCAATCTTATTTATTTTCTTGCCTTCTCTTGAATAAATCTTCAGTAACTTGACCAATCCTTGGCTGATGTCTTTAAGATAGTTAGAAGAGACGGTGTTGGCATAATTATGTATGAACATATTCATCACTCCTTCTACAAAAGGGCCCAGCTATCAATACTTTAAGGCTTCAGTTTGTTGCTTGTAATCAAATGACAAAGTGGGATGAAAGTTTTTATATTCAATGGTAGAGCTTTGTCATTGCATATTTGCATAATAGGTAATTATATTTTCATTGGATCAATACATCCCTAAATTTTTTCCATTTTTGAAATCACAAAGCCCGTGAAGACTTCCTTCAAGAACGACATGTTCTCATATATATTGTCTATTATATTATTTGGACTGCCTCATAATTCTTTGGCCAGTTATGTGTGGTGGGCCAGTGTTGGAACCGGATCTTTGGCCCAATTGCCTTTACTTGATGCAAAGTCGTGTTTGCTTTTATCACGCCTTATTAAATATCTTGACTCCTTTGATCTGGCCCTACATCTGGCTTAATCCTTACCGTTGGCTAAAGTCTTTAGATCTCCCTACCTTTAGAGATTCTAGAAGCTTCATTCTTCAGAGAAACTGTTCAGTTTGAGAATTTTTCTCTAAGTGGTTAGGGTTCTTCTTTTGCTTTCTGTAGAATGTAAATCTGAGTGATTTTCTGTGTAATTCTTAGTGGTAAAAGTAGTGAGAACTCTTGATCTATTCTTTGTGAGATTGTGTATATTCTGAGTGATGTCTTCGTACATTGTAATATCGATTCTTGGTGATTTTAGTGAACTAGAACATAATCGTTTCGTGTGGATGCTCAATCGGTGACTAGGCCTAAGTCTGAACATCCGGACCCCTCTTGGGGTGAAAATCTCCGTGTTCTATTTTTACTCTTCGATTTACTAATTTTCTTTATGATCTTTGTGAACTCTTGGACCAACAAGTGGTATCAGAACCTTATTGAGGAGGAGATTTGAGTGGGTGTTCGTTTTTTATAACCCTAATTTTTCAAAAAGGTTTTCGATTGTATATATCTTATGTTTTTTGAAACGGTTTTTGTAAGAAATAAGTCATTGGGTTGAAGGTATATATTACATCCTTATAAAAATTAAAAGTTTAAAAGATCTAAAGTTTCTGTTAAAGGATCTGTGTGCTTTTCTGAAAATTGTTTCCTATGTGGGTTTATCTCCTTTGATCTAGTATCCTCTTCGAATCTGTGGTATTCTTGATCTAACTCGATACTGAGTCGTAGAGACTCGTTTAACTCGCACTGAGTCGTGGTGAGTTGAATTGACTCGTTGATTCCACCGAGTCTAAGTAACTCATTGCTTCCTACACCTGCTCTGAGGTTTGCCTTAAATCAGATTTTGGTATTCTCTAAAAGCCCCTATTATTTTTAGAACTTAGTGTCATTTTGGAATTTGTTATTAAGGTAAGTGATCCTCTCATGCTTTTCTTTGTCCAAGATCTTATTAAGGATTTGGAAATCTGAGGAAGTAGGGGATAAAAAGGATTACCACTCCTTAAACAATTTCAAAATTGACTATTCTTGCATAATATTACTGTCATTATTTGATCAACTGTTAATACTTATCATATTATGTGACTTCTTGAAGACTTCTCAATTACTGTAAATACTTGCTAGTTACTGGTGATTTTAGTTCATGGAGATAGAAAATGAGGGCTCTGTTGTTACAACAAAGGTGTGCTGCTACCTTAGATGATACCTGGCCACCTGAATTTAGTGCCTATAGAAGACAGGAGTTGGATGAGATTGCTTGGAGCTCAATTTTTCTTCACTTGTCTGATACTGTTATTAGGAAAGTTGGAGAAACCACTAATACTCAGGGTTTGTAGACTAAATTAGAATCTCTCTATCTTGCTAAAAGTATGCCTAACAAATGTTATCTCCTTAGACAATTCTATAACTTCAGATTTAATCCGTCTTCCACACTAAAAGATAACATTGATAAGTTCACAAGACTTGTTCAAGAATTGACTGACTGTGATGAGAAATTGTCTGAAGATAAACAAGTTGTGGCCTTCTTGAATGCATTAGGGGACAAATATAGAGACCTTAGAAATGCCTTGAAATATGGGAGAACTGATCTCACTGTTGACATTGTAATATCATCTTTAAGGAATAGAGAACTTGAACTGAAATCTGACTTCAAGGACTTTAAATCTAATAAAGCCTTGAATGTAGGGGAGAAACCAAATCAGAATAAAAGGGAAAATCAGTGTAACTACAATTCTCACAAAAGAGATAAACCCCAGTTTACCAAGTTCAGAAATCAAAATAAGACTCAGTCTAAACCTAAACTTCAGCACAGAAAATGTTACTACCGTGAGAAAATAGGACATTTAATCAAAGACTGTTTCAAAAAGATATCTGATTTGAAAGATAAACATAATTTTGATGGGTCTGCTGCTGTTGCCTGTAACAATGAACATGACATTCAGGGTGTTGCTCTTGTTAATACCACAAATAGAAACCCAAAAGAGTGGGTTCTTGATTCTGGCTGTACCTTCCACGTGTGCCCTATAAGGGACTGGTTTATTGAATTTATTAATCAAAATGGGGGACAAGTCCAGATGGGAAATGACATGAGTTGTCAAATAAAAGGCATAGGAAAGATAAATCTTTAAGTTGATAAAAGTATAATCCTCAAACTGGATAAGGTCAGATTTGTTCCTGAATTAAAAAGAAATCTAATTTCACTAAGGGAGTTAGATGAAGACTATGACATAAAGATCCACAAAAGCCTTATCAAACTTCATCTCAACAATAAAGAGATCATCTCCTTGCCTAAGATCAATGGTATCGACACTATGCACGCTGAACCTTTAGTAAACTATATCTCTGCTACTGTTAATGTTAAAATTGACAAGTCTTTAATCTGGCACAAAAGGCTTGGCCACATGTCTGAAAAGGGATAAAGTATTCTAAATAAGCTTGGCTATTTTGGAAAAGAAAACTTTGAAAAATTTAGCTTTTGTGAAGACTGTGTTTTTGGAAAACAAAATAAACTTCCTTTTAAAATTTGAGTCCATAAATCTACCTCCATCTTGGATTATTTACATGCTGACCTATGGGGTCCAGCATCTGTAAATATCTTGAGTGGATATAGATTTTACTTGCTCATAGTAGATGATTTTTCAAGAAAAATATGGACTTTTCTCTTGAAACATAAGTCTGACACTTTTCAAAATTTTAAACAATGGAGATTGATGACTGAAAATCAGACCAATAAGAAAATCAAAGCACTTAGGACTAACAATGGCCTTGAATTCTACAATCTTGAATTTAATTCTTTTTGTAAAGAAAATGGAATCCTAAGGCACAGAACTGTGACATACACCCCTCAGCAAAATGGTATTGCTGAGAGGATGAATAGAACCTTATTGGAGAAGGTCAGGTGCATGATTCACAGTTCTGGTCTTCCAAAAAAAATTTGGGGGGAGGCTTTAAAGACAGCTTACCTACATCATTAATAAAAGTCCTTCAAGTGCCATTTATTTTAATATCCCTGAAAAATTGTGGTCTAATAATGTGCCTGATTACACTAGACTTAAAGTTTTTGGATATGCCACATATTCCTATCAAAATGAAGGAAAACTTGAACCAAGGTCCTTGAAGTATATCTTCTTGGGGTATGGGGAAAAAACCAAAGGGTACTGACTTTGGGTTAACTGTAAAAATGGTTTCCAAGTTATTATCAGTAGAAATGTCATCTTCAATGAAAATGACTTCCCTTGCTAATCCAAATCTGAAACAGAATCTGATACTACTACTCCTACCATTGAGACTATTCTTGAAAATTAACCTGACAGTTAAAATGACTTGATTGAGGTGGAGTCTACTCAATCTAAAGTTAATCAGGATCTAAGTGAACCGGATGGTGATATTGAGTCTGTTAATCCTACTTTGACTGATTACCAACTGACAAGAGACAGAGATAGAATGAACAAATTCCTTCTACAAGGTTTAGCAATGATGACTTTGTTATTCTCTTCACTGATCTTGACTCTGTGAATGCTGAACCCTCCACCTTTAAAGAAGTTTTTAACTGTCATGAGTCTAAGCTTTGGAAATAGGCTATGAATGAATAAATAGAATCTCTCATCAAAAGCAAAACTTGAATTCTGGTAAATAAACCTAAAAATCAGAAAATTGTTGATTGTAAATGGATTTTCAAAATTAAAGAAGGGAGTTCTAATGTAGGAGGTAAAATATATAAGGCCAAACTTGTTGCTAAAGGCTTCACTCAGAAAGAAGAAGTGGATTATAATGAAATATTCTCTCATGTTGCAAAATATACCTCTATTAGAATTATTCTTGCTTTAACCGCTCACTTCAACTGGGAACTTGATCAACTGGATTTGAAAACTGCCTTTTTTAAATGGGGATCTTGAGGAAACAATCTATATGAGACAACCTATTGGTTATGAAATCAAGTCTAACACTCACAAGTTCTGCTTGTTGAAAAAATCTCTTTATATGTTGATGATATGTTACTTGCTTGTCAAAATAGATCTGAAATAGACTTTATTAAATCAAAATTAAAATTTGAGTTTGAAATGAAAGATCTAGGACAAGGCAAAAGAATTTTAGGCATGGAAATAGAAAGAAACAAATATGATTGCATGTTATGGTTAAGACAGTATTTATACATTACGAAAATACTTGAAAAAATTTCCATGATTGACTGTAAACCTGCATCTTTGCCTATTACAAATCATTTTAAACTATCTAGTGAACAGTCACCTAAACCTGATGAAGAATTTAAGAGAATGGAAAATATTCCTTATGCAAACACTGTTGGGTTCATAATGTATCTTATGGTCTGCACAAGACCTGATTTGGCTCATGGCATAAGTATCTTGAGTAGATTTATGGCTAATCCTGGTGAGACACATTGGCTTGCTATGAAATGGATGTTAAAATACTTGAAAGGTTCATGTGAATTAGGTCTATTGTTTAAAAGGTGTAAAGAAGGCATTATTTTAAAAGGCTATACTGACTCTAATTTTGCTAGAGATTTAGATAAAGAAGATCTACTTCATCTTATGTTTTTACTCAGTGTGATGGTTGCATAAGTTGGAAATCTCAATTGCAAAAACTGGTTGCCTTGTCTTCTATAGAGGCAGAATACATAGTTGCATGTGATGCTGTAAAGGAAAGTCTTTGGTTAACAGGGTTACTAAATGAAATTGGTTTTGTAAATGACTCTGTCAAAATCTATACTGATAATCAGAATGCTATACATCTGAGCAAAAATCCTACATATCATGATCGAACAAAACATGTTGATATTAAGTTCCACTTTGTGAGGAACATGGTTGAAAAAGGTTTGATCTGTTTGGAGAAAATTTCAACTGAGAGCAATTCTTCTAATTTGGGAACCAAAGTTTTACCTTTAAATAAATTTAAAAATTGCTTGAATACTCTAAACATTACTGATTTCTGGTATGTTTAGAATAATCAAGTAAGGTTGTTTGTGAATAAATTCTGACTTTGTGTTTTTCTTTTTACAGGTTGAATAAGAGCAACTGAAACACATTGGTTCTCTAGTAGTCTAACTCTCCAAGAATTATTCAAAAAGGTAGAGATTGTTATATTATTTGGATTGCCTCATAATTCTTTGGCCCAGTTATGTATGGTGGGCCTGTGCTGGAACCGGAACTTTGGCCCAATTGCCTTTACTTGATGCAAAGTCGTGTTTGCTTTTATCACGCCTTATTAACTATCTTGACTCCTTTGATCTGGCCCTACATTTGGCTTAATCCTTACCGTTGGCTGAAGTCTTTAGATCTCCATGCGTTTAGAGATTCTCGAAGCTTCATTCTTCAGAGAAACTGTTTAGTTTGAGAGTTTTTCTCTGAGTGGTTAGGGTTCTTTCGCTTTCTACAGAATGTAAATCTGAGTGATTTTCTGTGTAATTCTTAGTGGTAAAAGCAATGAGAACTCTTGATCTATTCTTTGTGAGATTGTGTATATTCTAAGTGATTTTGAGGCTAGAACAAATCGAAGAAATCTCTTTCTTCGTACATTGTAATATCGATTCTTGGTGATTTTAGTGAACTAGAGCGTAATCCCTTCGTATGGATGCTCAACGGGTGACTAGGCCTAAGGCTGAACGTCTGGACCCCTCTTGGGGTGAAAATCTATGTGTTCTGTTTTTACTCTTTGATTTACTGTTTTTCTTTATGATCTTTGTGAACTCTGGGACCAACATTGTCCAAGTCTCAAGAGTGCATCAACCTCTCATCATCAGATTTGGAGTAACGGAGATGTGCATCTTTGTCCTACGGGTGGTGAATCGCACTCTGCCAACTGTGATGACTATTAGGATTGTGATGAGGAAATCGAGGTAGGTCATTACCTTCACAAAGGCTATAGAAGATACTAATGGACCCTATGGGTCTCTATTCTCGCCTTTAAGGGGGTTGGGCATCCCACACATTAGGCAGGTTATTGAACTTCTTGGCATGATGGTTAAAGGGATGATATTTTCTAGGGTGAGAAAAAATATCTTGTAAACACAGTTGTTGTGCAAATCGAACCTCAAATGACTCTAATAGTTGTGACTCCTTTAGCTTCCCAAAATAGCTTGCCGGTGCTGCGAGTTTTCTATCATAGTCCTCATATGGGCGTTGTCTACTTTTAGTTGTTGAATATTGTTGCATATTTTTATATAGCAAGTGTACGATATCGTAATAAGTAATATAGTGGACCTAAGAGTCCGGATTATCGTTCCCACGAGGACTATACTTTAGTTTTAATTTATTTTTTCTAACTCCTATTTGATAAAAGATAAACAAATAAAGAATGATAAAATTTGTGAATATTAGTTTTCTTAAATAAATTAAATTCCTAAAACAAATGAAGATTATGATGAAGATTCATGTAGGTAAGATATATTAGGGCAAAACAAATTCATCTAATGATCACCTTAATTCCCAATTCAAGATTCTAGCCTAATGTAGTATTCGGTCGAATTCTCCTACGGTATTCAATTTACCCCTCTCGAATTCATGTAGGTAAGATATATTAGGGCAAAACAAATTCATCTAATGATCACGTTAATTCCCACTTCAAGATTCTAGCATAATGTAGTGTTCGGTCGAATTTTCCTGCGGTATTCAATTTACCCCTCTCGAATTCTCATTGAGCCTATTTAACTAATTCAATTCCACATCTCTATGCGAATTACCCTTAGTTAAACGAGTTATGGCACTAGGAATTCATATAATGACCGCAGTACTAGGTATAGATATCTCTACACGTTATACTTCATTACCGAGTTTTATTACACGTTCTAAGTCTCAAACTCACCTCTTGATTCGTAAGAAACTTAATGGATCATCAAATTATTGATCAAGTAATTCAATGCATTGCAATCATAATAAAATCAACACATGGAAGAATAAAATACAGAATTATAGAATTAAAGAACTAAACGTCTCAATAGATTACATTGTTTTCCCTAATATGGAGTTTTAGCTACTCATAACATATGAAGAAAAACAAATAAATAAACTTGAATACATCACCGGATTATTGAAATAAAGATATGGAAAAGAATAAACTCTTGCACCAAGGTCTCTTCTTCTTCTTCCAATCTTTGCTTTGATCTTGAATCCCTTGATGTTTTTCTCCTTTTAATTGTGTTCTTAATGTGGAACCCTCATTTCCAATGTGTGGGAACCCTTAATACATGCCTCATTAGGTCTATTTATACTTTCATATACGTTCTTGGCCAATTTGGATCTTTTTGTGGGATTTTAGCTGCCCAAACAATAAAAACCTAAAATACGTGGCGGCGCTTGGGCGGTGTAAATCTGTTAATTTTCAGCATTCGAGCGCCGGAGCGTTAGGTAGGTAGCGCCTAGGCTTTACTGTCATTCTACGTCCTCTTCAGTATTTTTATCATAACTCTTTCCCCCGATATCTGCTTGAGGTAATTCAAGATGCGTTGGAAAGCTAACTCAAACGGCTATAACTGTTCTTCAGAAGTCGTCTTCAAATTCGATCGGTTGCTATGTAAAATATGGATCACAACATGAGTCTAAAAACCGATGCATAACTCTTTCAATCCTAAATTGATGTGTGATTATATTTTAACGATATTTTATCCTTTTGACGTCTTCCTTTATCCAATTGACTCCTAGTACTCTCGAATCTTCATCGTGAGGTTCTACACAACTTTTGAGCATTTGCACTTCAGTCCCCAAACTTTGGATCTTGCCTCTTTTTCGCCAATTTTGCATTCTTTTCTCCAGTTCTTCATCTTCCATCGAGTTTCACCTAATAACGTATTATATCATAAATTAGGCTATAATCTCATTAGAAGAACGACAACATGTCATTATTTTGGAGCCTAAATAAGTGTATAAAATACACTTATCAAATACTCCCAAACTTAAGTATTTGTTTGTCCTCAAACAAAATCATAATCTAACTTAACAAACACACAAACATGCAATGTTAATTACCTAATTCGTGGCCAGTCAACCAAGTAAAGCAACAAGATTTAGTTAATTAACTTGACTTTTTATCTCAAGATTGAAATCATAATATCAAGTTTATGCACAGCTTCAAAATCACACTACAAAAATTAAAATCCACTTTTCCAATGTGAAATCGAAGTGTGTGTGTGAAGACTTAAGCATAGCATTATGAATTCATAAGTTGTTTCGATTCCCCACCCTCAATGGTCAAATATGTTCTTTCATCACTCGTAAGATTCATACACCCCCAAACTTATTATTTACACTCTTTTTCACTGTGTGAACTAAGGTTGAATTTTCTACTATCCTCACCTCTCTAGTTTGACAAAATTTCACCAATAGCAGTTCAACATTTCAATAAACAAGGATTTTCCATTGAATTTGATTGCTTCAATCTCTAGGACTTAACTAGGCTAATAATCTCTTATCATAAGTCAAAATTTCTTAAACAGGTGTTTGAGACATAACCAAGGCATTTGGTGCTTATTCTGTTTCATGCACATGCTTTTTCTGATTTTTTCCAATTTTTTTTTTCACTTTTTTTTAAAATATTTTTTTCTTTATTGGAAGCATTCTCTCCCTTAAGCTTTCTAAATGATCCATGTAACAAGTTTTCAGCCGATGACTCCCAAATCAGATGACCATAGGACACTAGGTTTTAAAGACCCTTGCAGACTTAATTGCTCGAATCATAAAGGCTACGAAGAGAAATTTTCTAATAAAATATTTTTTTATACCTTGATTAGTACAATGTCCCTTATTTAATACAAATTCAAGTAAAACAACATCTAACTTGAGATTTTCACCCAATTGCATTATATCGACCTTAGACAATCCACACAAGATTTTTAATTTCACACATGGAATCCCTATTTATCTCAACATCTTCCTACAACAGTGAAATCTCCCCAAACTATTTTAAATTTGGTCTAAGAATGTAAAATTTAGTGGTTTTGGGTTTAGCATCTATGATCCACTATTTCAACCTATCCAATTATGAAATCAACTCATTCCTACACAATGCTCAACTTAATTCACGTGCTCAATATATATCAAATCTTACATGGAAAAAGTAAAAATTAATCTAAGTATGCAAATTATTCACCATTCATAGATCAATACATGATTCAATATATTCATCATTGCCAGTCAGACCAACTAACTCATACAATCACACAAAAAGATTTTTTTTTATTTTTTTAACTAAAACAATAAAGCACACAAAAATACATAAAACATAAAAACTCATGTTTTCCACCCTCAAACTTAAATTAGACATTGACCTCAATGTCTTTAATCCTAAATCCGCATATAAAAGGGTGGAGAAGAAAGTAAAGAAAAAACTCCCTTATATGGCGTGTAATTCAATGGCTAGCTTTTCTATTGCTCCCGTTGACTCCTTGGTAAATAATGGTTTACATGTTCCATGACGTCGTGTTCCTGAAAAATAAATAAAGCATTAAGATCGAAAAAAATTGGAACAAGTGTTACTTAGCTCTAACATCGAATAAACCAATGAACATATAAAAGACCTAAGGGGAAACGAGGTATAGATATGAATCACAAATAACTTAAAAATAAACTAAATTATCCTAAAACTCGAAAACAAAACAAATAAAAGGGAAAAAAGTTTGGGTTGCCTCCCAAGAAGCACTTCTTTAAAGTCATTAGCTTGACTCTTTACACAAGTGTTTCATGACACTTTGAATGTGGCTTGGATGTTCTGTTTAGTTTGTTTAATTTGACTTTGTTCCATGTTGCATTTTTCCTCCAAATTTTAGCATTGCTCTTCTCCATGTAGTATGACTTTTCCTCATAACCCAGTTCGAACTCAACAATATATACCTCAATCTCTTCATAAGGTTTAATTACAAAATCAACTTTTGAGCAAACGATGAAGTCGAGGAATTCATCTTCTTCGAATGTTGCACATTTTTTTTCGCCCGTTGTGATTAATTTCTTGATTTTCTCAGGCTCCTCTTCTTTGATTGAAGTTTTCTCAAGTTTAACATCCATGTCCAAAACTTCTGGCACAAAGACAATGACATCTTCATTGGAAGTCTCCTCCTCTTGTTGTATTTGTTGATAGTTCGGTGAAGTTAATTCTCTTAAATGATGATCATTAGTAATATCTAGAAGAAATAATTCCACATGCAAATCATTCATATCAAATTCCTAGGAGAGAAAAAATGCAACTGGCAAACTTCTCAGGACAGTTTTATCAATTACATATTCTGCTTTTAGTTCTTGTATATTCCGTCCTATAAGGAAATCTCCCATAAGCATATCTCCTTCAGCAATTCCTTGAGTTGGCAATTGTTGTTTCCTTATGATGAAGTCACATACGAGCATATTGTCAAAATCAACATTGGTCATCTTTTATCCTGAAAAAGAAAACAGAAAAACAAAACAAATTAAAATAGAAAAAGAAAAATAAATAAATAAAAGAAAATAAACAAATCAAATAACAGTTAAAAAGAATAAATTAAGACTAAAAGTAAATAGTCCTCGGTAACGGCGCCAAAAACTTGTTGTGTATTTTTATATCGCAAGTGTACGATATCATAACAAGTAATATAGTGGACCTAAGAGTTCAGATTATCGTTCCCACGAGGACTATACTTTAGTTTTAATCTATTTTTCTAACTCCTATTTGATAAAAGATAAACAAATAAAGAATGATAAAATTTGTGAATATTAGTTTTCTTAAATAAATTAAATACCTAAAACAAATGAAGATTATGATGAAGATTCATGTAGGTAAGATATATTAGGGCAAAACAAATTCATCTAATTATCACCTTAATTCCTAATTCAAGTTTCTAGCCTAACGTAGTGTTCGGTCGAATTCTCATACGGTATTCAATTTACCCCTTTCGAATTCTCATTGAGCCTATTTAACTAATTCAATTCCATATCTATATGCGAATTACCTTTAGTTAAACGAGTTATGGCACTAGGAATTCATATGACGACCGCAGTGCTAGGTATAGGCATCTCTACACGTTATACTTCGTTACCGAATTTTATTACACGTTCTAAGTCTCAAACTCACCTCTCGATTCGTAAAAAACTCAATGGATCATCAAATTATTGATCAAGTAATTCAATACATTACAATCATAATAAAATCAACACATGGAAGAATAAAATACAGAATTATTGAATTAAAGAACTAAACGCCTCAATAGATTACATTGTTTGCCATAATATGGAGTTTTAGCTACTCATAATGTAAGAAGAAAAACAAATAAATAAACTTGAATACATCACCGAATTATTGGAATGAAGATATGGAAAAAAATAAACTCTTGCACCAAGGTCTTCTTCTTCTTCTTCTTCCAATCTTTGCTTTGATCTTGAATTCATTGATGTTTTCCTCCTTTTAATTGTGCTCTTAATGTGGAACCCTCCTTTCCAATGTGTGGGAACCCCTAATACATGTCTCCTTAGGTCTATTTATACTTTCATACACGTTTTTGGCCAATTTGGAGTCTTTTTGTGGGATTTTCGTTGCCCAAACAATAAAAACCTAAAATTTGTGGCGGCGCATAGCGCTTGAGCACTACAGGACAGCGCTTGGGCACTGCAAATCTGTTAATTTTCAACATTCAGGTGCCTGAGCGCTAGGTAGGTAGCGCTGCCTTGCTGTCATTCTACGTCCTCTTCAGTATTTTATCATAACTCTTTTCCTCGTTATCCGCTTGAGGTAATTCAAGATGCGTTGGAAACCTAACTCAAAGGGCTACAACTATTCTTCAGAAGTCATCTTCAAATTCGATCGATTTCTATGTAAAATACGGATCACAACATGAGTCTAAAAACCGATGCATAACCCTTTCAATCCTAAATTGATGTGTGATCATATTTTAACGATATGTTATCCCTTTGACGTCTTCCTTTAACCAATTGACTACTAGTACTCTCAAATATTTATCGTGAGGTTCTACACAACTTTTGAGCATTTGCACTTCAGTCCCCAAACTTTGGATCTTGCCTCTTTTTCGCCAATTTTGCATTCGTTTCTCCAATTCTTCATCTTCCATCGAGTTTCACCTAATAACATATTATATCATAAATTAGGCTATAATCTCATTAGAAGAACGACGACATGTCATTGTTTTGGAGCCTAAATAAGTATATAAAATACACTTATCAAATATCCTTATCATTGTTGCTTCTCCGAGGATTTATCCTCTATGGATGACAGTTATGGCCTGTTTGATAGGCCTCAATTTTCCATGGAAAATAGAATTCAATTTCCAATTGCCACTTTTAGGTTATTTGATAGCGTTTTTTTTACTTGGAATTGGTTTACTTGCTTTGGGTGCACGTGACCCATTTTCTTGGTTTTTGATGAATTTGTTTTCCCACCTTTTAGGTGGTTTTTTGTTTTCCATCTTTTTTTTTGGCAATGGATACAAAATCTATCCATAATTGTAAAATAAAATTATCCTTTAAATTGACTATTTCCATGTAAGAAAAAGTCAAACGAACACCAATTTTTTTCCTTTTTTTATTTTTTCTTGTTTGGCAATCTAAACAATTGTATCCCCAATTGTAAGAAATTGTATCCCTTTAATTGACAATTTTCATGAAAAACAAAGCCAAACGGACCACATGAAAAATTATACTAATCAAACACAATTAATTACAATTCTCAATAAAACAAATTCTAGGCAATTCAATTCCCAGTAAAACATTTTCTTTACACCAATTTTCCACATTTACAATCAAACGGACTCTTAGAGATCTAAGTTTTCCATCAAAACCTCATAGGAACGGAGAGAATAATTGATCCTATTTGCATATCTGATTTAACATGTGGTACCATTTTGTTGACCTCAAAAGTTTAAATCGCATTGCTATCTGTAGATCTTCCACTATGTCGTAGCCTACCTTTATGTTACTGACAAACTCTATTATAATCAAAATCATATTTAGATTGTTGGCACTCGGATGGTCAAGTCAACTGTCGGTGTATGATATATGGATAACTAGGTGTAGGAGAAATGAATAGATAAAAATTGGCTAGAGTTAAAGTCAATATGTAACTTTACCTTTACCTATCACACCTCAATTGGTTTATAGAGGATCAAATTGTTACGATAAGTTTCCATTTATGTATTTTTTTCCTCATTGAATTGGGTTTCTTTATAGAAATTTATTATCTTAGATTTTCTTGATCGAGGAGGATCTCATGCTGATTTCTAGAAGCTGATAAGATATTTCTTTGTTCTTTCAAAAATATATCTGAATCTTGTCCGATGAATTATGGATTTGACCGCTCACGGTGTTAGAACCAATTCGAATGCCTCCACCACTGAAGTTATAAGGGCGCAATAAATGGGTCAACTTTAAAAGAGTAAGGAACACGCGATATTGCCACATGGAGTTCCATCAAAATTCTATGTGGCCCTCACTTCCTCAGTACTACTAGTTCTAGCGTCTATGGCAGATGGACGTAAAAATATCATTTCTCTACATTGTCCCCTTGCCTTCAATATTTCCTACGTTCACACCACATAAATGAGATTCCACATTCAATAAGGTCTGTTTGATATGGTTTATTTTTCATGAAAGTTGGAAATTATTTTCATTTTCCAAGTTATTGCATGTTTGATTGGCCAAAAATTCCATGAAATTGATTTTCCTTCTTAAGCCCCACGTGACCCCCCATTTTCTTACTTTTCCTTGAATTGGTTTTCTCACTACTTTGGTGGGAAAAATGTTTTCTAGGTTTTTTTTTTTTTGATAATTGAAACAAATTTTACCCCTTTACAGGACAATTTTCATGAAAAATAAAGCCAAACGAACACCAAAAGATTCAAAATTTTAACATTTTCCAGAGGAAAAATTATACCAATCAAACACAATTAATTAACATTCTCAGTAAAACAAGTTCTAGCAGATTTAGTTTCCTGAAATTCATTTTCTTTGAACCCAAATTCCATTCTTGCAATCAAACGGATTCTAATAATAATAAACAAATCATTCATTCCACATTCCAAGACAAGCCAAAAGTCTTCGATATAATTGAATGTAGTGATATCAAACGGCTCGGCTCGTGCATGCCACGAGTGATAATCCAAGAATAACTAACCAAGAGGGGTGTGAATTGATTTTTGAAACTTACAATTGTCTCAAAAACTATTTAATACACAAGATATAAATACAAAGTGTAATAAAAGAAGTAAATATGCAAATTTGATAATTTAATTCAAGTATTGTCTCTTAAGTAGATATAGCACAATGTAAATAGCAATTTAAACTAAAGTGCAATAATATAACGATGACAAGCAAATTTAATGGGGTTCGATACACAATGTATCCTACGTCCTCATTACCAAGCTCTCCTCATGAGCAAGACCAAATGCACTATAGTGGTAACTTACAAACAAGGAGTACCAATTCTTAAGTGACTTACAACAAGGATCACTTATCCTTAAGTGATTTACAACAAGGAACACTTATCATTAGGTGACTTACAACAAGGAGCACCTATTATTAACAACAATCGAATTTTCACAAGGCTTTCGAAACTACCAAAATATAAATGATAATTTTACAATTGAAAGAAATTTCTTAACAAATGATATAATCAAATCAAATGTTTAGAGAGTTAGGATAACACTTCAATATATAGCAAATAGTAAAGCTCAAGTGTTTACGTTGTAAACTTTGATGAATGATGGATAATGAAATAGTTTGTATCTTTGTATCAAAGTTTTCAATGTATGATCTCTCTTAAAAAATAATACAAGCTAAGTATGAAGAGAGATTTACACTTTAATATAAGTGTTGGCAAAAAAAGCTTTTATCAAGAATTGAAAATAGATGAAATTGAGAAGTTTTCTTGCAAAATAGAATTATTGATGACGTAGATGAAACTAGTTTTATCAATCAAGAGATTTTTTTGTAATAAATGAAATATAATATATAATCAAGTAAGTTCAATGATTTTCAATAAATATACTCTCTTAATTGCTCTTGTAAGTGGTTGAAAATGAATGCAAAATAGTGAACTATTTATAGATCAAGATGTTTGGTCGAGCATATCAGTCGACCAAAATGGTGAATATAGCCATTGTATATTTTAAACCGTTGGAGTTTTAGCTTAGCATTTCGGTCAAACAGAACGGTCAACCAGTGTATCCAAAGTGTACCAATTTTGGAAATTAATTTTTATATCAAAATATTCATTTTTCCAAAATCTATTTCATATTATGAATCAAAACATTTTTATGCAAGTGATGAATTATGAAAATAATTTGAGCTTTATGCATTTACTAAAGATTGATGAGTTAATACCTTTACATATGAATTGAAGTTTCAATAAAGAACTTCTAAACTCTAATCTTATAAGTTCTTGTTCTCTTCGAGTCTCTTTTAATTGTTTGTTCTTCAATGGATGACGATTTGAGCTTTTGAATGTTTAAGAAGATTTATACATGTAAAACTCAAGAAACAAGACTTGTTAGAAATATAAGTATCTTGTTTGTTATAATAAAAACAAATGGAGCTATATTGAATCACAGGTAAACAGTTTCCTCTTTTTTTATTATGACAAATAATATGTGACTTTGTAGAAATATACAAGAGTGTTGTCTTCAATTCCCCAATCCTTTACACATTGATGAGAATATCTTTCACATGTATATAACGATAGCATAATATCACAAATACACTTCCAAAACACAATTGTAATATAATATGAAGATATGCATTTCCCATCATATTCATAAAGTCATAAAGCATATCACATTTCCATAATAAATCATGTTTCCATACTAAATCACATTTCTTTTCTCCCTTTGACATCATAAAAAAGAATGGGGTCTTTAAAGTCAAAAACTTCCCTCGTAATCATGGCATAGGTGTGAGGAAAGAAGAGAAATAATGGATATCTAATCATAGGTTGTAAATAAAAGTTAAAATGAAAAGAAATTAAAGAGAGACTTTTATCTTATGCTGGTGGAGGAGGGCCTCGAGGATAGATAGAGTACATGTGTGTAAATAAAACCTCTTGGGACACGCTCATTTGCTCCATCCTTTGTTCAAGTGCGTCCATGCGGCTATTTACGGCAGTTGTAAGAGAATCAATTCGACCTTCTAAGATGTAGAATTGATCTTCAGACATATATCGGTCGGGGGTAGGTGAAACTTGTGGAACTATAGGCCAATGTCTCGGTCAATGAGAACCATAACCATCGCCATCACTAATACCAACACCATAACCATCATCTTCTTTTTTACACTCACCAATACCCATATTCTCTTCTGTCTCTTCTTCGGTGAATGGCTAAGTAGTGGGCCCCGAATTATTGTCGAAACCTTGAGTATGACATACCCATTGCCCATCACCTTTAACAATTTTCATTTGTTTAACGATGGTAAGATTGATGATATCGGTATGTTTTAGTTTAAGAATAGGCTCATTGTCTAATGACACATTGAAGTGTTAGAATTTTTTTTTGCAAGAAGCATGCCATATGGTAAGCCTAAGACTCTAGGTGAAGAGTGGACATGTCGAATATGTTTCAAAAATATGTAAGAGAAGTCCAATTTTCGACCAACAAGAAGGGAATCAAGGATGAACAAGTCAAGGTGATAAACCTCTTCGTAATGGCCATTTCTAGGGACGATGATATGTGAAGTTGCACGATGGAGAATTTTGCACAGGATGGTAAGATTAGTTAGGGTCAAAGTCATTTTAATATTAAGGGTCGGTCGGTGACACGACAATAAGCTTCAAGTTCATTATAACCGTCAAACCTAACGGGATAATTCTGGACATAAGCACAATTATCACAATATTCTAAATCAAGGATTTGCCGAAGTGTAGGTCTATCGAGGATAATGCGTTTATCCTTGATTGTGCAAGTTACGTGGTTCGAATAAAAAGTGACATTTCGATAAATTCTCGAATCAACCTAAGGTAAGCATTCTCGGAAATAGAAACTACATTTTTCCATCCAATTCTCACAAAATATTCCTCTATATGAAAGGATGGAGCTTCGGTATAGAAGTCAAAAAAAGTCGATAGACTTACCAATTAAAATTGGATAATCGGTGAAACGGTCGGGCAAAGGTGTGTCAACTTCAACGTTGGACAAATTAGCTTCTCCCTTCTTTGATTTCTTCTTTAGAGGCATTACGGGTTCGGATTTTATGAACTCTAAAAGAGATTTCGATTTTTCAAAATTTTTAGTGGGAAAACGAGTTGGAATTCGATAGGAAATTAGTAGGATACACATTTTTGAAGTAGGTTAGTGATTTGAATGGATTTGTGATGGATTTTGAGAGAAATTTAAGATTTTCAAGTTTTGGAACAAAATCTAGGTTTTTGATTTTTCTTGACAAAATGGAAAATAAGACTTTGAATTTGTGATGTGAATGATGATGAATATAGTAGATTTGTGAAAATCTTGAAGCAATTTGGAAGAAATTGGAGATTTTTGGATGATTGAAGTGAGAGAATTCACAATTTTAGGTTTTGAAATGAAGAATTGGGGATAAAATTGAGGTTTAAAGATGCTGAATTGCGAGCATTTTGGTCGATCGAACTTTTGTGGTCGGCCGAAACTCTGTAGGTTCGAAAAGGGGAGGCTGTAGGATTTAGTTGATTGTTGGTCGACCGAAATATGAATTTTGATCGTACATCTAGTCGACCAAACAATTGTTTCGGTTGACTAGTGGGTCGACCGAACAGAGTAATTGGTCGACTGAAAATCATACTTACCAATTTTGTGCAAACTTACCGAGTTTGCAAAAGCTTACCTATTTGTGTATATGCTTACTGGTTGATCATATGGTCGATGGAACATTATTTCGATTGATCGGTGGGTCGACCGAAATACTGTAAAATAGTAATTCATATGTAATTTCGATTTAATCATGCATATAAAATAACTTTAGCTACAAATTTTAGATTCATCAATAATACTCAAACCTCTTTTAATATATGAAAATCTATCGAGAGCTATAGGTTTGTAAGAATATCTGCCAATTGTTTTTCGATACTAACAAATTTCAAGTAAATATCACACATAATGGGAGTATTTTCAAAAGTTAAATGATAATCGTTAAGAGTTTGTTTCATCCAAAGAACTTGAGCACAACAACTAACGGTCGATATATATTCGGCTTCGGTGGTGGATAGTGCAACATAATTTTTGTTTCTTGCTAAACCATGACACAAGAGCAAAACCTAGAAAGTGACAAGTTCCACTTGTACTTTTTCAATCAATAGTGCAACCCGCCCAATTGACTTCCGAATAGCTAATGAGGTCAAAATTTTGTGATTTTTGAAATTAGGTCCATACTAACACGGCCCAATTTTCTATGTCATAACCAAGTATCATCTTTAAAATTTGACAAATATTTTAATTCCTTTTCAAATTCAATGTTAATGACATAAACATCTTTACTTCAATTTACTATGAACAATACCTCTTTCATTGTAGCATCCTTAATAAGGCATTTTGAATAATCAAATTAATATGATAACCTTTATCACATAGTTGACTAATATTTTAAATTATATTTGAGATTATCTACTAATAAAACATTTTTAATATAAGGAGATAAATGATTACCAATATTTCCAATGCCCATGATTTTTCCTTTGACATTATCTCCAAACGTGACATGACCCCCATCCTTCCTTTTGAAGTTTGACAATAGTGTTTTGCAAGGGCGAATCCAGGAATTTGGTTCAGCTAGGGCGGAGATCGTTGACCGATGATCGGTGACCGATGACCAATTGATGAAGCCAATTCCATGAAAGTCACGGTAGATAATGATGACAAATTGGAAAGCAAGCCGGTATGCCAACCATTAATGTGGAGGGTACAAGAATTCTGTGATGCAATTTCAGTTAGTAGTGAATTGATTCTTCAATTCATTTTATCATCATTTTCCCCACCCCCAATTCTGTTTTTCTTTGTTGAATTGGTTATCAATCAGCTGGTGCAAGTTCCAGAGAGATGCGGTTAAGGAGGAGTTGGATTTGGAATTCAAACCGTGACATGTTCCATCTTTAAAAAAACAAATGCAAGTGTTTCGATCTTGGAATTTAATCAAATCAATCGCAGATTTTCTTCAAACTCAAATAGAACTCTACTTAAGCTTTAGCATTGTTTTTACATGGACGAATAAGGATTCGCACATTATAGACAGTATCTAAAGAAATATGTAAGAGATACCTAATAAATTCACTCCGTTCAATTGATGAAAATAATTGCAAAGTTGTATAGAGATTTAATTGATTATTTTCAAGATGATAAATCATCAACCAAAAAGGTTACCAATTAAATCAAATAGATCTCTTGATGCATTCGGTTGAGAAAAAAAAAACCCCTTCAAATGGACTTAAAAATAGAATCGAATCTAAAGCTGAATTAAAAAAGAAGAAGAATACATACCTCAAGTCCTTGTGTTCCGAGTTTCACTCTCGGCAGTTTTCATAAAAGACTATTTACAGCACTTCCTACTTTAAATTCCAGAAATTCAAATCATGCTGATTTTAAGTTCACCATAATTTCTGGTAATCAAAATTCACTGAGATCTACATCAGCTTCATAAAATGATAAATTGCTGCTATGCTTGCCAAAAAATGGAAAGGCAAATATAACGCCATAAAAATACACTTTCTTTTTACAGGTTTGCCCTTAAAACACTAGATTAGAATCTTAGATACTAAGTGTCGCTACAATAATATGTAGTTCTTTGATATGATGGAAAATATTACATATAGTCCTATTTCTTTCATACTAACATCCATACAAACTCAAAAACATTTCATTCATAAAAACACTCAATTTTTAATAAAAGATATCAACATTCTCTAGGTGTCAATATAAACATTAGATGTAAAGTCATAAAAATCAAATCAGTGTAGAAACAAGAACTAAATTATGGTTCAACATTTTAGACTTACAAATGGGATTTTGGAAGCCTTGTCATTCCACACAGCTAAGAGCCCAAGTGATGCAAAAAATCCCAATCCTCCACACAACCAAGCCAATGCTTCATACTATTCACACAAATATATTCCAGTTACTAATAATCCAACAAAAAATCTCAATTTATTTTACAAACGCGCAAGTAGAGAAAAGCTGAAATTATATCAGCATGTGGAATCTGACCTTCCCAACGGTATCAGCAATACGATCTATACAAGGCTCTGGAAATGCAGTCCCAGATAATTTTAAAAAGATTAATAATTTTAAAAGTAACTCATCATTCACGGGAAGCTGTAATATAAAAAATTAATAATTTTAAAAAGATAGGGTTATAATAGGCAACCGCAAGCAGAACCGCTAGAAGGGACGAAGCCAGAAGCCCTGGAAGCTCCACTCCACTGCTCCAGGCCTCCAGCCCAAATGACAGCTCCAGCCTCCACCGTCCTCCGAAGAGGGACCAAGTCGGCGGCGTCAAAAACTCACAGCAGCCCAAAATAATCTCGCCCTCGTCGCGTCGTCTCCAACTCTCCCTACCTACTCCCTCCTCTCAAGACTCAACCGACTTTGGGCAAAAAGAATGAGATATTTTATATTTGGATTGTGACAATTGGGCCATTGCTAATGGAATTCAAGCAAAACCCATGGCTGCTATAGATTCAGGGGCGAATTTGTTGGGCCTTTTTTTTTTAAGTAAGGCCTAAGAAAAATATCTCAGGCTTCATGCGCTTCTTCTTCATCTTCCTTCCATGGTCCAGACTCCAGCGTTTCTTCTTCATCTTCCTTCTCGGCCGGCGGACATTCTGAAACTTCCGGCGGACCCAGCACTGGCAGCCGCGGGGGCTGGCCAGGTGCTGGGTCCGCCACTGGTGTTTTGTCTCCGATCATATGTTTTGAGCAACCACTATCTAAGAACCAATGGCTCTTTATCCTTGAAGTCACCTACAAAAATTGATTCAATTTTTTTTTATCTTGGTACCCATTCAACTTTGGGTCCTTGATTGTTAGTGGTGGACCCTTGAACCCACTTATTTCTTTGAAAGTATGGTTTCTTTTTTATCAAGCAATTAAAAGCTATATGTCTAAATTTGTTACGAAAGCTACGTGGGGTGTTAGAAACTTTAACAAATATATTTTCAAGAGATTTTTGCTTTAGAAAATGTTTGTATCCAATTCTTCCTTTATCAAAAACACATTTTTGTTTCCCAATCATTAACTCAAAGTTTTTCTTTTCTTGAGTGAATTTGTGCACAATGTTGGTTAAATCTATGACTTTTTCATTTAGAGATACATTTTCTTTGATTAGAGATTTATGATCATCCTTTTTTTCTCAAAATTCTTTTGAGTTTCTAAAATCTTTTTTGTCTCATTTTTCAATAAGATGTGTTGTTTTTTTAGAGTAGAATGTTTGAGAGCAAGTTTTTCAAAAGCTTTAATGATTTCATCATATGAAGTAGATAGTTCATCATAAGAGGGAGTGTCATTTGTGTTTACCTCATCTTCAATGGCCATGAAGCATATGTTTGCAACTTCATCTTGACTTTCATTTTCTTCTTGTTCATCACTTTCATCTCAAGTGGCTTGTAGAGCTTTCTTTTTGGAGAATTTTCTCTTATTGGGATATTCGGTTCTTTTGTGATCAGGTTTGTCACAATCATAGCAAACAATCTTCTAGCTCTTTTCCATACATTTGTCTTCTTTCTTTTGGAATCGACGGTTGTTGCGAAAACCTCTCCACTTTTTGACAAGGAGAATGAGATCATCAAGTTCCTCATTACTCACGTTTGAGTTTGAGATTTCTTCATCATTTGATGATTTCGAAGCAATTTGTCTTCTAAATGGATCCTTCTTTTCTTCCTCTTTTGCTTTTCTAGACTTCTCATTTGTTTCAGTATAATTTAGCTCATAAGTCATCAATGTTCCATAGAGCTCTTCCAAAGGATACGTATTGACATTTTTGGTGTTCTTTATCAACGTTCTCAATAAATCCCAATCTTTTGAGAGAGACTTAAGCATTTTGCTAACAAGTTCACTATTAGTAATTTTTTTATCAAAACTTTTAAGGTAATTAACAATATCGGTGAACCGGGTAATCATACTAGCAATGAGTTCATCTTGTTTCATAAAGAAATTTTCAAAATCTTTAAACAAAAGATTTATCTTAGTTTCTTTCACTTTGTTTGTACCCATGTGTGTGATTTTTAATATATGCCAAATATCATATGCAGAATCACATGTGCTAATATGATTATATTCATTTATATTTAAAGCACAATAAATAAGGTTTTTAGCTTTTGCATTCAAACACAATTTTATTTTATCATTTTCATCATATTCTTCTCTAGGTTTTGGAATAATTTGGTCCCTTTTTTCATCAACTTTAATAACCTTAGTAAGCTTATGAGGACCAAATTCAATAACCTCTCAAACATTATAATCAATTGATTGAATATAAATCATCATTCAAGTTTTTCAATAATTATAATGTGCCCCATCAAACAAAAAATGATGATTTGTAGAATGTCCCTCAATATTATGATTAGTCATAACGCAAGATAGTAAAATCTTTTAAAATATGCCTAGGTTCTAATACCAATTGATAATTCAAGAATAACTAACCAAGAGAATGTGAATTAGTTTTTGAAACTTTTTCGACAATTAGTCTAAAAAACTATTTAATGCACAAGATATAAATACAAAGTGTAATAAGAGAAGTAAATATGCAAATTCGATAACTTAATTCAAGTATTGTCACTTAAGTAGATATAACACAATGTAAATAGCAATTTAAACTAAAGTGCAATAATATAATGATGACACGCGACTATAATAGGGGTTCGATACCCAATGTATTCTACGTCCTCGTTACCAAGCTATCCATCATGAGTAAGGCCAAACGCACTATAGTGGTAACTTACAAACAAGGAGTACCAATCATTAAGTGACTTACAACAAGGAACACTTATCCTTAAGTGACTTACAACAAGGAGCACATATTATTAACAACAATTGAGTTTTCACAAGGCTCTCGAAACCACCAAAATATAAATGATAATTTTACAATTGAAAGAACTCTCTTAACAAATGATATAATCAAGTCAAATATTTAGAGAGTTGGGATAACACTTTAATATATAGTAAATAGTAAAGTTCAAGTTTTTATGTTGTAAACTTTGATGAATGATGGATAATGAAATAGTTTGTATCTTTGTATTAAAGTTTTCAACGTATGATCTCTCTTAAAAAATAATACAAGTTAAGTATGAAGAAAGATTTATACTTCAATATAAGTGTTGACAAAGAAAACTTTTATCAAGAATTGAAAATAGATGAGATTGAGAAGTTTTCTTGTAAAGTAGAATTCTTAATGAAGTAGATGAAACTAGTTTTATCAATCTAGAGATTCATCGTAATAAATGAAATAGAATATATAATCAAGTAAGCTCAATGATTTTCAATAAATATACTCTCTTAATTGCTCTTGTAAGTGGATGAAAATGAATGCAAAATAGTGAACTATTTATAGATCAAGATGTTTGAAAATCAGCAACTTTCGGTTGACTATGTCGAGAATATCAATCGACCGAAATGGTGAATATAGCCGTTGTATATTTTAAACCATTGGAGTTTCGACTGAGCATTTCGGTCGACCGGTACTTCGCCGGTCGACCAAAGTATACCAATTTTGGAAATTAATTTTTATATCAAAATATTCATTTTTTCAAAATCTATTTCATATTATGAATGAAAACATTTTTATGCAAGTGATGAAGTGATGAATTATGAAAATAATCTGAGCTTTATGCATTTGCTAAAGATTGATGAGTTAATACCTTTACATATGAATTGAAGTTTCAATAAAGAACTATAACACTCTAATCTTCAAAGTTCTTGTTCTCTTCGAGTCTCTTTTGATCATTTGTTCTTCAATAGATGACGATTTGAGCCTTTGAATGTTTAAGAAGATTTATACATGTAAAACTCAATAAACAAAACTTGTTAGAAACATAAATATCTTGTTTGTTATAATCAAAACAAATGGATTTATATTGAATCATAGGTCAACAATGAGCCGAACCCTAGCTTGGGTCATTACTTTGTGGGCGAGCTCGGCTTGACCTGTGAGCTCGTAGCTCGTGGGTCGAGCCGAGCTTCGGCTCGTGAGCTCGTCAATTTATTTTAAAGATAAACCTTCAACTTGGATGAGCCCACGAGCAGCTCGCCAAAAAAGAGCTAAGCAGGCTTGGGTTCGGGCTCGTCAAAAGATGTGTCTGTGCGGTTCACGAGCCTAGCGGCCAAGCTGACGAGCTGCTTGGCTCAATTACCACCTCTAATTAAATGCTCGGCTTCCTTTCCCAATTTGTGGCTCGCACTCAAGAATAAGTGAAGGGCCAACAGTAGGTCTTAGGTAGGTGATTGGCTCTCTTTGACTTACCATTTTCTCCTTCTTGCTCTCCTCCATTTCTACTCAGAAAATGCACTTTTCTCATATATATATATATATATATATATATATATATATATATATATATATATATATATATAAAGACCATTTTAGGTGGGGTGTAAATTTTGCTTTACTATACGGAAAGAGTTTAATTTGATTTTGGAAAGAGCTATTGAATATGCGTATGCTTTCTTTCATTTTCTTATTCAATTCGAAAGTCTTACATAATGAGTTGATAGCAAATTTTTCATATTTTACATGATGGACTTTCGAGAGTTCTAGTTTCGTTTACTATATATGGACTTTTCCAGCATTCAGCATTTGAAAAACCAAGGCAAGAGAAGAGTTCACACATGCAAAAGCTAGAACTTTTAAGTGTGTTACCGAACTTTTTTAAAAAATCACTTCGAATATAGATTTGGGATACAATAAAGTGTCAACTGGTTCCATGTCGATTCACTATCAAAAGAACTAAACTTGAAAAAGAATTTTTTTTATCAATATAAAGCTAAGAATCTATTGACAAAGTTAATGCCGTGACGATCTAAATGGAAGGGTTTTTTTTTGCTAATGCATTACTCGAGTGAGAATGAAGAAAAAACAAAAGAGTCATTTCAATTTGTCTAGATCTATCTGTAAGCATTATGCCATATGTCCAATCAAATTTGGATGTAAACACTTTCAATATATAATTGATATAATTTTATGGGAGATCTATTATTTAATTAATATTCAATTAAATTATAGAATTCGTATACTCAAATCTTAGTAATTTGTTAATCATAAAGAGTTGTGATTGTGAGATACAAATTGTATATAACTGAGTCTTAAATTGCTCATGGTCTTATATAATAACGAGATACATGTTATTATCGAAAGACCATCAAATGTGGCATTTCTTACTTATGAAGTAAGTAACTAATCTCATGAGCTAAAGTGTGGTGACACTTAAATGAACACGTCGATATTTTATTATATAAAATATTGGAGACCCATTGGGGATATTACACATGGATAACTATTTAAGTGTCAATGGTTAATCTCTATTGATCATTCGACTTGAAGTCATCATAGTACCTTATATAATGACAGACGTAGTTTGGTGATGTTAGATATTGCTCTTCCAAGAGTAACTAATATGGCATTGACTACGTCCAAAGAGTTACACGGTACTGTTGTAGTGTAGTTTTGGGGTATCGTATCCACAGGGAGATAGAAAAGTGATTCAAGGGGTTCAAAAACTTAGGGTTCTCGTGAATTTGATGAAGAGAATTTGTTTATTGCATAAAAATGTAGTAAATCATCAGAAATAATGATGAGAATTAAGATAATATGTAAAATAGTGAGCGTCAGAATTTCCTCAACTAGATTGGATCAATCAACATCAATCATTCATGCATTCTCTACTCAATTAGAAGTTTTTATCCTAACTCTCTAATCGGATGATTTAACAATACAAACCAAGTGAATTTCACATGTAATCCTAGAATTTATGATTCCAAATCACAATCATACATCAATTTACTGAAATCAGATTCAAAAAGCGACTATATATCTCTAACATATAGCAGTAATTAAATCACACTAATAAATGATTTGAAAATTAAACTTAAACAAATATTTTAATTATTCAATGGAAGAACGTGATTAAATCCATGAAAATCTAAATAAATGTTAAATCTAACTTAAATCTAATTCAAAATATAAGAAACATAAACCCTAGAATTATTTAGACAATGAAAAACACATTACATGAATGAAAGATGTCGAGATAATCAATTCCAATTGAGTTCATCCCGTACTTCCCCAATGTTTTTAACTTTTCATGGAGTTCTTGATATCAAAAATGTAGAAGAATGATGAATAATGAAGAATGTCGCGTTTTTGAAAGTTTTTGGGATCTTTTAGGGTTGAGAAATCGTGTCACAATAAGTTACCTACCATAAGTGTTTGAGTCGTAGAAAGAAACTTGAGATTTGTTTTTCCGATTTAGCCTAGGCGGACGCCCAGTAGAAAATGGGGCGGTCGCCCAGGCAAATTATTTGTTTTCTGTATTGAAATTCAGGGTCGGGCGATCGCCTGAGCGGGCGCCCAGTACACAGCTGGACAACTTTCAGTATTTTGGTCAAAACTTCCAATATAGATGTCTGATTGAGATGATTCAAGATGCGTTGAAAACTAACTCAAAGGGCTACAACCTTTATTCAGAGACTATCTTCAACTTCGATCATTTTCCATGCTAGAAACGGGTCTCAATATGAGGCTGAAAATCGGTGCAACCTTTTCAACTTGAAAGTTGATATGTGATAATGTTTTGGCCATATTTCATCCCTTTGACTCCCTTCTTCATCCAATTGACATCTAACACTCTTGAATCTTCATCACAAGATTGGAAACAAATTTGTAGTATTTTCACTTTAGTCCCTGAACTTTCACGTTCCTCCATTTTGGTTATTTTTCACTTATTTCTCCTTATTTCGCTACATTCATCAATTTATCCTACAAAACATGAATTGCATAAAATTAAACTATATTCAAACATTTTAATCAACAATTGCTCATGTTTTAACAATCAAATAAGTATGTGAAAACGTACTTATTAGGCATCATTCTGGTATGTCAAGAATTATATGTAAGTTGTGCATGATTAATATATGATTCATCACTCTTAGATAGTAAGAGATTGTGATCTACATTTCATTCAGTTAAGTTAATAATGAAATCCTTGGTCAATGTGCATTCATAAGTCGAGTTGATTTAATAGTGAGATGAAAAATATGATCGATAATTAAGATTGACACATATCCATATCTTTTAATTGATCATATCATATTAACGAATAGATTATAGTTTTACGACAAACGAACAAGTTTGATTTTGTCATAACACATGACATTTTTCGTCGCTTGTATTGTTTTAACACATTGCTAAATGTCAATATGGAACGATGAATGTGAATTAATGATAAATTAAAAATGAGTATTTTAATTTATCGATTTTGATTATATCAAAATAGTAATTCACGTTGTTAGATATTATGATTGAAAACCTGATGGGTCACACACAAAAGGAGAAGTAGAAGAATGAAATTCACAAATTAATTAATTAACAAGTGTTGTACAATTATTTAATTAAGTTGCTTGTTAATATGCTAGAATTAATTAATTAGATTAATTCATTCATTAACCAAATTTAATTAATTAAATATTAAATCGAGTTAAATTTAAGAAATGGGCCAAGCCCATTAGGGTTTCAAAAAAAAAAAAAATTAGAACATAACACAATTCATTATCTTGTTAGCACAAGAAAAGTAAAACCATAATTCTCTCATTCTTGTTTCCTGTGTAAATATCAATTGAAAGCTGAACAATTAAACAGCTATGAATTGTAAATCGTGATTATTTGTATTCGAAGATCAGTAAAGGAATTTGCAAAATCTACAAAATGTACAATTTTTATCACAGTTTCCTTCTAAAAAATATCTTTGATGGAAATTGAAATATATCTTATTTTCCGTTGTGTATATTAAGATCTTGTTTGATACAACTCAAAATTTAATTAGAAATGAAAATATACCCGTTATTGGGTTATACTCGTCTAATAAAAGTCAACAATAACGAATATTTTTTTAATTTTAATCTCTACCGAACACGCCCTAAGTAAATTCTCAATGCTATAACCAACACCAAATTTTTTTAAGATCTTTTTCATTTTTTCCTTTCTCAACTCGTGGGCCCGCTACTCTTCAGCTACATACTAAAAGCTCCAATTCCAAGTTTGTTGGAATTTTGCAGTTGAAAACACTTTATAATCAACCGAAGAAAAAAACCACAGTCACAGTAAGTAAAAATTAAAACGTGAGAAAACACAAAATTGTTGACCCAGTTCACCAATTGCCTAATTTGGGGGCTTAGAGACCAGCCCGTTCACTATGTGCAACACCAAGTCTTCCAGAGAGTACAAAATACAAGAGGAACAAATATCAGAACAATCAAGGATCCTAAATCTGTACAAATAACCCATTCACACATCCATTATTTCAGGGTTAATTTACTATAGCAAGACCAGTTTACAAGAGTTACATAGGAACACACGGAATCTCATACAATTCAGTAAGTAGAACGAGAGAAAAAGAGGATCATATGTAGACAAAGAGCCATAAAAAATCTAAACCAACTCAAAACCTAACCGTCTAGTTAATTTAGAAGCCAAAGGGTCACATTTACCCAATATTTAATCACAACCGTTGGTATGATCCAACAGTCCATATTAGAGGCGAAATAGCACAATCCGCGTCACACTTAATCAACAAACACAGAGGTTGCCACATAGACTTTCCAAAAATTGGGTTTAATGAAATTAAGTAATGACCAACATATCCTCCATAGGGCACATTTGTGAAACACAACTCTTGACCATTGAATTGGGGCACCCATATCCTCCGCTAGAAATTATTGCCCAAAAATAAAATATTCATCGATCATTTCATGTGATCAGCAAATATGTTATCTAATATAGGGATGGCAAAAAAGCTCGTCAACTCAGACGACTCGGGCATGGCTCGGCAAAAGTTCGAGCCGGAACTCGGACGGCTCGGGTGTGGCTCGGAAAAAGCTCGAGCCAGGCCCGATTCGAGCTCGGTTACGAGTCGAGGCTCGGGCCGAGTCTTATTTTTTTGACCGGGCTCGACTTGGACTAAAAAACGCTCGGCACAAAAAAGCTCGGGCTCTTTTTTTTCGGCTCGTCGACATAGCTAATCTAATATTTATTTTGGTCATTGTGGGACCATACCCCCACCAAATTTTTTTGCCCAAATATAAAATATTCACAGACCACTTTCATCTTGTCAATAAATGTCATATATAGACCCGCTAATAATTATTTTGATTGAGAAATATAGTTTTTGGTTGCTAATATTTGGCGGATCGATAAATATGAGAACTTTCGTATCACTCATTAAATAAAGTGAAAATTACACAAAACTAGAATTTTAAAGATTCAATTTCAAAAATCAGATTGAAGGTTTTACTTTTAAAAAATCAAATATTTTATTTATAAATATTAAATATTAATTGTATAATATTCATCCCACCCCTAATCAATTTCATTCTAATTTCCTTCATCATGCTCTCTTCTCTCTGTCACTCTCTCTACCTTCTCTCTTCTCCACTCTCATCCCTCTTCACTGGCAGCCCAGCCTCCATGAGACGGCGTAGCCTCGTCTGGAGGCGTTGTGCACAAACATGAAGTAGCAGGGCTTATTCATACGAATCGCCACTGTGTTTTTTTTTTCTGAGTTTTTTTGCAATTTTTACGGTGGAGTCATGATTTTGTGGTGGTTAGTGGAGCTGTGGAGTCGTGACTTATGGCTGATGGTTTGCAATCGTTGCTGTGGTAGCAGTGATGGTGGGGGTGATGGTGGGTTGTACGTTGCTTTGTGATTTGGGGATGGTTTTGTTGATGGTGGTGGTGGATTAGGCTGTAGTGGTGGTTTTGTTGGATAAATAGTGGATTTGATGAGCTTTGTTGGTTTTGGTAGTGGCAGCGGCAGTGGATCCAATGATTAGTGGTGATTTGTTAGTGGTTGTGGTGGTAAGTCGTGGTGGTGGTTTTGAAGTTGAACGTGGTAATTTATTGGAAGTTGTAGTGGCGGAGACTGTGAAATGGTGATGCTAGATTTGGTTGGTGACATGGTGTATTGTGGTGTAGATGATGGCAGTATTGGTGGCGACAGCTACGATTGTAGGGTTGGAGATTTTTTTTTTTTTTGGTTGTGGTATGGGAGGGGGGTTGGTGGTGGTGGAGGTGCGGTGGTTGTGGGTGGGTAGTGATGGTCGTGGTGGTGGTTCCGGCGACACGATTTCGGTTGTCATGTTGTTGGTGGTAGCATGAGGTGGTAATTACAAGTGTTGGTGGTGGTCACAGATTATTTGGTTATTTGTGACTATTAAATTGATTAATTTGTGATCTATAAACAATATTAACCAATGACAAAGATAGATTGTGACTAAAAAATAATGTGTGACCTAAAAAATTGTTTATTTGTCATCAATAATTTGATAATTTGTGACTGTCTAATAAGTTGTGACATTTAATATTTATGATTGTTACCTATAAATAAATTGTGACATTTCAATTTTTGATTTGTGACCGATGAACAAATTGTGATCAATAAAATTTTTGAATTGTAATATTAAAATAATTTGTGATATATAAAATTTGTGATTTGTGGCCAACGAATAATATGTGATTTATTAATTTTATAAATTTGTTACCGATAAAAAAGTTGGGACCTATAAAATTTTCAATGTGTGATTGTGAAATAATTTGTGACTTATAATTTTTTTTAATGTGATCGATAAATGATTTGTGACAAAATTATATGAAATTGTGACCTTAATATATTTAATTAATAAAATATATATATAATTAATTTATAAATAAATTTTGAAAAATTTCAAAATTTAAACCTTGATCTCTTAAATTTAAATTGGAGAAACTTAAGCTCTTAGTTATATAATATTCCGTTAAATAAATTGTAAAATATATGATCCGCGATATCTACTCAATAAATGGCTGAATTTGATTCACACAAGGGAGATTGCATTTTCCATTTTCAATTAAAAAGTAAGGTATAGAAAATTGAAAAATCGAAGAGTCATGATGAATTTTTGGCCACCCTCAATTAGGAATAAACTTTAACACCAAGAAAACTAGTGAATAGTCCCACCAATATTTCACGAGCCCAATTGGCACAATGATTCCCTGCCCAAACATTTAATGGATTAAAAAAATAGATAAATAAATCCTTCAATAATATAGCATGAAAATAATGTTTCAAAAATAAGTAGAGCAAGAATGTCCACAACATAGCATCTTATAATCTCTTATATTTTAGTACTCGCTGTTGAGATTTTTTTTTTTTTTTCTTCGATCACAGTTCACGGCGAATTGATTAAATAAGTGTACATGTTACTTCATAAAAAAAAAAAAAAAGTAAAAGCAAGGTTGAGTGCCAATAAGAATTACTACATACATTAATCAAATTTGTAAGATGATTGTTCTACTTGCCATAAACTAAAACAGCACATTAGTGTAAGGAGAATCAAGAAAAATCGATAATCATTTCATTCGCCAATTTGTTGTTTTATTGTTTAATAAATGGATTTTGATTGTGCAATATAAATTAGGGCTTATTATGCAATAGGGCCATTCCATAATGGAGGATTCTTTTTGATTAAAAAAGAATTATATGAAAAAACTAAGTAAGTAAGAAAGAAAATAGAACTTTTAACGTTTAGATTGATTGATGATAACTCAAACATCAAAGAAGAGTTTTTAATGCATGTTGTTTGATGTGTACGGACAAAAATCGACGTGAGAATACTCGAGTTTATAACAATATTGGATTAGTGCATTAATAAGATGGAACCCAAATCTCAGCAATGGTATCACAGTCATGTTCCAAACTTGGCTATGCAGTTGCACAAAATGAATTTTGTACATGAGCTGAAGATCTATACGACGGTGAGTGAGGTCAAATTGCCACCATGGTAATGCAAATCTGGCATGATGAAGATTACGGTAACCTTGACAGATTGTCGGGTTTTCCTAGTTCAAAGAAAATGAACGAAAGAGTTCAAAATTCAAGAGGGGGTATTGATGATAAAGAGGGGGCATGATGATGTATTTTGTTCAAAGCAGATTATTGGAGATGTGGGAACATTCATTTTATATCGATTGGATATTGGGATGAATGTCACTCCACGTAATAGATTTACTATTTAAAATGAAACTATAAAAGTACAATTGAAGGCTTGAGATCAGAGACTGAACAAAATCAGATCTACCAACTAGAGAGTTATCAAAGAACCAAGGCGATAGACGAAGGACCGAAGGATGGAACGTGCAAACTCGATCGTCCACCCGTTGGTCCTAAGCACGTCTTGCGTGAAGCGGCCCACCTAGAAATTTTAATTAAGCTACAAGTGACACTGACATTATTTTAGAAACTAAAGATATAGTGCTGCATCGAAACAGTATCTAACCAATTTTAAGGACATATAGATATGTTCCTAAAAAACACAGCAGCAAGCTGCAAAAAGCATCCTGTACTTATTAGTGTAATAAAATTAAGTTTTGCTGGCTCAACTCCTTGGATGTGGCTGTCCTGGAGAAAAGGATAATGAAATATTCTTATAGCAAAGTACAATAATTTTTGTAAGAAAAAGTTGCAAGTGGCCATCACAACATTTCCTTATAAGCATCTTTTGCCACCCTCTAGTCATATTTTGTTTGTTTAACTGAAATTCATCATTGCAGAGTATCAATGTTAGGGAGAAAGTGTATTGGAATGTATGCTTTTAGATAGATTAGTTTAATATGGCGTCGGTGCAAATTTTTGAACTGCGTGGGGGTGTTTGAGAGAAGAGCCTCATATGTATATTTTATAAATTTAGGTATCCACTAAGTAATTTACGCATGTATTAGGTCACCCTAATATTCAAAAAAGGGAGAATTAAAGGTGTACGTTTCCCTGTAAACATGGTAGAGAGATGCATGGAAAATCTTTTAATCACCTCTATTATATTGAAAAATCTGCAGTAAGTATGTGAACGTGTGTTTACTTTGCGTGCTTGTAATTATATTTTATTTATCATTGCTCTCGTAATTAAGGATTAATGTTTAGAACATTGCTCGATGTACAATGATTTTGACAACATGCCACATGGCATGTTGTCATTGGACAATTTTTTTAGAAAATAAATCATTATTTCAGCCAAATTTTTTTTTTTTTATTTTGCCTCAATTAACATTGTCAACACAAAAACATTGTACAAATAGCATAATTATAATGTTTAATCCACAATAGAAACAAAAAGGGTGTATATTTTCCAAATTTCACTACTCATTTGTTGCGTACCATCAAACATTTGATGAAAATAATGGATGCAATTATTGAAAACAAATTTTGAATAACATAAGTGTTATCCCATCCCCCACAATTTGAACGAGATTGTTCAACATAAACGTTATGCTTTTTGTAGTCCATCTTTGTGGACCTTAAGGTTTTAAAGGGTGTATAAAAATTCTTTTGCTTTAAGCAAACATGACAAAGTGGCCACACTAATCGAGTATTAACACTCTGGCAACCTCACCATTAACATGCGAATATGATAATAACCATCATAAGGGCAAGTAATTTCTTTCTAATCTATTTCAATTGTTCATATATTCCTATTGTTCTCGACACTAGAACTATTTCAATTTCAGGAATAGAACAGTTGAACACGCAAAAATGAGATGGGAAATCAAAATGCAACAGGAATAGTAGGTATGGTAATCACATACTTTCAAACTTATAATTGTGTTTTCACCTATAGTTTTATGTTCCTGTTGAAATTCTGTAAATAATACATAACTACATTGTATTACTTTCAGGAGAAGAAAAAGAAGTAAATGAAGAAGAAAACCATACAGTTCCTGAAAGTGTAAAGAATGATGATTGGACAGAAGAAAAGCAAATACTTCCTGAAGGAGAAGTTAAAGATTTTCATGAAAATGCAGCAGATTTTGATCATTATCGTGTTGAAATTCAGAAACACCTACCTGTGGAAAAGCTAACAGAAAGAGGTTAGCTAAATTATACATTTCTAGTTTCTATTTTTATTATTTATTGTTTGTTTTTGATAAGGTTTGATACATGAGTTGAGTTTCCAAAACTAACATGACCACTGTGGTTGTTAAAGATTTACTTGCCAAAAAATTCATATAATTTGAAATAACGAAGTTCGACCAAACTAACACCTATAGTGGAGTGTATATGTGTTTTACGCAGAATTTAAATTTATCAATATTTAAAGCAACCAGTCACTTTCTATCTCATGTAGATCACCAAGAATGAACTCGTTCTTCTCCAACCGAAACTCTGGTGACATTCCTCGATCTTCAGAACTTTGACAAATTATCTGAAAGTGGGTGATTTTTGGTGTTTTGATATGATGGATTTGATGTTTTCTTTGTTTGGTTGAATGAAGAGAAATTATGGATTGATGTAGGATCTTGAAAAAACGTTATCTCTATAGAAATATGTTCAACCAACCTTTGTTTATGAAGTAGAGCTCGTGTATTCATAGTTTAGAGGTTTCGGGGTAGGATAAAATAAATAGAACTCTTGAAAAACACGAACTAGGGTTTCCCAAATAATGAGCGTTAGGCTAGGGACAAACTAGCGGTAGGCAAGTGGTAGCGTCACTGTTGTGAGCACTCGACCATCATCTTGGTGACATGCTAGCATCATTCCAACAACTTTTTCTCCTTGTACGATACTCAAACCCAAGGACTCCTAGTTGATCTGTAAAACCTCCCGATCGACTCTTTAACTTTTAAAATTCTTTTATAACTATAATTTTGTTTAAAGATTGCCAATAACTTTAAAATCTAACAAACTTTCCCTTTTGCATTCTGTGACAAAACTAAATATTACAAGTCAAAGTAAATAAAACTAATCAACCCACAACCTAACCGACTCAGCTATAGGTTGCTTTCCTTGTCAAACATATTTCCTGAAATCAACAACTTAAATACCAAGTGTAAAAGCATGTGAAATAGTTAAGGAAATAAAAAAGAAGTAACATTTGAGATAGATAATCAATAAGCTCATAATCATGCTAGTAAAATTAAGATACAACATCAATGAAATCAATAACACCAAAATAAATATTAAAACAGAACATCGAAACTTAATATAGCTAAGTAGAATATCATGTATATCTCAAAATGTTATATACCATGAATACATCCTAGAGAATACGTCAATATACCAAAATACATGTCTCAAAAGCTACTACATACTCCCCATTTTGGTCATAAATGACAAGGGGACAATTAACAACTAATCAACATCATCTCCATCTGTAGCCTCATCAGACTCGTCGCCATCATCTCAATGTCATTGAATACATTGAATCCTCTCTAAAAGTAGCCAACTCTACTCTATGACGCTTAGTAGTGATCTCAACAACGTAATCTCGGCAATCATACGAGCTCGCTACTCGATAATCACTGAAAGGCCAATGGAAATAGAAGTAGATGAAGGAATAGGATCAATAGAGGGTGGTGGAATAGGAGTAGATGCAGAATAAGATGGAATATCAATAGTGGAAGTATGATGAATATTAGATCGAGATGAGTGTAGAATATTAGAAGGATCAACATAAATTAGTACATCAATAGGATTAATTGGTATGGTTGGGTTGCAAGGAAACGATGTAGATGGATCATGAGACCTACTTTATAAGAAAGTTGTATGGCTGGTAGGCCGAGAAACTCTCCAGCATTCCCATTAGGAAAACTAGCCCTAAGTCTCATCACAAGGCGATAAATCAAATAAGCGTATGGATGATCAATCTTCATGCTAGTCATGTAAAAGATGCGCAATATATGGTGGTAGATGAAAGAAGGAAGATCTATAGAGTCTCTACGTAAAATTGGATATAAAAATCTTGCCTTCTCAAGGGGTAGGGAAGAAGTATGTGAAACTGACCATAGATTTGTGCGCATAATGGTCAACAAAATTTGTCGATCAATTAGAAATGATCCAGTACGAATCATACTAGAACTCCTTCCAAGGGCTATTAAATAGAGTTAACCTGATAAGAGAATCGAAAGGAAGAGTCTTAACAGACAGATAGGGAAATAAAGGGTGAATTACATGGGAAATATGAATAATAATAGATATGACGTCATGACTGATCTTTAGTATCTTACCCCAAAGAAAGACCTTAAGACTCGACCTGCTAATATCATAAATATCAGCATAGATCTCCTGAATAAAGAGACTAGGTGGGAGAGACAGCTCAACAAGTAAATGCTCTAATCCACATGAAGTAAAGATACCATCAAGGTCGGGGAAAAGATCGGGAAGTAGCACCTCACGCTCTACCAAAACAGGGCGCAAGGAAAATTGAGAACCTAAGGCATCTTAGGTAGTAGAAGAGATGAATCTAAATCGACTATAAGACATCGAAGCAATCATTGTCTAGACGGTAGTCCTCACTCTCTTAGACGGCATCTGTGACAGTTTTGCAATATGAACACATCAATAGATGCAAGTATTGATGCTACATACCTCGATGAATTCTATCTAATGACATTCATGGATGTACATGAAATGAGGCAATACAATCAGTATTCACGCTAAATGATGCAAGAATAATCTACATCCATGCAAATCGAAATAAACTACATGCAAAATGAAACAAAACCCCCAATGCACTTGACAAGAATGATCAACTTGACAAAAACAAGTTAGATGGCCAAGATATGTAAGACACTAAACTAGGTAAGGCAAGTCATGGCTGGAGGGTGACATACGAAGCATGGATGGAGGTTGACATTGTACCTTGAAGCGGGGTGACATGATGCCTTGACGTCGGCTGGACGAAGAGCAAACGTGTGTGATATTGTGTCAACATCAAATTCAATGTAAAACGTGCAATGTAATGGCCTAAATGTGTTCATGAGTGTGTGCTCGATGTGTATAATCAATTGAACGAGAAATATTGATCCAGAATGTCAATGTGACATTCCATCAAACATTTGGTGTGCATGGAAGATGAGCACAATGCAAAAAGAAAAGCAAACCATGGACGATCCATCAAAAGCAATCCAACAACTAAATTATATCCCAAACTACAACAAAAAGGAACAAAAAAATTCAAGACCATGCCGCTCGATCGAGAAGCTAGCACCAAATCCTCTGATTTTGGCGCTCAAGAGGTGGGTTAGAGCCGCTTGAGCGAAATTTTATTGACAAAAATAGCGCTTTTGCTAAAAATTTCGAAATTTAGCACTTTCATTATTTTTGTAAATCTAGCTTAATGATAGGTAATCCAACATATATGATAACTCAAATGCAATTGATTACATGTACGGGTAAAATCAATGAACGGGAAAACTTCCCACACACTCACTTCAAGTGTAAATGGAATAAATTGTACAAGTGACTAATGTGGAAAAAGTGTCACTAATTCCCTATTAGTAAAACTGCAAACCTTAAATTTATGAGAAAGGTCATGCTAAAAATCACTGCGGATGAGTATTTTTCCTCTAGTAATGGAAGTCAAACCCAAAACAACTAGGGCTCATTTAACAATGAAGGTCATATTTCATGTATAGATTTTACTTTTTTCTCTCTAAATTTTAAGCATACATAGTTTTTTTATATCCTATGTACAGACCCTTTTCCATTACACGACTAGATGGCTCCTGTAACGAGCTTTGAGCCAATGATTCCAAGTCAGATGAGCATAGGGCATCAGGTTAGGAAAAACCTCTCAGACTTGATTACTCGAGTCAAATAGGCTCCGAAAAAGAGTATAAGATGCATCTATTTAGAGAATATACCAGAGCCTAGGTCAACTAGTTAAAGGTCAAATCATGTTAAGGTTACCTAACTAGCAAATGATTGCCACCCCAAATCTCACACACAAGGTCTAAACATACTCACAAGATCTTAGTGAGTGCAGTGCATATATTACATGATGAAAATTGTACTAAATACTCCATAGAAAACCTAAACAAAGTAATGGAATCTATGTTACTATTCATCAATTGTACGTATACTTGGTCACAATAAGCATGTTAAAGTAAATCAAATACTGTGTTGTAGTTTAAAAAAATTCCTCTTTTTTTAAAAATAAATAAAACAAACAAAACAAGGTGAATATACAATGATGTGATGCATGCAAAAATGTATGGACTCTATGAACTGTACATGCATGCACCTAAGTACCTAATCAAATAGGTACAGAAACATCAATAGCTTTCCTAAGAAACTCAAATCTAAGACCATCTAAAGGCTTGGTAAACAATCAACTAATTGATTCTCTATAGAGATGTGTTCAAGAAAGACAACATGGGTATTTACAAGCTCTCGAATAAAATGATGTTTAATATCAATATGTTTGGTCTAAATATGTTGAACAAGGTTTTTGAAAATATAACTGTTTTCACAAAACACAGTCATAGTGCCCTGCTTAACTCTATAATCACTCAATATCTATTTCATCTAAAGGAGGTGAGTGTCATAACTCCCTGTAGCTATATATTCTGCCGCAATCGTTAACAAAGATAAAGAATTCCATTTCTTACTCATCCAAGCTACATGATTTCTATCAACATAAAAATAGCCTCCCAATGCGCTATATCTTTCATCGGTAAGCCCAGTCCAATTGATATCGGAATAGTCGGCTAGATCAAGAATGGAATCTCTAGAGTACAAAATTTTAAGATCTATAGTGCCATTAACATATCAAATGGATCAGCCTGAAATCTCGCACAAACTCCAACAATAAATGCTATGTTGGGTCTACTAGCAGTAATATAAAATAAACTACCTATCATAATCCTATATAGAATTTGATAAACACTCTTACATGTAGGATCATGAACTAACATGGGTGCTCTAGTGTGTTTTTTGCTATCTAACCACAATTTCTTAACTAGGTTTTTGGCATACTTTGATTGAGATATGAACTACCCATCATCAGTTCGCTTTACTCGAAAAAAAAAGAAAAGAAAAATAACCTTAGTTCACCAATCATTCTCATATAAAATTCTTGCTTCATGCATTTAATGAATTCATAAGCAAAGGCATCAATAGGGGAACCAAATATGATATCATCAACATATATTTGTGCTATGGTTATAGTTTCTTCAATATGTCTAATGAACAATGTTCAATCTGCACCACCTCTAGAGAAGCGACATCAATGAGATATGCAGTAAGTTGGTAATACCAAGCTCCCGGAGCTTGTTTAAGTCCATAAAAGGCTTATTTAAGCTAACCGGTAATTTTTTTATTTGTTAAAGGAAGGCGGTACCTCCAAGATTTTATTAATATGTCATCACTTATGGTGAAAGAATATCGTTGGTATATGAGGAAATAATGAAAATAGTAAATAAGGAAGTACTACTTCCCTTATAATGAAAATAGATGATAATGGACAAAAAAAAAGTAAAAAAATAAAAAATCATATTCTAATGCCGCGTAATCCATGTCTATCAATCAGTACGAGTGCCCTAACATGACGTGGTAGGTCAACTGCTCCATATATCTGATATCACTGATAATCTCAACCTTTTACAGCAAGAGGATTTGTAACATGTTTACATATCTGTAGATATGGGAAACTGTGTCTCTACCGAATGATATGATGTCTATGATCTGTTTAAGGATGTCCTGAATAGACCATGGTCCTCTTCCTCTAGTGATGCAGTGATTAACCACTACAAAATTTGACTCAATCCAAATGTTTGAGAAACCAAGTCCTCTAGCTAGTAAAGTCCCATCTAGAATAGCCTTGAGATCTACCTCTAATATCATGCACGATCTGTACGAAACTGAGAAAGCTTTAATACATTGACATGCATGATCTCTAATGATGCCACCTCCGCTCACAAAACCATCCTTGATGATCCATCAGTATTGATATTAATAGATTCGACAGATGGAGTGCGCCACCAAACCAGAAAGGAGGTGAGTGAGGAAGGAGGTCCAAAGCAATACCGAAGATGGGTGCAAGTGTTAAATCTCCATGCCAATGCACATATCTAATTAGTCTTCCTTTATAAAGAAAACAAATCATGCCATAAACCTTCCAAATGATACATCTAGCCTCCATGCGGATCTTCCAATGCTTTGCATCATTCCTCTCAGTCCAAAGAAACCAAAATATCGGTAGAGAAATAATAGTTTGAATGTGTCCACGTCGAACACACTATCTAGAATACCGCCATCTTTGGAACCTCTATCTGATTCCATCTCCTAAACTCATAGGAGTCTGAAAAATATCTCCTAAATGCTGCCATACCTAATTGGAAATGCTAATGCTAGTGAAGATGTCATTAATATTTTTAGTCTCAGAACAGCACTAGCAACAAGAAGCCAACTGCCATGCGGACTTGGTAGCGAAGCTATCATCCGATGAATCCTGTCAAACAATGCGATATAGAGCCCTATTTGTATCGCTATAAAAGGAGAGAGAACCTATAATAAACGTCATATATCCCATCTAGTCTCATAAAAAATCATGCACTCTCGCAAATGTGTGCTACCAGTGTGGGAATAAGGATGACAACGTGGTCTCACCTATCTAACAATCATACAAAAAGAATAACTGACCTATCCTAAGGTACCATACCATGTGTGGCTCTATCCGAATCCTAACTAATTTCAACCTCATCTAGGTAGGAGAAACATATTTGGGAACTACTACAAATGAAGGATGTGTCCTCAATCGATACTTGCCTAGTAAAAAATGTGCCCAAAGTGATCTGTAAGTACGAAACAACCACCAAAGCTTTTATGGAGAAGGTGGCCACCACATTTTGAAATTTCCTGAAGCCTAGTCAATAGGAAGGAAAATCTCCTTCCACCTCCGCCAATGTAAATGTAGTGTCTGCTCCTTGTAGTCCCATATGAAATATGCAAAGATGTTTTCAAGTTTCTTCAAGATAGTCTTGGAAGGATGCTTAATCATTAATAGATGTAATGGCATGGAAGAGAGCACTGACCTCAGTAAGGTAATACAGTCCCAGGGTAACAAAAGTCATGATGCCCAACCAGAAATCTTGTTCCCGACCTTCTGGATAAGGTCATCATAAATGAAGCTCCTTTTGGTCCCCTTAAATAAAGGGACCCCCAGATAAGTGAAAGGTTGTTGCTGGTGTCTAAATCGAGTCAAAATCTCCAAATGTCTAATCTGACTAATAGATGCCTATCTGGGTAGTATAAGTCCGCTCTTGTCCCTATTTACCAACTAACAAAAAATGCCCTCATACTGTTCCAGACAATCGAGAATCCTTATGATAGATTGTTTTTATCCGTTGGTGAATATGATCATATCATTAGCAAATAAAAGGTATGAGACAAAGGTATTATCTATATGTAGACAGCACATAATGGGATACTTTTGAAACCTTTGAGTGAGCAGGTGTGAAAAGTAATATGCACCAATGATGAATAGTGATGGTGAAATGAGATCACCATATCTAAGCCCTCGTGAGAAGGTAAAAAAAACTACATGGATGGTCATTTAGGAGTACCAAAAATTAACTCTTCGAGATGCACCATATGATCATGTCGATCCAAATCTAATCAACTTCAATTGCCTCCAATACAGAATAAATGAAGCCTTAGTCCATGCGATCATATGCTTTAGCAATGTCTAGCTTCAACATAGTGTTACCCCCTCGTGCTCTAGCCTCTAAAGTATAGAGAAGCTCTCGAAGTAATAAGACATTGTCCCTAATCAGACGACCAGGGATGAAACTACTCTGTGGATGAGTGATAATGTGCGATAACAAGGTACTCAATCGAGTGTTCAAAAGATTAGTAACAAGCTTATTGAACAAAGTACATAAAATGATGGGTCTGAAGTTGACATCTACAAAAATTATCCCTTTTAGAGAGCAATACAATAATAGTAGTAGCAAACCCCATGGAAGATGGCTGCCATCAAAGAAGTCCAAGACTGCTCTATATACGTCGTCCCGAATAATGTCCCAATATGTTGGAAAAATAAGGATGAGAAACACATCCGGGCGGCAACATTGTTAGAATCTATACTGAAAACTGCCTCTTGTACCTCACGAATGAAAGAGGGGTAGCTTAGTGCCAAATTATCATCATCCGTCAAAAGCATGAGGATGATATTAGAATGAATGAGATCCAAAAGTTGTGTAGGAGTAGATAGAAGATCTTGGTAGAATGAAATAGTTGAAGTCTGAATGTCATAGAAGTAGCTATGACTTCTTCTACCTGAGTCCTGATGGACCTAAGACGCAATTTGATTTGACCTCTTTGTACCATGACGTGGAAATATCGAATATTATGATCTCATTCACATACCCAACATGAAATGACCTTTTGCTTCCAAAAATCCTCATGTATAGATAAAGTCTAGTTCAAAACTGCCTGAGCATTACACATTAAGTGGTGATGCTCCGGTGAAAGGTCTCTATCATATACGATATCTACCTCATCAACCCTATCCTCAGCATCTATAACATTGTTTCCGCTTGTAGAACTTCTCCCAGAGAGCAGCCATCCCCGTAAGATAAGGAGTGACCACTTCTAAGAGAAAAATCATGATGCTTCATCCAAGCATTGAGGAATCTAAAAGGTTTGGGTCCCAAATCATCATCAGAAACCCACTAAAATAGTAAAGGTGAATGATCAGATGAAGTCCGATTTAAGTGTCTCACTGTAAGCTGTCGATCGAACTTTGCAGCTGTAGAATTGATTAATACCTTATCCAATCTTTTTCTGACTCGACCATTAGTCTAAGTATACCAATTCTCAAAGAAACTAGTGTCTTCCAAACCACAATCTAACATCATATCAGAGAAAGTAGTAGTACCTCGATCACGAATATTATGACCAATGTGCTCACTATCATATGTAATAACGTTAAAGTCTCCTCTATCTAGCCAATGGTTATCCATATCAAGGGAAATGTGGAAAAGACCTACCCACAAATCTTTCCTGATAGCAGTATTACATGAGACATAAACTAGAGTTAGATAGATAGGACGTGCTAGTTTGTGATCTTCAACTCTAACGTGAAGAAACTGAGGATGATCATCAACAATAATAACATTGGTTCCCACATTCCAAAAAAAAAATCATGTTGGACTCATTCTGAACTCCAGTGTCAAAGTTCAGACATCTTCATATATAATCAAATCTATGCTGAAGTAGAAAATGTTTCAATATAACCAAAAAAATAAAATTGATGAAGCTCTATAAGTCTCTCCAGGAGCCAATAGGTAGCTACACCTCTCACGTTCCATATGATGGCAATAGGGATGAGGAATGTAAGGATGTATCATGTGACTAAATCTTGGTAACCATTTTGCTTGAATGTAGAGTATCAGTAGCTGTCGGGTGTTTTTTCCGTGTAACATGGACGAAACCGTCATCCTCTTTCCTCCCAGCCATACCAACTAAATCCTTAGCAAAGGATCGACAGAATATGCCCTGCTGATGAACCTTAATTTGTAATGTGCTCTCTATATCTGACTGTTCAGACTGTGGAAATAGGATAGATACATCAATGTTCTGCTGGCAAATATGAGATCCAGTAGTGGTAATAGGTGTGTGTGTACGAGCTAAAGATGGACCTATAATTTGTGCAACTCTAATACCTGCACACTCTAAGTCATCTGGTATAAGTGGTTCTCGAACCAAAAAATCTACAAAGGGATCAAAATATGAAGCATGGGAGGCCCCGATTCCCTAAGTAAAGCTAAAAGCAACTGTAGTAAGAATTGATGGTGATAAAGAAGTAATGTGATGAGGCAAGGATGCATCCATATTCTGTTGACAATATGTTGGTACAACATGCACATTAGAACCAACAAATCCAAGTGACCTTTCTAACATATCCACCTGGAGAGAATCACAATATGTAGAACTAACAATCATAAGGGCACTACTGATGGTGGCCGAAGACTGAACTACTGGATGAGCAGCTGATGTGGCAACAAGAAGGCTCTGAGTATTCAACCTGATGGGAGCCACTTTCGAATGGTCTAATTGCGAAGAAGTAGTAATATGTAGAGCAGTGGTGCTAATGACCAATGGAGCAGTAGATAGAGTATGAGCCACATATGGAGCAACTATTTGTGATGAAGTAACTGTAGAGACTGGGACACTAAGGGTGATAGGGAGAGCAATCTGTATATTAGCCTGAGTAGCTAAACCTGATGTATTGTCCTATCTATTCTGATCTCTCTTAATCGGTGTCCACTTCTTGCGAGTCTCCATCATAATCTCCTTCTCATTTCCTTTTCCTTTGGCCAAAGCAAACCTAGAAGTAAGGTTTGGGACAATAGGAGGAGGGACATAATATGAACCACTAGAGTAACTCTCCTCTAAATGTCTGAAGTGTCTACAAAAAAATAGAATTTTAGCACCTTATCATACAACCGACTTCCAATAATCTTGCCACTTCTCCCTCTCAATCCACACTCTATCAAGGAATTTATATAGCAGATCAACTTCAACACAAACACATGCCTCACTTGGTCACCAGAGATCAAAAGTCACTTTGTTAATACAAAGTGGGAGCCCAATGGCCTTAGCTATTACAAACAATGCACTCTTAGCACGAAAATGAATAGAAAGCAAAGGAAATGAGACCCAGCCAAGAACAATATGAACTTCATGTTTTGGGCTAAAATTGGGGGTCCATTTTATGATCCTCATAGTACAACCATCAATATACCAGATGGTCCTTTTAGCCTAAGTAATAGTTGGTCGATAATTAAGTGTTACAGCATAAGATCGTGGAGCTTGAGCAACTCTTGTAACTCCAGATAAGGGAACAAATGGCCTAGCTGAGACCGGAGCATTGGAAACACCAAGATGAGGTCGTGTGCCAGGTAGCGACGGCTCGTGGGAATGCTAGCATATAGGGACTGGATCTATTCTACACATTTTGGATTTGCTGAGTCCGAATCTGTCGTCCGTTTGACAATTTGGAGACTGTGTGATTAGTTTTGAAAGAGGACTCATGGAAGAAATTCAAAATTAGAAATGCTCTTTGCCATGTTATTAATCGATGGTTGTGCCATTATAGGATCATTAGAAGGTGCGTAAAACATTGAAGGTAATGGCTTTTGATGGGTATTACTCAAAAAATCAAGATTTTGATTTGAAGGGAGCTCGACTGCTACGGGTTGGAGGGTATGATTGGAGATCAATTGGTCGATAATACCTTTAATCGAATCATTACCCATGTTTGCAGTAGCCTTAGTTGCATGTAATTGTTTGAATTTGGAGCATTAACAACCAGATCACCATCAGTTGAAGCCTCAGTACCTGTCGCGTTCATATTGGAGTTATCCCAATTCAATCCATCAATTGGTGGTTGAACCATTGCAATATCATCACGAATTGATGCTTGGAATGCAGAATGAATAGTTTGCATCAGCAGAAATTCAGTAACTTTGTTAGGGCTAAATTTTCCACACAACTTACAAACTTCTTCCATGAATTCGGCCGATTATAAACTAAATTGAAGGTGACCCATGGTAGTAATAGATGCGGTTGGACAAGAAGATTATTATGGTGGTAGACTGCGATCAGAAAAATGGTCGCGGTAGTGGAAATAGGGCAAAACTACGACTATTATCACGGTTGTGGGCGATGATGTTGGCTGATTCGGGAAGTTCCCAGCGAGACATTGGTCAAATGTTGTAGAGGAAAGTAAGGGAATCAAAATGGTGGTTAGGTCTGGTGGTTTAGGTGGTAGGTAAAGGTCAATTACTGAGGAAGAAGGCGGTGACTCCTTTTAAGGGCAAAAATCTCCCATTGCTAGAGAGAAAATATTTTTTTTTAGCTAATCAGTAAACTTAGGATCTATGAATCCTTTATGTTGTTCAACATAAGCCTCTTCTTAAAGTATTTCATTAAAGACAGCACTCTTGACATCCATATCATATATAACTTGAACCCTAAAGTACAAGCTACTTAAAAAGAATTCTAACGGATTCAAGGCGAGCTTATGGGCAAATGTCTCATCAAAGTCTAGACCCTCTACCTGAGTGTATCCCTAGAATACTAACCTAGCCTTAGTCGTAGTTATAGTACCCTGATCATCAATCTTATTTTTAAATATCCACTTAATACCAAAGCATGAGAATCCTCAAGCCTATGTACCAAATACCATATATCATTTCTGATGAATTGATTCAACTATTCATGTATTACATTCACACAACACTCATCGCTAACGACTTTTTCAACTTTCTTAGGTTCAACTTAGGATACATAACTAGATGATTGATATTGACCCTAGATGAAAGTTCCCTATGTATTATGGTTTTATCAACATGTGATTGCTCCATAGAGAGTTTGGACTTATTACTAGGAGGTCGTTCCCTATGTGATTTTAAATTACTGTTAGATGATGGTTCCTTATTCGGTGGATCTACACCTTTAGGTGAGGCAAAGGGTTTAGGTTTAGGATTTTCTTTAGGCTTGTTCTCAAATACATGCTCTTTACCTACCTGAAATAATTTCTCCAAATCACCTAAATTCTCTCCCTCACTTAAAAAATCATCAATCACAACATTTATGGACTCCATCACAACATATATGAGAATTATACACACCAGAGACCCTACTATTTCTAGAGTAACCTATAAACTCCTAGGGCTATAAATAGATCGGATATGGACCTGATCTGTTTTGCTATAGAAATTAGGAACAAAAATCAACATTGGAATCAACTTTTTTTTATTTATTATTTTTTTCCAATTTTTAAATGAGTTTATGGTGTGTATTGTCGCAGACACCAAAAAGTAATACCTTAACCTCTAAAACTAATAGAGTAGTGGAAGTAAGGGACGATCCCATGAAGAGTATGTAATTCAATATTTTATGTTTCTTACTATGATTTGGGGTTTTTATATGCAAACAATTGTAAGTAACGCAATTAATAATAATAATAATAATAATAATAATAATAATAATAATAATAATAATAATAATTAAATTAACGAAAATATTCAAAAGATTAACATTGGTCTAAACCCACATTCACCGTCAGAAATCCACAATTGTTCACATATGCAAGGATAATTCAATTCATTTTTTGAATATTCACCGTTGAAATTATTTTCCTATCTCTCCTTAATTTTAATTAGTTAGAAACTAGCGTTTTAATTAACCATAATTATTATATAACCCCAAACCAGCATTTAAGATTCAATTTAGTAACAACTTTACACAATAGAGAAATTGATAAACTAGATAACATAAATACCAGCGGTTGCATTCAATCTATTTAAACATTTTTTTTAAGATTCAATAACCTCTAGTAAGAATAAAACAATTACGGATTTGATATTTAACTTAGTGATCGATTGTAACGAATAACAAACTAGTAGGCCTCTTAACAATTAAACATAACAATCATAGAAATAAGTGAAGAAAAATATTCAACATACAAAATAAGAATTAAACAATAAGAAAAACTATTTAGATCTCACAATATGTAGTTTTGAGGCTTCAATTTCTTTTGACCAAGTGTAAAATTTTAGTTATAATTCATAATTCTAAGAGAAAAATAATAAAGAATGAAGATGGGAGGCGTTCTCTCTCGTTTTGGACGTCTTCTAGGATTTTTAAAGTGTAGAGAGATTTACTTCAACAACTTTACTTCAGATATCATCTTCCAACTCGATTCTTTGCCATGTCAAAAAGTGGTCTCAAATTGAAACCGAAAATTCGATGCATAACGTTTCGATAGAAAATTGATGTGTGATCCTACTTTGATGATATTTCATCCCTTTGACGTCTTCTTTCAACCAATTGACATCTAACACTCTTAAGTCTTCATCGTGGGGTTCCACATATCTTTTGAGTATTTGCATTTCAATTCTTGGACTTTCATTTCCTTTCACTTTGGTCCATTTTCACCTATTTCTTCCAAATTGCGACATATCCATAGAATTGCGACCTAAATCAAAATATGAATGTAATGAGTACATTTTGGCACTAATCAATCATACGAGTACATAAAATAAGGAGGAAAAAAATATGTATTTTACATTCTTGTCGTATTCCCCCACACTTAGCTTTTGTTCGTCCTCGAGCAAAATTCAATTTTAATTTCCTAAAAACACCTAGGTCATAATGCCATGAACATAGAACAATCAATTTTTTTCAAAATGCATAACACCTCATAAATAAACATTCTCACACAACTCATAATCAATTAGCTACTATTTTCATTTGAAGCTGGAATAAACCAAACATGTAGACCCTCGCTAATATAAGCACTCAATTCTCATGTGTTTAAAAGGTAAGTGTTTCTCTCAAGTTCATTCCAATGGAAATGATCTACCATATGCTTGCATATCTTCTCATTCGCTACCACTTATATCACATGCTTTACAAGAATCATAAGAATTTTTCAAGAGTTGTAACATGGCTTAGGGTCAAGGTGTGAAATATTTAGGTATGTACAAAATAGATAGTATTGGCTTCTCATTAGAAACTGGTAATACAAAACAAGAACTGTTACCTGAATTCTGTAACTTTGGAAAATTGTTCAATATTATAATAGTTTCTTGTAACTCAGTGTTCAAAAACAGCTTCTAATTCTTTTTTCCAAGATGCTCATTAACAGTTTGCCATTCATTTTTAGCACTAAATTCGAAAACATCATGTGCTAAATGATCAATCACATCAATAAAATGAACATGATTATTATTATACGGTTATTTCATGGATATTAAGTTTAATGATTTTGTCATCAAATTTCCGTATAATAATAATCATGTTCATTCATAGATATTAAGTTTAATGATTTTGTCATCAAATTTCATGGTTAATGCGCCATTATGAAAATCTTTTTTAGTTTTAGATATCCTTAAAAATGGTCTTCCTAACAAAATAGGGGTAGTTTGATTACTATTGCCCATGTAAAGCGCATAAAAATCAACAAAAAAAACCAACTCATTAATTTTCATGAGAACATCCTCAACTACCCCTGTAGGATAGATATTATATTTATCCGCTAGTTGAATTATCACACCAGTTTTATTGAAAGGTCCAAGTTTCAAGTAAGTGTATACAGAATATGGCATGGCTTTTTCAAACTCATTGTCGCCTATCATGCAAGGAATAGTGAACATACCTGGATCTATGTACTTTCCTGAAAGTTTCTCTTGAATAATTGCAAATACATGTTCCCCAACTTTTGCCCTTTCAATCCCCTTCAGTTTCTGTTTCTTCTTACTTGTGCACAATTGCTTTAGAAATTTAGCATAACGAGACACTTGTTTAATAATATCCAAAAGTGGAATATTTACTTTACATTAACTGAAGATTTCATGCAGCTCATCATGATCTCATTCATATTTCCTAGATCTTACTAAAGCTTGTAGGAAATGGAGTACTGGTTTATAATCGAAAAGAGGAGAAAACTTACATTTACTTACTCGATATTGTTGGGAGTACATTTTTCTACTGCGATATATTCCTCATTTTCTTCCTTCGATGATGTAGGAGCCACATTCACCGGAGCTTCAACTTCTGTACCACTCCTCAACACGATTGCATTTACATTTTCTTATGGATTCACCACTGTTTGAGATGGCAATTTTCTAGAATTCTATGACTCTAACCGACTGGCTGCATTAGCCATTTGACCCATTTGATTTTCCAAACATTGAATGCTAGCCTTGGTCTCCTGTTGAAATTACTAAGTCTTAGTGACAAGTAATTTAGCAATATCTTCTAAAGACATACCATAGTTAGAAGTTTGGCCATGTTATTGTCTAGGAGGGTATGGCTGATTATATTGCTGGAAATTCTGTCAATTCTGATTCATAAGTTGATTCATTTGTCTCAATTCCCAAAGATAAAATTTGGATGATCCCTCCATCCTTGGTTGTACGTGTTCGAGCAGGGGTCATAATTCTTCTGTGGTTGTCCAGGAAAGCTACCGACTGTATTTACGTGTTCAACGGATTCTTTTTAAAATGTTAGACACATATCGATTGGATAGCTTACAAATGAACAAATTTCACATGCCTTCGCTGTTTGCATTGTACCTGCAGCCATTTGACGAATAAGAGTGGTAAGACTCGCCAGTTGTTGTTCAATGGATGAAACATTTACCTTGTTCACATGTTTAGATGGGGTGTTGAATCTAGTACCAAATTATTGAGAGTTAGCTGCCATGTTTGCAATCAAGTTCTTTACAGCCTCGGGAGTTTTGTCTACCAACGCCCATCCACTTACAACATCAATCATGCTCCTTTTTGTAGGTAGAAGACCTTCATAGAAGTATTAGATGAGAAGTTGCTCAGTGATCTGATGATGGGGACAACTTGCACACAATTTCTTGAATCGCTCTCAATATTCATGTAATGATTCTTTGTTGTCTTACCTTATGCCTCAGATTTCCTTTCGGATGTTAGCTGCCCATGAAGCTGGGAAGCATTTCTCCAAAAATAATATTCTCATCCCATCCCATGTAGTAACGCTTCCGAAAGGTAGAAAATAGAGTCAATCATTTGCCGAATCTTTCAAAGAGAATAGGAAGGCTCTCGGTTTGATTTGTTCTTTGGTGAGTTCCGTATGTTTCATGCTTGTGCAAACCACATAGAATTCCTTTAGATGCTTGTGTGGATCCTCACCTGCAAGATCATGAAAAGTGGGTAAAAGATGAATTAGCCCAGATTTTAATTCGAATGTAGTAGCAGCATCTAAGTTAGAAAAAGTAATGCATAGAGGTTGATGAATCAAATCAAGGGCTACAAGCTCCTTTGAAGTCCTATTTTCGGCCATGATTTCTTCTCCTTCAAAATCAAAATCATTTGCAAATAGGATGTTGGGATTGAGATTGCTTACTTCAAGATTCTGCCGAATGTCACTTCTTAACATACGCAAGGTTCTTTCTAATGCCGGATCATACTGCAAATCACCTTGATTATAAGATCGAGTTGTGGGCAGAAACAAATAGAACAAATTAAAAAGAAGCCAAAGTAAGAAGATTCTATGCTAAAATTACTAAAAATATTAAATTGCTTAAAAACCTAGAAATTATTTTTTCAAAAATAAAATAAACAAGTAAAGAAGCACAAAAATAAATTAGCACCGTTCCTCAGCAACAACGCCAAAATTTGGTGTGTGCTGTCGCTGGCACCAAAAAGTAATACCTTAACCTCTAAAACTAATGTAGTAGTGGAAGTAAGGGTCGATCCCACGAAGAGTACGTAATTCAATATTTTATGTTTCGTACAATGATTGGGGGTTTTTGTATGCAAACAATTGTAAGTAACACAATTAATAATAATGAAAATTAAATTAACGAAAACATTCAAAAGACTAACCTTGGTCTAAGTCCACATCCACCATCGAAAATTCACAATTGATCACAGATGCAATCAATTCATATTTTGAATATTCACAATTGGAATTATTTTACTATCTTTCCCTAATTTTAGTTAGTTAGAAACCAGTGTTCTAATTAACCCTAATTATTGAATAACCCTAAACCAGTGTTCAAGATTTAATTTAATAACAACTTTATACAATAGAGAAATCGATGAACTAATAACACAAACACTAGTGGTTGCATTCAATCTATTTAAACATTTTTCTTAAGATTCAATAATCTCTGTCACCGAAAATCATCAAATCTTAGTGTTTCACAAGTTAAAGGAATCAAAAATTACGGATTTGATATTTAACTTAGTGATATATTGTAACGAATAACAAACTAGTATGCCTCTTAGCAATTAAACTTAACAATCATAGAAATAAGTGGAGAAAAATATTCAATACACAATAAGAATTAAATAATAAGAAAAACTATTTAGATCTCACAATATGTGGTTCCGAGGCTTCAATTTCGTTCGACTAAGTGTAAAAGTTTAGTTATATTTCATAATTCTAAGGGAAAATAATAAAGAATGAAGATAGGAGGCGTTCTCTCTCCTTCTGGACGTCTTTTAGGGTTTTTAAAGTGTAGAGAGATCTGTTTCCATAAGTGTTTGGTTGGAATTAGGAAATCAGAAAGTTCGCCTTGAAAGTGTTGTATATGACCGCATAGTATAAAGTCATGCGGTCGCATAGAACAAATAAATTTAGCCCTCAAACTCTTGGAAGTGGTCTATGCAGTCACATAGAATTAACACTATGCGACCGCATAGATATGGCATTTTTCTCCATCGGACATTTTTTTAGTATTTTGATCATATCTTTCACGATCGATGTCCGATTGAGACGATTCAAGATGGATTGGGAAGCTAATTTAAAGGGCTACAACTTTGCATAGATATTATCTTCCAAAGCAATCGTTTGCCATGTAAAAAATGGTTATCAAATTGAGACCGAAAATTCGATGCATAACTTTTCGATTGGAAATTGATGTGTGATCCTACTTTGATGATATTTCATCCATTTGACGTCTTTTTTCAACCAATTGACCTATAATAGTCTTAAATCTTCATTGTGAGGTTCCACATATCTTTTGAGTATTTACATTTCAGTTCCTGAACTTTCATTTCGTTTCACTTTGGTCCATTTTCACATATTTCTTCCAAACTACGTCATATCCATAGAATTGCCACTTAAATCAAAATATGAATGTAATGAGTACATTTTGGAAATGATTAATCATACGAACACACAAAATAAGGAGGGAAAAATATGCATTTTACATTCCTATCAGCTTAATAATTATAAAATTCTTGATTTTTTAATGTTTTGAATTTCATGACTTTTTTTATTCTAAATTTATTTATTTTAGTGACAAATAACATACTATAAAAATATTTTACCGATTATTTATTTATAACAAATCGGATGTGATTGTTATCAAATCGAATTAACATATATCCATTTAATTAACGAATTATTGGATTCAGATCTTGATCAATTTATCGGACTAAGAATCTAAATTCATCTCCCGTTATTTTATCGGATTTGGATCAAAATCTAATTCATTGACAGCCCTAGAAACATCCCTTTATCGCTCTTAAAGTCAGACTTTCCTAGATCTCTCTCTCTCTCTCTCTCTCTCAAAATATAGTACATGCTACCAAACACTCTAAAGTATTTGATAGTAGGCTTTTTCCCATTCCAAGTTTCATATGGTATCTTATCAGTTAGGGGTGTAAGGTAAACTCGGTTCACTATATGACACACATTGTTAATTGATTCACCCTAGAAATGTAATGTTAGACCCTTACCATGAAGTATGACTTTAGTCATTGTTTGAAGCACACTATTTTTCCTCTTGAGTAGTGATTTGTTAAAAGAACTTTTGCTAGATTCATTCTTCCTAGTAGAGATTTCGAGGCTAGAGTTTTCAAACTCTCTCCCATGATACATCCTAATTTGGGTTATGGCCGAATTCTTCTCATTCTTAAGTCTCTTACACAAGGACCCAACTAGGTCATAAATTACTTATTTTCCTCTCAATAATTGAAGCCATGTGAACCTAGAATACCACAACAAGAATATAACGTCTACTACCCAGACTCTTTATTCTGGATGGTCCCATTAAATCCATATGGAATAATTCTAAGGGCCTGCTTGTCAAGATGTTAGAGTTTTACTTATGATTTAACTTTTAGATGTTTACTTTATTGACATGATCTACAAATAGTATTATGAGTCTTATCAAGTTTAGGTAGACCACCCACAAGTTCATTTTTAGACAACTTAGACAAATTTTTAGGATTCATATGACCTAATCTTTTAATCCAAAGTTCGGTCACATTGATCTTACACTATGACACACATAATTGGAAGTATGTACAACTCCATAATAATTGTCAGAAGTTCTATTTCTTTCCATGAACACGTTACCATTAGTATCATATACAATTAACCGTTTTTGGAAAAATTTAACCTCGTAATCAACATCACATATTTGACTAATGCTAAGCAAGCTAAACTTTAAACCTTTCACATATAGCTTATTAGAGATAGCAGGCAAGTCAGATACATGGACGGTACATTTACCAAGAATAGGCACAGTAGCACCATCTCCAAAGGTAACAATTCCACCTTTCCAATTATCAAGATTTGAAAACAAGGCTTTATTTCCACATATATGCCTAGAGCATGCTTTATCAAGATACTAGATAGAATTATTTTTAGCTTTAAGTGTGATATGTGCAATCTAACAGTTCAATTGTTGACCATAATATATAAGATCACTCTTCTGAATTCATACCTTCCTAGAAGCAGAATTAATCATAATCAACCGTGTCATCATCTCGGCCAAGTGACTAACCTGATTAGTAAGGAAGTTAACCTTGCTAGAGATATCCTGATTTTTGTTCCTATTCAAAAGTTTGTGACACATAGGCCTTGTGTATCCTAACTCACTACGATGATGGTACGTAGGGATAAACCTATGTCCAAAACTATGTAGTTGCTGGTGTTGGTTTCTGGGTTGATTGGTCATACATTCTCTACTAAACATCTATCCCTAGATACCCTTGTTATTGGGTTCAGGATTTGCAACGTTCTTAGGTTGGTTGGTTACGGGAAAAAAGTGGTCTTAAAAGTACTAGCAATATTATGATGAGTCTGACTATATCGTAGACCTCTCATATTGCAAGCAAGTGTTTGAAAACCACTCAAAAAGGAATGGAGTTGAGTATTGGATTTCTCAAGGTCGCTTGTTAGGGTTTTAACCTCAGCCTCTAAGTTTTCATTAACTAGTATTAACTCACTAAGGCTTTTGGTAAACTCTTGAAGGTCAGAAATAAATCTCTTTCTCTCTAGCTTAAGTTTATTAACCTTTTTAAGGACAGCTTTATTGATCTTTTTTACCTTAAGACTCATGGAATAGTTGTTCATAAGCCTTACGAATATCTTCCTCATCTTCAGATTCTACCTCAGTACCCTCACTACGATCTATGTTCTCGACCTTTTCACTATAATTGTCTAAATTACTCTTAACTACAAATGCTAAGGCCGTATAGTTTCTATCGTTCTCAATACTAGAGGAATCAATCTGATCACTAGAATTGGACATTAGTCAATGAGTGACACAACCATCGTCTTACCTTTTCCCTATTTAAATTCTTCATATAGTTAGGCATTCATTCCTATAGTGGTCAAAACCTTGACACTTATGACATCTTACTGACTGAGATTTCTTACTTGATATCCTAGTATTGGTCTTCTCACATTTATCTTTTCTAAACTTACTAAGAGTACCCTTATATATCTTTTGTGGTTTCTTTTTATTTATAAAGACTTTTTGAATTTTTTTAACGAAATAAGAAATCTCTTTATCCCTAAGGGTCTCATTATCAGCAGACTCATAATGTTCTTCCCTTAAGTGTTAAAGGCTATATATTTATTCTTTTTAGGTTGATATATGGTGAGTTCATAGGTTTGGAAGGATATAACTAGTTCATCTAACATAATTGCATCTAAATCTTTGCTCTCTTCATTAGTTATGATATTAGGTCTAAACATCTCAGGAAAGGATCTAAGAACTTTTCAAACAACTTTAGTTTCATGAATTTTCTCATGTAGGTTGAAGTTGAAGTTAACTTTGCCATTCAACTTCGTATAGAAATTATTGAATGATTCATCATCCTTCATTCTAATTCTTCAAACATAGTGGTCAATATCTCTAGTTTGGAGTTCTTAATAGTCTTGGTTCCCTCACGTGTGGTCTCTAAAACATCTCACATATAGATACTCTCCTAAATTCTTCGGGGCACACAGCCATAAATAGGGCATGAAGCCATTTACTATTCCAGTTGCACTCATCAAAGTCATTTTTAGACCAATTGGCAACTCATCAGTGGTAATTATACCTGTAACAGATGTAGTTGGGCAGTCCATTCCTTTTTTAAACATAACCAAATCCTCTCGTCTATAGATTTTAAGAAAGCTCTTATTCTCACTTTCTAGTAACCATAATTGCTTCCATTAGAATATGAAGGCAAGGAAATAGACTGACTTATCTAGATTATGTTTGGGTCAAGAATCGAATTTACACTCTAATACCAATCGAAATAATGAAGTTCGACCTAACTAATACCTAGAGTGAGTGAATAGGTGTTTTATGCGGAATTTAGATTTAACAATATTTAAAGCAACAAGTAACTTAATTATTTAATCCAGATAAATTCACATCAAATCTAAAATATGTTGAATTGTCACAGTTTGTAATTTGCATAAAGTAAATAACACTAATAATTGATGATGGATAAAAACTCCTTGTAGGATCAAACACTCAGGACCCAAGCGAGTAAGAATCCATTATAAACGAATTGGCTGACATTATGGTCTTTTTTTTTTGGGTTAAAGGAGGGTGATATCTCCTAGATTTTATTAATATACCCTCACTTGTAGTGGATGAATACCATGGTTACATGAGAAAATAATGAAAACAATAAACGAGGAAGTATTACTTTCCGTTCAAAGAAAATAAATGATAAATAATAAATGTAAATATGTAAACAAATGATGTACTACTTCCCTTACAATAATAACTAATGCACGTAAAGACTAAAGCAAGAATAAAAAATAAAAAAAATCAAACTCTAATGTTGGGCGGTCAATGTCTATCCATTTATACAAGTGCCCTAATATGTCGGGTAGATGAGCTGCTCCATATATATGATATCGTCGATGATTCCAACCTTCTACAGCAAGAGCATCTGCAACCTCATTAATCTCTATGTAGATGTGAGAAACTATGTCTCTGTCGAATGATACGATATATGTGATTTGTCAGAGTATGCCCTGAATAACCCATGGTCCTTCTTCTCTAGTAGTGTATTGAATAGCCACTATATAATCTGACTTAAATCAAAATATCTGAAATATTGAGTCCTCTAACTAGTAAAATCCCATCAAGAATAGCCCTGAGCTCTACCTCTAATATCATGCAAGGTTTATATGAAGCTAAAATAGCCCTGATACAATGTCATGCGTGATACCTGATGCTGATTTCCCCGCTCGCAATACCCTCTTTGACGCATCTGTCAAAATTATCTTGGTAGATCCAACTGATGTAGTGGGCTACCAAACCAAAACAAGAGGGGATGGGGATGGGGGAATTAAAGAAATACCAAAAATGGGTACAAGTATCATATCATCTTGCCAATGTACAACTCGAAACAATCCTCCCATATGAAGAAAAGAGATCACTCGATAGACTCTCCATATAATACGTTTAGCCATCATGTGGATCCCCCTATGCTTCGCATCATTCCTCTCGATCGACAGAAACCAAAATACCGGTAGAGGATGATAGTGCGAATGTGTCCACTGCCTAGAATACCTCCATCTCTAGAACCTCTATCTAAATTCCTTTCCTGAACTCATAGGTATCTGAAAAATGTTCCCAAAATGTTGCCGTACCGGATCGGAGATGTTACTACCGGTGAAAATATGACTGATAGACTCGATCTAGGAACAACACTGGCAGGGGGAGGCCAGTTGACATCCAATCTTCCTTTATATAACCACATCTACTGGAATAAGGTCCTTTCATGGTCTCCAACAAAAAAATGAGATAGTGATGGGCAATCTTTAGACAAAATTATAGCTATAAAAAAGTTTTAAAAGTCAAATAGTCAATTGGGAGGTTGTATAGATCAACTAGGACCCTTGGGTTTGAGTATTGAACAAGGAGAAAGGATTGTCGAAACTATACTAGCCTGTTGCTAAGCTGATGCTCGAGCGCTCAAAACAATGAAGCTATACTCGAGCGTCCGATTTTTTTGGGGAACTCTAGTTTGCATTTTTCAAAGGTTCTATCTATCATATACTACCCAAAACCTCTAAACTATAAATACCCAAACTTCACTTCGTGAAAAGGTTGGTTGGACATATTTCTACATGAGATAACATTCTTTTGAGGTCTTACATCAATCCATAATTTCTTTTGATTTAACCAACCAAAGAAAATCAAATTCATAATCTTTAGTTAATTCAATCCCCATTTAATACATTTGGCTTTCAGGTATTGAGAACAATGGTGCAGAACTTAACCCTCCAGGATTTCAAGAGGTTTCAGAGGAAGCAAATGGCACAGCTAGTAAGGGTAATGATGCACAGACAGATGCTTCATCGAAATTTCATGACCAATTATCCCCTTCAAAAGGTTAACTTCATTACAATAATTTCACGTACATCGTGATTAAGAAAACTGCATATAGTATTATTTAGCACCAGTTTGATACAAGTTGTGCTCATTCAGTTCCTAGCCATGAACTAATTGATTCTTTCAAACTTCGACAGGCGAGGTAGAGGAAAGGGAGTCATGTTTGGACTCGAAATCTAATTTAAGTTCTGAGCCACTGGAGCATGTTAATATTCTTGATGAATCACAAGAAGAAAACGAGGATTTATTATCAAAAGAGAGTAAGGAAACTAGGGAAGTGAGTACATCATGCCATGTTGAGGAGAAATGCCATTTCATTGACACCAACATAGTTCCAAATCTTATTGTAGAGAAAAATGATTTCAAGGTGAATGAAATGGCTTCGCTTGAGGATGCTATATTGGACACAAGTACTCAAAACGAAAATTCTGCAGCAATTTCTGAACCACCAAATGAGTCTTTGGTCATTCCTGAAGAGATGACACCGATGGTTAGTGAATTAGGCAATGGAGAGAACACAAGATATTATGGCGAACGAACTCAGCCTTTGGATAAAGAAATCAATCGGTTGGTGAATCCCAATGCAGACCAATCAGAGACGAGGATTGAATCCGAGAGTAAAGAAGATGAGGAGGAACATGCAGTTGGGATTAATTCCAGTTCTAGACTAGAGAAAGTTGATCAGGGTAAAGTGACAGGCAATCGTGATCAAATTGGCTGGACGGAATCCATTCCGAGTTCACACTTGAAGGAAACCAGTAAAGTTATGCACACGTTGGCAGGAACTGAATTAGATCCAACCAAAAAATGCATAGCCACCTGTAAGGAAAATGGAGACGAAGAGGCTATAAATGAAGGTATACTCGAAAAGGCAGTTCCTAGAGATGAAGAAAATGGCCACAAAACTGATAACAAGGTAGACGAAGAAGACGTGCAAGAATATAATGGCTGTGAACAACTAGTTCGTGAATGCTCTACTGCAAATTTCAGCTATGCAATCAATGAAATACCAACAGGACATTCACTGGATAATTCTATGAATCGAGAAACTGAACTTGCACAAAGTGTTGAGACTAATTATATTCCATCACAAGGAAGTGTAGGCGATTCACTGGAGCTCAGAAAGTCTCCAAGTTTTGACTTTGGTGTTTCATTCGATGTTAGGTCCCAAGAATCTGATCAAACTCCATTACTATATCAGGACAAGACTGCAATTCGAAGCTTTTCAAGCTGTACGACTCTGATTAGAACCTCATTACAGTATGATGAGGATGTGGGAGTGGAAGAGAAAAACATAAGATTAATGGAAAGAAGCAATTCAGAAAATTCCGGATCTACAATTCTGAACGTGATCAAGAAAGAAGAAAGGGCTATTGCAATGTATACAGAAGAAAAAGAAGAAAACAACGGTGTGGATAAGAAGGGAGATAAGGATTTGCAGGCACTGGAATCAAATTCTCCAAAGGGAAATGTGAAGCGCAGGCCTAAATCTTCCATTTTCACTGCCTGCATTTGTTGCACAGCAGCAATCAGTTAATCAAATCTTCATGCATGAACTTGTTCTTCAGCTCCCTTTTAATGTGTTTCCTGGGAAAGTCAAATCATTTATATATGTGTGCAACAGTTGATGTTTTCATTTTTATTTTTTGGTTTGTTTCTGTTTCGATTCCAATTCCGATTGTATTTTCCTTTTCTTTTTTGTGTACATCACCTTTTTGGCTGGGAAATTCTTGAAGGTTTGAACAAATTGCTGCAAAATTCCAACGTAAACTAATTGACGTGAAGATATGTTGATGAGCTAACTTAAGATTGGAAAACTCTCTTATTAAATATTATAATATTATTATATATATCTTTAATATCCGGAATGATTCTAGGCTTCGTTGTGACGTAAGCAAAGACTTGATACCATCCGTTGAGGACAAATTATTTTGTTCATTTGTCAAGGTATGATAAGGTTTTCCATGTTGTATGAAATTAAAGCACATGCTCTACTGTTTGTGCAAGCCCCATCAATTCATTTGAGTTGCGGTATAGTGATCTTATTAAGTGCTTCACAAGTTAGTTGAGCTGTCAAATCTTTTGATTGAACCCAAAAGAAAGGATAATTTGTACATGGTGTCAAGGACCGCAACTTTACTTAAGCCCCTTGACCATATCGCAGCCACAGTTTATCCAACTTCGATCGCACATTGTAAATATTAGTTCAAGTTTGAGTTGTAATTTCATTTCCATTGTAATAGCTTATTTAAATTGTAAAATAGCCGGAAATTGGAAATGTTTAGTATGATTCTACGGCATTTAAAGTCTACTCCCGTCATTTGGATTTTTATTCCGAATACTATTATAGGGGGTATTAGTCTTTCAAACATCTTTCAAGTTTTCTAGTGTTCGCCCCATGCACTAGCCATTGTAATTTCATACTTTCGTCAATTATAATTTCTAGCTTCAAGCAATCAATGATCAAGTTGCTTTCAATATATTTCAATTTTATGCTGCAAGCTTTTTACAAATTGTAATCAAATTTTCTTTTCACCTGAAACGACCGAGAGAAGGCGGAAGGTAGTTTAGCTAAGCAGACCACTGCTGCACGGTGTCCCTTTCTGTGTCAAGAAGAAAGGCAACCCGTGAAACATGGGATCCCAAACCTTTGAATATTACAACAATGTGACTCTGATTCTTTGATTTCTAACATTCGCAGTTCCAAATCTTTCATACTTCAAGTTTTGTGACAAAATGGTTAGTTTGACAGTTAAAACGTCAGATTTTGAACAAAATGCTTATTGTGACCTTAGTTTGATTTAAAATAATGAAAAGAATATAAGAATAAATGGAATATCAATCGATAATTAGAGAACGAACACTATAAGCCAAAGCAAGAAATCATTTTTCCTTTCAAATAGAATTGGCACGAAAACTGGATTGTACAGTGATCATATCAAACTCAAACCACAAGGAAACTCCAACTCCAGACTATCCCAAAGAATCTCGTGCTACAACCATGAAGGCATCACCCAAAATGAGGTCTTGCAAATAGGGTGCGAGACTGCTGAACACTGGAGTGACAAAAGAGTCCAAAGACCAAACTCAAGGCAGGGAGAGGAAGCGTCTGTCACATAATAGAGCCAATGACATTAGAATAAGGAATATTACTCATAAAATCTTTTTCTTCATCATTAGTAGGTGATTGTTCTTTTGACAAAATAAAATGATTTTCAAGAGGCAAATGATCATATTTGCAATAATCATACCAAATTTCTTCACAACATTAAGCGCGTGAGGAATTTGATGTACATATAAGCAAGAATTGGACATATCACTATTTATCTCCATACCAAGGATCCTCCAGCATGCCCTAGGTCTTTCATGTCAAATTATTTGCCTAACTCAATTTCAATCTTATTTACCACATTTATGTTAGGACCAATTAATAACATGTCATCCACATAAAGTAAGAAATATATAATACAAGCAATTGTCAAACTCACTTCCCTTGAAATCAATAGACAACACATAGGAATCAATTTTTTTATACCAGGACGTGGAGAATGTTTTAACACATAAAGAGATTTCTTTGAAAAACACACATAATTAGGTTTAGTTTTACTTTCAAAACATTTGAGCTAATGCATATTTTATCAAGGTTATCATGCAAAAAACGTAGTTTTGACATCAACTTGTTCAAGTTTACAGTCATAATAAGCAACAAAAACAAGCATGACCCTTATAGTGATATACTTAACAACGGACGAAAAGATCTCGTTACAATATACTCCTCCATTCCGAGTGTATCCCTTGGCTATTAATCTAGCATTATATCTCACGAAATCACTCTCAGTAGTTCCATCCTTAATCTTATAAGCATATTTGTTTCCTACTATGGATTTATCATTAGTATTAGGAGCTAAATCCCAAGTTTGAATCTTAGCAAGAGAACTCATCTCATCTAATCTCTCATGGCACCAGATCATTCATCATTTTTTGCACTCCTCATAGCCTCATATGTGTTTGACTTCTTATCAACTATTTCTTGATGACTAGTGTAGACAATGATGTTGTTACGCCTTGCCCACAAAGCTCCAATTGAAGACCACGTCATAGTCTACGTGGAGATGTGAGTCAAATTTGACTAAGTCAACAAAAACCCAATTGGTCAAAGAAGAAGCTGATTCTCTCTGTTCCAAAATTCTTCACACTTTTGGTTGAAGCTCCCTTTCGGTCGATGATCTCTATTCCAAAGCTCTCTTTGGTTGAATCGTTCACTCCATCTGAAATTCTCTTTGGCTGAAGCCCTTGTTGTCTTTTAGATGATCTATATGTAATCTTTATGAATGATTGATGTAACGTTTCTAGTAATAAATGTCAGGTTCGTCAGCCTATGGTATAGGATGGCTGACCCGTTGTCAATATATTAAGTGCGTAGCAGATTGAGTGATGTAAGGCTTTCACCTAGGAGATGAGGCCACATTGTTCCTATCTAATGACAACCACTTCAGCCACAACTCTATAAATAAGCAACTCTTGTAACATTTATTTCTAATGTAAATCTTTACACTTAAAACCACACTTATTTTTCTCTCTTGCTTATTCCATATTTATTTGTTTGAGTTTAGTTTATTTTTACTTTGGTTGAGTTGTTTAGGATTGTTTGTTTATATGTAATCATCTTTGATCATATTGCTGGTGTTCGGACATTTTTATCTCACATCGTAAAGTATCTCCCATGTCCACAGACATCATCATTTTCTGTCCAAATCACCGATCAAAATGTGTTGAAATCTGCTTGCATGGACACGAGTGGACTCAACATTTGTTGTCCATGTAACCATAATAAAAAATGGGGTCAACTGATTGGCGCCATCTATGGAAGGCGTAGAAAAAGCTAGTAAGGAGACATATTTTGGGAGTTTCTCTCTTTTGAAGAAAATGAGTTATTTAGAAAAAAAAAGCACTAAATATTTCAATATTTCAAAAGGAATCACTTGTTGGATTCCAGTATATTCCTTGAAAAAAGGAATATCATTCGCATAGGAGCTGCTATTGGAGAGAAAACGTCGACATGAGTTCTAACAAGAAAGAGTAAGTACCTCGGAGAGTTAGGGAACACCATGAAAAAGGAAACCTTCTATTGTTGCTTCAGTACCTTGCCATCGATTTCATTAGGGACACCGATAAGGTGGATCAAGAGGTGGGTCCAGAATAGCTATTAGACTTGCTTGTAAGGTGGCTACCATGGACGTAAACATGAGAGATATTACCCAGCAGAATATTGCCATGCACAAACTGCTTAGGAATATGTAGAACTAGAGAGCATACCCAATCTCTCCCATATGCATATCAATGGATGCCTTCGTCTATGATCATCATATAGTTCCATAAGGAAATTACTATCATGGTGAAGAGAAGGTCCAAAGTCAAATGGATGATTATCAATATTACACCAGGGAAGAGGCCCTCAAGAAAGAGAAGTTGAGCTTGATACATCCACAAACCATACCACTGATTGACCCAATGAGGATCCATTCAACTTTACTCCAAATTATGAACCAGAAAAAATACCTCAGAGATCCATAAGTGTCTTCGACAGATTAAGTCTCGAAAGGCCTAGAAAGATGTAGACCTAACCTTCCTTTGCACTTAGAAATAGGCAGTAGTGACCACCTCAATTTGAAAAACAAAATAAACATATATATGGTAACCTATCTCAAAATCTTCCACCCAGGAATTAAGGAATTAAGTTGGACCATCCCAACCACATCGGGGACCTCAAGTTAGAGAGAATGAAGATTTTGATGAACCGTAAAGATCTTGCGACCTCGACAACAATAATGACAATTTGACATTCTCCTAGGAAATGAAGGATGCCATTATCTCATGCCATTTCATGCTTCCTAAAATTCTAAAGTACGATGGAAGATGTGGTCTTGCGAAACACCTCAACAGCTTCAAAACCCATATGAGCCTAAAGGGTTCAACTTTCATTGTGAAATGTAAGGCCTTCCACTTGACCCTAAGTGGGGTAGCTAAAGTATGGTACAATAGGCTTCTAGAAGGAAGTATCAGAAGTTGGCCAAATTTTAAAAAATCTTTCCTTTAGTGCTTTGCAACAAGGAATGCGAAGGGCCAATATAGCGCCTCTAAGATATGAGGCAGTAGCAAGAAGAGTCATTGAAATTTTTTTATCTCATTTTACTGATAAAATGACCTACTACGTGTAAGTAACACTATCAGCCCTGAAGGGAAGGTTGGACATGAATTTTCTTTTTCGAAAAGACGTGCAAAATAAGGATCCTACTAGTTATGATGTCTTACTAGAAATGATAAGGCGCGAGATCATTAATAAAAAATTGAAAGATCATCGCAATAGAGGTAATCAGAGACTTTCACCTCCTTAGTGACAACGATAAAGAGGTCTCATTTTCCATTTGGTCAAACACAAGGTCAGACAGTCAATCATCTTCCACTCAAGAAAAGCATTGGCTATAGAAACATTGAATACAGGACCATCTTAGGCTTATGAGAAAGTTAATCCCACTATTGAGGCACACCAAAGAAGGTCCAACCAACAATTTTCTCAAAGGAAAAGAGAGGTATAGGGTAATAGACGTCCACAATGAGATATACGTCTTAGGCAAGATCAAAAAACTAAGAGGTTCAAGGTCAAGCATCCCATTCGAAATAATACTCCTTGGAGAAGAACAAGTGATGGGAAAAGTCCTAGGGAAGGTCAAAGGCAAAGGAAGAGCCCTCCAACTAATACTGGCCGCGAACCTATTCGAGAGATTAACACAATCTTTGGAGGTCCGTATGTTGGAGGGAAAACTAGAAATGCACAAATGAAATATGCAAGGAAAGTTAGGGATTTCCCAATGACAAGTTTTATAGTCAACAACAATCGACCATCAACTAGGAGAGGGGTTCAACACATTACTTTCACATAAGATGATACAATTGGCTTACATTATCCACATTGTGATGCCTTTGTGGTAACAGTCGTTGTAGCATGAAATGGCCTTAAAAGAATGTTAGTGGATAATGAGAGTTAGGTTAATATCATATTTGGAGCAATCTTTGACAAATTGGAAGTGGACTAAGAGCTAACCCTAATGATCTCCTCATTGTATGGCTTCACTGGTGATAGCATCATCCCAAGGGAAAAAATCACTCTAGCAATGGAGATGGGGACGGCCCCATTGACTGCTCATCATTTCATATAATTTTTGGTAGTAGACAACCGTTATATGGAATACTAGGAAGACCAACAATAAAGGAGTTATGGGCTGTTACATCTATTCAGCACTTGTATATGAAGTTTCCTATAGAACATGGCATCGCCACTATTAGAGGCGACCAAATGAGTACAAATGAGTGTTATTTGAACTCCATTAGGAAGGTGGAACCTAGGGATGTCGGTGTAATTTTAATGGACATGGACATGAACGACATTCCCTGAACAATGGTAGATCCCTAAACAAGGGGAATATATCGAAATGTTAGATGCTTCTTAAGAAGAGGCTGTCTTTGGAGTAATAACAGCTCCTGAAGAAGGGAGAGCTGCTGAAGAAGTAACTAAATTTGATGAATTGGATCCTCGTATTATTGATTGTGAACCTCAAATAGCCTTAGTAGAATAGTTGGAAAGTTTTCTAGTATATCTTCGGGATCCCTCAAATCCTTGTACGTTGGAAAGGATATGCCAAATAAGGTTAAGGAAAAGCTGAAACGCTTCTTACACGAAAACTTGGATATCTTTACATGGAGACATGGTAACATGGTTGGCATCGACCTAAAGGTTAGTTGTCACCACTCAAAGGTTGATCATAAGCTATACTCATCGATAGAAAAAGAGGGCCCTCAATCTAAAATTGTATGAGGTTGAAGGATGAAGCAAAGAAGTTGATTAGCAATCGTTTCATCTGAAAATCAACTTATTCAAAGTTGGTTTCAAACCATGTCCTTGTTAAAAAACATAATGGCAAGTGGAGGGTATTCGTAGATTTTTCCAATCTTAACCAAGCTTGCCCCATAGACAGTTTTCAACTTCCATGAATAGATCAACTCCTTGATTCTACTGTCAACCACGACTACTAAGTTTCATGGATACTTATTCGGACTATAATCAAATCCTAATGTACCCAGTTGATGAAGAGCACACGTACTTCATAATAGACAAAGGTCTCCATTACTATAACATAATGTCATTTGGGTTGAAAAATGCTAGGACCACGTATCAGAGTCTTGTTAATAAGATGTTCACGGACCTCATGGGAAAGATAATGGAGGTATACTTAGATGATATGCTGGTAAAAAACTTGAAAGTAAAGGATCATATGGAACATATCAATGAAGCCTTTCGAATACTGCAAAGGTATAGGATGAGATTGAACCCCCTCAAGTGTGCATTCAGAGTCATCTCAGAAAAATTCTTGGGCTACATGGTTAACCAAATGGGCATAGAAGCCAATCTTGAAAACATTAAAGCCCTAATCGAAATGGGGTTGCCCTAGAAGCCTACAGAGGTACAAAGCCTCATTGGGCATGTAGCAGCCTTGAGCCGCTTCATCTCCAAAGAAACTGATAAGTGCATCTTCTTCTTCAAGGTTCTCATGGGAGGAAAGAAGTTTCAGTAGAAGAAGGAATGTGAAGTAGCCTTGCAAAAGCTAAAAAAGTACTTGGTGAAGTTCTCATTCGCTTAAGATTGACGAGCCTCTACAACTATACTTTGCGGTTACCAACGATGCTATCAGTTTGGTATTTGAGAGAGAGGAAGATGATCACCAACTGCCTACTTATTATCTAAGTAAAGCACATTTGACAGTAGAGACCCACTATCCAGACATCGAGAAGCTGGCCCTTTATTTGGTGACATTTGAGGTCATCTTCCAGGCTCACACCATACAAATACTAACCAACTTCCCACTCAAGCAAGTGTTCTAGAAGCCTGATGCTTCATGAAGAATGATGAAATGGGTTGTAGAGCTTACTAAGTTTGACATTGTGTTTAAGACAAGAATTGTCATCAAAGGCCAAGCCTTAGAAAATTTCGTGGCATAGTTTACTTATGTTCCAGAAATAGAAGAGGAAATGGAACCTAACGAACCTCTTACAAGGAACCTGTTTGTTGATGGTTCTTCTAGAGACACGGGATCTAGAGCAAAAGTGGTCTTAGTCAGCCCAGAAGGGCCTAAGCTTAATTGTGTTGTGAGGTTTGAATTTAAAGCTACCTACAATGCAGCAGAATACGAGATCTTTCTAGATGACCTCAGATTGGCTAGAGAGATGCAAGTGGAGAGGCTAATTATCAGTAGTGACTCCTAGTTGGTAGTAAGCTAGGTTAATGGTGGTTTCTCAGCCGGAGACAAAAGCATGGCCGCGTATCTAAAGTTGGTAATTGAACTTGTTCGATCCTTTGAAAAGTTCGAATTGGCACGAATCTCGCATAGAAGAAATATCCATATCGATGCTCTTTCGATGCTAGCAAGTAACAAAGATTCTGAATTGCTTACTGTTGTGCCTATAGAACATCTCTCTAGACTCTCCAGTTCTAAAGGTCAAGAGGTAATATGGGTAAAAGATGCTCCTCCAAAGATGTAGCCTATCATAGCATTCCTTAAGGATCAAGCATTACCCTTTGACAAAGAGAAAGTGCGGAAGCTCAAAAGACGAGCAACACCTTTTTTCCAAGATGATGTCATGAATAAGCGCAGTTTCTCCTTACCCTTCCTCCGATGCATAGGTTGCGAGCAAGCCATCTACGTGTTCTAAAAAATTCATGAAAGGGTTTGTGGTAATCATCAGGAGGATGGACTCTCAAATATAAAGTTGTTGAGGTAGGGATATTATTCACCTGCATTGAAAAAGGATGCACGTCAGTTTGTGAAAAGGTATGATAAATGTCTGCACTTCACGTTAATACAAAGTCAACTCTTCTAGGAATTAAGTGTGGTCTCCAACCCTTGACCTTTTACCAAGTAAGGGAATGATCTTATAGGACCCATACCTAAAGAAAAAGATAATGTCTACTTCGCAGTCGTTGCCATTGACTATTTTACTAAATGAGTAGAAGTCGAACCCCTGGCCAAAATTACAGAAGCTAACACTTATAAATTCTTATGGAAAAACATTATTGGCAGGTTTGGAATCCCCCACTTAATTGTATCTGATAATGGGTGGCAGTTTGATAATAAGAAGGTCAGTGACTTATGCAAGGAATTAGGAATCAATAGGCACTTCTCCATCCCCCATCATCCTCTGGACAAGTGGAAGCTGTCAATAAAACCATCAAATATACCACTAGGATCGAAAGTTTGGGTAGTAAGGCATAACCTCATCCTTGGAATGTAGAATACCTAAAGAGGTACTATCAGTAGAAGTGTAAATAACTTAGCTCATGTATGGTTTGTTTAATTCAGCAAAAGTATCGTAGTTAAAATTCTTCAAAGAAAAGAAAGGTACCTCTCAGGGACAAAATTCCCAGGAGAAGCTTCCACCTGATGAGCCATCTACTAGGTAGGGAAGTGTAGGCACTTCGACGAAGAGATGGATCTCAAAAGTGACCATCTCCTTACTCGCCGAAGTGGATAATACATTCCCCAATAACAAAAGTCATGGAGAAAGCCTCAACATAGATGAACCATTCAGCCTCATACTAAAGAATGATAAAGTAGAAAAGAAAAACAACGTATAAAATTCTTACACATGTACACATTTTTAACAGAACAAGTATTAGTAGAGGCTGAAGTACGTCAAAAAGCAATAACATAAGAAAAATGCACTAAACATTTAGTCAAGTAACACAAATGTAAGCAAATATTTCATTCATTAAAAGATCAGTACATGGAAGGCAAGAAGCCAATTACATCAATAAAGAAAATGGTTGAAGCTCAGTGGAAGGGGTTGGGTTAGCTGTCAATGACTAGAATAGTAGCATGATGAACCACTGCTTTATTCTCCACATTTTCACCCTCAACCTCTTTGTCATCTTCAAGTTCTATTACATTTTTTCTCGTCAATTGGGGTTTTGAACTCGTCTTCCTCCAAGAATTCGAACCTCAACTTAAAGATGTTGAAGGATTGGGAATGAACCTCAATCCACTCCACCATTTCAGTGTAAGAAAGTTTCTGCAAGTACTTAGCGAAACATTGATACTTTTCAGTTAGGTGAAAATAGGCTATGTAATGCTTTACAACATCCTCGTTAGCATATTGGGCTTCAGCTTGAGCCACCTCCACCTCTTCAGTCAAGCTACTGATTCTAGAGTCAAACCCCTCCACTTGCTGTTTTAGAGAGACGCACTCTTTATTTGAAGCCTCTTAGGCTAAGGTAGAAACGTTTTTATACACATCCGAAGTCTCTACTCGCTTAATCATGGAAGCCACTACACTTTGGATAAGTGGACTTATTTTTTCATATTTTCAATCTCTTCGAAGGCAAAGGCAAGTTTCACAGACTCCTCAACATGTTGCTACTTGATTGCCTCAGCATCAGATTTGGCCTTTCTAACTTCTTCCTCGTCCCTAGAGGCCCCTTCAACGAAATCCTTTTTATTCTTTTGAAGGTTTTAAAGAGGACTTTAGCCTCTATGTCCACTCCAAAGGTTCTCCCCGCTTGGCTCATATGGTGGCGATCGATCCACCACGTTAATGGATTCTACAAAAGTCTGGCACCTTTATGTCCAGTACTTGTGTTAGGTGGCTATGACCGTCTGAATTTTCAAATGAGGATAAACAATACTTTTGAAACCATCTTATCATTTCTTTTCATCAGGGCAAGCTTAACCCTTGAAGGAGTAGCATCATTGGCAAGGAGCTCTCATTGGTCCTACCTCTCTTGGTGGGCTCTTGACTTAAAGGCATGGAAGACGAAGGCCTCTTCAAATCCCCCCCACCCCCCAATAGAGCTATGGAAGCGCCATCAAAATTTCTCCAGTAGGGGTTATGGTTGGGGTGGAGATGGGAGACCTACTGCTGACCCACCTACAGGGGCGGAGCCAGGAATTCATCATACGGGGGGCTAAAATTTATAAAAAGTAATGTACGAATAAAATTTATATATAACAAGGATAATTATAACACAATGTTACCTATTACAGTTGTACCCGACGATGTTTTATAGCATAAAATTCATCTATAATAGAATCTAGATCTAAATTCATACTAAATTCTCGTTCAATGTTTAGTGTTAAACAATCAGCCAGAAAACCATCATCCATTTTGTTACGAATTTCCGTCTTCACATGTTTCATCGCTGAAAATGCTCGCTCCACAGTCGCTGTTGAAACTGGTAGTGTAAGTACTAAACAAATCAACTTAGTCAAAATGACGTAACTCTTCGACCTTCTACTTGCAACCAATTCTCGACATAAATCACAAAGTGTAGGCACTTGAAATCGAGGTTCAGAAATCACATCGTGCTGATAATGTTGTAACTCAATTTTCAAACAATAAATATCTTGCTGCGTAAAATCTTCAGGGTAAAACTTCCCTGCAAGCTTACAAATATTATCCATGTTAAATGATTCAAAAGAATTTTTTGGATCCAAAGCCGTACTGAGAGAAAGGAGTTCTAATGATGTCTCATTAAATCTTGTATCTAACTCCAGCATCAAAAAATCTACGGCTGCATTGAAGATATCAAAGTGGTAATGATGTTCAATAGTAGGATGCTCACGACCACGAGAACAACCAACCATGTACAAACCATCAAAGTCAGGTATATGTATATCATTTTTTCCGCAAAAAAAGTTCACTTCTTGAAGAAATTCTTCCCAACCATCTTCTCTCAACGCTTGAAGGATATCTTTTGTAGTATGGACAAATCTCATAGCAGTTAAGATGTCTTGAGTTTTCTTTTGAAGTGCCTGACAAAGTACATCTGTAATTGCCAATACTCTACGCATTAAATGCAAGATAAATACAGATTCAAATGTTGTCATGCTTTTGTATACGCCACTAACTTCGGACCGAGATCTTCCATTTGGACAATGATCTTTAAGATACTCAAGCACCTTGCACGTTGCAGCATACATATCAATCAAACTCTTCACAGAGCTATAATGAGAAGACCAACGAGTACCTCCGGCTCGTTGCAAATTACCAATCTGATTAGCCCCACTTCCTGACTCTCGTTCTCCAATTTCCAACAAATGCTCAATTTCTTTTCTTTGAGCACTTTTCAACTCAGTAATACGCTTAGGAGACGATGTAATCATATTAATAACACAATCCAAACGAGAAAAAAAATCATTAATATCTGAGACATCCCTAGCTGCAGAAACCAATGTGAGTTGTAAACGGTGGGCAAAACAAGGGACATAGTATGCATATGGACAATCTCTAAGAAATAATGCATGTAGGCCATTCCAAGTACCACGCATATTATTAGCACCGTCATACCCTTGGTCTCTCATGTTTTGCACTTGAAGATTGAAACGGACAAGAACATCAGAAATTTGATTCTTAAGAGTTAATGAAATAGTGTCACTAACACTTTTGATTGCAAAAAACCGTTCTGTCAATATTCCATTACTAGTCACATACCTCAAGACAATGGCCATTTGTTCCCGTGAAGATTCATCTCGTGCTTCGTCAACTAGAATACAAAACTTTGCATCCCTAATTTCTTCACGAATTCTTTGTCGAACTTTATTGGCCATAATGTTTAAAACCTCTTTTTGAATGTTTGGTGATGTGTATGTAGCATTTTTGGGAGCATTACCCAACACAACTTTTCCTACTTCTGTATTCATTTTTCCAAATGCATCCACCATTTCAATGAAATTCCCACGATTCATTGAAGTTGGAGATTCGTCATGGCCTCTAAAGGAACAACCTTGAAGTGCTAACCACAGAACACTTTGAATAGTGGTCTTTAGATGCAAACGATTTTTCTGTTTTTCCTCAGCCGATACAGAATGCATTACCTTATCAATATGTTGAGTTGGTTTCATTAGATCTTCAGCTCTTCTCTTACAACCATTATGATATGATGATGATGTTGTGCCAACATGAATAAGGAATGCACATTTACTTCCTTGGTTAACCCTCTTCCAACCGTCAAACCCAACTGTAACCAATGATGAAATAATAGATGGAGCACTATCATTGAGAAAAAGAAAGCAATAAAAACAGTAGGCTTTGTGTGTTGAAGGTGAATATTCCAACCAAGGAAACTGATTGTACCAACGCTCTTGAAATCGACGTTTCTGCTTTCCACATTCTTTACTCTGATAGTCCAACAGTTTTGGTTGATAAGGTCCAACATTTAGATAGGCTCGCCTAATCTGATCGCGTTCATTAAACGGATGTTCACATATTTGCTTTCTTTTTCCTGGATCCCGTTCAATAGAATCAAATGTTTCCACATTAAGATTAGAAGGTGAAGATCGTTCAACTTCAGGAGATGAAATTGGATTTGGAGTGGATGTTGTAGGAATTGGAGTATCATGATGTTTGTTACTCTTTGAAAAGAAAGATAACAAATTTCTTCCTTTCTTGGAAGATGGTCGATCTTTCCCATATTAAACCTAAGAGCATAAATATCAAAAAAAAAAAACTTCAAAACAATGTCATCATAATTCATAAATACGCATTTTCACTCTCTCTTTCTAGTTCTATCCCAAGCTAAAACAATTAAGCAAGAACTCAATTTCAAAAATTATTATTTATAAAACATTAATGTGACTATGTCAGCATTTCATTATTATTTATTATTTAAGCATTTCATTATTATTGAAAGTGAATTCTAGATTAGTAATAATAATTTATTAAACAATGAGATTTATAATTTATTCATGATTTCATATTTTAGTTATTAATTACACTTTAACCATTCATTATTATTTATTAAACATTAATGTGAGCATTTGAGCATTTCATAATTCATTATTTATTATCTAAGCATTTTATTATTATTGAAAGTGAGTTGTAGATTATTAATAATAATTTATTAAACAATGAGATTTATAATTTATTCATAATTTTAGATTAATTTGATATTAATTTAAAGTTTAAACATTCATTATTATTTATAAAGCCTAATGGCCCATTGGCCCTAATCTGAAAATTGAAATTATGAATCGATAAATTATCAATAGATTCGATACATTATACATCAACATCATTACAATACAATACCTTTACAAATTATCATTGATTCATTATACATCGGGGCGGAGATCAACATTCAACAACATCCATTCCTACAACATCCCCTCCATTATACATCAACAGACAACAACAACATCCATTCCAATTTCCAATTTTCCAGCCTAAAAAACCTAAACTATATGAGTTTCGAGTTCGGCAGTTCAGTTCGGCAGTTCCAGAATCCAGATTTAGAAATTAGTAATTACAATACCTTTTGGGCTTTGGCTGTTCGACGGAGGGGCAGCAGGGGAAGAGCAGCTGGAGCCTGGCCTGGAGCAGCGGAGCTGGAGCACTGAGCAGCCGAGCAGGAGCAGGTCGCTGGTGGTTGGTCGCCGTCTCGCCGAGTCTGTTTCGGCCTTCGGGCTGCGGCAGGTTGGTCACTTGGTGTTGACTGTTGTCTTGAGAGAGTGATAACTTCAGTTTTCCCAAGTTCGGTGAATCGGTGGTGTGAGGGAGAAAGGGAGAAAGGGTTGGATTGTTGGATGAAATTGGGTTTTCAAATTGAGGGTGGGGGAAATTGGGAAAAGAGCAGTAAGATGTAAAGAGAAGAGAGATTGCGTTGGGAAATTGGGCCTAACAAATTTTGGGCTATTGGTTTGGACTTTGGTTATTGGGTTGGATAGTGGGCTAATTGGGCTCAACGAAATTTTTTTTTTTTTTTTTTTTTAAAAACCAGGGGCTGGGCTTGGGCAAGGGTGGGCTACAGCCCACCCCAGCCCACCCCTATCTCCGCCCCTGCCCACCTACATAGGTGGAGGATAAGGTGTCCTTTTTTTGGAGGTCTCCACCATCTTCTCATTTTCCTACTCTTTAGGAATTGACATCCCTCATTTTTACCTTTTCAACTTTGTCCCTAATCTGCTTATCTACGGCAAAAGAAGGTTTGTGCTTTTTTTTTCCCGAGACAAAGAGGTAACGAGAGGATCGAAGCCATGTCTAGGGAATGATACTTCTTCCTCTCAAAGTTCTCTACAAAAATGAGGCATCAACAAAGTATCTTTACAAAATAATGAACAAAATTTGAAATTCTACCAGTTTCAGCCATTTAACCAAATTCTTTGTAAAATCTCCAGTGGGATATGAGGTGCTCAAACTCACGTAAAGATAGATGGCGATGGTAGACGTCTTCTATTATTCCCAACTCAGCTTCTGAAAGGTTGAAGCGATCAATCGTACCTACGGAATGACGAAGGTCAGGATACATCAAGTATATAATAAATGTAATGTGCTTGCGAAAATCAGAGGTACACTTGCGTGATTTTAAGTAGTAGAATGGAACTATTAGCTGGGAAATCCTATCACCCTCACAAGCCTGCAACTTCTCCTTAACATAAAACCAGGTTTCATTCCACTCCTTAATGGAGGAATGAAGATCTATAACAAAAGGAGAATGGACTCCTCAGGGACACAGCCAGTACCAATCCTTGGAATCACCATTTCCTAGGACTCCAGGTTGGAAAAAGGCTTGGAAAGCATGAAGGGCATATCCTCACCTAAGGAGGTCTCCTTCCACAAAAAATAGATCCCCACTAGTTGGACCCATGCATTGGGGACAAGCTGGGTAGGTATGAGCTCGTACGACCTAAGTATGGTACTAAAAAATTGATGAAAGGGTCTACAAAGGCCCTTTTTAAGAAGGTATTCACTAATCGCCACAAAACCTTACCTAGGAAAGCAAGCCCTCTCTTCAAGGGAGGGGGCTAGAGTTCGATTGTGTGAGAAATACAGTATTTCTCTCCGATTTCTACAAGGTCGGCGACATAGAAGTTCGATAAGACCTGAGTAGCCCCTCAACCAGCATCATAATCTAAGTGATCCTCTCTAGGGGTTAGCACACTCTGGCCTATCCTAATAGCTTGGACCAGGTTGATAGTGTTTGTAATGGTCATACACATTTCAGGCGCTACAACACTTAAATCTATGTTTCCCCTATCAGAATTTGAAGAACGCGTGATTCCAAGAAAAAAATGGAGTAACAAAGGCTAAACAATACTCACAAAGTTAAGGAATGAATGGAGAAGATCACCGAATTTTGTAGAAATGGCCGGAAAAGGTCTCGAGAATTCTAGGAATGTAAAGAAAGGAGTATGAAAAATTATTTTTTGCAAAGTAAAGAATCAAGGGGCTAGAGGATTTACCTTTTATAGGTAGAGGTCATCAGGCCTTTGTCGTTAGATCTGGATCCTAATTATCCAACCGTCCATCTCAGATTCAATCTGAGCCTTTCATAACATCTATCGTTTCGTATTTTACGGTCCAAATTAGAGCACCTGACTCATGCGCGCCACTGCGTCTGTCACCCATAAACACGCCTGCAGTAGTTATCGTTGCTAATTAAGTATGACGATGATTGTGTGCATGGAAGTTGAACCGTTTCGCCTGTCTTTTCTTAAAAACATACAACACAACAAATCACTTGGATGAAATAATTAAGGACACCTCATGTTCCTAATATTTCAAAAAAATATGCCTCTTCAAAATTAATGCATTACACCTCAACAAATAGCAGAGGTACACTACTTTAGCCTTGACATGAATAGCTTCGGCTATGCTTCAGATGTACAAAGTCCCTTCGAAGAAAACTAGATAAATAAATCTCATCTAATGCTCCCCAACCCTTTCCAAAAAATCCTAAACTTCAAAATACACAGCTTCGGACAACACTTCCGATAAGCAATTCGAGTAAATCATAGTAAGTTCTTTCAAATTTTAATTATAATATAAATATTTATATTTAGAACTGATGGACTATTGTGGTGTTGTAAAATAAACACCTCAAGAAAAATTTATTTTTATAAAAAAAAAAGTCAATATATTACATGAATAATCATGCATGGACTTGGGGGACTATTGTTATACCTCGCCACCGAGTCTCCAATTAAAGACTGTGTCATAGTCCACGTGGAGATGTGAATTGAATCTAACAAGTCAACAAAGAGATCAATTGGAAGTATTAATGGAGTATTCGGTAAAGATTCATAAATTAGGGAGTTAAATTTGACATTTGGAAAGTTTGAGGACTAAATTGCAAACTCTGAAACTTGTCTCGGGTCAACTATTATGATTTTGTAATGAAAAGGACTTAATTGCAAAATAAAAGAAGATGGAAGAATAAAGTCACATGAGAAAGGAGTTCAATTGAAAAGGGAATCTTTTTCCTTATATTTCTTAAATTGTAGAAATCAATTTAAACTCGTTGGTGGAAATCAAGTTGAACAAGGATTCATAAATCTTGTTCTATAAAATACATACATTGGTCCAATAATTAAAGGGAGACTTGTAGGATTTCATTAGATACCTATGTTCAAGCCAAGGTTTAGGGGATTCATTGTATATATATTATTCAAACCAAAAGGAGGGAAAAATCAAGAAGTCAGGGTTTCAAGATTTCACAAGAAGAAGGCGGAATCTTGGTGCAACATTTTCATCTTTTTCTCATTTTCCTTAATACTTGGTGAAGTACTTTAATTCCTTCTTATATTTTTAACCTCTCATGATGTGTAATTATATATTTAGTTAAGATAAAATATTGTAACCTAGTTTTGAACCTTAATTTTAATTAAAAAGTTTAAAATCTCAATTGATTTTGTGAATTTCTTTTACTTCTATTCTTAATACTTGTATTAATTGGCCACTAATTCATTGATTTCGTGAGCAAAAATTACGCAGAGATACATATTATTTGTTTATACCCAGTAGTAAAAGTCAATAAATAGTAGAAAACGTATATATACTTATGTTAATTATTGCGATCGTTACATGGATTTTTAGAAGTTAAGTGCATTTAACTAGATTGATCACATAGAGATATGAAATTGAATTAGTTAAATAGACACAATTAGAACTCGAGAGAGAGGTAAATTGAATACATTAGAAGAATTCAATTAGGTAAATATAATCAATTGTATAAAACTTGGTAATTGAGATTAACGGAGTAACTATAATAAGATCATTAATCCTAACGCTTAAATCATCATATTAAAAAAGTAACCTTTATTTGTTTTAGTATTTAAAATAGAAAATCACAAAAAGAAAAAAAAAAACATTTTTTATTTGTTTTCAATCGAATTGAAGTAATTCAACCAATTGTTAAATTGTAGTCCTCGTGGAAACATTATCCGAACTCTTAAGCAAACTTTATTATTTATTACAATACATGCACTTGTGGGATATAAAATCGACAACAAGTTTTTAGCTCCATTTTCGGATACTATTTTTATTTAATATTGGTTTTAATTATTTCTTGGTTTTATTTGATTTTTTTCTTTTTTTTTCTTCTTTTTTTAATTGATCTACTTGTTCTTCTTTGCTCTATTGATAGGGAACAAAAAGAAGAAAGAGGTCAAAAATTCACAATGATTGATCCCGATTTAAACGAAGGTGACATGCTCTTTGGAGAATTCCTCTTCAGACAGAACTTAAAAAGTGGGGTATAATCAACCTATTATATTTGATAAGGATGACTTTCTAGAGGGACTGAATATTAAATCTATTGTGTATGAGGAAATTAGACCGACTTGTGAATATTTTTTGCATTGCATTATACTAAAAATTGTTTATTATTGACAACTCCAGAGAGAGTAAGGAAAATTATATTTGATTATCCATATGAACAAGATGATGATGATGGTAAAATAATTATGGGAGACATCGTCATACAAAAATATAAAAGGATTGAAAATCGAGTAATTTCAGATGAGCCAAATAACATTCCAATGGAGGATCTCTCCATTATCCAACTCGAGAAACCAACTAAAGAAGAAAAACGTGTAGAAATTGAGAAATTAATCATAAAGGAGCCAAACGAATTAGTGATATTTAAAGAAGATAGAATTAGCATGCAAATATCCAATTTTGTTGATTTTGTGATTAATGCCGATGAAGAAATAGAAATATTTTTAGTTGAGTTCGAATTGGGCAATAGCCAAATCATACTATATTCAAGAGGGCAAAGCTAATTCCTGGAGGATGTTTGAAGCGTGGTGCAAAAATAATCTAAGCAAGCTAAACAAGACGTACAAAAGCTTATTCAAAGTTCCATGAAAAATTATTGCACAAAGTCAAGCTTGAAACTATAAATCAAGAACTAATAAGAAGTAACCCATTTTTCTAACCCTCAACTCTTTAGTTTTGGTTATTATGGTTGCATTTAATATATAGGCACGTTTCAGTATTTTTTTAGTAGAAAAACTTTTGGTTTTAATTTTTTTTTTTTTTTTCTTATTTTTAGGTTCATCATTTTAACACATTTGCCACACAAAAAATAAAATAAAATACAGAGAATCGTCATTAACCGGAGCCCCAGCGCCACCCCACCCCCATAACTCTTCCTTATTAATAAAATAATAATAATAATAATTTTTCTTTCTATCCTTTTTTTTTTTTTTTTACCTCTTTTTGTTTTATCTTTTCCTTCTTCCTTCTGTTTATTCATTTTTTAAATCTTATTTTTATTATTATTGTCTTTTTTATTTTTTTTTTAAGGCCAAAACTAGTTTACAATCATCATTCCTAATTAGACTAGCATAAATTCGTATGTGGATTTATTGATAATTATTTTTCTTGTTTGTTTTTTTGGTATACTAGAGATATTTTACAAAACGAGAGATCAAAGAACGAGTATTAAACAAGAAATATCATATAGCGAGTATTGCTAACCCTTCTTTAAGCCTATTTTTGCACACATTGAGGACAATGTGTATTTTAAGTTAGGGGTATAGATTACTTAATAAGTTTATATTTGCTTGTTTGTTTGATATTTAAAAAAAAATCTTGAAAAAGCTAAAAAGCGGGGGGGGGGGGGGGGGGGGGGGGGGGGACATAAATTTTGTGTGTTTGTGGGAATTGGATAGACTTGTCGACTAATTGAAATTATTTAAAATTGTTTATGTTTCATATATTATGAATAGGTTGTGCGATTTTTCTAATTCAGTATTTGTTTATGTGAGATCGTACTATATTGAGCACAATAGTCATGATAATTATTATGTATTTTTGGATTGGTTATATTGATAGGATAGGTTGAATGAATTTAGAACTTTGCAGGCCAAGATCATATATAATATATAGCACAACCACTTAACTTATTGAAAGGATTGGTTATATTGATAGAGTAGGATTGGCTATTTAAATGTATGTTGATTGCGTGCATGTTGAATCCTTGTGTGGAATGTTCTTGGCTAACAAGTAGAGACTAGGTAATAACCATCTACTGTGGGTTTGATTTCAATTACTTATCCAAAAAATAAAAGACATTGCACTAGCCGTGACACATAGGAAAATGTTACCTACATTGTTATGTGAAGTTAGTCTTGAGTAATCTGATCCTATTCATCACTAGTGTTTAGGAAACGATCTACTAAGAAATGAGGTTGCCTGCAATGCAGAGTGAAATTATTTTCGAAAATTAAAGAAAAGATCCCAAAAACATAAGAAATGATGCAATAAAAAAACACGACAAAGTGTGTTAAGGCAGTGGCAAAACAACTATGAGCATTGTTTCTGTCCAGCTAAGCCTTAGATACTTCATTTAGGATTTAGAATTTCTATGGAGGCTATTATCCTAATTGAAGTTTGGAGGTTGAGACATTCAAATATAAGAAGAATCATCAAGTACTAAGGTAGTGATTTTCATTGGTGAAACCTAACTAAATTGGAGCTGGAAAGGAACAAAGATTTGTGTAATCAACCGTGGAATATATACCCTGGTATGTGATTGAAAAACAAGTTTGGGGTGTATATCCTACGAGAGTGTAAGGAAATATTTGACTATCAAGGGTCGAGAAATAACTAATTTTGAAATTCGTGATAATTTGATTGGCTAAGTGTGAACACATACATTGATCAAGCATTGAGCAAGTAAAAAATTAGTTTTATTTGCATTACTCATGATTTTTTTATTAATCATCAAACAATTTCAATACTTGATGCGATTTTGGGAAAGTTATCAAATGCATTTATAAATTTTTTGCTTGTGTGTTTAGTAGATAACCTTACTCGGGACAAATAAGAGTTTAAGTTTGGGTGTATTTGATAAGGCATTTTGTGCGCTTATCTTGGCTTCTATTCTTATTTATTTATATATATAAATGAGTGATTATTTACTTAATTTGTGTAAATTATGTTAGTTGTGGGAAAATCCCAACTTGAATACAATTTAAGTGAAAATAGGTTGTTTGGAGCTTAATTGGAGTTGATTTGAAACAATTGAAGATTAATCGGATTGCAAGAGATCAATTGGAAATATTAATGAAGCATTTGGTAAAAAAATCATAAGATCGAGAGTTGAGTTTGACATTTGGAAAGTTTGAAGACTAAATTGCAAATTTTAAAACTTGTTTCTGATCAATTATTATGATTTTGGAATGAAGAAGACTTAATTGCAAAATAAAAGAAGATGGAAGAATAAAGTCACATAAGCAAATGAGTTAATTTATTTCCTTTTATTTCTTAAACTCTTTCATAGAAATCATTTTAAACTCTTTGGTGGAAATCAAGTTAAATAAGGATTTTGCATAAATCTTGTTATATAAATACATACCTTAGTCCAACAATTAAATCAAGGCTTGAAGGATTTCATTAGGCACATATATTCAAGTCAATGCTTGGAGGATTCATTGTATATATATATTACTCAAGTCAAAAGGAGGGGAAAATTAAGAAACCGAGGTTTCAAGATTTCACAATAAGAAGACAGTTCAAGGTTTTCATCTTTTTCTTGTTTTTCTTAATACCCGATGAAGTACTTTAATTCCTTCTTATATTTTTATTCTCCAATGATATGGTATGTATCTAGTTATGATGAATTATTGTAACATAGTTTTAAACCTTAATTTTAATTAACAAAGTTTTAAATCTAAATTGATTTTGTGAATTACTTTTACTTATATTCTTAATGATTGGATTAATTGGTTACTAATTCATTGATTTCATGAGCAATAACTACATAGAGATAGAATTCGGTAATTAGTATAAAACGTATAGATACTTACGCTAGTTATTGTAGTCGTTACATGAATTTATGAATTTAAGTGCATTTAACTTAGATTGATTCACATAGAGATATGGAATTAAATTTACATAGACTCAATGAAAATTCAAGAGGGGTAAATTGAATATATAAGAAGAATTCGATCGGGTAAACATAATCAATTGTACAAAACTCGTTAATTAAGATTAAGGGGATAACTATGGTAAAATCATAAATCATAATACTTAAACCATCGTATTAAAAAAAAATTCACTTTTATTTGTTTTAATATATTTAAAATAGAAAATTACAAAAAGAAAATAAACACTTTTTATGTGTTTTCAATCAATTGAAGTAATTTAACCAATTGTTAAATAGTATCTTTGTGGGAATGATATCCAGACTCTTTAGTCCACTTTATTATTTTTTACGATCCGAACACTTGCCAGATGTAAAATCGACAACATCATCCTTCAGCTTCAAAGGATCCTCTAACAAATACTTTGCAAGGTCGAGGGTAATAAGATGGAACAATATATTTTGCTGCGACCTTTTAAGATTCAGCTAATTGAATTTCTCTGATTTATTTCCATGGATAATAGATGTTGATATCATTCAAGGTTCACAATAGGAGTAGATCAACGACAATAGCAATAGCAGTGTCACAACGACGATTTCATTGGGCATTTTTTTCGAAATAACAAATAGAATATGTTAATTTCGGAAACAAGAAATTATGCTATTTTCACAAGTACGAAAATATGCTAATTTTTTTAATTAAAAAACATTATGTTTTTCCAAAACCATTTTAAAAATATGCTATTTTTTCAATAACAAAAACATGTTAATTTTTCAAATGAAAAATATACTTTTTTTTTTCAAATACAATAAAGATTAAGCTATTTTTCCAACAACCAAATAACACTTTACAAATAATTTTCAAAAAAGACTAGAAGGGTCTAACCCTAGCCTTAACGAGTCATCATCCTCTTAAAATATTTAGTTTACTGGTTGGCGGGAGGGGTCACAAATGGTCCCACTTAAAACCTAGCATCCTAGACAACTTACCTGTATCATAACTTTCAGTTTCCAAGATTTTATAAATTTTGTAAGAGAATATTATTTTTCTTTGAAATCTAACCTCTCCTTCATCTTTTGAGATAAATATGCTTTAATATGTTAGGAAAAATACTAAAGAAAAATTAAAAATATTGCCAGAATTACATAAATAATATAATGAAAAGAAACATTAAATTAAAACAAAGTAACAATAAGAGAAATGAAAGATGGTTATTGATGTAGTAGTGATATGGGAAGGAACCAAAACTTGTGTTGAACACAATTTCTTTAAAACAGATTCGTCTTTACTGTGGTGCGGAGGGCTAAAGTCATTTGTCTCCTAAATACAACAGTTGAAAACTTACTAGCATCTTATTATTACTTTATACGAACTGAGAATGCTTAAACTTCTATCACCAAGTTAAAACAAGATTTTCATAACTATTATGAACAAGATTCTTGAGAACAAAGAGGTGAGAGAAATTTAGAGAGGAGAAAACTCACAATTATTTTTGTGTATGAAATAAGAAGGAGAACAACTCCTTATATAGTACTAGGATGATGGGTTTCAATTTCCTATTTCATTAACACAAAGAAATGTTACAATAATCATAAGGTTTTTGTAACCACCAATTTAGTTAAAAATTAACTAGGAAAATTGAAATTAAATCTTTTTGTGCATCTCATAATTTATTTTAATTCAATGAAAAACTAACTAAATGATTTGAAATCAAAATTGATGTTACATCTTGTTGACACACTAAAAGTGCAGCCCAAGATTAAAGGCCCAATGTGTGAGGCCCAATTCGGAAGTCCAGGATAAAGGCCTAGATAGAACTGTTGATGAATTTGATAGAAGCCCAAGAATAAAGAAGCATCATTGCCCAAACTTGCAAAGACGCCCAGAGGTTGAGTGAATGAAATGCCACATGATCGCCCAGAGCGATAGTCCTACCATCGCCCAAACCGTCAAATCACCAAAGAGTTAGACGAATCTAAGGTGTTATGATCATCTAATCCAGTTATTAGACAAATTCGACATACCCATGATTCAAAGGTGGGCAGTTAAAAGGCAAGAGTAATTGCAACAGTTATGAGATAACATCTCCCCCCAACAAGTCGGTCATCATGAAGAAAGTGGATAGTTACTAAGCAATTGAGCAGTTTCGAGTGGTTTTATCACCTAAAAGTCACCAAGGAAGTATAAAAAGGAAGTGAAGACATAGAAGAAAGGACCTGAATCAAAAACTCTCAACAAAGAATATGTAATTTCAATTTCTTAGTGTAACTTTAAAATTCTTCTTTTAGTACTCGTGTGCTTGCACCCCTGGAGGCATTTTGTCTCTTCCCAGTTGTAAATCTTCGCCAATAAAACACCCTATTTTGGGACTTCATCTTAAGAGGTCTGGTCTTTACACAATCGTCTGATCCCTTTTTTAATTGTTAGCAACAAAACTCGCGAAACAATTTGGCACGCCTAGTGGGACATTAGTGTTTGGTAAGTGAAGATACAAAAAGTGAAACATTATGCCTCATAAGAATTCTGGTAAGGAACCGGCAAGTCAAGGAGTAGTCCAGTCTGTGATCGAGCGATATGAGGAGCAGCAAAACTCTCCACGAACAGATGGACAGAGTCAGAGCAATCACAGTCGTTACGAGCCAATGACAGAGTTGAGTCCTCGCACCATGCATGCATTGCTTGGAGAACTCACGCAGGATGTCATTGAACAGGTAAATTTATGAAATGTTCACAATATGGAAAGATTTACCCAAAATGGGAATGTACACTATGACAATATGGCTAAACAACTAAATACGTTAAACTAAGTCATGAACAAGTTAGTAAGCCAAATATGTCAACCCATTGTACCCATAGGGAGTCACTTTCAAACCAGGACGACGGTGGGACATACTTTACCACATAATTTCCCTAGTTTGAACTCAGGTCAAAGTTTAGAACTATCTTTCGATCCCTCAACTTCAAACCAATGGAGCAATGGAGCGCTAAATTTGAATGGTGATAACGTGACTACAAACCTGGGTGGCAATCCCAATGTAAGAGATAATGTCCCGAACAATGGATAGAATACCTTACGTGTTAATGATAGGTTAAATACTCAGTTTAATTGTCATAGTAGCCCAAATAATGGAACTTTTATGACCAACCAAAGGCCAACCATCGGGCCTCACATAAATCAACCAGTAAATCAACCCGTGGGAATTTCATATAATCCTAATGTCATGTTGAGGAATCAAATCATGGAAATAGTACATGATCAAATAGATGTGGGGGTACGTCTTGTCATTAGGCCGACCTACACAAAACCATACCCTGATTGGGTAGATCAAGCATATCCATGGCCTAGAGGGTATAAAGTGCCAGAATTTTCATTGTTCACTGGGTTAGGAGAAGTGTCTACTCTAGAACATATAGGGCGATTCACGCTGCAAAGTGGTGAAGTGAATGGTTATCATAAATTGAGATTGCTCCTTAGGTCGTTAACATGAGTAACTTTTTTCCTGGTTCATTAATCTTCCAACAAATTCTGTTCAAACATAGCAACAAATAGAACAATTATTCCATACTCATTTTTATAAAACTAAGTCTGAAGTCACTCTGGCCGATTTGGTGAATCTACGTCAAATACCTAACGAATGGGCAGAAAGTTTCTTTCAAAGGTTCAAAACAGCCAGGAGTAAATGTTTTGTACTTCTGCCTGAGAAGGAATTTGTCAAAATCGCTCAAAGTTGTTTAAGCTTTGATTTAAAGAAGAAATTACAGGATAGGAAGTTCCCTAATTTATTCCGACTTAGCGCGAATGTAATTAGGTATGAGCTGTTGATAAGAAAAGAGGAACAAATGAAGAATTCTAGTAAAGGGACTTATTACAAAGACCTAAACTTCAATGTTCATACTGTCAGCGATGAATATTGCGATCAAACTGAAATATATTTGGCCGAATTAGTCAAAGGAGATGCATATGTTTGTCCCAAAATGGCTAAACCCAGAGTGTTGGGCAAGGATGAGCCTGTAAGATGTGAAAACAAAAAGGCTAGGACGTTTTCGTTCGATGTTACTAAAGCTAACCTTATATTCGATAAACTATATAAGGATAAGCAAATAAAGTTGAGCGATAAGCATATTTTGCCAGATCCTGAGCAAATTAAGGGTAAAAAATATTGTAAATGGCATAATGTATAGTCACATATGACTAATTATTGTTCGGTTTTTTGCCATGTGTTACAGGATGCCTTGAGTCAGGACGATCATGTTCGAAGAAAAAAAGAAAATGGCAGTGGATGAAACCCCGTTCCCACAGCCACTTGGGATAAATATGGTGACAATCGGTTTCAAAAACAAATTGCCAAAATTCAAATTGGTAATTGATAATGGAGAAGAAGACTTCGGGCCACATCCCAGCGTTTTTGAGCGTATCAAAGGGAAGGAACCTAAGAGGGATAAAGATGTCTTGTGTTGACGTTCAAAATTGTATGAACAAGATTAAAGCCAACTAAGAGTGCAGAAAGTAGTCTAAAGGATACAATGAAGAAGAATGCTAGATTTTCTCTATATCAATTACTTCTTTTTTACAGATAGTCTGGAGTATTCAAAGGGTTCACTGGGGTTTTTCTCCTTAGTGTATTCCTTTAGATTTTCTGTATGCCTCCCCTTGTCCTGTCTTTACTCTGAGCCTTTTATAGTAGAAGTATAATAACGTCTAATTCTCCTGTCTTATCAACCCAGAGGCCGAGCTGGGCTGACTTGTGCGTTGTCCTAACGGGATTGGCGCTCGAGCTCAATGTTGTACTGTTGACTGAGGATGATGGGACTTGTTGATCCCGGTAGTAAATGCATTGCCTATTAAAGCAAGCTAAGGCTTCTGATTGGAGGAATAGGTGGGCGCTGACACAGGACCTTTCCACGTGTATCCCTCTTGTTTGGTACTCAAAGATCTTGTCAGTGATCCGTAATCATTAGCCACTGTAGCGTCTTGAAAGACTACAATGGCGTGTTGGGAAAGCTACGCTCCTGCCGATCTGACCTCGCACAACCGAACTCCAATTTCGTTATCCTCGTCGGGATATGGCAATCCGAGCTCAACGACCTCGGAGGTCGGTGTCAACAGTTACCCCCCAGGTCAGGTCTAATTTTAAATGAGAGTCTGACCTTATTGAAATGACATGGCACAAGTACCAAATCGTATAATAATTACCCCTATAACCGTCAGGTACACCTGTCGCCGAGAGGGTGGCTGGACGTTTCATCTCTTTTTAGGCATTGATTGACAGCCGTTTTGCATTTATTGCCATTCATGACGGTTCATATCCTGCCTTTTGCCCTTCCTTAACGTTCCCTCCCATCTTTTCCTAGCCTTTTATCTAATTTCAACCTTCCTTGTCCCGAAATCTATAGATTCTTCGGTCCTTTTCCTTTCCCTGAGTTTCCGACCAAGATAATTGCCCAGGTATTCTCCTGCCATTTTTAGGATACCTTTTCTTTTGCGCATTACATACTCTTTAACACGCTTACATGAGCTCGGACGAATCCCATGTGCAGTCCTGGGGAAATCAGCAAGAAGAATTTGCACCATCTTCGTCCACTCAGTCATTTAGTGCATCGTCCGCTAGTTCCGATTGCCAGGAAGTATTCACACCCACCCCTATCGCGTCATTTTATCCTCCTCCGCCCCCTCCTAACCCAACATCAAATTCACCTAGGAGTATGGAGCATAGGCGTAAGTTAAGGGAAGAGAGGGCACGCGAGGAGAGCAGTAGTGGGGGTGACACTTGGGGAGCGAGTAGCCTCGGGTCGGTGGTGACGGAGGGTTCATTAGCTGCAGTTAGGGCTAAGTATGGCATCCCCCCCCTCCGTAGAGCTAGTTGTGCCGACTTCTTCCGACCGAGCTAACAGCCCCCCTGAAGGATGTGTGGCCCTTAACGGTGCCATCCTGCAGGCTGGTTTAAGGCTGTCCTTTCCAAAGATCGTTAGGTCATTCTTTTCTTCCTGGGGAATAGCCCCTACCCAGTTGTGTCCAAACGGGTGGAGGACCTTGATAGCGACCTTGATTTTGTGGAAGCAGTTAGGATACCCGGAGATGGACGTCTCCCAGTTCAACTCCCTCTTTACCTTTAAAGAAGACGGGAAGAAAACGGGTTGGTGGTATACTAGTGCTAGGCCCAGGACGGGAGGTCCACTAGTTTTAGATACGCCTTCCTCGATCAAAGGATGGAAAGAGGAGTTCTTTTTTGTTTTGGGAGAATGGCAATTCCATCCGGACGAGGTGGACAGGGGGGATGTAGTCCCCACCCTTTATCATTCCCTTTGTAAGTGAGGGTCCTTACTGCCATTTCTGTGGAACCATTGTCTGGGTTGACTAATCTGCCTTTTTCTTGTAATTTTGCAGTTTACCGACCTTGCCACCTGAGCTCGGCGATCCAGAAGCGGGCCGACTCAATCCGAGCGCTTTCTAACAGGGAGAGATCCTACAAGTTCGTAATTACAAACGACAATTTATTCCAAGCGGGTCTACTCCGAGCTGTTCCTCCGACCTCAACGCATAGCAGATCTCGGACCCCAACTCCTATTGCCTCTCGTAAGGGAACTTTTACGTCTTATTGGTTTTACTTGCTCTTTGTTCATTACTGACCTTATCCTTTGCATTTTTCAGACCAACGACCGGATATGTTGAATTTTCGCGCTGCTAGGGCGGCTGAGGCCGAAAAAAGGAAAAGAGAGGAAGTTGCTGCTAAGGGGCCAGCCCGACCTGAGGGCGCTGAGGTGGAACAAGAAGACGAGCAGCCCTTGCAGAGGCGTCGTTCGTCCAGCCAATCGCCTGCTCCCGTTCTTCCAGACTCTTCTATCCATATGGCGGCTACGGCGGCTGTTGCCACTTCCTCTTCTAAGTCCCAGGAGAAGCAGCCTGACCTTCAGAGGTCGGGTGTTGAGGATTCGGTTGGGCGCCGACCTGAGATCCTTCTGGACTTCCTCAGAGCTCCTTCCCCAGCAAGGGAATCAGTTGCTGCCTTCCCCTCGCCCCTCAGAGAGTCTGCCGTTCTGATGACACGGAGCTGGCCTGATAAAGAACAGCGATTTCTGAATGAGATGCCCATCGAGGAGAACGTCCTCACAGCTCAGCTTCATTGTCACAGAGCTGTTCTCCACATGTCTTCCGTGGTGGACAAGGTACAAAGTTCACTTTTAGTATCTCATACTTTGATTAGTAACCTTCTTATGTATCTGAAATGTTACCCTCGTGCTTTTCAGGTCAAAGCAGAACTCAATTCCGTGCTGGAGTTCAAAGCTAAGGCTGATAAGCTTTTTTCCGAGGTTGAGGCGGAGAGGTCTGCTTTTGCTGAGGAAAAACGAAGTTATGAGGATCGCCTGAATAAGATGGGGGAAGAGCTTGACGCCTGCCTTACTAAGGAGCATAAACTACTTGACGAAAACAAGGCGTTGTATTTGTGGGGGGAAAAGTCAAATTCCCGAGCTGAACTTGAGAAGAAACGAGCTGACGAAGCAGTAGCTCAGGTGATGGCCCTAAAAAAAGAAACCGAGCTGAAGGTTTCTAACGCTGTGTGGGAATGGAGGGCCTCTCCTGCCTTTGACGCTATTGCTCAAGAAGCGTATGCCCTGGCTATGGGTGAAGTCATCAAGTTTATCAATCAGAAAAGGCCGGACTGGGATACTGCTTTCTTGGTGGAAGCTCAGGAAGAGCAGGAGAAGGAGCTGGAGCGAATGTTAAGAGCCTCTGAAGCTGGACAAGTTGAGGCTCAACCCTCCATGGTTGAAGATCTTCCTCCCCACCCCTCTAGTTCTTAGTTTTTATGTAGTTCTATGTATTCCCTTGAATTTCCTCGCAACTTTTGTACCCCTTCTGTTTTATGAATGAAGACATTTTGTTTGGTGCTTTACTTGTGCTCTTTATAATTGGATTCGTAACTTTCAAACAAACTGGTGAATAGAATTTTTTCGCTTTTCGCCATTTGATGTAGAAGTCGCATTGGGCTTTGCAGGAATCTCTCGTATAATTTATGCTAAGTGTTGCAGTACTTATGACATTAGCTCGGCCCACTTCACGAGTAGGGCTTACAGGAGATTCTGCCTACTTCTTGGGTAGGGCTTAGGAATCATGCTAAGTGTTGCAGCACTTACAACATTAGCTCGGCCTACTTCATGAGTAGGGCTTACAGGAGATTCTGCCTACTTCGTGGGTAGGGCTTACATGAGATTCTGCCCCACTTCATGAGGTAGGGCTTAGAGGAATCATTGCTACGTGTTGCAGCACTTACAACATTAGCTCGGCTACTGCATGGGTAGGGCTTACAAGAGATTCTGCCCACTTATGAGTAGGGCTTATGAATCATGATTAAGTGTTGCAGCACTTACACATTAGCTCGGCCTACTGTCATGGGTAGGGCTTACAGAGATTTTGCACACTTCAATGAGTGGGCTTACTGGAAGTATCTTCAGCTACTTCATGAGTAGGGCTTAGGAATCACCCGGCATGGACGCCGTACTTCTTGGAGAGTCATTCTGATAACCATGCTTTTATTCATAGAGGCAGCATATTACGACAACCTATTGGTAATACTTTTTGAGGTGCTCTGCGTTCCAGGGGTGCGTTAAAATCCTGCCTTCCATATCTTCCAGTTCGTAAGCCCCTTTGAGTAGTACCTTGCTTACCCTGTAAGGACCTTCCCAGTTAGGTCCTAAAGATCCAGCATTTAGTTCTCTTGTCGCCAGGAAGACCTTTCTTAGGACAAGGTTGCCAACCTCGAACTCTCGCTTCTTTACCTTCTGGTTGTAGTATCTCGCATTGCGTTGTTTGTATACCGCATTTCTGACTTCAGCGACATCCCTTCTCTCTTCTATCAAATCCAATTCTTCTCGTAATGTTTGCTCGTTCCTGTCTTCTTGATACATCAGAGTTCTGACAGATGGAATTTCTACCTCAAGAGGGATCACGGCCTCTACCCCGAAGGCTAGGGAAAAAGGGGTTTCTCCAGTGCTACTTCTAGCAGTAGTGCGATAAGACCATAATATGCTGGGGAGTTCTTCTGCCCATCCTCCCTTAAGAGTGTCGAGCTTTATTTTCAGCGTATGCTTGATAATCTTATTGATGGCCTCAACTTGTCCGTTAGCCTGGGGGTGATTCGGCGTGGAGAAATGTTTTTGTATTCCCAATTCCTCGCAGAAACTTGCAAAGCGAGTGTTGTCGAACTGTTTTCCGTTATCCGTCACTATGGAGTGAAGTATTCCAAACCTGCATATGATTGACTTCCATATGAACTCAGTGGTTTTGTGCTCGGTGATTTTCGCCATAGGTTCAGCCTCAGCCCACTTGGTGAAATAGTCAACAGCCACAATTGCAAACTTCGTCCCCCCTTTTCCCGTAGGCATGGGACCGATAAGATCGACCCCCCATTTTGCGAAAGGCCACGATGCCATTACATAGTTCAGTTCTCCAGGGGGGAGTTTGATGTTAGGTGCGAACCGTTGGCATTTGTCGCACTTCATGGTGAACTCCAGCGTATCCTTTTTCATGGTCGGCCAGAAGTACCCTTGGCGCATGATTTTGTGTGACAATGACCGTCCTCCCGCGTGATTTCCGCATATCCCCTCGTGTATTTCTTTCATAGCGCGAAGGGCTTCTTCCTCATCCAGGCACCTCAACAGTGGCGCAGCATATCCTCACTTATATAAGATGCCGTCGATCAACGTGTACCTTGCTGACCTTACCCTCAGCTTCCTAGCCAAGGTGGGATCCTCTGGGCATATACCCGTTTGGAGGTACGTAACGAGTTCTTTCATCCACGAGTGTCTGGGCTCCGTCGCCATGTGGATTTTCTCAGCTTCTTCAAGTGCAGGGCGGTGGATTCTCCCAACAGGTATGCTATCAAACCTCTCAATTCCTTCACTGGTTGCCAACCGAGCTAGTGCATCAGCGTGCCCGTTTTGAGTTCGTGGGACCTGTCTGATACGGACATCTTTAAACTTCTGGAGTTCGCTTCTGACGATCTGGAGACATTTGCCCATTCTTTCCTCTTTGGCTTGATAGGTTTCGTTGACTTGGTTCACTATCAGTTGGGAGTCACTGTACGCCATCAGCCAGTCAATTTTCATTTCGCTTGCCATCCGGAGGCCGGCTATCAGGGCCTCGTACTCAGCTTCGTTGTTAGAAGCGCTGAAGTCGAAAGGTAACGCTTCGCAGAACAGTTGTTGGTTTGGGCTTATTAGAACTATCCCAGCTCCTGCTCTTTCATCCGTGGAGGATCCGTCAACGAACAGTTTCCAAGGGGCATGAAGAGGTGATTGTCCCATAGGGTCTGAGCTGAACTCAAGAATGAAACCGACTAGCGCTTGAGATTTTATTGAGGTGCGTGGTTTGTACCTTACATCGAACTGGCCGAGCTCAATTGATCATTTTACCAATCTCCCTGAAGTATCCGGTTTCTGCAGTACCTGCCTCAAAGGTTGGTTCGTCAAGATCTCAATGGAATGTTCCAAGAAGTATGGCCTCAGTTTCCGAGCAGCGATTATCACAGCATAGGCCAACTTCTCCAGTGGGGAGTAGCGAACTTCGGCGTCGTGCAGGGCCTTAGAAACATAGTAAACTGGGTGCTGTACTCCGTCCTCCTCCCTGGCCAACACCGCGCTGACGGCATGCTCCGAGACTGCCAAGTATAGCATGAGTGTTTCTCCTTCTCTAGGTTTGGACAGCACAGGTGGTTGTGATAGGTGTGATTTTAGTTGGTTAAAAGCGACCTGACATTCCGGCGTCCATTCAAACTTCTTTCCTCCTCTCAGCACGTCAAAGAAGGGCTTACACTTGTCTGTTGATTTTGACATAAATCTGCTGAGGGCGGCTATCCGTCCCGTTAAGCTTCGAACTTCCTTAGGTCTGGATGGAGGACGCATCTCAATGATGGCCCTTATCTTATCTGGGTTAGCTTCAATTCCTCTGCGGTTTACTAGATATCCCAAAAATTTCCCTGAGCTTACTCCAAATGCGCATTTACGGGGGTTTAGCTTCATCCCGTATGTTCTTAGGATCTCGAACATTTCGGCGAGATGTTGCCGATGTTCCCAAGCCTCTGTACTCTTAACCAACATGTCATCCACGTAGACCTCCATGGTTTTCCCAATTTGTTTGGCAAACATGGAGTTAACCAGACGTTGGTAGGTCGCTCCTGCATTCTTGAGACCAAACGACATAACTTTATAGCAGTACAGACCTCTGTCGGTGACGAATGCCGTGTGTTCTTGGTTCGGTTCATGCATGGGAATCTGATTGTAGCCTGAATATGCGTCCATGAAGCTGAGCAAATCGTGCCCAGCAGTGGCGTCCACCATTTGGTCAATCCTTGGCAGAGGGAATCCGTCTTTAGGGCATGCTTTATTCAGGTCGGTGAAATCTATGCATACCCTCCAATCCCCATTGTTCTTTTTCACTAGTACAGGATTAGCGATCCATTTTGGATATTTTGCTTCGCGAATGAATCCGTTCTTGAGCAGCTTTTGCACTTTCTTATTGAGGGCCTCATATCGTTCTGGGTTAAGAGGCCTGGTCGGCCAGAAGTATCCTTGGCGCATGATTTTGTGTGACAATGACCGTCCTCCTGCGTGATTTCCGCATATCCCCTCGTGTATTTCTTTCATAGCATGAAGGGCTTCTTCCTCATCCAGGCACCTTAACAGTGGCGCAGCATATCCTCGCTTATATAAGATGCCGTCGATCAATGTGTACCTTGCTGACCTTACCCTCAGCTTCCTTGCCAAGGTGGGATCCTCTGGGCATATACCCGTTTGGAGGTATGTAACGAGTTCTTCCATCCATGAGTGTCTGGGCTCCGTCGCTATGTGGATTTTCTCAGCTTCTTCAATCGCAGGGCGGTGGATTCTCCCAACAGGTATGCTATCAAACCTCTCAATTCCTTCACTGGTTGCCAACCGAGCTAGTTCATCAGCATGCCCGTTCTGAGTTCGTGGGACCTGTCTGACACGGACATCTTTAAACTTCTGGAGTTCGCTTCTGACGATCTGGAGATATTTGCCCATTCTTTCCTCTTTGGCTTGATAGGTTTCGTTGACTTGGTTTACTATCAGTTGGGAGTCACTGTACGCCATCAGCCAATCAACTTTCATTTCGCTTGCCATCCGGAGGCCGGCTATCAGGGCCTCGTACTCAGCTTCGTTGTTAGAAGCGCTGAAGTCGAAAGGTAACGCTTCGCAGAACAGTTGTTGGTTTGGGCTTATTAGAACTATCCCAGCTCCTGCTCTTTCATCCGTGGAGGATCCGTCAACGAACAGTTTCCAAGGGGCATGAAGAGGTGATTGTCCCATAGGGTCTGAGCTGAACTCAAGAATGAAACCGACTAGCGCTTGAGATTTTATTGAGGTGCGTGGTTTGTACCTTACATCGAACTGGCCGAGCTCAATTGATCATTTTACCAATCTCCCTGAAGTATCCGGTTTCTGCAGTACCTGCCTCAAAGGTTGGTTCGTCAAGATCTCAATGGAATGTTCCAAGAAGTATGGCCTCAGTTTCCGAGCAGCGATTATCACAGCATAGGCCAACTTCTCCAGTGGGGAGTAGCGAACTTCGGCGTCGTGCAGGGCCTTAGAAACATAGTAAACTGGGTGCTGTACTCCGTCCTCCTCCCTGGCCAACACCGCGCTGACGGCATGCTCCGAGACTGCCAAGTATAGCATGAGCGTTTCTCCTTCTCTAGGTTTGGACAGCATAGGTGGTTGTGATAGGTGTGATTTTAGTTGGTTGAAAGCGACCTGACATTCCGGCGTCCATTCAAACTTCTTTCCTCCTCTCAGCACGTCAAAGAAGGGCTTACACTTGTCTGTTGATTTCGACATGAATCTGCTGAGGGCGGCTATCCGTCCTGTTAAGCTTTGAACTTCCTTAGGTCTGGATGGAGGACGCATCTCAATGATGGCCCTTATCTTATCTGGGTTAGCTTCAATTCCTCTGCGGTTTACTAGATATCCCAGAAATTTCCCTGAGCTTACTCCAAATGCGCATTTACGGGGGTTTAGCTTCATCCCGTATGTTCTTAGGATCTCGAACATTTCGGCGAGATGTTGCCGATGTTCCCAAGCCTCTGTACTCTTAACCAACATGTCATCCACGTAGACCTCCATGGTTTTCCCAATTTGTTTGGCAAACATGGAGTTAACCAGACGTTGGTAGGTCGCTCCTGCATTCTTGAGACCAAACGACATAACTTTATAGCAGTACAGACCTCTGTCGGTGACGAATGCCGTGTGTTCTTGGTTCGGTTCATGCATGGGAATCTGATTGTAGCCTGAATATGCGTCCATGAAGCTGAGCAAATCGTGCCCAGCAGTGGCGTCCACCATTTGGTCAATCCTTGGCAGGGGGAATCCGTCTTTAGGGCATGCTTTATTCAGGTCGGTGAAATCTATGCATACCCTCCAATCCCCATTGCTCTTCTTCACTAGTACAGGATTAGCGATCCATTTTGGATATTTTGCTTCGCGAATGAATCCGTTCTCGAGCAGCTTTTGCACTTCCTTATTGAGGGCCTCATATCGTTCTGGGTTAAGAGGCCTCCTTCGTTGCTGTTTTGGCCGTGCTGAGGGATCAACTCCTAACTTGTGGCACATGACTTTTGGGTTGATTCCCTTCATGTCCGCGTGTTCCCAGGCAAATACATCGAGGTTTTCCTGGAGGAAACTGATAATTTGGTCCCTCACTGGAGGCTGGAGGTCATGACCTATTTTCAGCTCCTTGGGCGGGACGCCTAGACCAACTTGGATGACGTCCAGCTCTTCCACAGGTTCACCACCTCGTGTTTTTACTCTTGCATCCAACGTGTCTGGGAGGAACTCTCTTGTGCATGTCATACCGACCTCGTTTAGTTCGGTTATCATTGGATCCCCGTGTTCCGATGTCTCAGCTTGTTGGCAGCTCCGGTCATCCAGCATTCCAACCAGGGGCTTAGGTAAGTCTACGTTGCAGGCTCTCGCTTCAACTTGGTTCCCACGTATTACTCCTGGTCCGTTCGGAGTGGGGAACTTGAGACAGTAATGATACATTGAGGTTGCCGCCTGCAGTTCGTGCAATAAAGGTCTCCCCAATATGGCATTGTAGTTTGAAGGGATATCGACCACGACAAAATCCGCCAGGATTTTTCTGTAGCATGGGGGTTCGCCGAACTCGACACTGAGTACAATCTGTCCCCGAGCTTCGACCGGATTGCCGGAAAATCCTTGAAGTTTTCGGGGGTACGGTTGAAGGTATTGATCCTGTATGGCCATTTGCCTCAACGTTTGGTAGTAAAGCACATTGACCGAGCTCCCGTTGTCTACTAGAGTTCGGTGTATTCGGACTCCTGTCACATCCATTGCGATAACCAGCGCATCACTTTGGTCTTGCAGAACTCCTTGTGCATCTTTCTCTGAAAACCCGAACCACTCGGGGCCCGAATAAGCAGCGGGTTCCGATGCGGGGTATCTTACACTAAAGTTTTGGTGTACGTGAGCATCACGCGCCAGCTTGCGCCTAGTTCTTCTTGAACCCTCTAAATATTGGTTTCCGCTTACCAACATTCGAATCTCAGCACGGGGCTGGGGGTCGCGAGCTGGGGGTTCGGGCCGTGCTGGTTGGTTTTCTCCCCGCTGGTCAGGCTGTTGAAGCCTGGATGGACCTGCTATTCTTGGCCTTGCTACGAACTCCCGTAAATGGCCTCTCTGAATGAGGGCTTCCACCTCTTCCTTTAGGTCTCGGCAGTTGTCAGTATCATGTCCCACTGTCTTATGATATCGGCAGTACTTTGCTTGGTTCTTCCCAGCTGTTTCTTTGCCTCCAGGCGGAGGTCGGCGAAAAGACTTCTTTGCTTCGGTTTGAAGAAAGACCTCCTTCAGACTAGCATCCAAAGGGTGGTAGCCGCGGAATTTATCGGGATACGGTCTAGAGCGGCTTTGATCCCTTCTATCTTTCCTTCTCTCCTGACCTCCGTCTCTTTCCGTTTGTTTCCCCTTTGCTTGCCGCGGGGAACGGGGGTTCTGTTTAACATCCTCGTGATCCGAAGTGGCCTCTTCTGCACTGATGTACTTCTCAGCTCGGCCTAAGAGTCCATGGTACGTTTGCGGGCCATCTTCATGGACTGACCACCAAAATCGTGTCTTGGGCCTCAGTCCTGACAAAACTGCCATGAGCGCAGCGTCGTCAGAAATTTTCTCAACTTCCATGAATTGTTTGTTGAATCTATCCAGGTAGCTTTTAAGGGATTTCGTTTTCCCTTGCTTTATGCTTACCAACCTTTCTTTGGGAGTGGTCCTTGCCTTTGAACCCATGAACTGGGCGAGGAATACTGTGGCAAGATCGTCCCAGCATTTTATAGATCTTTGGTGTAATCTTCTGAACCATCTTTGAGCCTTGTCTCCCAATGTTAAGGGGAAGGCACGGCACATGATGGCTTCTCCGGCTCCCTGAAGCTCCATCCAAGAAGAGTATTTGTCAAGGTGACTGAGGGGGTCTCCTTCCCCGTCATATCCGGCCAGCTGAGGCATTTTCATCTTTTCGGGTAATGGTTCTGCTAGGATATCTTCGGTAAATGGTGAGTGGCGTTTGGTGAAATATTCATCCGGGCTCCCCTTGCTTTTTGCCTCCAGATTCGCAATGCGCTTCTTTAGGGCGTTCACTTCGTTTTCTGGTCGTTCTCCAGGATGGTTTCTTTGGCGTTCAGCTTGCTTCCTGGCGGGAGTTGAGGGACGCTGAGGGCCCAACTTGTCGAATGCACTGTTCGTCCTCCTAGTTTTCGATTTAGTCGCCACAGGGGAGCTTCCAACTTCCTCAGTTTGGTCCCTGGAAGATCCTTCGTCTGAAAAATGCAGGGTCCGCCTAGTGGGGAGTCGTTCGGTCCTTTCCTGGCGAAGAGATTCCCCTCTGTTCTCCCGTGGCAGGTTTTGGGCTTGGTTTTGTTCCAACCTACTGACAATATTCGTTAGTTTCTCAATGGCTTCCCTCATCGTCGCCATTTGTGGGTCAGCGGTTTCGTCCCGACCCCCTTTTTCCGAGTTCATGGGATTACGGCTTCGCCCAGGGTGGGTATGGCCCGCGTGGGACTGGTTCCCTGATGCTGACAATTCGTCCATGGGGTTATTTTTATGAATCGTGTGTGGAGATGGGGCTGCTATCAAGTAGGGGGCCCTCCTTCTAGCGCCAATCTGTTGACGTTCAAAATTGTATGAACAAGATTAAAGCCAACTAAGAGTGCAGAAAGTAGTCTAAAGGATACAATGAAGAAGAATGCTAGATTTTCTCTATATCAATTACTTCTTTTTTACAGATAGTCTGGAGTATTCAAAGGGTTCACTGGGGTTTTTCTCCTTAGTGTATTCCTTTAGATTTTCTGTCTGCCTCCCCTTGTCCTGTCTTTACTCTGAGCCTTTTATAGTAGAAGTATAATAACGTCTAATTCTCCTGTCTTATCAACCCAGAGGCCGAGCTGGGCTGACTTGTGCGTTGTCCTAACGGGATTGGCGCTCGAGCTCAATGTTGTACTGTTGACTGAGGATGATGGGACTTGTTGATCCCGGTAGTAAATGCATTGCCTATTAAAGCAAGCTAAGGCTTCTGATTGGAGGAATAGGTGGGCGCTGACACAGGACCTTTCCACGTGTATCCCTCTTGTTTGGTACTCAAAGATCTTGTCAGTGATCCGTAATCATTAGCCACTGTAGCGTCTTGAAAGACTACAATGGCGTGTTGGGAAAGCTACGCTCCTGCCGATCTGACCTCGCACAACCGAACTCCAATTTCGTTATCCTCGTCGGGATATGGCAATCCGAGCTCAACAATCTCGGAGGTCGGTGTCAACATCTTGTATGCAAGATGTAAAGAAGAGGTGAGAATAAATACAAGATAACCAAAGATAAGGCAGCATCACCATCGCCCTAATTTTGTTCCAAACGCTCAACCTGTTAGAGGACGAGGTACGTCATTCTATAGGGGATCACCTTTGGAGAGATAGTTCAGGCCGATCAATCAAGGGAGAACATTCAAGCCACAACCTCGCGAACCAAATGTATGGCATTCGTTCCAGTATAATGCAGGAAAGGTGATACCTTTCAACAAGATTACTAAAACTCAACAGAGGCATTTTCAGCTCAATTATGGACGAATGATGAGGCAACAACAGAGATTACCATGTCCTAAAGCGCCTAAACTTCTCAAAGTGACCGATTAGAATGTCCTCGAAGACAGTAAAGAGACTGGTAAAGTTTGTCTGGGAGATCGAGGTTTGAGCGAGACAGAAGGGATGAAGAAGATCCGAATCAGCCCCTTACTGTCCAATTCGGTACGTTACCTCCTATCATGGCTAATAACTATTTACTAGCCGATGAGTTCAAGAATAAAGGAAAACAAGAGGAAGAAAAAGAGGATAATGAAAAAGAAACATGTGTGCTGGAATGCGACGAAGGCCAGACATCTAAAGAGGCATACGATGGGGAAGAGGATGATGGTATGACTGACATTGAAGAGAAAATTGACCTGGAAGCAAAGAGAAGAAAAAAAGGAGTATCACGCAATACCCTATTGAAGCAACTACACCGAGAGGGAGTTCGTGAAGTAGAGTTATTAGGAGAACCATCTGGGCGTTCTTTCGATTTTTATGTGCTGTACGGTACGTCCAAGAGGAAAAAGAGAGTACATTGCTCTAAAAAGTATGGATTGCCTTCAAGAATAAAGCCTCTTCCCCAGGCTGGGTAACTAGAGAAGAAGCATTGAAAAGAAGAAAGAAAAAGTCCAAGAAGAAGGAGCTCGATGCGACATGTTAAATGTTAAATGTTGATTTATCACAATGAACAGAGGACAAACAGGAGGTAGAAATAGATCCTGCTAAAAAAGTTATCTTCAAGAGACCGGTCATGAAATTAACCAAGCACTTGATGCCGTTGTATGTGAAGGCTTTAGTCAATGGAATACCTGTGGCAAACGTGTTCATTGATAATGGGGCAGCTATAAACACTATTTTGTCCAAAATGATGAGGAAGTTTGCTAAAACAGAGAGTGATATGATTCCAACAAAAGTCATTCTCACGAGTGTCAATGGGGGAACAACTTCGGCTAAAGGAGTTATGCCACTTGACATAACTGTAGGAAAACCACCAGGACTACGATCTTCTTTGTAATATACGGTCATACCAGTTACAATATGTTACTAGGAAGGGATTGGATCCATGGGAGTCACTGCATACCTTCATCGCTTCACTAGTGCTTGGTTTTCTGGAATGACAAAGGCGAAACAAAAGTGGTACAGGCAGATCATAGACCCTTTGTGGCAAAAGCAAACTCAGTAGAAAGGTTTATATACAAAGGGGATTATGGGCCGGTCAGGGTAGTCCAAAATGGAGATGAAACTCAAATTGTTGCACAAAGTGAGGAGCCATTTTCATTTGATGCACTTACCGAAATGTTCAATCAAATGAGGCCAAACATAGTGGCCTTGGAAGAGCCAGTGATTGGCAAAAGGCTAATCAAGGAACTTTAGATGAGTTCTCAACAACAAAAGTAAATGGCCGACATCCAGGCCCTCAAAGTCAAATTAATGACTTTCAGTAATGAATGTAAAAACGTGATGAAAGAAGAAGCGTCGTTAAAAACACTGTGAAACAAATTAATAGTGCTCGAGATGGAGCAGATTATTGGCCGAGAAGTTAATAAGGTGGATTGTTTAGATGAGGAAATGCCTATAAGAAATGTGGACGATGAAGCAATGAGGATCACCAGGCCTGGATATGCTCAAGCACAGGACCCTCTGATTAAGGTGAATATTGGTGATAAAGAGGAAGACCGCCCAACATTTGTTAGCCAAATGCTCAGTCAAGAGGTTAGTAATAAATTAATCACTTTATTAAAATAATACAAAGATTGTTTTGCTTGGGAATATGAACATATGCATGGTTTAGATAGAAATTTGGTAGAACATAGATTGCCAACTAAACCAAATTTTAAGCCTCATAAGTAACCTCCTAGGCATTTTGCTCCCAATGTACTTCCTAAAATTAAGAAAGAGATAGAGCGATTATTAAAAGCAGATTTTATTAGAACGGCCAGATATGTTGAATGGCTATCTAATATTGTGTCAGTACTAAAAAAGAATGGTAAGTTAAGGGTGTGTATAGATTTCAGGAATTTGAATTTAGCCACGCCTAATAATGAATATCTAATGCCTACAGTAGATTCTTTAGTAGATTCGATTGTTGGGCACTTAATATATTCCTTTATGGATGGGTATTCGGGATATAATCAAATTTACATAGATGAGGAAGACATACACAAAACTACATTTAGATGCCCTGGATCTTTAAGATGTTTTGAGTGGATAGTCATGTTTTTTGGCCTAAAGAATGCAAGGGCAACCTATCAAAGAGCGATGAACTTGATTTTTCATGATATGATGAATAAATTTGTAGAAGTCTATGTAGATGATATAGTTGTCAAGTCCATTAAAGAAGAGGACCACTTTGAACAACTTTGATGTTCCTTTGAGCGAATGAGGCAGCATAAACTAAAGTTAAATCAATAGAAATGTGCATTTGGTGTCAATGTAGGAAATTTCCTTGATTTTCTAGTACACAAAAGAGAGATTGAACTCGATAAAAACAAAGCGAAAGTCATTTTAGAGGCTAAGCCTCCTAGTAATAAAAAAGAGTTGCAAAGGTTCATAGGCCAAGTAAACTTCTTAAGACGTTTATATCTAATTGTGCAGGGCGAACGAAAGCTTTTTCGCCTCTTTTAAAGCTGAAAAGTCAAGACGAATTCGTCTGGAAAGAAGAGTATCAAAAGGCTTTTGAAAGCCTAAAAGCATATTTAACAAGTCCACCGGTATTGGTGTCCCTAGAGGTGTCAATCCAGGTAGTCAATATATATGAGCCCGGTAATGGCCCGCGTGAAAAAAAGTCTTCCCGCTGCAGTTTACGGGTCGACCCACAATTATGGATGACAACCCAATCTCACTCGCTGACCCATCCGGGTCCACCCCATGCGGGTGGGTCACGGTTTGTTCCAGTTTGGCCTATATAATTGTATAAATAAAATTATAAAAATATAGAATTTTTCATATTTATAGCAAAAAAAATTTTAAAAAAATGTAAACTAAGAATTGAACAAAATGATAAATTCATATTTATACCAAGAAATGTTTACATAGAATTCAAATTTAATACTACATGAATTATTTATAAATGAAAAGTTAAATTTAACTTAAACAAATAATAACTAAATGCATTTCTAATTACTATTATCAAATATTTATAGTATAAGTACATCCCAACTAATTTGGTACCTACTTTTACTATAATTTATAGTTTAAGTACATCTCAATTAGGTTAGCACCTACTTAACTATAATATTTAATTTTTTTAATTTTTTTTTTCACGAGTCACGGTTAACCGCGGCCAGTGAAGGTGCAACCCACGAAGCCCACGGGTCACACCTCCTTGACCCGTGAACTACCCGCTCGGGTCACGGGTCGGCCCGCAGTCCCGGGTCGATCAGGGCCGATTTCACTAGTCTGGTCGGTCTGTCTGTCTTGACACCTATAGGTGTTCCCAATCCAAGGACGGCTAATGAAGTTGCATATATCGGCTGAACAAATATCGATAGCCAAGATGGTCGCACAAGAAGACCAATTTGATGAAGAAATGACGATTTACTATTTAAGTAAACGATTGACAAAATGCGAATATAATTATTCTGCCATTGAGAAATTATGTCTCTTGTTATATTTCACATGTACAAAATTAAGGACTTATTTACGGCATGTAACAGTTTATTTCTAAAGTAAATTTGTTTAAATACATGTTCTCACGCCCTATTTTGCATCAGAGAGTAGGTCTTTGGACTTTAGCGTTGTCGGAGTTCGAAATAAAGTACATACCTCAAAAGGCAATTAAAAATCAAACTTTGACTAATTTTCTGGCCGATCATCCATGCCTTAACATGCCTGAAGAAATTGATTCCTTTGAATTGAAACCATGGATCTTATAATTCGATGGATCAAAAACTTCCAAAGGAGCAGGGGTATGAGTAGCTTTAATAAATCTTTTAGGGATTTGTTACAAGTTCACATTCGCTTTGGATAGGATGTGTACTAACAATCATGCCGAATACGAAGCTTTAATCGTGGGTTTAGAATTGATAATAGAATGGAAATAAAGAATGTGATTATGAGGAGCGATTCTCAATTGGTAATTCACCAATTGATTGGTGACTATAAATGCCAAAGTGGTTTCATTATAAGTTAATACGAAATCACTCAAGAATTGTTGGAAGAATTCGATCAAGTAGAGCTTCAATGTGTCAATAGAATATACAATGACATAGTGAACGAGTTGGCCCAAATGGCATCAGGGTATTCGAAGGCGCTTAATTGGGAATCTACCAGTGAATATGGAGTAATACTGCCCGTAGTCTAAAGAAGGGCGAGAAGGGTAGAGGTTCAATGCATAGAGGATGAAAATGTAATGGATTGAAGAGCAGAGATTAAAGGGAAAGAACATAATGAAGGAGGTAGTAGAAAAATGAAGTTACGTTTGCTAAATTATACGTTGATAGATGAAGAGTTATTTAAGAAGCGCTCTGATGGTGTATTATTAAAATGTGTAAGTTTGCAAGAAACTGTGACAATCATGGCTGAGGTGCATAAGGGAATATGTAGGGCCCATCAAGAGTTGTCTAGCATGCCAAAAACATGGTCCAATACAAAGGGCACCCGCAAGAAAGATGACACCCATTATCAAACATTGGCCGTTCAAGGGTTGGGCGATAGACTTGATAGGGAAGATTGATCCTCCATTGTCCAAATAACATACATTTATTATAGTTGCGACAGACTTTTTCACTAAGTGGGTGGAAGTGGTACCTTTAAAGGAAATCACCTAAAAGAGTGTCATAGAATTTATTCGTGATCATATTATTTATAGATTTAGGATTCCACAGACTTTGATGGTGGATCACGGAACTTCCTTGAATGGAGATCAAGTGAAGGAGTTCTTGAATGAGTTTGGAGTTAAGTTAGTAAACTCTACACCTTATTATGCTCATTCTAACGGGAAGGCAGAATCTTCTAATAAGATTCTAAAAACTATCATAAGAAAAATGATAGATGAAAATACCAGAAATTGGCATGAATGTTTGAACAAGGCCTTATGGGCTTATAGAACGTCATCCCGTTCAAGTACCAAAATTACTCATTTCCAACTTACTTATGGACAGGAGGTTGTTTTGCCTATGGAAATCAATGTGCAATCAATTAGAATGTGTTGGCAATATAAGTTAAGTGATGAGGAGTATACCAAATCATTAGTTCAAAACTTGTTGGAATTGGACGAGTTAAAATTGGACGTCCTAGATAAGTTGCAAGTTCAAAAACAAAGAATGACTAAGTCTTATAATAAAAAAGTCATAGCCAAGTCTTTTAGTCTGGGCGAATTGATTTGGAGGACGATACTCCCTTTGGATAGTAAGGATCCAAAATATGGCAAGTGGTCGCCCAACTGGGAAGGACCATATAAAGTAAAAAGTGTGTTGCCTAATGGGGCTTACCACTTAGAGGATTTAGATGGTACTAGGCATGTCAGATTTATTAATGGTAAATATTTGAAAAATTATGTTCCTTCCTTATGGGAAAGTGAACAAGTAAAAGCATAAGTAGTACGATTGCGTTGAGCGATTGTAAATGAATAAACTGGACGATTACGTTCAAATAAGCCAGAAAACAAAATGTGTTCGAAATAAGATTCTTTATTACCACATATTTCTTACATAAGTCGCAAATTATAGCAGGCTGTTATTTATCTTCTACTGACTACAACAAGAAAATAGTAGTTGTCCCTCTCACACCCCAAAGTACTTCGCTGCATTGTTCTTATAAAATAATAGAGACAAAATAGTGAAAATACAAGTAACCGCAATTTATAACAGGCTACAAATTGGTTCTCGATCGACTGCGACGGAAAGAGTGAAACCGACGACCCTCACCTTCCTAAATGCATTGCTGCAATGGCAAGCAAAGAGGCTGAGAAGCACTCTCAATAAGGAATTTAGTCTTCAGCGCCTCCTTAAGTACATTGCTGTAGTAGTAAGTAGGGAATAACTTTGTTGCTGAGGAAAACACTTTCGGCAAAGTCGCAGAGAAGACGTTCATTGGTCAAAAGACCATTTCATGTACCTCCCATACCAAGGTAACATCAAGAAAGGTGGCAAAAGGGGCGGATCAAGTGATCTATTTTTATGGAAGATGAAAGTTTTGATCAGTTGTGGAGATGCCAAACGATAGCAGGAATGTAGTCTTGAAGAAAATAATAGAAGTGAGAATGATAGGCACGAGATACACACGCATTTATAGAGGTTTGAAGGCGAAAAGACAGAATATGATTGGCCACATTCATGCTTAGCAACTGAAACTGAATGGCCCAAAGTCTTGGAAAATGAGACGGGTATACCAAGAGAGAATGTGCATGAATCTTAGCATAAAGCAATTTGGTGCTTGAAGAGTTGACGATTAAGGACAAAACGCCAATTAATGCATGAGAAGACAAAATAGTCGTTCATTAATAATGATAGATGCTATTACATTCAAAATTAGCAATAACAGTTAGTGCGAAATTGTAAAAAGAAAGTTAAAACATTGAGTGTTTTAATTACAATTCGCCCCAAGTTGAACACATTTTTTCCCTAAGTTTCCTCCAGTCTTCGCTCTGTTTAGAATAGGCGACATTCAACTCAACTGCAAAATCATCATCAACCTTCATCCTTTTATATTGCTCAACCAAAGACTTAGCTCGTTCAAACCCCTAGGAAGCATTGCGCTTTTTAGCAGCCATTCTCACTATGCAGTCATCCATCTTTGCTTGAAGCTCTTTCATCTTGGCGGCCAAACTTAACATCAAAGAGTCTTCAACCATAACTTCGGAAGAGATGTCGGTCAATTCAGCCTTAGTTTTGTCAATCTCTTGAAGCAAAGACTCTTTTTCAGATACAACACGAAGGTATTGAGTACTCTTGGCCTTCAGTTCTACGTTCTTAGCTAGCAAAGAGAGGATGTCGGAATGAACAACTTTCAACTTCGCTTAAAACATTAAGTAACGGAAGTGAAAGTGCGTGCGCCAATTTTGCACTCAACATCTCAAACTTGTCCTTCTATTTAGCATCACTGGCTTGGCCAAGATCCATGTCCATGAAGGAAATGTACTCAAGCAATGACTGTTTAAGAGACTTCATTTGTTCATCCGAAAGGGCGGAAGATGGAGTAGAAGGGTGACTAGGTGAAGTAGGGCGAGATGTTTTTACTTGTTCCCAAGAGGTGAACAAGTCTTGAATGGAACGTATAATGTCGTCAGCTCCCTGCAAAGAAAGACGCCAACATTAAGGATTTTCACTACAATAAACGAAGTAAGAATGAGAGTAAGGCACAAGGTTACCTCATCAGCAACATTGGGGAGTCCAGGCACGCCACCAGTCGTCTCCACAACTTGTGGAGATTTTCCTTTATCTGGGTGAGAAGATTCTGCCACACTTGGCAGATCCGTAGAAACCTTTGCAAAATTCGAGAAGCAATGAATTGACAACCAGTAGCACAAGAAAAGACAAAATATCAAAGTGTGCATTACCTTCTGGTTCGACACTTGGGGGGTTGACGCCCTGAGGAGAAGATAGCCTTTCTACTGGTTGTGATGAAGATTCCAGGACTAAGGATTTCTCTGTAAGCGTAGTCCCTTCATCATCCGATTTGGGCAAAACAGTTTCAACGGAAGATGATGAAAAAAAACTGCCAAAGCTAAAGCCTTTGAAAGAGATGTCGAGCTTTTCTAGAAAATGCAGATAAGCCATTAATACACGGATGAAGATGTTTCATGAAGTAAATAGACTTAATTACCTTTCTCCTAAGGATGAGAGGAGCATCATTATCATCATCATCCTGCAAAATTGGAGAAGCTGAAGATGGCTGTTTGCGGCTGGAGGCACCTTTGGCTGTAGTAGCCTTGGGAGGTGGAGAAACATGGGGCATAGTGGGATGTTTGGTGAGAGCAGGTGAGGAATGAGTCCTACTAGACAAGAGGATATTCGAAATGAGAGAAATAGAAGGAGTATTCGATTTATCTAGCAGGTGGTAAGCACAGTTGGCGTCAGTTAAGAACAATCTGCGCTTCACAGATGGCCACAACTAGTCAAAAAGGGGATGTGTGATAGCAATGGGATTGAAATGAGCATAAGCAAAGTCTTTAGCTAAGAGATTATTACGAGTATCAATGGCTTGTGTCTCAATTTTATTGATAGTATAAAAACGCTCTGTTAAATTCTTAGAACAGTAAGGAGGAATAGGCCACATTTGGCCAAAGCCAAGCTGGGGAGCGAAAAATTAGGGTGCATATATCTCAACCCCTACTTTGGCATTTGTTCCTATAACAATGTCATGAAACAATTCTCTTCCTATCAAGAATTGAACCTAAACAGGCATGAAAGTGTCTGCTTCGGCTAGAGTAGAAAGATGCCGTACGTAAGGGAGAATTTGGTGAGGAAGAAAAGGAAAAAATGAAGGTGTTGAATCTAAAGTATAAAAAAAATGTAAAAATATTTCTATTGGACATCTTTACAGGGCCTAATTGGCGAATAAACAGCCCGTAACAACTAATTTCGCGAGGAGGGGATGGCAGAGCACCAAGTTGAGGAAAATAGGCTCTCAACCACAATTGAGTGAGCCAGAGACACTACCAGTAGGAGATGCACCACATCTCAATTGAAATTGAAGGGAGGTCATACATCTATAAAAGGCAGTCAAAAAGAGAAAACATAAATTCAAATACCTACCCCGAGCTAATTCATGAGATAAAGACAGATCGCTCATAGAGGGTTTCAGGCTGGGGACACAAAGAACATATTTACAGAGCCAGACCTGAAGGAAGGCAACACGCTCAGCATGGTTAGGCTCAGAAGTGGAAGCAGTATAAAGGTCTTGCATGTTTGAGTAAGATTCAGTTATTTTCTTGTCAAATTTTGGGGCGATAACAGAAATCAAGATGCTAGGAAAAATAGTCTCGCCCAAAGGCGGAAGATTCACTAATGCTCCAACATTCCTTAGAGTAACGGACATTGAGCCAAGAGGAAAAACAAAAACATTGTATTCAGAAGACCAAAAACTCAGGGCAATTGGAAAAAGCACTAAGTCGTAAGTCGGGGGAAAAGGGTAATTTCTAATAGGTCCAAAATCTTAGTACGTTCAAAAATTGTTTTGGTGAGAGCATGATTCACCATACGTGCATGCCATCTACGAAAAATAGGATCAGTTTTTGGCCAAATATGAATACCTTTATCGCAGATTGGCTTCAAGGGCAAGGAGTTCAGGAAATGAGGGTCTTGAGAACAAGGGAACAATTGACCCACCGCCGTTTGTCCAATAGCTTCAACATTATTCAATGATGGGCCTAAGTAGAACTCATTAATATCAGCGTTAGCCTGTGAAAGAAAAGTAGAATTTACATACGACCTTGTAAGAAGATTTTGGAAATCTTCGAAGCTGAAAAAGTCATCAGAGCGAGTTTGTGAGGTCGCCATTAGATGCAGAATACAAATTTACTGAAGATTACTTGAGAAACGCAGCAAATGAGCAAGAAGATGAACAATAAAACGGCGAAGAAGAGGCGTGAAATATAGAAACGTGATTCAGGAGCAATGAAAGGCGTGTATGTTGGGATTACAAGGGGTTATAACGTTGCACCCCTTCAGGCGATAGAAGTATATGATTATTAGAATTCTTGGGAATCTCAAGTGTTGTTGGAGAAATACAAAGTGAATATGACAAAGATTAATAATTGGTATTAATTCTGCCATATTGAGGGGTAATTGTTGACACATTAAAAGTGCGGCCTAAGATTAAAGGCCCAAGTTGTGAGGCCCAATTCGGAAGTCCAGGATAAATGCATAGATAGAATTTTGATGAATTTGATAGAAGCCCAAGAATAAAGAAGCATCAATGCCCAAACTTGCAAAGACTCCCAGAGGTTGAGCGAATGAGATGCCACATGATCGCCCAGAGCGATAGTCCTACCATCGCCCAAACCGTCAAATCACCAAGGAGTTAGACGAATCTAAGGCGTTATGATCATCTAATCCAGCAGTTATGGAAGTGGTTATTAGACAAATTCAACATAACCTACGATTCAAAGGTGGGCAGTTAAAAGACAAGAGTAATGACAACGGTTATGAGATAACATCTCCCAAACAAGTCGGTCATCATGAAGAAAGTGGATAGTTACTGAGCAATTGAGCAGTTTCGAGTGGTTTTATCACCCAGAAGTCATCAAGGAAGTATAAAAAAGAAGTGAAGACATAGAAGAAAGGACCCGAATCAAAAACTCTCAACAGAGAATATGTAATTTCAATTTCATAGTGTAACTTTAAAATTCTTCTTTTAGTACTCGTATGCTTGCGCTCTTTGGAGGCATTTTGTCTGTTCCCAATTGTAAATCTTCGCCAATAAAACACCCATTTTGGGACTTCGTCTCAAGAGATCTGTTCCTTACACAATCGTCTGATCCCTTTTTTAATTGTTAGCCACCAAACCCGCGAAACACATCTCCTTCGCCATTTAATTTATTTTTTCCAATACGATTTAGGACTTTGAGTGTTAAAAAATCAATGATTCAGAGCCCCTCATCACAACTTTGAAAAGTTTGGGATCGAGGTATAGTTTAACCAAAGAGAAATTAAGGAGAGTAACAAGAGTATTCCCTTTGATTTTAGTAGATCTATATAAAAATGATTAATCTATACCTACATAATATTCTACATAATCATTTACCTAAAGGTCAAGTGGCGGCACTTTATGTCAAACTTTTTTGTAAATGATTATGTAGGTATAACATGATCCATATAAAAATATAAACATGTTGCGAAAGTGAAAAATGATGGTAGGGATTGGAGTCCATGGACTACTCAATAATGAAACAAATACAATTAGAAAGAGAAAATCCAATTACTTGAAAATTTAATGAAAAATAAATAAATTAAAAGATCCTACATTTTCAGCTATTACAAATGTAGATTAACAATAATTAATTGAACAATTAATCAAACATTAAACGAGATAAAATAAATAATAGACAATATAGGCATCATTAAAGAAATCCTATCCAATGTTCATCATCATTTGAACAAATTCATCATAATTAACTTGTCCATCACCGTCTTGATCAGCCTCTCTGATCATCTGATCTACTTCTTCATCTGTTAGTTTTTCACCAAGATTGATCATCACGTGCCGCAGCTGCTTGGGATCATAAGGGTTTTAATTCAAGGTAAAGTTCATTAATGCACCAAAATAAAAATATATTTGTCGTTCATAAAATTTGATAGTTTTCATATATTTAATACGATATACGAAACATGTTTTCTTGACAAAATAAAAGGATATATGCTTGTATAAGTAATTCATCACTAACTGATATTACCTACCGGCGGAGGATCTAGAATTAAACTTTGAGGCGGTCTAAAATTTAAAGTTTGGTTGAGCATATACTTTTGGGATTGGTGAATCGATTTTGGACCAATTTTTTTATAGTTGGAGAAGAAATATTTTTCATCCATAATTCACATTGGGCTGCAGTATGTGTTCTAAAGGGACCATTTAGGTGTAGAGCATAGAGAAAATGTCCTGCCTAACATCTAGCAAATTTGCAAATTTACATTGACAGCATAAGACGGGCCTAATCGAAAAAGGTGTGTGAGCATTTTTGCTTTGCAAGTGTTGTTTACTTATTTTGATGTTCAGTTCAAAAAAATGTTCAATCATTGCTAATACTTCAAAAAAAAAAAAAAAAATAAGTCAAATAAAAGACTCACCCTAACCCAAACTCAGCCTGTAACTTTCTCTACCAACGAACAAAGCATTATTGATTTGGAATAGTTTTTGTTGAAAACTTGAAAAATATGTTCGAAGTTCTTATAAAATTTTAAACTACGCGTTATTTTATTTAGCCCCTGATCAGGCTCTGATACTTCAATTTATAATAAGAAAAGTACCATTTTTTTGGAAAATGTGTGGTTAAAAAAATTATTTATGTGTAATATTATTTTATTGAAAAATGTGTAGTTAAAAATGAAAGATAGAAAAATATATTATAAATTAATGGGGGCCAAAAGGAGCATACTAATTTAGAATAATTAAAATGATATTTATTTCAATTTATAATGAGATAAGTATTTTTTTGAAAAATGTGTGGTTGAAAAAAAAATATTTATATGTAATATTATTTTATTGAAAAATGTGTAATTAAAAAGGAAAGACAGAAAAATATATTATAAATTAAGGAGGGCCAAAATGGGTATGCTAATTTAGAATAATTAAAATAATATTTAAAATAGGAATGTATAGATTTCGCCTAGACTCGTAAAGCTCGAGGACTTCACAATTTCTTACGTCTTATGTCTTTTAGAACCTTGGCTACAGTCGAGTTTGGGTTATTTGTAAATCCGCTCCAAATGCTTATTCTCAATATGTTATTTCATGTTTGACAATGTTTAAATTATAATTTAAATTGATCAAATGTACTTTTAATTCAAACATTTCAAGGATCCACAATGCATTACCTACTTTTTATCTATGCATTTTGCGAGGCCCGTTAAATTATAATTTGAAACAGTCCCAAACAAGCACTTGGAGATAGAGTGCTAAGTCGTTAATCAATTAATGGCGAGACAGAATGTGACAAACAAATTACATGCTTTTCCTTGTTTTTTTTGGAACCCAATTCGTTTTTTGTAAATTTTATAAGTGTAGCTCACCTCATTAGCTGATATGTAACCATTTTGATCCTTGTCAAACACTTTGAAAGCTTCCTTCAGCTCATCCTCTGAATCATCTTCCTGATAAGAAGTCCCTTTTCAATGAGAGAGAGAGAGAGAGAGTAATTGTATATTAATTTTGACATTAATGAAGCATACATGAGATTATTAGTGATTACCTTGATCTGATTAGCCATGAGATTCAAGAATTCTACAAATTCTATGGTCCCATTTCCATCTGAATCTACTTCATTTATAATGTCCTCAAGTTCTTCCTCAGTTGGATTCAGATCAAATGACCTTATTACTGTACCCAATTCCTCAACAGTAATGCAACCTGAAAATGCAATTTAGTCAGCAGTTTCCTAAGGCACCCCACCCTGAGGCTAAATTCAAATCAATAATCGTTCACTTCTTTAACCGTTAAGACTTGAATAAATAAAGTCCTGTTTGACAACTATCATTAAGATGTGATTTTTTTTTGGAAAAAGTATGATTAAAAAGTGGGAAAAATTTTGAGTTTACGTACAAAATATTTTATTGTATAAATAAGTATGTAAAAAGAAGAGTTTAAAAATAATAGTTGTGAAACGGGATAAAATTGCATGTCAAGAAAAATGAATCTAGTTTGCATGTAAAGTGGCAAAAGAAGAGAAATGCATGGCAAAAGTAGTGTTAAAAATGAAAAAAGAAAGGTAGTATAAACCATCTCCATCCTTGTCAAATAGACTGAAGGCTTCTTTGAACTCGACAATTTGCTCTTCACTTAGCACATCTGCCATTCTGTTTTCTTCTTGAACAAAATCAAAGATACAAGTTTATTCTACGTGTCTGTATATATATATATGAGAGGGAGAAAGACTTAGTTGAGTATAGCTCAATCTTAGCTGGGTTTCATGTAGAATTGAATTCTAATGGGGTCAAATCAATGAATGCTTTTCGATTTCATTAAAATTTTGTACAATTTTTGTTGTGAGATATCAAATTCAGCCCTTCGAAAATTGAAAATGTCATGTCTATTCATATACCAATCATGCTACGCAAACATACTCAATAAAAGGTTTAAAAAATAAGGGGGACACTTGGTGCAGCACCATTAAACAATTTGGGGATAAATAAAAAACGTCACATTCCATGTTTTCAAGCCCTATTCGTAAACAAGAGGCAGTGTATCTTAAAAATGAAAACGTTGAAAGCAAGTTCATATTTGTCTTTCATTTTTTTCAAAACTCTTCTTTTACATGAATTCCAACCACATATTTACACAATAAAATATTCTATACATAAATATAATTTTTTTTCTACTTTTTAACCACAATTTTTTTTAAAAAAAAATGGCCACTAAGCACATGTTTGGTCTTCATTCTTTTTCAGTAACGTATTCTCCTAAAAGTAATTTTATACACATTCTCCAACAAAATCTGTTTGATGCGCCAGTCCCCCTCCAATAGGGGGTGCCTATGTCCTTGAGTTTGGCCAAGGGGGGGGGGGGGGGGGGGGGGTACGAGTGTTGACATAGTGGGTGGTGAGCTTAGTTGGGGAAGATAGAATTTTTTAAAATTTTTTATATATATATTTTAAATGTGATTTATTTGTATTTTTTTGAAAAGCTATGCAACATTTGCAATTTGTCCTTATTTTTTGTTATTTTATTGCTATCTTTTATTTTTTATCATTTAAAGAGAATAAACAATTCGCCATTGAACGACGAAAATGGAGGAAATAATGGTTTTACTGCATAATTGAAAGGTCGGGAATGGTAGCTAAAAAAAGTTGGGGTAAAATTTATTTCATTCACAAAGGTTGAGGACCAAAAATAAATGTAAATTCCCTACTCTACCGACAAATTTCAAGATAAACACCAATGTATGGTGGAAACTGTAAATTAATGCCAACTTTAAACATTCCAGCCAAAGACTAAACAGTATTAGTTAGAGAATAAGTTGGGCAGTGTGCTAAAGAAATTAATAAATTAGATATGAGATTAAGACGATATTAATGTGCTTGGCTGTCAACGCGGTTTTGGGCGCCATCGGCTCGTCTCACGAGGTACAATACCGCACCTGCATTGAAATTTGACATATATATACACAACACATATATAAACCGCACACTTCCTCATTTTTCATAGATTTTGATAAAACTTAACCCCGGTTTGTCATCCATTTTTTGTTACAGTAAATAATTTTTATCACATATTCACTCAATAAAGTATTCTACATATAAATTAATAAAATTACTTTACTTTTCAACTACATATTTTTCAAAAAATACTATTCAAAACTCTATTTCTTCTCCCAAAATGGGAGACAAACAGACCCTTCACAGAATGTATGGTTGAAAAATTGAGAATCCCATAAAATGTGTGATTAAAATTAATATTTTGAATTGAATTTTAATCAAGATTCTTAATGAAACAAAACATGATCTTAATCTCACACATAATAGCGGATCGAGGTCCTGAATTTAGCACATGTTTAGTGGATATTCAAATTCAAATTTAAATCAAAATGAACAATTAATTTTAAATATTTTATAGGATCCACAATTGTTCAATCACTTATTTCATTTTTTTTTATTAAAATCCACTAAAAATATGATTTCAATCCCCACCAAACAAGAGCTTACTTTTTGTCGTTGCTCATTCATAAGCACTGCACGTAAGTTGTGTGGAGCTAGAAATTTTAGCTCTTGATTGAGAGCCATTTTTGCTCCCAAAATGCATTTTTATATCATCTCAAGTGGGCTACGATGCATCACACTTTATAATAATGTATTTATTGCATTTTCTCTCTTTTATCTTTGTTTTGTTATTTGTGCATTTCTTTCAATTTCACAGCCTACCACCCAGTTTGAATATTCAAATAATGGTGTGAATGAATTTGCAGCGGTCGCTTTTCTTCTAAAAATGAGGAAAACATGACTCCCAAATAAAGTCTTAACTTGTGGAGGTACAATGAATGTTAAAGGTGTTACAATATCGATAACGATCTATGGCACTTATATCAGTCGATGGCTATGATATAGTAAAGAAAGCGACATTATAATAAAGCAATAAAATTACTTATTTTATTAAAACCTTTATTATTTTGTCCTTGTTTTATATTTTTTGAGAATTGATTTTGTGAAAAACAATTTTTTTTTTTTTTTTTTTTTTTTTTAAAGATGGGGTTAAAAAGTAAGAAAAAAATATAGTTCAACGTTTGAAATCATTTTAGAGAAATAAAAATTAAAAAAAACGATGACTTTATAAAAGTAATCAGTTTTGAGTTAACTATACATAAAAATAGAATAAAATATTAAAAAAAAAAAAAAAGAAGAAGAAGAAGATCCGACAACATTTTAATTAAAAAAACAAAAACAAAATTTGATAAAAATCAAATTCGAAAAAGTGAAAAGTTTGTGAAAGTATACCGAAAGCATGGTTACTCATTCACATATATATATGGAAAAAAAAAAACAAAATACCAATGTTTTAAAAATCGATTCGCCCATCGACCTGAAAAAGAGAAAGGTTTAAGAGTCGAAAGGTCAAACTAGGGTCTAACCGGTGATTTTTAAAAAATTAAAAATATATATATTTACAAAATTTAAAAATATATACATTTAATTTTTTTTAAAAAAAATATACATTTGCCTAGGTTAAATCGATTAAATTGGGAACGTGTTACGGGTTTTTCAAAAATCAATCGGTTTAATGGTTTTGGAGCGGGTTTTTATTTAGAGGTTTTATAAGTCTAATCGAACCGTTTTTTATCCCAATTTCCGGTTGAACCAGTCGGATTGGGTCGGGTTTTGAAACACTGCAAAATATCAAAAATTTGTTCTGATAAGTGAAGGAAAATACAATTATGTTGGAGTCAAGTAAAAAAATTAAAAACTTAACCAGAGATTTCTACGTAGAAGTGGAAAGGTGTTTTTTTTTTTTTTTTTTTTTTCCTTCAAATTTTGAAATTAAAAATAAAAGAAATCTTAAGGTCTAAAAAATTAAGTTTAGCGATAAGATGATCTATTGCTTTCCCATATACCAGGACTAGTGGAATACTACGAGGGACAACATTATTTAGCCTTTTTGACCTCCATTATTTTCAAATTCTTTAGGTAAGCTCAATTTTTTTTTTTTTTTTTTTAAATTACACATTCTTCATCAAAAATACTATTGCAAAATATATTTTGGACAAAAAATGGGGCTTGGACATACTCTTAAATAAATGAATTTGTTTTCACCCAAAATATTTTTTTTGAAATAATGAAATTTTAGTAATAAATAAAAGAAAAATAAATACATTCTAGATAGCATGGGCATTGACTCCACAATATATAAAAGAACAATCGTACTATATGTACATCTTATTTTATATAATTTTTGACATTATATGATTGGACAGTTTAAAAAAAAAAAAACCTTTTCGTCCAATGAATTTTCACACAATGCATATCAAAATGTAACCTAAGAAATATACAGATAGCATAATTCATAAAAGAAAATAAGTTCATGATGCATCATGCATGTCAAAACCAGACAATATTAATTTTTGACACCAATTTCCACAAGTGAGATGGCCCTGCTAACAATTTGTAATTTCTTTCTCATTTTATTGAAAAAATAATTCAGAACAGTACCAATAAAGGGTTCCATCTAGGGTTGGACAAAACTCCCGAATCAAGCGGTTCTTCATAAGTTAAATACCTGAACGGGTATCTAAATTGAGAACAGATGGCTTTGGATCAGTTCTCGATTCTAGACCAAGAACCGAAAAATCGAATAAGAAGCAAATTTAAATAATTTTTTAATTTTTTATATTAAATTAATTAAATTTTTTTAATTTTTTCTAAACAAATTAGCAAATTAATTAAACAATCTAGCCAAGTCGAGCCAATTAATTTTTTGTTAGCCCAACATTTGAACCTTATCATTTCCCTTTCCATTCCAATTCCATTTGGTAAGCAGCTCCTACTCCCGTATAAACTCAAATCATTTGATAATTTTAAAACCTACATCCTAATTCCCAAATGGATTTTGAATCTCCTTCATTTCATCGGCAGCGGTAGTTACTGATTAATTCAAATAGTTGGTAAGTATGATATACTTAAAAATATTTTATTTTTATAACTTTTCATTTATATTTCATTTTCTTTATACTTGCTGCTTGAAGCGAATGAATTATGGGAAAAATTCATTTATCCTACATTTACTTTACACTATTTCATAACTAACAAAACAACTTAAACATTTCAAAAATCAGATATTTTGACTTATACATGCACATACATAAATAAATAAATAAATAAATAAATATATATATATAATTAACCCACCACCACCTCCACCACCCTCACCACCCCTACCACTCCGTCGACTATTCCGGGGATCGCTCCGGCTCCGGCGACCGTTCCGGCGACGACTCCAATTCCGATTACCGTTTCGACGACTACTCCGATTCCGGTGACTATTCCGGTGACCATTGATGGTCACAGCTTACTTGTTGTGTGGTCACAGTTCGGGTCACAACTCAGGTCACAAGTCACGACGCATTGTTATTTGTTTATAATGATTAATAACATGATAAGTCTCATATTTTTTTGTACGGTCACAGCCCAGATCACAAACTCTGTCCGCATTTGATGGTTAAATTGCAGTCTGAATATTAAATATGAACATGTAAATAGATAGGAGACTTTGGTGTTGTTTAATCATATTTTTTATTTGTTCAAAGTTGTTTGGATTTCAAATCTTGATCACTGATCAATATTTCAAGTCACAGCCCAGGTCACAGCCACATGTCACAAGTTCGCAACCCAGGTCACAGCTCTTCACAACCCAGGTCACAACTCAAGTCACAAGTTCGCAACCCAGGTCACAGCTCAGGTCATAAGTCACAGGTCAGGTCACAGCCATAATCGCCCACACCAACATCAACTCACCGTGACATCCAACAACCATCGTCACTACAAACTGCCCCTACCACCGCCAAATTCAATAAAACCAACCCTAAATCGTCAATCCACCACCACAAAAACCGCCACCACACAAACATCACCACCACCGCACGCCACTGTCGATTCGGATCCACCGCCAATCTTGGTCACAAACAACACACAGATCTGGACGAACAACGCCATACAGATCTGGACCAACAACGCGAGCAGAACATCAGAATGCCACCTCCATAGTCATCAAACCAATAAACGAACAGATCTGCCACCACAACGCAACCACCACCAAAAAAGATGAATCGAAAATTACCCGTCGAAACTCCCGTAGCTAAAACCACCTACACCATTTCCGAGCACCGCAACCCACCATTCAATTGAGATACTAATTCCTTGCCCATCTTCAGCAACTCATCAAACGCACAACTTGTCACTTTCCCCACCAGAATTCTGTCCTTTTCATCAAAGCCACAAAAAAGGACCAAAGATCACATCAACCACCTCCTTCCTCACAGGAAACCTCACCTCTTTCAACTCCTCCAAGAAAATCGATACAATATGATAATTCACTCCATTCCCCTGTCTGCCATAAACCCATCATTCTCTAAAACACCCATATATTTAAGTTTCATCAATTCAAACAAAGTCCTCACAAACCTACGTATAAGCAAGTAAAACTTGTCCAACCTCAAGCGGTCAATCCCAGGCCACTCTCGCCGAAGAGTCAAAACAAATTGACTAAAATACTGCAGCGAAACGGGGAATTCGAGGGTCAAAAACAGGGACGTGAGTCTATTAACAAGCGCTAATTGATTCGGAGCTTTATCGGAGTGCCAGAAACAGTAATAAAGTCCTTTTCATAGCTTCTTAATATCCTCTTTGGGGATTTCTTGCTTTTAGGAAGTCAGCCAGACACCGCTATTCCGATGCAGTCGCCGGTGAGGGAGGAGAGAAGTGGGAGACGGGGAGAGAGAAATGAGAGAGAGAATGATAATTGAATTCAGGGTTTGAAAATTAATTGCGTATATAAATTATTTTTTATAATATTATTAATAATATTTAATTAAATATAAAAATCTGTATCTATCTATAAAATATCTGGTTTTTGAACATTAAAACATGAAATCTGATTTTTGAAATTGGATCTCCAAAAGTAGGGAATTAGGTAATTTTCACATGAATTATTGATATGGATCACCGATATTTTAATATTAGTTTCTACTTTTTGGTATTTGTATACATTGAATTAATTTTATTGGACAGCTTGTTATTTATATATTTTTAAATTGGGTTACGTTAATTTGTAGAAGTTATGAATGAACATGTCATTAGTTGTATTTATGCAGCGTTGTTGTAAATATTACGGAACCGAACTGAATCAAATGGAGCCGAACATGAACATTTCCATAATTATATTTGGATCCGACGGTTTCATTTATTAAATACCCGAAAATTTTGGGTCAATTCGATTCTGAAGAGAACCTAACCGAACTAACCAATGTCCAGCCCTAGTTCCATCTTGGATGGTTTTAGGAACAGTTTTAAAACAGTTTAGTTGATGATTTTATCCAAAAGTTCTGAAAGTTTTTTATTATTTTTTTAAATTAAATATATGCCCCTCAATGAAATTTTGAATTACTAATTTCTTATATAATTTTTTTTCATAAGTGATATTCTACTTAGTAGGATTTACTTATAAGTAAATTTTACATTTATAAGTTAATTTTGTACTTTTAAATAATTTGTACAGATAAATGATTTTTTTTCATTTATAAGTAAAATTTTGCCTTACTAGTATTTTCACTTTGTAAGCAATTTTGTACAAAAATTAATTACTTTATAAGTAATTTTTTTAGTTATATCATAATTGTTTTGTGTATAAATAATTTTTTTAGTAAATATATTTTATTTACAAGTTCGTTTTGAAGGCAATATGTGAGTTAAAAATATTTATTTACGGGGCAAAATTATAATAGAATTTAAGAAACGGAAAAATTCACGAATTTGGTAGACGGAGAATACTGTCAAAATTATACTACACTGATTTTGAATGATATTTAAACCACCCAGTACCAAAAAAAGAAATTTTTTTTTGTCATTTTCCCAATTTCTCATAAACAGAGTAATCAAAATATGCTCATAATCGGAGATAAAAAAAAAATTCCAAACAAGCCCTAAGGGATAATTAGCTCAATACTGTTTACATTTCAAGGGATAATTAGCACATAACTTACCTATCTTCCAATATTATTGCACAAAACGTCACTACATTTCCTTTTTTTTTTTAGCATTTTCATTTTTAATTACACTTTTGATTGCGTAAACCGTCATTCCGTTCATTTCTTGTCAATTTCTCCATTAATAAACACATGTAATCAGTTTTCTTTTTAAAATGGAAGGGTAATATCATCTTAGAAAATTTTGCCCCTTTCTTCCTTTGCGTGTACATAGTTGATAGTTTCCTAGCAATTTTTCTTCAGTAATTTTCCTCACTTTCTTCCCTTTCTTTGAGCATTCTTCTCCTTCTCCTTCTCCTTCTCCTCTCCCATCTTCTCTTTCTTTTAGCCCATTCATTTGATTACCTATCACTTCTTTGCTTTTGTCGAGCCATTTGCAATTTTGACTTTGGACACTCATGTTTCCAAATTTATTTATATTACTGAGTTGGATGCTCTTGGAAAGGCAAGGAGGCCAGTAGAAGCACTCAATTTGTTTCGCCAAATGTTCGTAAAAACTTTGTAAAGTGCATCATAGTTAATATATTCGAATGATGGGGAGGAGAAAAGACACGAGTTGATTCAGCTTCTTTCTCCACTCCTAACAGGAGCACATGGCTTCATATCCAGACATTGTCTCTTATCATTGTATTGCTGTGACTCTTGGACAAGCAACGCATATTATTAGAGTCTGAGTTGCTGTGTCTAAATTGGTGTGTTTAGTTTTTGAGTTGCTATGTATCAACAGGCTGCATATGAAAGACGACATGGACCTAAGCTGCCAAATACAAATATAGCTTGGGACGTAAACAATAATATTCAAAGGTAGGGATTGCCTTCACAAACAGTTTAAAAGGTAGGGATGTTACATGCCAAACATATTACTAGGTAGGGATGTTTATCACAATTTTAATTTTATGCAAAAAAGGGGGATGAACAGCTTCAGTTCATCTTAACCATTGAAATTTGATAAATTAACCATTAAAATTTGATGGATAATTTACAACATTAAATGTGTAAGATAAAATGAGGATGAATATCTCCAATTCATCGACCACATATTTAATTTCTTCAACTACCATTAAAATTTTACAAGTAATCCGCTATTAAAGTAGCCATTGTTCTTCTCGGGGTGAAATACAATGTTTGTTATGTCATTTTTTATTTATTTAATGGAATAGATTAAAAAATATTTTAATATTATCTTACTGCAACTTATGGAAGAACTTGCTTAAGATGGGAAAAAGGGGCAAACTTTTGTAAGATGATATTACCCTTCCATTTTGAAAAGAAAATTGATTATAGGGACAATAGGTGTTTACTTAATGGAAAAATTGATAGGAAATGGACGGAAGGAAAATTTGCGCAATCATATGTGTAATTGAAGGTAAAAACACCCAAAAAAAAAAAAAAAAAAAATAGAAGATATGGACATTTTGCACACTAAGGGTCCGTTTGATAGAAATGTGGAAAATGGGTGGAAAGAAAATATTTTACAGGGAAAAGATTTTCTTAGAAATTATTTTGCTGGGAATTGTAATTAATTGTGTTTGATTGGTATAGTTTTCCATGGAAAATATTGAAAGTTTGATATTCGTTTGATTTCGTTTTTTTTATAGAAATTGTCCATTAAAGTGATAATGTTTTCTACCATTGGGTCTAGAATTTGTTCCAATTACAAAAAAAAAAAAAAAAAAAATTTGAAAAAAAAAACATACCGAATATCATTCGTTTGACTTTGTTTTGTATGGAAATTGTCAATAAAAGTGAATTTTTTTTACCATTGTGTCTAGAATTTTTTCCAATTACAAAAACGAAAAAAAAAATTTGAAAAGTGGAAAATATTTTCTCACCAAAACATCAAGAATTTATTTTCCTCAAAAAGGTGGAAAATTTGAAAAGTTAGAAAATATTTTCCCAGGAAAATTTTGTCAATCAAACACTACAAAAGTTGGAAAATGGAAAATCAATTCCATTTTCCATGGAATTCCACCCTTATCGACCCTAATATAGAAATGTTGGAATGTTGTGTGATAATTACCCATTCTAAAATGCTCTACTTTCACAGCTTGCAAATTCCAATAATTGGTTTACCTACAATCATGACACAAAATTGCGGACGGCGGAGGTATTCTTCTTCTATTTGTTTTTATGCTTCTTCAAGGAAGAAAATTGAAAATAATGATGTACGCCTCTTGCTTGCTATATCGCCAGCTAAGTAAAAGGCCACACAAGTACCTCATCTCCAAGGCTGTCGCATTGAAGCATATTGCATCCACTATCTTTTAGCCTAACGGGATGAAAGTACATCCCATTGCTTCACTCATGTGTCTCATCGAGGCAATAAGTCACATCTTATCACCTCATATATCTATATTTTTTAGCGATGAGAAAACCTTCGATCAGCTAGTCTGTTATTGTGGAACATTGAAATGAAATCTGCGAACTTGACCAGCTATTGGTGAAGCGTAAAGTAACACGCAATGGAAACGAATACACAAAAGGCTCACCTAAAGTGTGCGAACTATTCCTCTATCCAGGCTAGTTAGAGACTATCCATAAAAGGCATGTGAGCCAACGAAAAAAGAGTAACTCTTAACCAAATCAGTTATGAGAGAGCCAATAATGAGCCCTCATCTGTCATTCTTCCAAAATGACCGAATTATCCCAAATTTTGGAGGAAAATCTATAAATACCTCCTTATTTGAAGAAAAGAGTATACAATCCAAATATCTCCCTCCCAAATAGCCATTTCATCTCTAGCTCGTGTTTTAGCATCAAAACTAGTGAGATTTGCAAGTGAAAGTCATGGTTATGTGAGAGGATTTGTTGATCTCATTTCTATCTTCAACAAATTGGCGTACTCTATGGGAAATCTTCGAGATTGAAAATCATGAGTCAGATTGAAGAGAAATAGGAGGAAATAAAAGCGTTAGAAATGCAGCGATTGTTCATCAGCCAGTGACGCTAATCCTAAAAGACAGAGAGAGAAAACTTCAACGGAAGCACAAGTTGGCATTTCTCCCGCACAACATCGTCGATTGCAGAAAAAAATGTCTACTACCAAAATCATTCGAGAAATGGCTGAGAATTTGAAAGTGCGACACAGAGAATGCTTCTTCGTGGATGAAGATTGAGAATACAAAGGAAATCGCGCGAGATAAATCTGAAGAAGATGAAACTAATACTGCCAACATCACTTTCTTCCATAACAACAGCAGCATGCATGCGTTAAAATTCTGCGACAGTACACTAAAAAAGTTATGTAAATGGTGGCGTAGGAATAAGCATGCCAAGGAAAGATTTCCAAAGGAGATTACCTCCAGTGATAAGAGTAACAGTCGCAAGGTCATACGAATTGGACAATGATGATGAATATCTATCATTTTCTAGGGAGATTAAGGAAGAACTGAACCCAAATAACTTTAATTGTTAGGTTATGGAGAAGAATAACTGTAAAGATCTGATGTACCATTTGTGTGAGTATATGACATAAATGCGAGTCCTGCACTTAAGTGTAAAGGATTTAATCTCAATTTGGATGGTCTGCCAAGCGGTTGTACAACAAGTTACCACTAGAACTGATCCAGAGTTGGCCGCGATGGTATAGGATAAACCTCAGCTATGAGGATCAATGGCATGAGATAAGAGAAATGAAAGTCACCCAAGAAAGCTACTTTGCACGATTCAATGTTGAACTAATTACCTTGAGACTATGTTTGGTGAGAAAGCTCGAGATGCCTTGTGGGATGGATTGTTAATGGAAACTCCCTTCTGGCGAGATGTTCATAACAAGAATCCAGCCTCCTACTATCAACTGATAAATTTAATAAAAAATGAGACCCAAACTGAGGATACAATAAAAAATAGAAAGAAGATAGAACAAGGGAGAGCTCTAAAGGAAAAAACCTCAACATATGTGCTTCGACTGTCGAAGTACTGTACCCATGCCTCTCCGGCCCCTTTACAAGCAATAGGTGAAGCACCTCATTTCCCTAAGAATCGTAAGTAAAATTTTGTAAAAAGTCATTTTAGTAAGGACCACGACACGGATGTGTGCTTCAAGATAATAATAATGGCGAAGTTGTGAAGTTAGCAAGGTAGGACACGTGAAGGATCTGACGACGAAACCTCCATACTCAAGCATTAGGGGGCGAAATCGTGGAAGCAAGTCATGACATGCGGACTCTTCACAAGCACCAGAAAGCAACCAATACTCTCAATCTTTAGTAAAAAAGATCTGTACTATTATCAAAGGTCTTTATGTCGGCAGGGAAACAACAAATGAACAAAAAAATTATGTTCAAGCTCCTAAGAAGTGCACAATGGAGAACTTCTGGATTTAAGATAATCATCTACCTACATCTTTTCCAATTACTTTTAATGGTGATGATGAAGAGTGAGTCATCTATCCTTGATGCAATGCATTGATAGTGCAGGCTATAATATCTTGCAATGGCCTTCGCCGCATGATGGTGGATAATGACATCTCTGCTAATATATTGTTTGGAAGAGTTTTTAACCAGACGCTGGTCGATCATCCCTGTGTACCCATTGCTAAACCCCTTTACGATTTTATTGGAGAATGACCCAATCCCTAGAAGACATATTACATTAGCAATTGAAATAGATTAGAAGCTAATTGTATTCTACAGATACATGGAGTTCCTAATTATGGATCATAGGTCAACATGCAATGGGATCCTAGGAAGGCCCTCCTTGAAACAGTTAAGATGTGTAATCTCTATCCACCACCTATCCTTAAAATTTGAAACTCTGAAAGGGATTGCCATGGTCAGGGGAGATCAAACAGCTGCATGTAAGTGCTACTTCAACGTCTTAAGGAAAGCAGTCCCCAAGGGCACTGCTAGTCAATAATACCTAAACAATTGAAGGAAATGTGCTTCAGAAACCTCTTTTAGGAAAGCAAACATTTGATAGTGTGAAGGATGGGTTGAAGAAACTATTCACCAATAAAGATAGTTTTGCAAATACCGGGAGAAGCATTGATGAAAAATTGGTGAAACCAAAAATGGCTTGAAATACAATCACAACAATCAGTGAACAAAAAGTTGAAAGGCGAGCCTCTTTTTGCCCACTGTGAAACTCTTATTAATGGTGAGGTCAATTCCACTAATGATTCCATAATTAAAGGTAAGACTTTTTTTCCACTGAAGGTATTATGCTCGAAGGCGAGACTTTGTCCGTCAACGAAGCTATACTTGAAGGCAAGGTTTATCTCGCCAACGAAATAGGGTACAGGCGAGAGTAACTCCACCAAGGGAAGTTAGATTAAAGTCCATCCCATCACAATCGAAAACTGTAAAGAGTGACCCTATCTCTGTCCATTACAAACTATCATAACAAACCAAAAAGACAAAAATAATAAGAGAACCCAAGGGCGCTAAATACATTCATCTATATTAAACAAAAGGATGAGAAGGCCATCCAATGAATGTCAGCTGGCTAAACTATAGCAGCAACCTTATAAGGATGAATTATATAGGAATCCAAGAGGTAAAAAGGCTCAATGGAAAAGGGAAAAAGATATGAAGCTCTAGAGGCTAACTGAGGAACTTCGAAAGACTAGGTGTCGCTTGCATTCTTTTTGCGAACCTCTAAGAAATACACGTTCCATTCAATATAAAATTTCCTGGTAATATCGAGAACTCCGTTTCTCACTTCCTACATAGATTCTTCCAAAAGTTTGACTTCATAAGCCTTCCTTTTAGCAACTGCAAACTCTACAATAGAAAGTCTAGCCTCGCTATTTCTTAACTTTCGAATGAATAAGATCGATTCATCCTGCACTTGTGTACTATATTTGATTGTAAGGAAATAATCAATTTTAATCGTTTGGAGTACCTCCTTCAGCCTGATAACTTCATAGTCTATTCGTTCGAAATAGGCTCAATTATCTAATCGAGTCTACATTAAATCTGAGGCGAATCTCCTGATATTAGCTAAAAAAACATATCCTACATTAGCATATTCCTCAGCGCTGGCACATGTTCTTGTATCATGATTTTTCCTCAACCACATCCAGTTTTGTCTAGAGCGTGTTACATTTTTCTTCCAAGGTTTAGATCTTCACATTTAAATAGTTAAGTTGGTTAAGGCAAAGCTCATACTGCGTCTACTGGTCTTGGAGTAATACCAAGCTTGACACAGATGAGCATCAATCATTTCTCTCATTTTTTAGGAGTAAGGTCCTCAATCAATTTCTCCAAGATTGATTAAAATATGCATAAAACGACCTGGTAATTCAGGCAACAAAATGAGAAAAAGATAATAAAATCCTTATATCCAACTCATCATGCCGCCGAAAACTAAGCCCAAAATTAAGGAAGGAAAAAATTCTGGGGATTGAGCTTTGCCCGAAACCACTTGATTTTTTTCCTTTTCCCAGTATGGATAGGCAAGGCAAAAGATGTAGTTTCCAAGAGCAATGGCCCTGGAACCAAAACATCAACATGGGACTATAGTCCTTCTGACCCTTGCTGGTGATAGGTTGGGTGATCAAATCCCCAACATGAATGTATCTAGCCTCTTTAGGTTCAACAAAGCCTAAATCCTTGGGCGAAGAAATTCTCTGGCGGTTAGAAAGGTTCGCATCAAATAAGTGAATACATAAACTCACATACGGTCGTTTGAACACCAAGGTTGTAAAATCTTGAATTAAAGGGATAAAGCAATGTCTCGGCTTCATGAACCTTAGACGGAAAATTGGGGATAGGAGCTACTATGGTGCAAAGTTCACCGAGAGCTCAATCGCGAACTAAAAAGATGGTTCACCTTTACCAAATTACCATAGCTAGGGCACAAAAATCTAAGCAAAAGGACAAGCAACCAATTGACATTGGTGGTACTTACCATAAGTTCAAGGTATAACAACCGAATGGTTGGGATCATTGGGTTGACACCCCTAGTTGCCTTGAATGAAGAAAATACTCTTTTTTTCCAATTGTCCACATGGGTAGGGATAATTACTAGTTTTGGGCAAGTTGTGGAGACACAAGGAGAAAAGGAATAGATCTATATTTGATGGTTCACAATATTTTCAATGGCAGGGACGGTATATAGAACAAGATATATCCGGAGAAAGTCCCACCTCTAGATCTGTGGATCCATATAACAAAAAAGATCTGACCGGTTAGACCCACCCATTTGGAGCAAGTTGGGAAGAGGCCATATTTAATGAGGAAAGAACAACTCTAAAAAGTGGTGAAAAGGAACTCTAAGTCCCATATCTATTGAATGTTTATAAATAGCTATACAACTTGGCGGGTGATCTGTTGTTTGATACTGTTCATGAAATAATAAACTCTACCATTAGGAATGTTGAAATGAGTCCTAATGTCGACCAAGTCCTCTTTACAGAGATTGTTGAAAAAATTCGAAACCTTAAAGGTTTACTTGCTACTCTCATTAAGGTCAACCAGCACATTTGAGGGCTTGTCTCCCTCACTATACTCCCGAACTCTATGTCGTAAACTCCATGTTTGACCAAAAAGTTCTGAATTAATGCATATACCAAAATGATTAACAGCCCTATGAGGAAACACATCAATGTGTAACACTTCAACAGAAGAGGAATATGTGCTGGATGTGTCACCGCTAAGATTAGATCTCCTAGAATCACTAGTGTACTCTAAGAGTCGATTTGGGAAGACATTACAGAGAAAGATAAATAGAAAATGGGAAAGGATCATGCACCCAAATAAATCTTTTGAAGATGATAAATAGTATGAAATCCAGCAATAAAAGCATCTAAGTAAAGAATGCGGGTTAATTCCCTAAATGGTCACTGAACTTTGCCTAAAGTTCCCTAGTCACTTAACTTCAAAATTTCCCTAGGTAGTAACTCAACTTTGCAAATGGGGACCCCATCCATCACTAAGTAAATGTCGATTGCAACATTTGACGATTTTGATGATGTGTCTAGCAGAATGACTTACGTGGCACATCATTTTAATTGCTAGACGCCAAATCACATAGTTGCATCCTACTTGGAAAATTATTGTTTGCCAAACACGTTTTCCAAAAAAGAAAATCGAAAATCTGATTAACAAAAACCAAAAAAATACCTTAAATCAAAGATCCCAAATTCTAGGGTTCATCGACAGTGCAATCCCAGTATGATCAAGAAGTCGTGGTGTAAGTGAAAACCATTAGATTGATGGAAAGAAGCAATTCAGAAAATTCAAGAGCTCCATTTCTAAACACGGTCAAGAAAGACGAAAAGGCTATTGCAATGTACACATAAGAAAAAACAAGAAAACAATGGTATAGATAACAAGATAGGGATTTAGTGCCATTAGAATCAAAATAATTTGGATCCAATTCTACAAAGGAAAATGCGAAGCGCAGGCCAAAATCTTCCACGTTCACTACCAGTATTTGTTGCACAATAATCAATTAATCAAATCTTTATGCATAAACCCGTTCTTCAACTCCATTTTCATTATTTTTCAAGAATTTTTTTCAGAAAATCTCAAATATTTTGTATAATGTCTGAGCAACTTTCGATGTGTTTAATTTGATTTCTGAATTTTGTTGGGTGAAAATCGTGTTTGGCAAACAACAATTTTCCATGTAGAATGCAACGATGTGATATGACGTCCAGTAATTGCAACGACGTGCCACATAAGTCATTCCATTAGACATGTCATCAATTCTCTCAACTTTTACAAGCAGCATTTATTCAGTGATAGAGGGATCCCAGTTTGCAAAGTTCAGTTACTAATGGGGGGAAGTTCTAAAGTTCAATGATCCCGCAGGAACTTTAGGAAAAGTTCAATGGCCATTTAAGAATTAGCCCTAAAGAACGTTAACTGTAGCAATGACATATTTATAGATTTTGATGGAAGATATAAACCATTGAATCTTGTCAATCATAACCGTTGAAAATAAACGGACGACTGATCGAATCTCAAGATAAATGGGCCAAATCATGAGTAATCTAGACACATATAAAGACTCATGGGACTAACCAACAAAAACGAAGATAATGCCAATTATCGCGTATAAAAAGATAATGATTGCAAACTTGAGCAAGGCTAGACGAAAAGCCCTTAGTAAGTTCACAAATCATAACATAAAGTCCTATATTTAATATAAATTATAAAATAGGATTTTGGGGAATATTTGGTAAACCTTGAAACGAAATTTGTGAACTTGACCAGCTATTGGAGAAGCGTAATGCAACAAGCGAAGGGGACAATATGCCTAAAGGTGGCAAACTATTCCCATATCCAGACTAGCTATAGATTGTTAATAAAATGCATGCGTGCCAATGAATACAGTGTGACTCTTAACCAATCAATTATAAGATAGGCAATAAGGAGTCGACATCTGTCATCTCCCAAAATGATCAAATTACTTTAAGACTTGGAGGAAAATCTATAATACCCTCTCATTTGAAGAGCGATGCATGTAATTCAAATATTTTCCTCCCAAATAGTTATTTCATTTTTAGCTCCTATTTCAACATTAAAACTAGTAAGATTTGGAGGTGAAAGTCCTCGTTAGGTGAAAGTCCTCAAATTACTTTAAGACTTGGAGGAAAATCTATAATACCCTCTCATTTGAAGAGCGATGCATGTAATTCAAATATTTTCCTCCCAAATAGTCATTTCATTTTTAGCTCCTATTTCAACATTAAAACTAGTAAGATTTGGAGGTGAAAGTCCTCGTTAGGTGAGAGGATTTGTTGATCTCATATCTACCGTCAACAATTATCATTCTTCTCGCATTGGGAATACAGCCCAATGCTTCTGTAATTACCATTGTTGTATTTGATTCAGCCTCAAGTGGTCCTCTATAATTGTTGTTGAAGTTGTTGCAATTGTTGTTGCTGTTGCGGCTGGGTTGGTCATGACAAAGGGAGGTGATGACAAGACTGGAAGAGGGGGATAGCAAACCATGTTAATGTTGTGAATTTGAAAATTCAATTATAATGTTCATGTGATTTGTTGATGGTTGCATGGACTGTTTTAGGGGGAGATGATGAAGGAATTGGATTTATCATCACTTTTAGATGAATTTGAGAGCTTCGATTCACCTTGGATTGAGGAACAATATGAAGTTTTGAGAGTAAGTCAAGGGTAGGATTGGGAAAGAAGATGAAGTTTTAAAAGTTCGGGATTATTGGTGGCACAAATAAAATGTTTGAATACAATCTGTAAAAATGAAAATTTTAAAACCGCAACTGCAACTGTCCCTTTTTTTTTTTTTTTTTTAAATTTTGTCCATATTTACTATTTTAAACATCTAAACTAAAGAAATTGGAAGGTAGGGATTCTTCTGCAAGAAGAAAGTCATCTAGGGGATATTCCACCATAATGAAAGGATAGGAAGATAGTTCTCAATAGAAGAAAAGGTCACGAATATTTGTGTCAATTATCCGAAGATATTCGTATACTTTTGTCATCACTTCCAAATCCATATTTTCTATGTTATACTTCGCTGTCTTAAGCATCAATTCAAGAAATTTATGCCCATGTCTATGTTTCGCCATTTCATCCAAATTCATATTTGAATTGTTAAGTAAAAAAATAATTATTCATTCGTCTGGGATTTCACTTGGGGTGTCATTTGATTGCGAGTATGAAAATTATATGAAAAGAAAATAGATTTTAGGCAATTCGATTACCTTAAAATTATTAATTAAATTTGTTTGATTGATTTAGTTTTCAATTTAGAAAATATTATACTTGTTTATTTTTTATTGGTGGATAGATGAAAAGGAGAGAGATAGAAAAAGAGGGGAGGGATGAGTGAATTACCTGGAAATAAAAACCACCACTTTCTAAAGAAATTTTTTCCTTATCTTTGAACAAAATATGGTCACATGACCAAAAGTTAGAAAATATTTTCTATGAAAAGAATTGTCAGTCAAACACCCCCAAAAGTAGGAATTTGGGTAGAAAAATGGCATTTTCTATTAAAGAAAAAGCCAACCAAATCCACTCTTTGAGATTAAAAATCTTACATAATTATCAATGTAAGAGAGAGAAATTGAATTTGATACCATGTAAGATAGAGTAATAGAGTAAAAATAAATATTTTTAGTAATATAATATAGCATTAGGGGTGCTAAAATACCACTCTATATGACCATACATGATGTGTCCAATTAAATGAGTCATATAGCACCACATTTAGGATGTGTTTGAGCCACGTTATTTTGGAAGAATGTATTCTGAAATAGTAGATTGATGGAGAATATGTAATTTAAAAAGAAATAAAAGTTATTGATGTGATAGAAAATATTATTTTATTGAAGAATGTGTGGTGCAAAATGAATAGAAGAATGAAAATGAAAATTTTAATGTGTACCAAACAAGAGTTTAGTTGAATTTATCATTTAATAACATAATTATGTTGGCGATGGTGTAACATCCATGATGTTAAACATTATTATTCTATATTATTTATCTAAAGGACGTGTTATTATTTGAGTTGATAATTTGAAATGATTAAGAGATAGAAATAGATTATAACACTTGTTTGGCACATTCTAATTGAATATTATTTTTCTTCAAACTCATTTTTAACCACACATTTTCTTAGTAAAATGGTGGAACCAAGCAAACAGATAAATTTAATTCCTGGGGAATATGAACTTAGTATAATTAAAGATAAACCCGAAATAATAGAAGTAAAAGAAGATGATTATTTTGATAAAATAATATTCAAAGATGGAAGATTAATTAAAATGACGAAAAGCCTTAGATTACCAAATAAAAAATTAGAAGGAATTAGTAATACAAAATAAATAAAACTTTATAGAAATACTGGAAATATGAAAATAGAAGGAAAATATTATAATGGAAGACAATATATAACATGATCAAATATATTAATAGATACAGGAGGAAGTGAATGTTATATAGCCTCAATTAGAAACAAAGGATTAGCAATTTATAAGACTGGATCATATAGATATGTAAATTTTTATGGACAAATACATACTACATAATTAGAAGTTAAAATACCAATAAAAATAGGAGGAATTAATCTTGAAGTACCATGTTATATAGATAACAGTATGAACGTAAATCCTCATATATTATTAGGAATGAGTTTTCTAAATGGATTGGAAGATTATAGTATAAAAAGAGAATGATTATATATAACACATAATGGTCAGAGTACATTATGCGAAAAAAGTTGAATGAATAATCAAATAAGTTTTCTATTAGTTGTATATATACAAGTTACCATAGTAGAAACAAATATAACAACTTGTGCCTTAATAGATACATGATGTGATATAACAATATTTAAAAGTTTCTTAATAAAATCATTGAATGAAAATAGTAAGATAAAAATAACAGGAGTAACATGAGAAAATACTCAGATAATTAATAGTGACAATAAAGTCAATATAATACTCGAAAGTAAACAAATAGTTGTAGATAAAATATATAGTTATAATAAGTTAGAATATGATATCTTATTAGGAAATGACTTTATACAACAATTTCAATATTATAAGCAAAATAATTATATGATAATGTTACAAATACTTTGTGCACATTTATTAAAAATTTCAAGAGAATTTAAACCTTATAGAGTTCAGTCAGCCCTGTGTGATGATAGATGTGAGAAAAAAACCAATTTTAAATAAAGAAATAAATACAAAAATACTATACAAAAAAATCCTAAGAGCAGGAATAGAAATAAATATAAAAAAAATTATAGAATAACTAGAAAAAGTATATGGAGAAAATCCATTATTATTTTGAAAGTCATATCATCCTAGAGTCAAAATAGAACTAACAGAAAATGTAATTGTAAGAGTTAGACCAATGATATATACTATACAAAATACACAAGAATTTAAAACTCAAATAAAAGAGTTATTAAAACAAAAACAAATCAGACATAGTAATGGACCTCATAGTAGTCTAGCTTTTATAGTTATGAAACATTCCGAGCAAGTTAGAAGAAATGTCAGAATTGTAATAAATTATAAATAAATAAATAAATATACTAAATTTGATGGATATTTTTTTACCAAATAAATAAGTCCTAATAAACCTTGCAAAAGGAAAACAATATTATTCCAAATTTGACTATAAGTCAAGATTTTAGCAAGTCAAAATAGAAGAAGATAGTAGTCAATACACAGTCTTTAGTGTACCCCCAAGGAAAATACGAATTGTTAGTAATGCCTTTTGGTTTAAAAAATGCACCACAAATATATAAAAAAAATGGATAATATATTTAACAAATTTAATGAATTCTTAATAGTTTATGTTAATGATTTATTAATATGTTCTAATAGTAAGGAAGAACATTGAAACAATTTGATACAATTTATAAATGAATGTAAAAATGAAGGAATTGTTCTTTCAAAAAAGAAAGCTATAATAGAAAAATAAGAGATTGATTTTCTTGTATTATCAATAGGTAGAAAATGAATAAAATTGCAAACTCATATATCTAAAAAGATAGAAAGTTTCCCAAATAAATTAGAATCAAAAGAACAAATACAAATGTTCTTAGGATATCTAAATTATGAAGAATGATTTATTGAAAATCTTAAAAAAAAAAAAAAAAAGACATAAAATACAAATTTTACTTAGAAAAACAAATACTAAAGGATGGAATGAAGAACATACAGAAATAGGTAAACCACTAAAAGAATAATGTAAAAGTTTACCAAAATTAAAATTACCATATGAAAAAGATAATTTAGTTGTTAATACTGATGCTTCTGATAAGTATTAAACAGCCATATTGAAAATAGATTTAAATGAAATATGTAGATATTCAAGTGGAACTTTTAGTCAGATAGAAATAAATTATACTACCCATAAAAAAGAATTATTAGCAATTATTAGAGGAATAAAAAAGTTTTCATTGTTTTTATTATCTAAAAAATTTATTGTCAAACCCGATAATTCTCAAGTTGCAGGATTAGTCAAGAATAGATTACCATCAGAACCTCAATACAGGAGGCTCTATAGATGGCAAGCTTATTTAGCATTTTACAATTTTGATATAATTCATATTAAA